>JAUIMM010000281.1:11167500-11767500 GCA_031769625.1 Taudactylus pleione | reverse complement strand
CACAGACATATCGCATTGGCTGTGCTGCACAGCCAGTGAACAGCCGATTGCCCGTACACAGGGGCGCAGAGAGGGGAGGACAGCAGGTATTAATTACCCGGGTCCGGCACCACTTTCCCTCCCTCTTAGGTCACAGCAGCCCAGCACACGCTGATGTGTGCTGGGCTGCACTGGGAGACTGTCCGAGGCTGCTAAAGCAGCAGCTGGAGCAGTCTCCTATGCCAAAGGGGGGGAACAATCACGCTGATCACGCCCCCATTGGCTGTGCACCGGGCTGAGGGGCACACAACGCCCCCCTCCCCAGCCCGCAGGGCCGCAAATTAAGTTGTTGTTTTTTTTCAAAGGGGGCGTGGCCACGGCTTCCTCGAGTAGGCCATGTCCCCTACCCGCCCCCAGTCTGGCCCGACTCGCTGCAGCATGCAGATGATGGTCGTTCAGTGTGTATGAACGACCATCATCTGCAGATATATCTGCAGATCACTCAATCTGCAGATATATCGCTATAGTGTGAACCCACCTTACAAATAGATAATGATGATGAAAAAATGAATTAAAAACAGGAACAATGTATATACTGTATAATACAAACAAACATATGCACACACACACTTACATCACAAAGAAAGATTGGAGTAACACAGTGTAGACTATTTATGTAGCACACACAATGCACACGGCAACTGTATTGTCCCTCACTGCCCTTCAAGGTACAGGTCTACCCTCCATTTCAATACTCTTTGGAGATATCTCCTCAACCCAGGTTTTAAGAAAGTTGAAGCTCTAGAAACGCTCTCTGAAAAAGTGTAAATGTCACATCAAAGTCCAACTTCTACCACTCTAATACTATCCCTTACAATAAACCTATCTTATCTATTTTTCTAATACAATAATGATCAAAATAGCATTTGTATGACTTAAAATAACCATGAAATTGAGGTGAGAATTGAACAGTCTTTAGTAACGTGACAAATGTATTTGTGTGATTTTTTTTTTTTTTTATTGCTCAGAGTAAGCCTGGAAATAATCTTCTCTGCCAAGATGCCAGATGCAGGCATGAAATAGGTCCCAATGAAAGCACAGTACAAGAACCAAAGCCACTAGCTCAGAGCTTCATGTACTCTAGTGGAGTGGAAAATGTATTCTGCTCTGCACAGCAATAAATATGCCTAAAATAAGCTCTTAACACTGTTCTGCGCAAACCTACACATACTAGTGCATGTACTCCATGCTCGCTGGGAACGCCTTCATTAAACCCAACTCTTCCCCACTACATGTACAGAATTCTGCTCCTTCATGAATGCAAATCTAGGTGCTTTTGTGCAAACTGAGTTGCAAACTGGGTATAAAACTGCTTTTTCAACTGCACAGTAGATGTTTTGGGCTTCGTACATTACCTGTACTATATTATATTCTTTGCAAATAGATCAGCTTTAAAAAAAATAATTTTTTGTTTTTCTGTGATGTTGATAAAGGTCCAAATATAAGGAAATAAAAATGAGGGTAACAAAAACATTAAATTCAGGTAATTCTCATGAAGCCCTAGGAGTGCGGCTTTCCCACCCTGTACTGTAAAAAACCCTACATGACCATTAATGCTAAGTTCCCAAGTCTGCGTGTAGTGTTCTGAATACTATTACGTCTATAAAGACTTAAAATATGGGACATTGTATAATACTCTTGTAATCTTGTGATTTAATATATACAATCCCAAAGTTGCAAGAATTAATTACAAGTGCATTGTAATACGGAGCAAGGTTTTGCTGTTTTTATATAAGTAGACATAATAGCCCTAATTTGTACATTGATATGGCTTTTCATCCAGACAGGATCCAACCATTGTGTAAACTAGCTGCAGGCTTTTATATTCTGCATCCTCACAAATTCTGGGTGGCTTTTTAAAAGTTCCGCTACAGTGAACCTATTTGAGTGATCTCCTTTTATATATTGTTAGCCTAATACTCTGTCCTCCCACTCGCCTTCCTCGATAATCCTCTTCAAACCCAAAAGAATACATCTACAATCGAGGGCAATTAAAGGAGCTTTTCAGCACACATTAAAATATTTCTACCCAGAAACCTTGAGAGTTTGTGCACAAATTGGCTTTCACTGCATTTCAGCATTCTGATTTCATCCTGTTCTGTTTATGACACTGCATTGTATAAAGAATGTTTCAAAACACACTTTCTTCAAATTGTAGATGTCATCTCTGAAGACACGGGTGGCAGATTGTTCTGTCGCTGAAATCTGCTACAAAAAAAAGGCAACAGCAATTGTTTTAAAACCCTAGCTGCCAAAAGTGACAATAGGCAAGAACCCTGTTTCTCTGCAGCAAGGTTAAACTTTAGCAAGCATCACATTTTGTATTAGTTCCTAAATTATCATCACCAAAGCTGCTTTTATAATAGTTTAAAGGAGGTTCAAGTCTGGTGTTAAAGAGATTTTTTTCAGCTTATCATAACTTTTTATTGTTATTTTCTTCACCTTGTATTGCATTCTTTAATGCTTGATCTATGTCAGTCAATTATTGTTTTCTAAGAGGAGGGGCTGTTTGTGGCCTGGGCACACTCGTCTGAAGACAATGGTGCTGAAGAGCAGATGGGAAAATGCAATCAACAACCATCTCAAATGACAGATTGGGCGAACACACCATGCAATCTGTACGATATATCGTTGTGATCCGTAATGGAACTATTTATCACTTGACGGATTGTATAGTGTGTATCCTGCTTTAGGCAGCACAAGATAAAAATCTCAAATTGAATACAGTATGGAGGCTTGTGAAAATGTATTTTGTGTCAAAAATGTAACAGTCTATTTTATTTAACCACACTTCCTGGGGTGAATAGATGTAAAATATAATACATGTAAAAGTGGATTGGGGATCGTAGTAGTAGATAGTGCAGTAAGAGGGATATATTTATATATGTGACAAGGATACATTGATGTTTTATACTTAAATCAGTCTTGCTATAACAGCATCACTTTACCAGTAGTAGAGATTACAGCCAGACCATTTAAACTGGGAGATATTTGGCTGCTCCTGAATTTAATCTTGCAGCAATCATTGTTAACAGCAAACTCAGCGGTCTAAATTTCTGACACGCAATTTCTATGCAGTGTTGCACAATTTATGTTTCACAATACTGGACACTCTTCTGCTAACTAGAAGCGTGCTGAGATTAAGTAAAATCTGAATTGGCGCACTATGCAAGAGTGCAGTGTTCTAACATTTAAGAACCACCCTCTTGGTGCTTAAATCCAGTCCCTTTGCGTACTTCATCAAAGCACGTGACAACCCCCAAAATGCATCTTCTCCACCACTTTATCTCATTTCAGTAATGAAACTCCAGAATTTATATCTTGTTTTTGCACTGTTCTACAAAACTAGACACATACATATTCTGTACTTTGTAAACAATACCCTAACTCTGTCCAGTTAATCCCATTAACTGATGTAAACTTCTGCTCCTCCACCATCCAAATGTATCCACTTTAGTGGAAATCTAAGGGCATTAGTCAAGATAAATGGCACTGCATACAATTGAGGGTTTTGAAAAAATCACACATTGACAAATGAATTTACCCCCTCCAAACCGCGGCATAGCTAATCATCGGTGTTGCACGTCAGTAAATGTGTTGTTTCAAAACCACCAAACAATGCTGCTTCTAAATTTCCCCCCTATGTCTCCGTTTGTGAAAATTAAATGTAATATTGCTTTCTTGTGTGTTGGTTGTCTAATTGTTTGGGAGATGGTTTATTATGGTCCATATCATGTATATTAAAGTCTTAAAATAAGCATCTCACCTTTGAATGACATCTCATTGATATCATTTATTAATAATATATCCAATTACTTATCCTTATCTTGAGGATACCCTTATAATTACTTATCTTGACCTGATGGTCTATAAATTGTCTCTATTAGAAATAGCTTATAGTGTTAAGAGGCATCTAGCCCCTATCGCGGCAATTCCCTGTTCTTCCAACGGCAGGGCCAGGGAATCGGGAATATTCAACATGTTGAAAACTCTGCATTTCCCAATCCTGACCCAAAAATAGTCGGGGTCAGTGAGTCTGGGATTTTTACCATGTTAAATTTCTCTGATCCGCCGATGGATAGGCAATCATTGATGGCCGTTAATCATTGAATGGGTTGGAACAGCATAACAGGGAATCAGGGCCTTGGATGTATGGGCCCCTTTACCCAAATTTTCTCAATTTTGCCTGCAGTGCCCTGTTTTGAACATCCTTTTAGCTCTATCCTTATAAAGTAACTTCATGTCCCTTTTTTCCTGCTCTGACTTTTCTAAACAGGTTATAACCAAGAATAAATATGTTATAGTCATGGGTATTATTTTAATAGTACATAGTCTAATTGTATGTGCATGATGGGTGTAATTTATATAAAAACAAAATGCATGCAAAAATAGCGTATTCTGCCAATATGCTGAGTTGTACATATCTTGAGATGTGTATGGCTCAACATGAACAAGAGATACACCCAGTTTCCACCAGGCTTATGCCACATACACTTATGCCTATGTTTGTTTTTTTGTTTGTGTAACACTCATTCACTTATTACGCATCAAGTAAATTTATAATACCATAAAATAAAAAGTACCAATCAGCATCAGCTTAGTGTTGGCTACACTAACATTAGTGGACTCCAGACACTGGTGGTCCCAGAGAACCTGCCCCTTTTGCTGGTTTGCACGGCTTTGCCCTCAAGGCCGCCCATAGGGGAGGACAAGGGGAACATCTGTCTGGGGCCTCAGAAGGCCATGGGGCCCCGCTCAGTCTGAATACAGTTGCTCCACCTCCCACCTCTATGACCTGCATGTATATAAAGTCAAGCAGTTCATACTGTATGACATCAACACCCAACGTGTTGATGTCATACAGTTGCAGACTGAGGAGGTGGCTTGGTACCAGGATAAGTGATTTCTTTGTATTACCACTTTTATACCAGTTTTGGGTCTGACCCGGAGGTTGGAACAGGGTTCCATTCCAGATCAGACCCAGAAATTCCCCATCACCGACCCAGGATATTCACGAGTCGGCACCGTTAGCACCGGAGCCGAGTCTGCAGTGATCCGGCTCTTTCAGCGTTGAAGTGGACGCTTGGAGATGACGTCATCTGCAATC
Source organism: Taudactylus pleione (assembly GCA_031769625.1). Lineage (NCBI taxonomy): Eukaryota > Metazoa > Chordata > Amphibia > Anura > Myobatrachidae > Taudactylus > Taudactylus pleione. The sequence continues at coordinate 11,762,354 of JAUIMM010000281.1, read as the reverse complement.
ACCACTGAAGCCGGCCAATTGGTCATTGTGACCCAGATTGCGCCGTTTACACTGCAGGGTGGCACGGGAACAACCTGTGGCTAACCCAGCAAAATACTCAAGTTGGATCCCCGGGTCCCTGGTCCCGGGTGAATCCATTTACACTGACGAAAATCCTGGGTTGGTGCGCATTTTAGCTCGGTGTAAAAGGGGTATATGTGAGCCACATACTGTGATGGTAATGGTGATCAGAGCTTGTCATTATCTATGGTAAGTATATATCACTACTTCGGTAGTAGACCATGTAATGTGCAGACCATCCCTTAAGCCGGGTACACACTAGTTGACCTGTGTACCTGGCCGAAAGCAGATGCAAAGGAACGATATATCATGTGGTCCATACAAATCACACGATCTGGTGAACTAGCCCACGATATGTCGTTCCCCAGCCAACTCCGCCGCATCCAAATACATGGGGTCATCAGTAAGATCCTCAGATTGGGCTGCATTAGGCTTATCAGGCTGCAGTCTAGGGTGCTGTTTTTTTGGGGAACTCCCAACCCATCTACCTTATCTGCTATTAGTACAATTAGTGCAATTAGGTACTCCCTGACTCCCAGCAGCTTTTGGGTCGCATATGCTTTCTAATAAGGTAGCATGGCCATGCTGCTGTTACAGTGTGCAGAGTTGTGACTGGGACTACATAGCTAGCCGTATTCTAGAATGTATAGGAGTGGTCAACGAGTTGGGGTCTGGTACCTGTAAGTCAGTTCACTCTATTTGACATATAACTGCAAAATTTGTTTTGAAAATTGGTGGAGCGTATGTGTGAGTGGGGAGGGGGGCAATCAGAGATTCATGCATGTTGCTCCAATTTATAAAGTATGGCGGAGTTGCAGGTAAACCTAATTATGAATCCTTTAATTATGGATTTTTCAATGAATATCATTATACAACTAGGTTGTGAGATACAGTATAAAATTTTTTAAACTCATCTCTCAAGGAAAGGGGGGCCCAGGATCAAAATTCTTGGACCATTGGACCATAATTCTTATGGTCAGCCCTGCATGCCCTATGCCTCAATTTAATAGGACAATAAACCCATGATCCTCATATCTCTAGAATGCTGCATGATATGTAAATGTCAATAAACTGAAAACATCACATTTTTTTTTTTAAAGTCGCTCACTTCTGTTCTTTTCGTACTTCACCTCTTGGGCTCCAAAAAAGATATATTCAACCACAAGTTGGGAGTGAAGAATACCTCTCCAACACATTTAACCTTATTATGGCCTGTTGTGAATTCCTAAAATATAAATGCTTGATGCATATCATGCCTGATTTTTACATGACCTGCTTTAATGCTCAGCATTTCTTTTGCCAAGTCTAGAGAAATGAGCCCAGTTCCATGGGTTAGTGAGCAGCCCTGTAATGTGATTAGTTCTGTCTTTCCATGCCGTGGCTTTTAAAGTGCACCTGTCACTATGCATTTACTTCTGCTGGTTCTACTAGTACAGTACAATTCTACTTCTTTGGTATAGAATGATGTATTATATTGGAGCCATAGCAGCGTGCATGAAGACACCCTTTTGCAGACTATTTGCCATCAGTTAGACAGGACTACAGTAGGTACAGTGTAGTATGTCCTTTAATGTTCTGCAATGTGTCCCAGAAATGTGTATTTTGTATTTAGTTATTTATCTTTCTTGCTGGCATTTTAAAACTTAGCAGACATCTAATAAGCTAGAATGAAGCTAGGATGAAATGTTACCTTATTGCCACAGCGATTTAAGGACAGGAGAGTAAAGATAAATGTAGAAATGTCTTTGTATTTTCAAATCAAATTAATTTAATCAATGTTTAAAAGACATTGCTGAGCAGTTGTGGCTGCTATCTCTAGACGTGGGGGGGCTGCCTGGTTAAGCAGCACTGTGAAATGTAGGGAAACATTTAACATTACACAGAATCAGCGCTGCTGTTACATGGTAAAGCCCATTCAACTAGTATCATACTGCTGCAATACCTGTTCCGGATTTCAGCAGAGGAAAGCATGGTAAAGCTTTATCACTCTTCGCCAGATTGATATGGTTTGATTTTCACCCCTAGTGACTAAGGGCCTGATTCAGAGATGTACAGTATTACATAGCTATAAGGAAGCAGCTATACAATACCGTCCAACTAAATACAAATGCAGCAGGAGGTGTCCGTAGGTAATAGATACCTGCTGCATGCATCTGCAATCTGAGTCTGTATACGCTGCCTCAGATCACCATCGCAAACATTGCAATGGTTGCAGACTTACTCAGCCTGGCCAACAGAAATGGGCAGCCTGGTCCAGGAAGTCTGCATCCGTGACTAAGGTGGGCCTGTTCTGTACCCATTCTGCATATGCGCAGGATGGTTACTGCGCCTACGCAGGCCCGGAAACACTGGACATGTACACAAACCATCAGGCCCTATGTGATCATGGTCTAGAAAATCCCTATAAAATATATACTAGGCTACATACAGAAAATGTAATGTTATTTTATAATGTTGCTTAAAACATCCCAATAGTTTTTATCATTAAACCAAAAGCAAAGGTTTAGGGACAATAAACTGTTCCAAGGGTAAAATTTAATCAGCAAAGATAATAGAACTGCACAAAAAAATAACTAATGTGAGAATTATCTTTAGGGAGGGTGGCACCACTACACAGGGTCCTACCTCATTAATTTTGTACGCTGGCCATCTCCACCCCCAATGCGTTTTGGCACTTTGCTAAGGGTATCTCTCGGATTCTGTTCTTCTCCTCATGCCATGACACCATGGGCCTGATTCTGTGTCACATGCACCCGACTCTATAGGCGGTCGCCCTGTCTGCGAGTTTAACCAAATGACCCTGCAAACACGTTTCCTTGTGGCCGATAGTGCAAGGACTAAGAAGCCCACTTTTAACATTTGTGCTCGCCCACAGGTATAATACCAATACCTGTGGGCGACCAAAAATGGGGGCGTGGCCTAATTACCATAGGCCATGCCCCCTACGTGACGTTATTAGGAGGCATGCCCGCATGGCACACCTCCAAATAATGTCAGGCTGGGGGGAGCCTCACTAGCTGGGCAACCGCCTGCCCCTCTCCTGTCACTGAATGCATGCGTGTAGCATCCATTCAGACTCTGGGGTCCAGCACCACCGCACAGCTGTGGCTGTAGGGGTCCCCAACTGCCCGTTTGACCACCTGCTGGCCACTTCGGCCCACGGGTGGAACAGCGGGGACAGTACTGTCATGCTGAAATCGGGATGTTGGGGAGGGGTGTGCCCTCTATGGGTGGCGCCCCTGTACGACCGCACTGGTGGAACACCCCTAGAGTGTGTCTGACCATGGCCATTATCGCATCAGCAATCACTTTACTTTAGACATTGCAGGGATGGACTCCTATCGGAGCACCTGTCCCTGATTGTGATTCTTAATATATCCATGTGGTACATAATTTCTTATTGCAACTATAAGAAAATATAATTACAGGTGCTAAAGCCCAATAATTAATAAATGGCCCACCTGCAATGCAACTAAAGTTGCTACTTTTTTGCTACTTTTTATTATATGCTCCTAATTCAAAATCAGACCCTATATGCACACATTGCCAGAAAATATTCTGCATGCTACTTGTGAACAGCTCTCTAAGTTTAATTTATTCACATACATTTCTTTGAGTGATCTTCATCACCTTATAATGATGCGCTGTAGACATTCCCAAAGGGAGGTCTTTCTGTATTAGCGCTGCATCTGAATAAGATGTGAGCTGTATATTGATGCCGAACTTCTTATTTAGTCACCAGAATGTACTTTTGTTTCTGCATTGTATATTTGCAGACTTGGAATCAGGCGCTCTCTAGGGGCTGTACAGGGAACTTGATCTCTGTGGGCCACTTATTTCTTGGAACATGATGACTGCTGTCCATGCCAATATGCCTATGTCATAGATAGAAATAAAACACATTAAAAGTAGATATTTTAGGAACATGTAGGTGTACAGATGAGGAATGCTCTAATATATCTTCAATATGCACCGTTTGTTTCAAACAACATATTTGATCCTTTTCCCCAGATTTGGGCACCTATTTAATAAACTGTGTAAAGCCATGAATCCTGCAAAATAAAATAATCTGCCTGTTGTTTTACTGCAATAACACCACTGGTATCACAGATATATCCTCAATTGCTAAGTTTTCACTAACTACCACCATACCAATTATTCTTTATGGAGATGGTGATGTTATGCAATTTAATAAGCTCCAAAAAAGCTGAGCTTTTAGGAGCTTGTCTGTGTTAGCTAATGCCATCTTCAGATAGTGTTAGCTTCCTGTATCTATGCTGAAAGCCAGTCCAGAGAGGGATCATTCAGGAATGTATTGAGGATGATAACAAAGAGATCCAGGTATTGACTTGGCCTGCAAATTCCCCCAAACTCACTCCAATCAAGCATTTTTGGGATGTGCTGGAAAAACAAGACCGAGTCATGGAGGCCCCACCTTGCAACTTACAGGACTTAAAGGATCTGCTGTTAACGTATTTGTGCCAGATACCACAGGACACCTTGTGTAGTCCATGCCTCAATGGGTCAGAGCTGTTTATGCAGCCGGCCACAGACACACTTCTCAATCATCCTGGTGTATTTTGTCTGTAGATCTTTAGGACTAATCTCTGTTTTATGGTGGTCACTACGATGCTCTCTATATTGCATGGCTCTCTGTATTGTATGGTTATCTCTAGGATGCTCTCCGTTGTCACTAATTTGCTTTCTGTAATGTATTTCATACTTACTAGAATGCTCAATGTATTGCATATTGCATATTGGTGTGGTTTATAATTCTTTATAATGCATACCATTGACACTATCTGCCATTGCATACTGTATTGTCCTTGCCTACCATCAATATACTGAACTTAATGGTGTGCTAACCCCAACCACTTTTGTGTTTGCTCAACCTACAGTTCTTTGGGTCCTGCCTACTTGAAGCCACTTTCAGAATATTATACCAGGATAACTTTATGTTCCTTATCCACTCCTGGAAAAAGAAAATAAATATAGAGAAAAGAGTGAAAATGCGCTGCTCTTTTCTCCTATAGTTTTTCTTCTTGATCAGTTACAGGCAAATTTGGAGGAATAAACAAACCAAAAATAATTTTCCAGAAATATCCATGCCCACATTTAGAAACAATCCCCAATGTATGATCAAAGCTGAGAATTTCCCAGGACTTGCAGACAGTAACAAATGTCTTACCATGCCAGACTCTTGTGATTGGCTGCTGATAAGGGGAAGTCCTGTTTATCCAGACTCAGAGCATTTAGGAGCAGTTATTTTGCTTTTAATTTCCACTGTTTAGTCGATTAGAGTATTGGAATGTCTTTTATTTCATTAATCTTTATTTTCAAAATGTGTGTCTGTTTTTAATTCTTTTTTTACTATAGTGTTTTGATTTAATAGGAAAATGTTTTAGCAACCCATGTCCATTGTAATTGGGAGTACTGAGAGGTTCCAAGTTGCCATTGAAAGATCCAAATTCTGTTAATCAATCTGGCTGACATAGCCCAGTGATTTTCATAGGGAGACTGGTAGCCTTGGGGAGAGGAGGGGTGTATTTTTGCAGCCAGTCCACAGATTTAACAGCCATGTCTTACTCAACATGGTTCTTACTACAGTATGCCAGAGAACCATACATTTGTGGTTTTCTTGTTCCTGTTATAGTGGAAAAAAGGCTGCAAAGCTGTGGGTTGTAGAATCTGCCCATTTTTTAGTTACTTATCATTACTACAGCATCTGTTGTCTGAGTGAAGGTGACTTGCATACCTCTACTCTTCAGCTGCATGTTAATTTCTATAAGTTATCAACAGTTTCTTATACCCAGACCACAGATGTTGCCAAATGATTCATTTTACAAGTGATGCAAACATACTAACTTGATTCACAAGCACAGTATATATGCACTGTATATATTTTAGTTTTAGTATGATTCTCTCAAAAAATATATATTTGTATGTTTCTCTTTGGAAAACAATACTGGTGAAATGTGATGTGTGTTCTTAAAACAATTGTGTTCATTAGAATTAGAAATCATCTGGGGTACGTAAACAATAACACAAGCTGCGTCTGTATTTCGGCTTAATAGAAAATAATCTGGCATTTAAAAGAGTCAGCAGCTGCGTACCTCTGGAGTAGATGTCCTTTCACATTGAATAGATTATGCTGCTTATTTGGCTTGTATTAGATATGAGCCACCACTAGCTTATGGGACATATGGAGATTGGCAAGGTTGTCACAGTACATCTTACAAGTTCCATGTCTGGAGCATGGAGTAATTCTTTTACTATGCAGGATTTAATTTAGTTAAAAGAAACTAACCTGCTCCGTTCTTTCATAAGCACAGTACACCAATACTAACTAAAATCATTTAAAAACTTTCCTCTAGTGCTGTAACATTCAAAGTGCTCATGTATGACCTTCTACCCATATTTAAAATAACATGGAAGCTCAAACGTGAGTTTATCATTAGCCTCTTTTGGACACAAGATCTATATTCTCATTACTGAGGTTTCTGTGTTTAGTTCACTTTAGTGAAAGTTGTGGTGCTAAAGTGCTAAGTTTGACTTGGATATGACAATTGTACTTTTGTACAGACCTCCTTAGATACCTAAATACATTTCTGGTTTTGTGGAGGTGTCTCCTGAGAGTACCAAGGCTTATTGCAAAGTGCACCTTTTGTAAATGACCTCCACATTAAACTAGGGATGTGCAGGCTCGGATAGGTTCGAGTTTGCACGTTGAGTTCGGATTTTTCCCTCCAAAAAAACGGAACTCAGAAAGAGGCAAAACGTCATCTTGCATGGACGAACATCATCATTCCTGGACTTTTGTCCTATGATCGTAAAAAAAATTACCACTTGACCACATCATATGAATAATTTCAAGGGAAGAAATTCAAGGGCAATCGTACAACACATTTTACCAACTTTGAATCGCACTGTGTATGGGGGCCATTACACACATATTTTAAACAATTTGTCTGATTCCTACAGATCAAATTGACAAATTGTTAAAATTGTTAAGTGTGTATGCACTATGTCGTGCTGTGCCTGCTCCCGTGGGGTCGTCAGTCGCATTGTCAGGTCGGCCCTACATGCAGCTCAACTTGACGATGTGGCTGACGACACCATGCACTGGATCATCTAGTGTGTACCGGCTGCCCAATTTGTCGGCCCTTTGGCAGGGAGGGCGCTGGTTGCATCGCTGGGTACACACGTCATTTAGTGTGTACCCAGCTTTACCTGCTTCCGATGATTGCAGGGTTTTCTGGGTCCCGGTGGTCATATGACTGTGACTTCTGTGTAAAATCCTAACTTCCAACGGTCGGGAGAGTATTTCTACCCTAATCCTAATCCCTGCCCCTCCTGCTAGTGCCTAATCCCCCTCATACCTTATCCCTAAACTTCCCTCCACAGCCTAACACTAACCCCCATCGCAGCCTAACCTTATCCTTCCCCTGCAGTCTACCTCTATGGAATCGGTATGAAATACCGCCGGCCGCATGGTTCGATTCCCGGCAGCGCCTGGCCGACAACAGCAGAGATCCCGGCAACGGAAGCCCGACAGCGCTGGAAATCCCGATCGTGGATAGGTAAGTACTAACTAACCTAACCCCCTAACCATCCAAAGGGGTGCCTAACCCTAACCTCCCCTCCCCCCAAGTGCCTAACCCTAACCCCCCCTTCCCTGCTGCATAAACATAAGTCCCCCGGGAGGGTGCCTAGCACTAAGACCCCCCCAGCGGGTGCCTAACCCTAACCCTCCCTCCCCCTAGCCTAACCCTAACCCTCTCGGGGGGGTGCCTAACCCTAAGTCCCCCCTGGGTGCCCTAAACCTAATCCTCCCCCCCCGCAGCTGTATCTTCGATCGGGGTGCCTGGCGCCGGTCTCCCAGCGTCGGGGAAATGTCAGGCGTCTACATCTAGATGCCCGGCATTTCAACCCTCGCCGGGATATGACAGTCGGGAAGTCGGCTGCCGGTATTAAGGCAGCCGGCTTCCCGATTGTATACCATCTCTATCCCTCCTGCCCCTAGCCTAACAATAATGTCGACATTTCACCTGTCAACAATCTGAGAATATCGACACATTGCCTGTCAGCATCATTACTGTCTACATGGCAGTGTCGACATGAATGTTGAGATTGTCATTGTCAAACCATCCCATTGTATTGTATTGTTTGCTGCTGTCTCTTTCCATCTACCCGCTCCCTCATGTCTTTCTCTAAATGTAGGTGGATACTGGTTGTACAAATAGTGTACAGAAAGGGTTATTTATATATGTACTTCCCTTTTATGATATCCTATAAAATAATCTTGTAATCTTATTGGTGTGAAAGACAAAATTAACTTGTTCTTTAAGGACCTTGCACATCCAAAATGCCAACTAGTCCTATTACAGATGACTGACATGATAGGCTGCAATGTGATGAGAGCTCTTCATGGGCTGTACAGAAATATGCAAGCAGAATGGTGATTATGATCTCTAAAGGGACATAATTTGTCCTTGACTAGATTAAGTTAAATTAAGTATATTTATTTCCGTGGTATCTGAGCGATTATTGCGTGTTAGGTTACCATTGTAAATTGTTTCCCTGTGCCTTGTTAGATCTGATGGCTTATGTGACCTCAACCTCTTAAACTCTGAGTTTGCTAATAGAGAGGATTTAAATTTGAATAGTATATTTGACCTAATGACAGAACACATGATCACAGTGCTACAGTATGTCATCTGTCCCTTACAGGGCTCAGACCTTCACAAATATTGAGATAGTGTGAAGACCCTTTGCCATCTCAGTCTGCAGTTCATTGTATAAACTCTCTCTGATTTCATAGGCTGATTGAATCAAAACAAAACGAGAGAAGTGATTGGGGTTTCAGCTATGACATCTCCACGGTATCAGAGATCTATTTCTTGTTCTTTGTGTCCCCCCACTACCTCCCCTTCCCCCAGGATTAAGATGGCAACTGTAATTGCAGCAACCATTGAAGTTGCAAAGGTTTTCGCTAATAAAACAAAGAAGCCCGGGAGGCTTATATTTGTGTAACTGGTTGTTTCTGTGGTAAGGTTACAACTACAGTAAGGAGGGCTAAATATACCTCTATGATTCATATTTGAAAATGTATAGTCTCCTTTAAAATACCATATAATATATAGAACCAACATTCATTGAGATAATCCGGAATACATTTCAACCTAGCTTCTGTTTATAGCATCTAAGATGTTGTTTGCTTTAGTAATTGATCATGGTGAGTGCAGATGATCATTTGTTTGCAAGATTTTTCTTATTATTATCTTTTATTCGTAAGGTGGCAACATATAATGAAACCCTGTACATGGAGGGAGTCATGATATAAATAACATACAGAAGTATAAGTTTACAAAATAAGAGGTGTAGGGAACATCTGATACATAAGGTACTGGAATAACATTTGTAGCTTGTTGTGGGGGGAGTGTATGTGGTTACTATAAGGCAGAAGCATTATCAGCCAATGGCATGTCTGTGCAACTACCAGTGGTGTAGAACTGCTGGAATGAGGAGAGAAGGTGGATGTAGTAATATATGGTCATAGGGCTGCCAGCAGGGGGTACAGGTAGTACACTTGCAATCTTTTTTTGCATTCTTTACTATTAACACACCTTAGCAGCCACATTTTGCAGATGGCCACCAGGGCTGAAGGGGAGGAGAGGTGGACCTCTCATGGTTGCCAATTCATGGGTAGTGAGAGGGGGCATCCCACAGCTGCCATTTTCCTTTGGGGGTAGGGGACACACTGCATCTGGCAATCCTTGTGATCTGATCCCTATATGAGTGTCAGTCACAATATGGCATCAGGGACAATGTCCTCTGCTGAGAGCCCTCCTTAATGACGTGGTGCAATTCCATTGGCTAAGCGGTGCTGCATGATCAGAAGGGGGCGGTCCCAACTGAAGTTCAGAGGCAATGCAGCAGTGCAGTGTGACTGGTACTACAAAGGTGACTGTGTAGCTGTCTCATTCCATTTATTCCTATTGAATTGACAATATTCTCAGCCACCAGGCCTAATTCTGACTTGGACGTATATATGCAGTTACCGACTCGTCATGTGGATTTCAGCATACTGCGCATGCGCCAAAGAAACAAATTGGTGACTGCACACGCACAGGATCATTTAGACACATTTACATTATTAGAAATATCTAGGAAAGTCTGTTTATTCAGATATGATATTATAAACCTTATAATGTATGGTTTTTCATGTGATGGTAACATGTTTGCATGTGAATCTATAATTGGTATGATGAATTATACACAGTCATGTTCTGTACGCCAATGAGAACACATCATGTAGCATTAAAAATATATATTGTAATTTTTGCTATAGATGGCACGTCTGTCTGTTTTATATCGATATTTGTTCTCAAGTGACAAAGTATTAGTCAAATGTGTCAATTACACAATGCATACAACCTAGATTGTTGTTCGCTGCTCATTTAAATGCCACACAGTGTGCAAACAATTATTGCAAACGAAACAGATGGAAAGAGAGGAGATATAAATAAACAGAGGGAGCTGAGATGGATGATCTAAAGATAACAGTTGGAAAGTGGGATATGAATGCTGTGCGGAGGAGCGATAGGATAAAAAAAAAAATGAAAGAAATATAAATGTTACAGAAAAAGAAGAAAAATGTCATTGAGCTCTTGTATTTATATGCAGCCCTTGTACTATATTGTTAGCCCTTCCCTGTCAACTGCTCGACAGTAAAAAAGTCGACATTCAGCAGTCAACACATTCTGAATGTCAACCTTTTTGAACGTGTCGACCATTTAACCTTGTCAACCTAAATACATGTCTAAATATTAGTGGCCGGCCTAATGACCATATTGAGCTTCAGAACATGTCGACCTTTTGATGTCGACCTTCTGAATATCTACCTTTTTATTGTTGACCAGTCATACCACACCCTAATATCTCCTCTTATGAAAAATAAAATTCTAGTGGCTTTTCTTACAGTTTGACTGTACTGATTACTTACCTTTGTATCATTGGTCAACATACTATACAAATTCTAAAAGTATTTGAAACGCAAGCCAGTTGAATGTATGTGAGCCTAAATTCAAGCAGATCTGACCAAACATTTATCAAACTGGTTTATTGAATTTATGGCAAAATTTGAGATAATTTTAAGAAATCTTGCAAAAGCTGCTTGAGAGCCAGTTTGCATATGTGCAAAACTGCTCAATAGCCTGAATTGATACATATTAACTGTTATTTCATGAAGTAACAGGTTAATGAAACTTAACATAGCATTGAAAGATTTGAATACTTTTGCGTTTGCTTTTGCATTATTTAAAAATGTAATTTAAATAGTGTTTAAAAGTAAAAATATTTAACAATGCTAATTTTAATGCGAATTGGGATCATGATCCAGAAGTGGTGAATTTTGTACGTAAGTGGCAAATTTAAAACTGCTAAATCAGGGTCTGTTGAGAATTGTTCTGGGAACATGTTCATGGCCTTCAAACTAGTGAAATTCATCCTGGGAACATGTTCATGGCCTTCAAACTAGTGAAATTCATTCTGGGAACATGTTCATGGCCTTCAAACTAGTGAAATTCATTCTTATTTTAAACCAGTATAACATTTTTGAGTATCTCTATTTTGAAAATGTTAATGCTATAATTGGCGACAGGTTTGTCTAACTCCGCAAACTGTGCTCAACGGGGACAATTCAAATCCGAGCACTGTTGACAATGTAAAACACCTTTGAGCTGATACTATAGGTAAAGGTTGGTATAGAAGACGTAACAAGTGAAAATTATAAACGCATTTATTATCACATACAATCCATTGACCGGTCAACAACATAATCTTAAAACATCACATAAAATTCTCCATGGAATAATAATATTAAATGAATATTGCAAAACTTTTACTTAAAAAACTTTTACTATGGTTCCACTTAATTAGGTAGTTGAAGGTGGTGGATCTTATATTTTCCACTAATTTCAGTGTATAAACAACGGATATTTACTGTGTCCACACACAACTTGTGATAGTTTGTAGATGTATAAGTATCCTCCTTTTTATATGTAGGAAGTCTCTCAGGCTAATATACTATAACCGTAGTCAGTTTAAATAGAATGCCTCTGTGTTGTACAAGGTACAGGACATGTGCAAATGTTATTAAGTCTCCAACTTCGGAAGATCCGTGCACCCCCTATAAACTGATCAGGGGGAGAGAGAGGGAAGAGAGAGGCTTTAACGCTCCAGCTGGAGACTTTTCGACTTATACCAGTCAGGTTCTCATGCCTTTTAGTAAGCGGCAGCACGATCTCAGCCTCAATCTCACCAGTATTTGACGTCCAGCAATGTAGTGTATAACCATCTCTCTGGAGTTCCAGGTAATGCCGACAAACTAGTAGGTGTCACTGGAATATCCAGGGGCTGACGCGTTTCGCTTCACAAGTAGGGGCTTTTTCAAAGAGTGATATATGGCTTCATAGGGAACGTTTTTAAAGAAATAAATATTCTATGTTGTACGCATGGTGTGCAAGGGTGGGAGTAAAGCAAAGCAGATCAAGTAACTTGCTCCTGGACAAACCATGGGTCTGAATCAGCGTTATATGCTATTCGACAGTTAAGAGATTATCGGTCATCTGCGCATACATCTGAATCGCACTGTGCATGGTCAAAGTACATTACCATAGTTGCTCACAGCGAGTATCTATTCGCAGTGTGATTGACAGGGAGCGTTTACGGGGGCCAGTAGCAAGGAGCTAAAAACAGAGGCGTGTAGCAACCATTTCAGGGGCATGTCACATCCTGCATCTGTGATCCCTTACACAGTAAACATGGCTCCGGTGTTTCATTTCCCACAGCAAATTTGCATGATCATAGAGTTATTTAGGGCTGCTAACACTGAATGATCTGCGACGATGTGGCGTCTTTATTGGCAGACATTTGGATTTACAAAGACATTGGTGGGCATTTTAATTCAACCCCCAGCATCTGTGACATTTGCATAGTTTCACACAGCAGCTGTGTATGAGATTGCAGCTGCGGTAGCAATGGCATTCAACTTTGATTCAGGCCCCATGTTGCAATAAAGGGGTACAAATGTTTTTTTTTGCATGTATGCATTATTCGCAGTGTGATTGACAGTCAGGGAGTGTTTGTAGACTATATGCAAATTAGCTTGTGTCTAATTTGCATATAGTCTACAAATACTGCACAGCTTTTTTTTCACTGCAATTTAGTTTTGAGTCTAGACACTCCCCTCTCATATCTAAATCTCTCTGCACATTTTAAATCTCCCCCACCTGCAGTGCAATATGGTTTCGCCAAGATGCAAAGTTACTGTACTTGATTTTGTTGCTCTGCTCCCAACTCATAATCAGTCCCTCGGTATCAAATTAAACAGCAGATATATGTATTTCTATTTTACATGGCAACATATTCCTTTTACATAGATATCACACCATTTATGCATATTAGACTTTTGGGGGTATATTTACTAAAGGTCGATTTTGGTCTAATTTGTATGTCAGAGTCTAAATCATACATTTACCAATAGATGATTTTTTTACATACTTTTTTTTTTTTTTAAATATGTGATTTAGACCATTTAGACCCTGAAACACAAAATCGACCAAAAATCTAATTTTAGTAAATATACCCCTGGTCTAAGAATGTGGGCCATAAAAAAGTGTATATGTATTATTTTGTGTATATTTTATTTTTTATATTTAGATTATATTTTTTAACTGTACATTTAGTTTTTTAACCTGTAGAAATTGTATTACTATGCAATGGTGTCTTCTTTTTCTTGTGATATTCAGCGGTATGCAATACCAGCAATTGTTTTAGAACTAGTTCCAGAAACAGTGTGAAATCGGTGAATTCATTTTAGATACAAATAACATAAGCATCTGAAGTCTTGCTCAGAGTGTAACAACTTGCGGTAACTTGTAACTTTAGGTGAGTACTGTCACCTTTTTTCCGAGTACATGTACTTTTTTCATAGAAAAAGCACTGGAGTAAACATATACACTAGCATTCATTTCACTCCAGTGATTAAGCAGTGTTAATTTGAATACTACAATCTATCCAGTCTGTTTGTGAGCCTGTTTCAGAGATGTACGCAAACTCGCAGGTTTGCATACATCTCCAATGTTTTGGGGTCTGTGCGTTCTGCATGTGCAAAACTGGTCCAGCGATTTTGCTTGCAGATCCATTTGGGAGATGGAGCAGGGACATGACTGTCCAGCATCCCAGAAACGGGGCTGAGTTGCCCCCCGTTTTCCGGCAGCGACGAGGCCAGGGTCTGCGTCGGTGGGCACAGATTTCCTGGCCTCACAGGCTGCAAGGAGCTGGCCAGGCTGAGTAAATCTCGGCTTACGCAGCCTGGCCGAAGGAGCAACCATTGCAACTGATGATCACAATGACTGCAATGGTGATACTAGGCAGCTTCTACGGATGATGCACTGAGATCGAAGATGCAACAAGGAGGTGTCTATTTCTTACAAGCACCTCCTGCTGCATTTGCATTTGAGTTGGATAGTATTGCTGCTTCCTCGCAGCTGCACAATACCGTCCATCTTTGAATCAGGCCCTGAGTGCAATTTTCTCGCAGATCGAGCTATTGTTTGCCATTGTGCATACGTATGCACCACATTGTGCGTGCGCTGCAATTGCATTGCGATCAGGCATGCATACAAGAATCCATCTCCAAGTGAGTGACAGACTGCCAGCGTTTGGGGGTGGTAATGGGGAGTGGTCACAAAAACGTTGTTACATGGATGTGCATAAATTAGCCACTGTGATTGCCTATGCAGCTCTGCATGTCAAAAAAGCTCCCATGGCTGCGGCAGGTCTGACCTGCCGCAATGGTAAGATGGCCGCCGATGTACTTCGATGTTACCAATGTTTATGTAGATATGCGTAGTCACACGCTGGTGAGAAGGCAGCAGTGGGCGTCTTAATGCTCAAGTAATCTTTGCTGACATTTGCCTATTTTCACAACTGCGGTGACTCACTGTCAGTGACTGTCGTGGTGATCTCCTTAGTCTAGTGCTGTACGTGGCCACGTACTCTGGTCAGGCCCGGCCCTGGCTAGGACTGACTGATTAGTGGCTCATGTCAGTGACCTGCTGAGATGAGTGCAGAGCTGCACTTGGTGCCACAGTCTCCAGCTCTCAAAAGCACCCAGACTGTTTTGGTTTGAAGATGAAGTCAGGGATGGTTTCGTGTTGGTGGTGGTGGTTAATTGGTTTTTGTTCAGTATATAATTGTCAAGGAACAGCTAGTTACATTGGCGGCTCCAGTGGTGGGGCTGCAGTGCAGTTCAAAATTCAAATAGGTGAATCAAACCAACTGGCAGTGAGTCCCGGCTGGCAATGTTTGGCAGCATTTGGGGTGGCAGTTGGTGTGGCTCCCCTCTTTGAATTTTGGACAGCACTGCAGCCCCACCTCTGGTGCCTCTACTGGCCAGTTATGAGATGCATTGAAACTTAAACATTAGGTTTTCACATCTGATCATTTGTATCATTTGTGTTTTTTTTTCTGATGGCATCCAACAGTATGCAGTACTCACAGCTCTTTTCTGAGGTTAAGGATTTGGAAACAATTCTTTAAAAATCCTTGGTTTGCCCCTTCTGGTAACTATCTCTGATAGCAGTCTAGCGGTTGCACAGTAGAGCAGGGGAGAGCCCTGTCCCCCCTCAGTGGCTGCTAGGAACAGAAGGAGTAAGCCCCCCCTCTTCGGGCTGACATGCACTGAGAGACAGAGCACTGGTAGCAGTGAAAGCAGAAAAGAGGTCTATACTCTCATATGAGTGCCCAGGCTAGCACCCCCATGCTAACAGGAGGGGACAGACATCCATTCTGCTTTCACTGCTCCCAGTGCCATGTACTCAGTGAGTGTGAGCAGGGTTGGGCTGCTCTCTCCTTCTGGAAGGGGGCTAGGGGGATAGAGATGAGAGAAAGACAGATGGTGGAGGACAGAGATGAGAGAGAGAAAGATGGGAAAAGGGATAGATATGTGAGAGAGATACACAGACAGGAGGGACAAAGATGAGAGAAAGACATATGGTAGAGGATAGAGATGAGAGAGAGAGAAAGATGGGGAAAGGGATATAGATGAGACAGAGAGACAGATGGGAGTAGGGATGACAGAGATGGGAAGGTGGGGGAAGACACATGAACAAAACATGCAAAGACAAGTATGGTAACTAGTGACCCAGCAAGTGTCAGGTACTGTACAAAATACTAGTAATGTATATTTGCTGACTCTCCCAGTAGGTCCATTAGACTCCCAAGAGAGTCTGGCAATCTCCCGGAGGCCAGATCGGAGAGCCGATGGGCAGAGCCACCACATAGGAAACACTGGGGAGAAGACTTAGGGCCTGATTCAGACCCGTTCGCAAGCACTATGCACTCACAAGCTGGTCGATGGTTGTGCATTGCGCATGCGAGGCGTGCGCAATGCGCGTGCGCAAGCCCCAGAGCGAGTGAGAAATTCACTTGCTCTGGGGCTCGCTACAAACGGGGCGGCTGTCGATGTTGATCGATAGCTCACCCCGTTTTGTAGGCGGGGTGGGGGGGGTTGGCTGGACAAACGGAGGCATTCCTGAAGGAACGCCTGCTGTTTGTGGGCGGCCCTACTGACATCACCAGTGATGTCAGTAGTGAGTTTCCTGCTCACTGGGGCTTGCGACAGACTAGACCCTACTACAAGGGTCTCGTCACAAGCGACCATCACCTGGCCGCTCGCAAAAGCTGTGGGTGGTCACCCACAGCTTAGCGAGTGGCCAGGAGGCCGGATTTAAAAAAAAAAAGCGGCCACCCTCATTCAGAGCGAGCACTCGCTTTTTGCGAGCGGCTCTGAATGAGGTCCTTAGTACTGTCTACAGCTGTGCATTCCACGTAGTGGAGATGGACCTGACCCTTGTGCAGAGCAGAACATGCCTCATTTGTTTGTTTGGTGTTACTGTACTTTCACAATCTCCATTAAATTATTTTTTTTAAAGTGGGTATGGAATAATATTGTACATTGGAACATTTTAAAAATAAATTACTTCTGGAGTAACTAAAAGAGCGAATCCTTTAAAAATAAATGTTGTTTAAAAGCTATTACATATCTCTGGTGTCTAAAATATTTTATTTCTCAAGTTCCTCATTATGTTAAGTAGGCATCATTGCATTATGTTTTTTTATATTCATTATCCTGAGTCTTTGCTTTATATAAGGAAGAGAAGACTCAGTATAGAGTAGGCAGTCACCTAGGTTACTGATATTACCTTTTAAGATATGTTTTTGCTTATTTTATTTCCTATCACTGTTCTTTCCTGTTATCACTTGTACTGTATAACAAGACTCTGGAGTAACAACAATGCATGTTTTCCTTGAACTTCTATGGAAGAATGTCACAGAAATGCCCCTAAATGGATCTAAACTATCTTTTCTACTGCATTATTTTATTTATACCTATTGTAGAACTCATAAGAGGTTACAGCTGCTTTATAAATTTATTACATTGGCAGTACACTATTTTAGAGCAATATAGGAAAATAGTATGAGTGCTTTTCACTTAACTGTATTTTTAATAACCACATGTGCCGATCACAAGGCATTTTAGGCCCATAGAAAGTCAAATCCTGCCAGGTTAATAAATGCCATAGTGGTAGCCTCTGCTCTAAGGGCCTGATACAGAGGCGCTCGCGAAAAGCGAGTGCTCGCTCTGAATCAGGGCGGGCGCTTGGTTTTTAAGTTGCGGCCTCTTGGCCGCTCGCATAGCTGTGGGTTACCACCCACAGCTTATGCGAGCGGCCATGATGATGGTCACAATGGTCATGACCATCGCGACCATTGGGCTTGCGATGAGACCCTTGTGGTATGGTCTCGTGGCCGCAAGCCCCAGAGAGCTTTCGGCTCTAACAGAGCCGGAAGCTCTCTCACTGACATCACTGGTGATGTCAGTGAGGCTGCCCACAAACGGCAGGCGTTCGCTTGGGAACGCCTCCGTTTGTGAAGCCACCCACCGGCCACACCTACAAAAGGGGTCGAGCTATTAATCAACATCGACAGCCGCCCCTTTTTGCGCTCGCTCCGGGGCTCGCGCACACACAGTGTGCACGCCGCGCGTGAGCACTGGCCCACCATCGACCCAGTTGCGAGTGCACAGCATTTGCGACCGGGTCTGAATCAAGCCCTGAATGCATAATCAATAACCATTAGACCTACACACACACACACACACACACACACACACACACATATTATATAATCCTGCCTGCGCAGCTCTATGTTCTGCTCAGACCCCAGTTGCATCAGACTGCATGTGCGTATTCCAATGAGCACACAATTCTGTGAATTAGCAGCTCCTCCATTTTGTGAGTTACAGCAATCTCACTCTGAGAGTGATGAATCTGCAGTTAACCACAGGGTGTGATGGCATACCATATCTGTATTGTGCAAAGAAAACATCCATTAAAGCGTCAGCCTTAAAGATCAGAATTTCATTGCTTTTTTAAGTTTGATTGGCAGAAATTCAATTGGTTTTGTGAAATTTCATTTCATGTCTTAGAAGCCTTAATGGGACATGTGAAACGTTAAGGCTTTTTTCTATGGAATTTCATTGTTTTTTTAAAATGTATTAACTATCAGGGTTTGGAGGATCAAACCGGGCCACCTGTAGGGTAGAAGGGCAACAAAATGGTACATTAGCGCAGGTGGAAGAAGGCCGGCACACAGGAGGTGTTTTGGGGGTGCACAAAGAGAGACGGCTGCGGGGGTGGCCTGCAGGAGTGCTGGGCAGCGGGGGTGCAGAGCAGTGGGGCAGTGCACAGGGGCATCAGCAAGTGACAGAGGGGCTCACTGGCGCTGGTTTGGTAACCAGTCCTGGTTACCAAAATACAGGGGACAAACAACATAGGGATCCCTTGTATTCAGCGCAACCAGCACTGGGCTCTGAGCCAGTCCTGGTTCTGGAAATACAGGGGAAAAAATGAGTAGGGTTCTCCTGTATTTACTAGAACCAGCACAGGACCCTTTCTAGCGGGGAGGGTAATGCCACAGCTGGGAGCCCTTTCAACTGGTCGCCCACCAAAGTATTACCCCTGACCGCTAGTCAGCCCAGGCCGGGGATCACTGGGGAGCTTAAACCCCCCCAATAAAGGGATCCCCATCTCCAGGGCACTCCAGGCCTAGGCTGATAGCCCAGGGTTATCCCCAGCACCCCTGGGCAGAGCGTGGCAGGTTGATTGTGTAATGTGGTGCATTTGAAAGAAAATGTTCTTTTGCAGGTAAACTATAGGTCCCAGCAAGCCTCCCCTGCATGCTGGTATTTGGAGAACCACAAGTACCAGCAAGCAGGGCATTTAGGGCTCACTGGTACCTGTTGTACACCTGTAAAATAATTATCAAAATAACACAACAGACTACACCGATTTTTTTTAAATTATTTATTTAATCAGCACCTTCACCTGGGGGGTGGCAGCCTTTAAGCTCTTTTTTGTGGCCAACGTCACCACCCCATGACTTTGTCGTGTTCGCCTGGAGGGCGTCAACCCACCAGGGCTTTGGCGTCTTTGCCTGGTGGGCACCAACCCGCCAGGGCTTCGGCGTCTTCGCCTGGACGGCACCAACCCACCAGGGCTTCGGCGTCTTCACCTGGGGGGGTAGTGGCCTTTAAACTCTTTTTCGTGGCCACCTCCACCCAAGACTTCATCTTTTTTGTCTGGTGGGCGCCAACCCACCAGGGCTTTGGCGTCTTTGCCTGGCGGGCACCAACCCGCCAGGGCTTTGGCATTTTCGCCTGGATGGCACCAACCCACCAGGGCTTCGGCGTCTTCACCTGGGGGGGCGGTGGCCTTTAAACTCTTTTTCGTGGCCACCTCCACCCAAGACTTCATCTTCTTTGCCTGGTGGGTGCCAACCCGCCAGGGCTTCTGGTGTCCTCTTCACCTAGTGACGGCAGCCTGTGTAAGCAATTTTGCATGGCCACTGCCCACTAGGACTTCCGGCATCTACTTTTTTCTGGAGCTCTTGACTTCTCCCTCTCCGCCACCAGACTGCCATGCCGCTGCCTCGTGCTGGCTTATATAAGCCAGCCGAAGGGGTGGGGCAATGACGCTGCGGGCCGTGATTGGCTCACAGCGCCCATATTTGAATTTCAAAAAGGCACCATTTTTTAAATGGGCTACGCTGCTGAATTTGGCAGAATGGCTGGCAGGGAATGGATCCTCTTAGATCCAGAAAAAGACAAAAGTCGTAGGTGGCGCTTATCATTCACAGCAAGGGATGGTATATCAATATTTATTTAAATCATAAAGGATTCTGAATAATAAATACATATAAAAGCTGCAGGATAAACTTTAGTTACCCTGTGGCCCCCACTTTTGAGTTCGATGGAAGAGTCATTCATTGGCTGAGAGGCGGGGCCTGATCTCTCAGCCAATGAACGCACAGACACGGAGCTTCAAAGGAGGAAGCCGCGTTTGTGCGCTTCATTTGGGAAGGAATAATCTTTCTGGTTAGAATGTTTAATCCTTAGAGCGATGGTCGGGTTTCTCATTTTGTTATTTTAACCCATAGATGCCTACTGGAGATGGACCACTGGAGGTAATATAGGTGAGTATGTGTGAGTGTGTATGTATGTATGTATTAAACTTATACTGTGTAAGGTGTGTGTGTGTTTCTTTAAACATTTCTTTACAGGTGAACTACAGGTTCCAGTGGGCTCTTAATGCCCCGCATGCTTGTACTTGTGGTTCTCCAAGTACCAGCATGCGGGGGAGGCTTGCTGGGACCTGAAGTTCTACTGAAAAGACAATGTTTTTATACTTCTATTTTTACACAACCCTCGCACAATCAACCCGCCACCCACTGCCCAGGGGTGGTGGGGTAGCCCTGGGCTATCAGCTTAGGCTAGGGGTGCCCTGGAGAGGGAGACCCCTATTTTTGGAGAGGTCTCCAACTCCCCAGGGATCCCTGGCCTGGGCTGACTAGCGGTCAGGGCTGATGCTGCAGCTGGGGGACCCAGTGACAGCCAGGGCTCCCCTGGCTGTGACATCAGTTCCCCGTTGGAGAGGGTCCAGGGCTGGTTCTGTGATTTACAGCGAGACCCTTATGAAAATTTTTCCCTGTAAATCCAGAACCAGCTCTGGTTCCCATAGCCCAGTGCTGGTTGTACTGAGTACAGGGAGCCCCTACATAGTTTTTTCCCTGTACTTAGTCAACCAGACCTGGGTTTGAACAGTCCGGGGCTGGTTCTGTTTGGGGGGGGAACCTCACGTTTTTTAATTTTTTTTAATTTCAACTCTTTACTCACTTTTTCCAGTCAGATACATGTAGGAATCTCACTGATGTCTGCATGTATCTGTGTGAGAACGAACTGCTCATGCTGAAAGTGAAAGCATGAAGCCGGTCTTTGGTGCCGGGGATTTGCAGTTCATTTTGAAGTGTGATTTGCCATTCGATTTGTACATGAACATGCCAAATCGAACAGCAAATCACTGTTCAAAACTTACTCAAATCGAATTTGTTTTGCAAATCGCAAAACAAATCGAATAATAGTAAATGCAGTGAATAAACGCTTTTCACTGCATTCGATTTGAGTTGATTTGAGAATAGCTAAATCACTCCTCAAATCGACATGCAAATCAACCTTTAGTAAATTTACCCCCTGGACTGGCCTTCTGGCCCACTCACAATTCAGTCTCAGCCCTGCTTCCTGCAGGATAACACAGGCTCTGGCCTGGCTTAGCTGGCTGCCACAGCTCCACAAAGTTCGTGTCAGAGGTTTTAGGGATCCCCCTGCATCCTTCAGGTCTGACCCTGGCCAACCAGCCTGTTTCACTCTGACTGCAGTCATATAGAGTATATAAACAGTATATACAGGGTGGTCCATAAGTGTGGAAACACCCTTATAAAAAGGAAATGAGTAAGGCAATATTAATCCAGTGTCCACACATATGATATGGGAGTGTAGGGGAAAAGTTTTTAAGGTATGTCACCAGTATGGCAGCCATCTTGAAATCAGCTTTCTTGGATGCAACTCTAATTATTTAATTGGGAAGATAGTCATGTGACATATAAAACAGAATTCCATAATAAAAACAATGGTGTTCTTTGTTTTAATGTATCTTTATTAATTGCCGAGTTTTAACATAAAGTTTATAGTATATATTTGAAGTACTGTCCACCATGTTGCATTGCTAAGGCTATTCTCTTTTCTCATTCCTGTTGCACCTTGACCAACATGTCTGGCTGAATCTGAGCACAAGCATCAACAATTTGTTGTTGCAGATGATAACAATCTGGTATCTTCACAGCATAAACACGTTCCTTCAGGTAACCCCACAGACTGAAATCCAACGGAGTTAAACCAGGCAATCTTGGGGGCCACTGGACTGGACCTCTATGGCCAATCCACCTTTAGGGAAACTGCACATCAAGATATTCCCTCACAATGAGTCTATAATGAGGTGGGGCACCATCTTGCTGGAAGAAATTAGGATATAACCTATCCTTTGATAACAATTAGGGAAAAATCTCTTCATCTAACAACCTCTTGTAATGTGCTGCTGTTAATGTTCCATCAATGAAGAATGGTCCCGCAACATGGGTACCCCACAAACCACACCATACAGGTTGAGTCTCCCATATCCAAATATTCCGAAATACTGAATATTTCCGAAATACCAAATTTTTTGCCATGACTGAGATAATGACACCTTTGAGTTTTGATGGTTCAATGTACACAAACTTTGTCTAAGGCACAAATTATTAAAAATATTGTATAAAATGACCTACAGGCCGTGTGTACATGGTGTATATGAAACATAAATAAATTTAATGTATGTACACAAACTTTGTTTTAGCCAGAAAATTATTGAAAATATTGTATAAAATTACCTGCAGGCTATATGTATAAGGTATATATAACACGTAAATGCATTCTGTGTGTATATTTGAGTTCCATTCTCAAGATATTTCATTATTAAATGCAAATATTCCAAAATACGGAATATTCAGTTAACCAAAATACTCCTGGTCCCAAGCATTTTGGATATGGGAGACTCAACCTGTATCAACTATTTTGCAGAGGCTACAACCCTATAGGCATCCATCCAGTGAGGGTTTGTCTCTGACCAGTACCTGTGGCTCTGTTTGTTTACCTCACCATTGAGGAAGAAATTTGCCTCATCACTAAGCAATACCTGGTGTGAAAAATGAGGGTTAAGTTGAAGTTGCAAACTCCATCCGACGGTCTGGGTCATCCTCAGTCAGGTGTTGCAACATCTGAATTTTGTAGGGGTGCCATTTATGTGTAGACCAGAAGTTCCCAAACGCGGTCCTCAAAGTTCCCCAACAGTTCAGGTTCTAGAGATATCCATGGTTGAGCACAGGTGACTTAATTAGTACCTCAGTCAATTAGATTTAACCACCTGTGCTCTCCCATAGATATCTCTAAATCCTGAACTGTTGGGGAGCCTTGAGGACCATGTTTAGAAAACGCTGGTGTAGACAAAATTCTCAAAATGGCTGTAGGACTAACCCCACATTCACAAGACAGATGACAATTGCTATGTCGTGGGCTCTTTAAAAATGATGCCAGCACAGCAATTGTTGTTGCTTCATTGGCAACAGTTTTTGGTTGTCAACTTTTTGGTTTATCTGCCACTGACCCAGTTTCTTTAAATTTGGCAAGGAGTTTGGCAGCTGCACTGAGTAATAATTGGCCTATTTGGGTGTCATTGGTTTAAATAATTTGCAATAGCACATGTGCTTCGTTCTGCAGATATCAAGACAATCTCAACACATCCTGTTTGTGTTAGTACCATTGTCATTAATGTCACTACATGCAAAAGAAAACTCAGTTTAAACACGAGAATGAATAAAGATACATTAACATGAAAAACACCATTGTTTTCCTTATGAACTTCTGTATCTATTTGAAATGTCACCTGACTACCTTCCCAATTAAAAAATTACAGTTGCATCGAAGGCCCACTTCAAGATGGCCACCATACTGCAAGGGCATAACTAGAACTTTGGGGGCCACATAGCAAGATCTTAAAAGGTAAAAAAAAATAATTTCACACCACACATAGCCCATTCATGTTATGCCAAACAATAGTACCCCTTATACACATTATGCCACACAGTAGTAGTGCCCCTTATACATTATACCACACAGTAATGCCCTTTACATATTATGCCACAGCATAGTAGTGCTCCATATAACACATTATTCCACACAAAAGAGGTGCCCCTTACACATTATGCCACACAGTAATGCCCTTTATAACATTATGCCACACAGTAATGCCCCTTACACATTATGCCCCCCTGCAATTCACCTCCTCATCTCCCTCCAGCAGCCTCTCGCCTCCCCCTGTGTGCAATCAGCAGCCAGCAAGTGTAGATTCGCAGACCAGCAGCCAATCAGGAGCTGCCACTGCTGATTGGTTGCCTGTCCATGAGCTCTGATTGCCTCGTGACCGGCGGCGCTGTTTCTTCATGTCTGCCTGCCGGTGCACCAGGGGTAATCAGCTGGCATAGTGGCACCAAATCAAGACCGCTGTCACATGGGCCTCCCTCAGAGGCCCTGACTGGACCAGCCCACCTTGTGTGCATGACTGGGTGCAGGGGGAGCTGCGGGCCACAGTGAGGTCTTTTTCAGGATTAATGGAATGGGGTTATAGGCAGGGGCTTTCAGAACGGTTTTATGTTAGGGGGCATTATATAATTTAATTTTGGCAGTGGTACCCCCCTCAGTCTGCTCCCCTCCGCCCCCCCTCCCTCCTTCCAACTTAACTGTTGCTGGATGGCTGGCGCATAGGTTCCGGAGCAGCAGGAGGCAGGGACTGGAGCGGTGGCTGCGGACGGTCGGCGGCTGTGCTTTATAGCAATAGGCTGCACAGGCCCTGCACTGCACAGAGGAGTTGTAATGTCAAGTCTTTTAACTTGCGCATGAGCAGTGTGGCTTTATCAACCAACACTGTATAATATTTTTATTTAATTTCCTTTTATGATTTTCTTAAAGATATAATTTAGAAATTGTACCATATTTTATTTCTTTTAAGTTTTTTTCAATATATTATTTAATTAGTATGTTAGGTGTAGTAGTTATTGTCTCTCTTTACAGTACAAATATTTGATACTTTAATTAGACATGTATGTATTATTGCTTCATTTTTTATTCAGTTGGTCACTGTTTTGATTTTCTTTATATTAGGGGTGAGCGGGTTCGGATTTCTGAAATCCGAACCCCCCCGAGCCCCCCCGATCCGAGTCCGATCCGAGTCAGGTTCGACTTTTCCCGCCTGACTCGGATCTGAAATCGAGGCAAAACGTCATCATCCCGCCTTCCGAGTCTCGCGGGTTTTGGATCCTATATAAGGTACCCGCGTCGGCGCCATTTTCTCACTCGGCTGTGGACAGTGAAGAGGGAGGGTGGGAGTTAGGGCTGGCTGGGCTGTGTAGTGTAGTGTAGTGTAGTGCTGCTGTTGTCCACTACTTCAAAGTCCATAGGGGCTGGCTGTGTTGTGCTGTGCTGCTGTTGTTAATAGGGGCTGTGTCCACTACTTCAAAGTCCATAGGGGCTGGCTGGACTGTGTTGTGCAGTCAGTTCTCCATAGGGGCTGTGTCCACTCCAAAGTCCTGTGCAGTGTCCCAGTCCTAAAGGGGTGCTGTAGTGTTGTCCAGGGGGTGCTCTGTCCATCAGGGGTGCTCCCCCCAAGTGCTAAAAAAATAATATATTTTCTGTGTTTGTGAATTGTGTGCGCAGTAGCCGCACGTGCATCAACAAAGTAGTGCCAAGCGTGCGCCTGTGTCATAAGTAAAGGGCCGGCTGGCTTGACCGTTAAAGGGTGCCGTAACCCCCAAAGTACACTCCAGTCCAAACCAAAAAAAAAAATATTTTCTGTGTTTGTGAATTGTGTGCGCAGAAGCCACACGTGCATCAACAAAGTAGTGCCAAGCGTGCGCCTGTGTCCCATAAGTAAAGGGCCGGCTGGCTCATTTCTTAAAGGGTGGTGTAACCCACAAAGTGCACTAGTCTTCAACAAAAATAAAAAATTATTTTCTGTGTTTGTGTGCGCCTTAGCCGCACGTATATATCAATATAACATAAATGGAGGACCAAACTTTCTCCGATAAAAATAAAATAGGGAAAGATCAAGAACCACTTCCTCCTAGTGCTGAAGCTGCTGCCACTAGTCATGACATAGACGATAACATGCCATCAACGTCATCTGCCAAGGCCGATGCCCAATGTCATAGTAGAGGGCACATACAATCCCAAATGACAAAGTTCAGGAAAATGACCTTGAAAAAAACATTTAAATCATCTGAAGAGAAACGTAAACTTGCCAATAAGCCATTTACGACACGGAGTGGCAAGGAACGGCTAAGGTCTTTCCCTATGTTCATGACTAGTGGTTCAGCTTCACATGACGATGGAAGCCCTCCTCCCACTAAAAAAATCAAACGAGTTAAGCTGAGAAAAGCACAGCGAAGAACTGTGCGTTCTAAGAAGATATCACAAATCCCCAAGGAGAGTCCAAGTGTGGTGGCGGTTGCGATGCCTGACCTTCCCAGCACTGGACGGGAAGAGGTGGCTCTTTCCACAATTTGCACGCCCCCTTGCAAGTGCTGAAAGGAGCACCCACAGTCCACTTGCTGATATGCAAATTGAAGATGTCACTGTTGAAGTACAATAGGATAAGGATACTGGTGTAGCTGGCACTGAGGAGGAAGTTGGCGAGGAGGATTCTGATGGTGATGTGGTTTGTTTAAATCAGGCTCCGGGGGAGACAGTTGTTGTCCGTGGGATGAAAAAGCCCATCACGGTCATGCCTGGGCAGAAGACCAAACATTCCACCTCTTTGGTCTGGCAATATTTCTATCCAAATCCGGACAACAACTGTCTTGCCATATGTACCATATGTAAAGGTGAAATAAGTAGGGGTAGGGATGTTAACCACCTAGGAACATCCTCCCTTATACGGCACCTGCAGCGCGTTCATAAAAAGTTACTGTCAAGTTCAGAAACTTTGGCTCAGACCGTAAGCAGTCCAGGGTCACCTAAATCCCTTTTTCCTGTTTTATCCAAGGAATCGGTGGATGAGGAGGATGAGGACGACATCTTGCCTCCGTAGAACCAGTTTGTGCAGGGACACATTAATTGCCAGCTTGTTTTGTGGGGGCCCAAACGAACCAATAATTTCAGCCACAGTCATGTGGCAGACCCTGGCGCTGAAATGATTGGTTTGTTAAGTGTGCATGTCCTATTTATACAACATAAGGGTGGGTGGGAGGGCCCAAGGACAATTCCATCTTGCACCTCTTTTTTTTCTTTGCAGTATGTACTGTTTGGGGCCTAGTTTTTCAAACTGCCATCCTGTCTGCCACTGCAGTGTCACTCCTAGATGGGCCACGTGTTTGTGCCGCCCACTCGTGTCGCTTAGCATAGTCATCCAGCTACCTCGGTGCAACCTTTTGGCCATAAAAACAATATTGTGAGGTGTTTAGAATAGACTGGAAATGAGTGGAAATGAAGGTTATTGAGGTTAATAATAGCATAGGAGCAGAAAAACCCACAAATTCTGTGATTTTAGCAGTTTTTATGCTTTTTAAAAAAAAAAATACAGATCCAAAACACAAAACCCAGAACCCAAAACACGGAAGGGTGGTTTTGGCAAAACCAATCCAGATCCAAAACACGAAGAAAGATCCAGATCCAAAACCAAAACACAAAACACGAAAAGTGGCCGGTGCACACCCCTGCTTTATATATGTTTGGTTATGTTTATGTACTGAACTTCGATATATACAATATATGATATTTTTTTTGCACTACAAAATATTTTTGGATATTGTATTCTCAGCGTTTTTTTTTTTTCATTTTATTTTATATGTTAATGTTGATAAATCAATAAAATATTACTCAATTTAAAAAAAAAGACCGCTTATTACAACTCCTCCGTGTAGTGCAGGGGCCATGCAGCCAATTGCTATAAAGCACAGCCCTTGACCATCCACGGTCTCCGCTACACAGTGGCGCCTTTCAAATGTTTAAGGTGGGTGAGCATCCCCCTTGCCCCCCCCCATTCCAATGCCTATGATTATAGGTGGGGACAATAAAAAAAAATAAAGGCTGCAGGCATGGCCGGCTCTAGGGGTGTTCGGCCAGTGCGGTTGAACAGGGGCAACACCCATAGAGGGCGCACCCCTCCCCAACATCCTGATTTCAGTACTGTCCCGCTGGTCCACCCGTGGGCCAAAATGGCCCATGGGTGGTCAAATTGGGAGGTTGGGAACCCCCATCATGCAGCTAATTGCTATAAAGCACAGCCCTTGACCGTCCACGGTTGCCGCTCCACAGTGGCATGCGCACGGCATCCATTCAGTGATGGGAGAGGGCTGGGGGAAGCCCAGCTAGTGACGCTCCCCCCAGCCTGACATTATTTGGAGGCGTGCCATGTGGGAACGCCTCCAAATAATGTCACATAGGGGGCATGGTCTATTGTAAGTAGGTCATGCCCCCATTTTCGGTCACGCGTGCAATGTTGGGGTGTACTGTAAAGAGCCGACACAGGGTGCTCCGACCCCTGGAGCTGGCCCTGGCTACAGGTGTACTTCAGGGTCTAATCTTCAACCCGGGCAACTCCGGGTATCCCAGCTAGTGAACATATAAATGAACAAGACATAGTTTATATACATTGCTGCATTAGCAATTATAACACTCAAAATAAGCAGCAGGAAGTCAGCAATCAAGTATTCTTGGGGGAGTAGTAAGGAGTAGAAGAAATTGTAAGGAGAAGCACATGAGGGAAGAGGGCCCTGCTCATGAGAACTTACATTTTAAAGGGAAGTGGCAGACAAACAGGCATCACACAGATGGGAGAGGGAGGAAAGAGCATGTAGTAGTGGGTTAGGAATGGATGTGTATAAATATTATATATACATACATACATACATACAAGAAGAGGTACTCCATAGTGCTTAAAAGTTTTCATTAAATACAATTAAAACCATACAAGTGCTTGTGTTGAAGCAAAAGTATAGACTTACCAATGTTTAAAATTTAGGGCATATCACTAGATCATGCAGTTCATCCATCCACTTATCTGCTGGTGGTTGACCACATCACATGTCACACTCCAACATGTTCCATCATTCAACTTTACAGCACTATGGAGTGCACTTTAATTTGTGAATGCAGCCCTTCTTGTAGGAATCCATGATTACTTTCAAACGGGAGCAACAGAACATAAAGAATTTTGGAGACTTTTACTAGTGAGAAACACTCCTGCAGATCTATTGATTATTCACCTGGAACTAACATATTGGTGTGCAGTACTTGAAAAGCAAAGGACTGGGTGTATGGCACCTTTATCTATTGGGGTGTAACATATCCTGGGCTGTAACATATCTTGGGTAATAGGCTGGCAGTTGGTTCATGATGACAGGGAAACACCATGCTGGAGATAGCATGGGAGCATGATCAGGCTGACAGGCAGTCTGGACTCGAACTCTAAGAACTAGCTGTACAAGAATAAGGGACATATATATTAAAAATAATGGTCTGCCCCTGAAAATTAACACTCCGTAATGAAAACAAAAAGTATGGTGGTCGCTCACATCAGCTTAATGACTTTGCACAGGTGCTTGTAAAGGGCGGGTTTTACACTGAGTTACAGAAAAAAAAGGGATTTGCCCCCCAGCACACTGCAATAATATCAACAAAAATACTTGAATCCTACATAATAATAGAAATTCAGAGGTATTAGTTACATACATTTGCAAATACATGAATAAGCGCCAAGCCAGCATCAAGGCTCCTCTATACTCTGTAATGAAATAAGAAATATTTTCTTGGAGTATGTCTGATCTTTCATTTGCCTTATCAGAGCCTAACTTGGCAATAAGAAAAAAGTAAAGTGATTCAGTTTGGACCAAACCACACAACTGTACATGCAGGCCTACGCAGCCGCGCATACTGTATGCAATGGGAGAAAAGTCTTAAAAAAATAAAAACCGGGTGCTCCATTGAGCAGAATAAGATGTATTAAATTAATTCATAGACAGAGCAAAAACTGTACATATGTTCCAGATTTGTATAAAGTATAGTCGTGCAGAAAAGCTTTGGAAGATGTTGTTTGGAAAAGCCACGATGGATTGGAGATTCTTTGAAGAACTTCTCTTCTGTATACAAGTTTATTGTGGACCAGTCTTAGATAGAATGCATTTTGGCTCAGGAGAACTTCTTCAGGGGTATTCCCATGAATGAAAGTATGTCTTCTATGCTGTATTATCTCATGCTGCTGCCTGGCACTGTCAGTAGGCTACTGGATATTGTAAAAGGCTCTAGATCCACACTAGACTAGCCACCACTTCAGCTGTCCCTATATATCTTCAACTGGCTCTGGGGACCCCAGATAAGCTTTATCTCTTTGTTTATATTGTGAGCAGTTTTAATTTTGTCTATTGACCTTAATAAAATATATAATAATACTACACCAGATGGTTTGCCTGCTTTTGGTCAGATCAGATTGGTTGCATATTATCCTAAGCTACAGGAAGGGAAGAATTATGAAAGGACCATTATGACATGTGGTGCATTCAGATAAGTGTTATACTGTAATTTTAAAGCATATGCAGTATAAAATGTACTCATCTTCACCCTATGTAATGAGACATATTACATGAGTGCTTTCTTACCTCTTTTTTATTTTATGTGTTTGGTGTAATCTATTGCTGGTTCATATTGCAATAATTAGAAGTCACAATTAAGATTCTGGTGCTGATTCAGATTTGGGAACAAAGTAAAAAGAACAAGTAACTGTGCACCTTGGCAAAACCATGTTGCATTGCAGGTGGGGTAGATGTAAAATGTGTAAAGGTATTTAGATGTGAGAGGGGTGCGTGCAAACTGAAATCTAAATTGCAGTTGAAAAATAAAGCTGTCCAGTATTTGTGGGCTACATGTAAAAGCAGCCACTATTTACTAGGGATGTGCAGGCTCGGATAGGTTTGAGTTTGCACGTTGAGTTCGGATTTTTCCCTCCAAAAAAACGGAACTCAGAAAGAGGCAAAACGTCATCTTGCATGGACGAACATCATCATTCCTGGACTTTTGTCCAGGAATGATGATGTTCGTCCATGCAAGATGACGTTTTGCCTCTTTCTGAGTTCCGTTTTTTTGGAGGGAAAAATCCGAACTCAACGTGCAAACTCAAACCTATCCGAGCCTGCACATCCCTACTATTTACCCTGCATGCAAAAAAATAATAAAATAAATGTACAGTATGTGCACCCCTTGTATTGGAGCATGGTTTGTCCAGTTGCAGAGTTGCTTGCTTTTTTGCTTTGCGCTCAACTCAAAATCAGCCCCTCTGTGATCAATAGTGCATCTATTTGTAAGTTACTATGCACATGTATATTGATTGCTACTATTTTGCCAGGGCCGTAACTAGGGGTGTGCGAGTGGTGCCATCACACAGAGCGCAGGGCTCTGTGGGCGGCACTGATGCTGGCCCACGGTACCTGCATCTGGTTTGCAGGGTTTCTGGATGGCAACCTGCAGCCAGTATCACTGCTGCTGCATGTCTGGAGTGTGAGACGCTCCAGACATGCAGCCGTCAGCCTGCTCAGCACCCCGAAACCTGCCCCCTCAGCATGACATCATGCAGTCGAGGGGCGTGCCATAAAGCCCCGTTATGGCTCTGTATTTTGCTCTTGGTAGGGTGTAATCTGAAAACTGGTAATAGTGGCACTCACAAACACATAATAAGCACAAAGTTGTTGTCCAATGTTTCGTAACTTTAGTAGAATATACAGTTTTAATATGAACACAGAAGATAAACAGCAAGTTACACAGGCAATATGCACGAATATCTTAGAATACACATAGAGAGAGCAAATATATCAAGTTCAATATAGCTTTTCCTTACTGTAAACCCTAACAGTTCACACTACATGAGGCCAATGAATCATATAGAAATTCAGTAAATCAATGAACAGTATTGCTTCATCAAAAAATTATTACCTTGACAACCCGCCCCCCAAAAAATAGGGAATTACTGTAGGTTATCACCCTTTACTGGGTGTCATATTGTACATAAAATATATAAGATATATAACACCTGCATGGACTGTAGTTGCTTATAAAGGTGCCAAAGGACACATGTCTATATAACCAACAGTGGTTGACCCCTGTAACTGCCAACAGGAACTGACACAGCTGAATTTCACTGGTGGAGAGCCTGAACATGGGTCTCCTATGTGTATTTATCTATGGAAATATATGTTTGTTTTCATTTCATCTCCAATAACATTTTTGTAATAAAACTGAAATATTTGCTCCAAACCCAGACCCTTTGGGGTAATGATGACAGAGATCCTTGGTGTAGATACCACTGAATATTGGCTTTTTCATCTGTCATCAATCCCTATTTTCCGCTATAAAAAGTCTCTCTTGAGGCACCTTAACAATTCTGCCAAGGCAATGATTCCAGTGTGCTGGGGCTCCTCTTCCCCACCAAACTTCTCAGACTGGTTCTCTAGCATTGACTGCTATATGGATATAAATGATTGTAGCTATATTTGTTTGAGGGAGATAACTATGAGCAATTCCGGGACACTTTGTTTGGCTGGCTTAACGTTAAAGGCTTGAAGGGGTGTATTTACTAAGCTGTGTTAGGAGATAAAGTAAACGGTGATAAGGTACCAGCCAATCAGCTCCTAACTGCCATTTTTCAAACAGCCTGTGACATGGCAGTTAGGAGCTGATTGGCTGGTACCTTATCACCGTTCACTTTGTTTCCGAACACAGCTTAGTAAATAGACTCCTTGGTCGCTTACTAATGCACCCTCTCTCTATCCACTTTTCAGCAACAGATATCCCCTTTGTATTCCCTTGACTACCTGACAGTTCAGCACTTGGCTTATAGCTCATAGCCTATAACCCATGACTGCCTGACTCAGACTTATCTATCACCTAAGGCGATCACCCCAAATTTATCAAATACATAACAGGTCTGGTATCCACTCCCACCCCCAGCATTCTCTCTCCATCTCTTAACCCTACTCTCTCCTTAGCCCATGCTTATTGGACTCTTAATTACGATGGCTGGGACTGCCCCTCTTTTCCCTTTATTATTTTCGTGTTCTACTTTATCTGTGTTTGTTTCTACACAGGCTATGTTCAGCCTCCCCAATCTACTGTTTGTATGAGATGTTTCTAAATGTTTTTGAACTGAGGATATGACTTCTCACTAGGACTTCTCAGCTCCTTGTTATTCTTGTTGTGGCTACTGTAGTCTCTGTAATTACCCATTGTTTTTGCCTTTGTTCATGCCACTTTCTGAAACTAATAAAGATAATTTGTGCTAATATTGAAATATTGGATACTGGAATCAATTGATGATCATTGATTATAGTTCAACACGTTGAGTGCCACCTTCCCTGGAGGTGTTTTGTGGATTCTTAAAGAGGGCAAGTAGAAACATTCTATATGTGGATGTCTGTTTTGGATATTTGTATACTTGTTTGCTGTGTAGTTTTCTGTGCCTGATTTAACAAGGCAAGGCAACCCTTTGCAATTTAAAGAAATATTCAACCAGGTTTATATCTAGCATTTGTTTGCCATTTGTTTTTACTCCTTATTTTGTGTGCTTTTGATATACATCTGTTGTAGGAATTTTCCACCAATTGCCTTATGCTGGGTACACACTTTGATGACGTATTGGTCAGCAGACCGATTCGCTGTCACAGCATTCAAATTTGCCCGCCCACTTAAATTTGCCCGTCATTGTCGACGGTCCCTGCAGCAATTGTACAGCTGGTCGCCGGGTCGCTGGTACACACAGCCAGATGTTTCAGATATATTGGCATAAGCTGTGCTGCAGGGTGGATCTAATATGTCTGTGAACGAGGTCATTCACAGACATATCGGGTGTATACACTGGCCGATGCATTCGTAATTTATAACTCGTCGATATCTTGCTTACTATAGCTTTGATTTATAACTTAGCTAAAGAATATTACATGTACTGGCTTCCATTTCCACTGTTATGATCACCTGAATGGTCCCGTGTAAGACCTCTAGAGTCTCTCTGGTGAGGTCTTCAAGACAATAACAGCCCCCCGGTGTTTCCTTCGAGCTCACTGCTACTTAAGTTGTCTCCTGGACTTATGCTCGGGACAGCAGAGGCTTACATGGTAGTTTAGTTGATCGCTAACAGTATGTGCAGCTAGTGACTGGAAGCAGAAACTTGATAAAAACCAGAAACAGCAGGCAAATATAGTTATATTTAGTGTGGAAGGCTGAGCGGTTAGAACGTGGGCAAGGACTTGGCTCAGAGGTGGAATGACTCAGTGAGGCAGCAGAGGACTGAGGACATGGGATTGAAACTAAAGTGTGCGGCAAGGCCACAGAGGAAGGACGTAACTTACAGCTGGTGTGGAGCGTCTAGGCCGCAGCAGAGGTTGCAGTACACATAAGGCAATAGCGCAACTTGGTCCTGGACTGAAGTCGCTGCTCGGTGGTGGAGTGGAGCTGCAAGGCCGCATGCAGAAGTTGCAGCTCTGTGGTGGAAGTAAGCGGTGAGGCCAAGGGCAGAGGTAATGGCTCTAAGGTGGATGAGGAGCGTCAAGGGCATGAGCAGAACTCTCTCCTAACACCAAGGTAAGCAAAGTCCACAAGGTCATGTAGAATTCTGACTGGCAGAGGTTCTTCTGGAACACGTACAGAGCGCTCCACTAATCGGTGTGAGGACAAGTGGATTACGAAATAGCAAGCAGCTGCAGTGCTGCACATCAATCCGGCAACCCCTGCAGCACCTGCAGGCACTCAGCGTCTGGGTCTCCCAGCAATGTTGCCTGGCGGCCAGCTAGTCCATTGGACTCTGTGGCTGGAAGACGTGGCATCCCTGTTGCCTGGCGACTATCGGAACCTGAGAAGGTAACAAGCCGCAATGGTGACTTGTGACATCCACCTTTGTTTATGGGATTTATTTTCATGGTTTTCGGGTTGTAAATCCCAATGCTTCTGATTCCGTTTATACTCAATATTTAAAATGGCACTGCTTTTACTAGCAATACGCTGCTACTGTAGTGAATCCCTGAATATTCTACAGTAGTATTAGTAGGTGAGACCCTGAGTTTTTCTAAATTAATGATTAAAATCTGTTATTCATGAAATCTTTACAAGGTACAGCAAGTCAAGACTAAAGACTTATATTACCTTCACTGCATTCAGAAGGGGAGAAGTATCAAGCTTTGCAATGAATCAAATTCTAACTGTGATTTCTGAGAATGTGCTTGATTAATGACAGTTAGAAGCTGATTGGCTGCTATGTTCTTCACACTTTATCTCTCCAAGGCTTGATACATCGATACGCTAAGACTGTATAAGAAGGAGAATGATTTTCAACTCCACAGGGCAACTCTTTCCAATTACCACAGTGATAAAAGAATACAGCGTGGCTTTAGCATTAACAACACCCTCACCATAGGCATGCACAATGGAGATTTTTGCCACAGATGGCTGTCGAGTCTTAAGAAATGTTCTCTGCTATTTTTTGCAGGAATTTTGGAGGAACTGGCTAGGGAACATGCAGTCACCAGAAATAAGATCACAGAATATAAGGAAATGCATATATGGGATCTCATAAATATAAAAACAAAAAAATAGCAACAGTAAATAAAGATTATAAGGAGTACGGTTTTATACCAGGGCTATGGGGCAAGCCCAAAGAGAACACTAGGATTAGGCTACAGCAAATGTAGAAGTGGTGTTAATGATAGAAAAAGCTTTAGTGGCCCTATTTCCTCTTCACCAACTTAGAACCCTAACATTCTTCCTCATTTTGTAGCTCCCTTTAAGGGTCAAGACTCAGGGGCATGTTTATCACAATCCACATCTTAGATGCGGATAGTATGTGGTGGTAATATTGCCCAAATTCGCAGTACTATCAGGAGCACAATAGCCGGGCTATCGTGATCCAAGACATACAACCATACTGTGATGAGATTTATCAACAATTGAGTGACTTTAATGCAGGGCTGTGACTAAGAATGTACGACTGGTGCCGCTGTACAGAGCGCAGGGCTCTGTGAGCGGCACCGTCACCCTTACCTCTGGCTAGCAGGCTGCCTAGAACTGCACCCTTTGTCCAGCATCGCTACTGCAATGCCATTGGAGCGTCTTTTAGGCACCTGCAGTCTGCAGTCTGTGCAGATGATCAGAGCATCCTCAGGATGCTCTGCTCAGCGCTGCACTTCCCCAATGCTACCGGCTCCACCCGCTCTGCACAATGTAATGATGTAATGTGTGTGGCACTCAGGGAGTGGGCTGGCACAGAATGATTCTTAGAACTATTACGGCACTGCTCTAATGTATATTGAAAATAGAAAAAATAATCCTAC
Organism: Taudactylus pleione; assembly: GCA_031769625.1. Taxonomy (NCBI): domain Eukaryota; kingdom Metazoa; phylum Chordata; class Amphibia; order Anura; family Myobatrachidae; genus Taudactylus; species Taudactylus pleione. The sequence continues at coordinate 11,725,883 of JAUIMM010000281.1, read as the reverse complement.
ATAAATGTCCAAGAAAGAACTTGTGTTATTGCTTGTTGAGCAGTTTATAATCAGATTATCTCAACCATCATGATGACAGCACTCTAACAAGGCTATCCTAAAATGCCCCTCCTATATAGTCTCCTGAAATACACAAAAACGTCAATTGTTCTACAGGTAGACCAATAATCTATGCACACATGATTCCTTACTTATACCATCCATTTCAAGCTGAACAAACCTTTTTGAAGGACCTGACCATGCTGCTTTTAAAGTTACAGTCACTGCTGCCTTTACCAACATGGCGCTGTGCTCTATTGATGTCTGCACAAACATCCCTCATTAGTTGAGCCTACAAGCCATTAATTTCTATTAACGAACAATAAGAAAAACCTTGGACTAGATATCAACTTTTTCATTTCTCTATTGGAAAAGACTCCAATACGCAACTTTTTCTATATTGATCGGGGCTCATTGCTTGCAACTGCACCATGGGTTCAAATGTAGCCACTTAATTTGCCAATATTAGTTTCAAATAATTATTCAACCCCATATATATATGTATATATGTAGCCACCATCATCGTTGCGAGTGCATCGCGGCATGGATGGCGCAACTAGTGTGCCCGCGTCTATGGCGTGTGCATGCGTATGCATGTGCATGCCATAGACTGCAATGGGGAGAATGCCGGGCACGCCTAGTCGCAGCCCAGCGAGAGCTGCACTATGCCGCGATGTGTGATGCAGTGCGCCTGCATCGCGGCAACGATGATGGCGGCTACCTTTGTATATGACAGTCACAGAGGGCGGCACTCAGGACGATTGGTAAATGAAACACACAGGCCAGTCGTCCTGAGTGCCGCCCACTGTGACTGTCTATATTTTTATCCCACTTGCTTGGGAGTTTAAACGGAAGGCACTGGACGCAATTTACTGGTTTATTAGGACGGGAGTGCCAGCTTCTTTGGTTTCCTGAAGTGTATTGTACTAAAGCTCTGTATCTTGCGTTTTGTATTGTTTTACCTTCTGAGCTACGGACATTTAGTGGTAGCTTATTAAAAAAAACATAATAATAAACATTGCAACATCTTTATAAAAACTTTCCCCTGAAGACATAAAGAATCCTGTAGTAATGCCCTATAACAGTTTCAAAATTACTTAATTACAGCATCTAAATTAATAAACTGTTGTCACCTGTTTTTGTTTTATACATGTACACTGCGTCATTAAAACACCATTACTGCCACTAATTGTGCCTAATTGTATAATTGCATAAAAACTTATTGCATTTAAGAAATATTTACAAATATGACTCATCAAAATAATGTATTCAAATGATAACCTTTATACAAGAAAACATTATTTGTATTAGCAATTTGAAGGAAACACCTGTAAATAGCAGCTGGATTTGTTGTCAGGCAAATTCTAAAACAGAGGTGTGTAAAACAGTACAAGAGTTCAAACAGACATTGTAAGAACAAATACTGTATGTCCTTCATTTAACCTTACAGTAAGTCCAATGTGAGCCAGGTAAACTGTTAAGGTCAAGTATTGTTTAGTGCTAACAACACGTTCGCCTGAGCAGTTATCTACATTTATCTACCTTTTATTATTCAGAATTATTTTTGGAAATCTTTGTCTACAGGTTACAGTTCCAAGGGAATCAAGAAGGCCCCCTTTTCATAACACACCCTGGGGTAAACGTAATAGCCTGTGACTTACAGGCATCGGAAAGTCCTCAGCGAGTCTGCCCAATGTTCAAAAGGATCAGTTATTTAAAAAGCAGAGCCAGGTTGGATTGCCTTTTAAATGATTGCCCCTTTAAAACATAAGACAGACTCTCTAGGAACTCGCCAACGCCTGCATATTGCAGGCTTCGACATTTACCCATGAGTCTTAGAGTTGGCCGCATTTTCACCAAAAGCTCAGATGTAAAATATGTGCCATAAAAAAGCACACATACATGCTTATTTTACAATGCACATATATGCTGTTCAAAATAAATATATAAATGCATCTACATGAAGATATGTTCAATAGTAAACCAAGATGCACTTTAAGCATATCTATCCTCTTGCAGTAGCATATTACACACACATTCAATACCGTCAGCATGATGATGACGAATTACATTTTATTTACTTAAAATTAAATATAAAGTGAGTTCTTCCTTTAAAAAACAACCCCATGCCGAAGCACTAGAGCCAGTTTGACCTGGCAGTCTAAATTAAGCCCCTCGGCTGTGCTGGCACTTGTAGAACTACAAGTGTCAGTATATTCATGGCTACCAGAGCATGCCGGTGCTTGTAGAATTCCAAGTGCCAACAAGAAATTTAGGCCTGCAGGGGCTTACTGGAGCCAGTTGTGCACAAAAAAAATGAAGCCTATGTTTGAGCTGATTATAACCAGCCTAGTGCATACTTGCCTACTTTTGAAAAAGCATTTCAGGGAGATTGTGAAAGCCACACCTATGAGAACAGCGGTTAACTGGATGTGTACTGGTACATCTGGGAGTCATGCCATAAAATTGACTTACATCCAAATGTAAATGCGCCCCAAAGCAGTTAGTAAGATCTACTTGTTGATGAAAATACAATGCATGTAGCCATAGGGATCATTGTGCCTTATAACCAATGCAGGGAAATTATACTAATGATCCCATTTGAATGTATATATCTGTTTTTTATATATAACAGCTACATAATGGGGGTAAGGTGCAATCAGGGAGATTGCTAGACTTTTCAGGGTGTCAGGGAGTTTGCTAATATTTTAGAGAGTCTCCCTGACAATTAGGGAGAGTTGGCAAGTATGGTCTAGGGCTAGATGACATCAAGAGAGTGTCACCAGCCCAAACTTTCATAGCCTTGTGCGGGATGTAGTCATGAGACCGGCGAGTGCGTGGCCACCGGTCTTAGGGCCTGATTCAGACCCACTCGCGAGCGGCTGTCCGCTCGCAAGTGGGTCGATGGTGTGCACTGCGCATGCGCCCGACGGAGGGAGCTCCGTCGTGCGCATGCGCGCGACGAGCGAAGGACTTTCCTTCGCTCGTTGTGTCTGATCAAAGGGGGCGTGCTGTCGGTGATTGACAGCACACCCCCTATGGTGGGCGTGCCGGGGGCATGCCTCCCAGACGGAGGCGTTCCCAAGGGAACGCCTACCGTCAGAAGCCGGCCCCACTGACATCACTAGTGATGTCAGTGGGAGTGATTTGGGCTCTGATAGAGCCAAAATCACTCCTGGCCTTGCGGTTGAGAAACTCAACCGCAGGCTTCGGCTCGCAGTGGCAATGGTCGCGATGGTCTTGACCATCGCGACCATCGCCACTGCGAGCCGAAGCCTGTGACCCACAGCTATACGAGCGTCCAGGAGGACGCTCCATAATTATGGAGGTGGGCCCTGATTCAGAGCGAGCGCTCTGGTCAGAGCGTCCGGCTCTGAATCAGGGCCTTAATCCCGACAGCGGAATCCCGGCAAGGGATTTAACATATCCATCGAAATACAGAGGATGCCAGCCCTTATCTAAGGTAAGTCCAGGGCGCTTTTAGCATTCGCGCGGGGGTTGATGGTTAGAATTAGGGAGTAAAGCGGGGTTAGGGTTAGGTTTGGGGGGGGGAGATTAGGTCTAGGCACCCCTAGGGGGGAGGGTTAGGGTTAGGCACCCCCAGGGAGAGATTAGGGTTAGGCACCACCACCGGGAGGGTTAGGTTTAGGGACCGGTAAGAGGGGGTTAGGGTTAGGCACCCCCGGGCGGAGGTTAGGGTTAGGCACTAGGGGAATGTTAGTGTTAGGCACCACTAAGGGAGGGTTAGGCAGGGGGGAGCAGGGGAGGGTTAGGGTACTTACCTTCCCCAGTCGGGATCTTCATCCGTCAGGCATCCCCTGTCGGGATTTGAACCGGTATTTCAAAACCTTTCCCCTTGTGCTGCTAGTAACTTTTGCTGGTGTACACCACACTATTTGTTACCTCGCAATGCTGACTTTTAGCCCATGCTATGCATGTGTGTGTGTGTGTGTGTGTGTGTGTGTATGTCTGTGTGTGTGTTTGCTTATTTGAAACATTTTCTTTTAACTGTAAGGGCCTGGGGTGATGATCACCATCAACATTGAAATTTTTGAGCTCTTGCAACAGATGCGCCTCCTAAAAGGTGTCTCTGCAACTGTTTCTACCTCAAAGTAGTGTATACATATGTAAATACATTGGTCTGTTGCAAGTCAGGAGCACACAATACCAGTACTGTAATATGGTTGCACATTTTTCATGCATATGTTAATTTAAAAAGCATATATAACTACAATCAGGGATATCCTTGAAATCATGTTTTTTACAAATTCTTTGATTAATGACTTAGAGTTCTAAATACACCAGTAACAGAAGAACAGAACAAGTGACTCCTTGTCATGATCTGGCCACCCGCAGCATAGGTACTGCAGCTATTTTAGGCTTTAAATGTACAATACATTTAAATTAGTAAATTAGTACAGTAGGTGGCTTTTTTAGAGACGAAAATGGTGCCCATACAATGTATTGTGGAAGTTTCCTTATGTTGTTGCTTTAATCGCCTTTTTTGGTGAATTGCTCTATCATGTTCATTATGTGTGTGTGTGTATATATATATATATATATATATATATATATATATACTTGTGTGTGTGTGCTTAGAAACACCGAGAAATATTTTCCATTTTAACTAGTTCCTTCCTGTGTTGATTAAGTTAAACCTCAGTTGTTGAGATTTCCAATTCATGTCCCTTCAGCCAGGAAGTGCAGAAAAAGATAAGCAACCATAATATTTAAATTGTAATCACTTTCATGTTTTCCGCCAGAAAGAGAAATATAATCTTTTTTCCATTTGCACAATACATAGCAACAAATGTGTTATCTTTGGGGAAGTGATTGAAAATTGTTTTAATCAGTTCTTGGGGACAGGATTCTCTTGCTTTTTCCTGATTATTTTGGAGGACAAGTCTCGATTCAAGTGGATCCTTTGAATTCTAAATAAGATTTTACATCAATGAAAAGCTGGCAACATTAAGAATTAATGAAGCAGATTATGTTCCCTTAAACATGTAATTGAAACCCAGTGACCAGAACGCACAGGCAGGCAGTGATATGCTTGGGAAGAAACAACAATAATAAAGAAATAGGTAAGTTAATATAAAGGTAACCATTTATGAGTTGGAGAGTAAAAGTGAATGATGGCAGCACTTGAAGTTTTTAGCTAGCTCTTACTACAAGTAACACATTTATTGCATTTAATGAAGACGTAATGTGTTGTTTATTAAAATAAGTATAGGGTTGTATAATATCCCTTTAATCGGGGACACACATGAATTACACAGGTTCTGTGGCTAGATGATTTCAAGCCTGCATCTCACCTGGTTTTATTCAGCCACAGAACCTGTGTAATTCATGTGTGTCCCAATTTAAATAGATATTATAGCAACTCCACACATAAGTTCTTCAACAAACAAGTAAACGTCTTTAAAATATGATTTGTGTTGCAGGTCAGTTTGCTAAAGTAATTTAGACATGCAATCTTTTACTAATAACGTGATATTGAAACCTATTATTTCTACATTATATGTTATTATTAGGTGACCAAAACCCTTTACTAACAGTTTCATTCACCTTCCAGATTACTGTACAATACATTGATACACGCCTGTAATAAACACACTCCTGTAATAAACATATATTCACACTTCTCATTTTTAAGAGCAAGTACAACTCACATCCTCAGAATCAGCTTTCCTAATACCTCCTTCATTTTAAACTTTAAGTCCTTAGAATGTTTGGGGGAGGGGGAAAGGGCAAAGGCACTAGTGGTGGGGCATAGAAATTTTGCTATGGGGCCCTTCTCACTGATGCTGGTGAGGAGAGTTATATGAGAGGCGGGACGGGGCTGATAAGTCTGACAGGTGCCTACAGTACTGATGATACCCTTTAGCAATTTGCTACCTAATCACAGGCTGAAGTGTGCCTGTATCTAAGAAGCAGTTTGAAGGAGACTTATGAGCCTCCTCTCATCCAGTACTCACTCCAACAAAAGTGGGTGCAGGCATGAGTGGTCCCCATAGCAACTGTACCCACAGTAGCTACACCCCTGGCTGAGACAATGTATTTGTTTTGTTTTTTCATGTGAAGCCCATGTGTTTTATTATTTTCCTGTGGGGGCCTATGTGCTTGTTTTTTTTTCCTAATGGGGAATATGTGTTTGTTTTTTTTCCTAGAGGGGCCAAGGTGTTTTTTTTTTTTAAACTCTGAGCTAATGTGTTTTATTTTGTCCTATGGTGGCAAATAAAAATATGAGGGTTTATTCCACCGAGGGGCACCAAAATATTTTTTTCTATTACCAAAAAAAATTAAGCTCGGGCCAGCCTTGAGTATGCACTTTAGTACAGAAAATCTGTTCAGTATAACCGCTCTTGTGGGGTGTGACTGAAGCTATGGTCAATAATGTCTCCATGGGGTAAGCTGGTGTGTGAGACAGGGTTGAAATAACCTCACCAAAAGGTTAACCCATGGAGGCATTACTGACCACTTTTAGCCAATCAGTTCTTATTGGTCCTGGTTGTATACAGTTCAAGTTCTTTTAACCTAGAGGAAACTGGTCAACTGCTACAAATCCCATTGTACAGTTAAAAATGAGAGCCTAATGGCCTGCAGTAATTTGAAGAGAATAGTTAATTAAAATAACTGTTAGAAACAAATTAACCAGCTTCCTGTGATTTCCTTGGACTGCAGAATATGACTTCTGAATAGGAAGCAGTCAGCCTTCCCATTGTCTATTCACCATTGTTTAAACTGCCTACACAACTTTACTTGTCCCTTATGCCTGTGGCCTATTCCTATTTTTGTCAGTTATGGTTTTATGTATGTCCCTTGTTTAGCCTCCAGTCTATCTTGTGTGTCTCTTTGTTTATCTTCAGTTGTCTCTTGTATGCCTGTCTTTGTTTTCCCCCATTGATACTTGTGTATGTCTTTATTATTATTGTTATCCTTATTTTATGTGGCACCACAAGGGTCCTGCAGTGCCTTACTGAATACATAAGCAAATGAGCACACAAGAATACAGTTATTAACAGTACCAAACAATGCAAGACAAGGACATGGTTTATAAACTTTGCTGCATTAGCAATTGTAACACTTAAAAAAGCAGCAGGGTGTCAGCATTAGAAGCCGTGGTGAGTTAGGATTGAATAGTAATATAAGTAAGGGAAGGAGAAGCACATGAGGAAAGAGGGCCCTGCTCGTGAGAGCTTAGATTCTAAAGGGCAGGGGCATAAGGACAGGGGTGACACAGATAGTATAGACAGTGAGCAAGGCTCATGAACCAGTGGGTTAGAATGAGGCCTGGAAGGCTTTCAGGAAGAAATGGGTCTTGAGAGCCCACTTGAAGGTTACTGGATAGGCAAGACAGTCATTTTGCGCCCCCTCCATTCCTGTACCTGGATTTTGTCCTTGCTCCTCCATAAGGCAGTGCACTAGTCAGATGTCCCTGGTATAGTGACTTGCATTATTTCACACACCATAATGCCCATTACACATTATGCCACACACTGTAATGCCTATTACCAAAGTGCCACTAACATATTTGCCCCTGACACCATTTTATGCCCCACAGTAAGGCTTCTATTTTCTTTTAAATTACCTGCTCATTGTCAGAGGTTTCATGCTCGTTGCCAGGGGTCTCATGCTCGTTGCCAGGGGTCTCATGCTCTGGGTTTCATGCTCGTTGCCAGGGGTTTCATGCTTGTTGTCAGGTGTTCCATGTTTGTTGCCAGGGGTTTCACGCTAGTTGTCAGGGGTTTCACGCTCATTTGCTAAGGATTTTACGCTCATTGCCAGGGGTTTCACGGGAGAAGATGCAGTTTTCTGCATCTTCTCACGGCAGCACCAGCGTTCCCAGTACTTCCGGGAATGCTATGTGCTACGCACTATGCGCTGGCCTAACAGAGACAACAATATAGCACAAACAGAAATGAGAATGATCTACGAAATGGGGACCCTTCACCCCAAAGAAATGAATATGGACTTTGAGCTAAAGTGGTTTTTTTAAAAGTGGTTTTATAAAGGTTTTATATAATCATCTTCATTGAGAGTGCCATAAAGAATTTTATTAGGTCTAAATTTTAATGATGGATGGTTTTATAAGTCAGAACACTCTCCGTTAATATACTTTTTGTCCTGTATTGTTTTAATTAACTTTTAAATTTTAATGTATTTTATGAAGTTTTGTATATATACTTTTATGTATTTATATATTCTGATGCACTTTATTATCTTGTAATTATGGTTGCCCACAGTCTAATCTGTTGTTCCTACTTGACACCAATTTTATATAAACCGAAGAATGTCAAGTGCAAACTAATTTATGTGATAAATACCTGTGATTAGGGAGTAAAACACTAACCAGGGGGATAGAGCAATATACATTACGGGAGACTCCTGACATTATCATCCCCTGAATCATTTCATTCGTTCCACTGAATTATTGCCGTGGAACGCAGGAGATTTTTGGCCACCATGGTAACATAATGACCTCCGCCAGAGATCACCGGAAGCCTGTGCATTCCACGCGATTGTCACAGTGGAGCGCTGCACCTCCTGATAACCCCCGGTGAGTAGAGTTATAGAAGACCTTCCGGCAGAGGTGGCTGGAAACGCACGCGCACCATGCAGATAATCAGTGGAGCGCTGTTCTTCCAGATGGTGACAACTTCCGGCGGTGAACACCGGAAGTGTGTGCGTTCCACGTGGACATCGCGGTGGAACGCACGCGGGTATGGATATTTGAATTTTAACTTTGAACAACAGGAAGACCGGGATATGCGAAAGGAACCTATTAACATTGTATAAAGCAAGTAGAAATAATGTATTTTAAGTAAGGATTTAGAATTATCCCTATTAACCCTATATGAATTGTGTGGACCAATGAAATTGTAGGGGGGGGGATATAAGTAAGAACATATGGTCTAGCCCAATACACCTTGACAAAGGCTTTTTCTAAGCTGAAACGCGTTGGTGGAGCTGATCCAGACCAAGGCACAGCGGGTGGATTCTTGAACCCAGGAGGCACCCTGTTATTACAATAAATCATGCTTGATGGTGTTATTATACACCTAGATGTCTGGTACGCAGCCTCACTATCATTTTAATATATTGTCACTGAAATAAAAACTTTATCACACTATTGTGGCTTTCCATTATTTACCTTGACTGTTTTTGAGGAACAAGAGGCATCTCAGTGTGTATGAAGAAGATAGCAAGTGACTATTGTGGTTTTGGGCAGACCAGTGTATTTTAAGAAGAAGATCTACATATGTACTGATTCATCTTGAAGGAACGAATGCATTAACGTAGAATTCATGGACTATCGATGGTGACATTCTGGTTAATCTAATATACCACTATTAGAGATTAATTCCCTATTGAGGTTTTGCGCAAGGTTTACCTTTTTATCTGTATTTGTCTACAAAGGGTCCAGTAGGACCTCTAGCATATTTCTCCTCCTAGGTGGCGGATATATTTGGAGAGCTGTTTCCAGCAGATCCCATGCGGATGGCTAGTCTGCATGGAATCTGCAGCCTCCAAGCCACCGTGGGGTCCTCGAGTGCTGAGTCAGCCCTCAAATCCAGCGCTTGGTGCACGTGCACCTCTAGCCCCCCCTAGTTGTGGCCCTGGGTGGAGAGTATAATAGAGAGAGGGAGAGAATTCCAGAGGTAGGGAGCAGCACAGGTAAAATCTTGGAGACAGGTGTGGGAGGAAGTAATCAGTTGGCAGGAGAGGTGGCATGCATTTGTGGAGCAAAGTAGGCAGGCAAGTGTGTGAAGGGAGATGAGGACAGAAGTGTAATTTGGAAAGGATTGGGTGAGGACTTTGTAAGTGAAAGTGAGAAGCTTGATTTAGGTGCGATTGTCCTTATGTTTTGTATGACTTAGGATCCTTATGTGTTGTCCCACTTTGTCGCTTAAAAAGAATTACAGTAACTCACCAAAGTATTAAATGTAATATATGTAGCATCCTGAGCTTTAAATGTGAAATGAGTAGGTGGTTCTTAATGTAATATGGGTAGGGACATAAGCTATTGATTTAATGGTGTGGTGAATGTGTGAGCTATTCATTTACTAGTCGGGTGATAGTAAGGACTATTCAATTACTAGTCGGTGATGGCAAGGCATATTTAATTTAATAGAGAGTTATGGTAGGAACAGTTAATGTAAATCATTATTTATGATGCTATTCATTTAATACTTGGGTGCTATTAATTAATTGTCTTTGGGACTTTGGGGAGAAGGAATGACATTTACAGTAATGTGATCAATAAATTATTTTATACTTTGAAGGAAATTGGTTTATTTTTTAAATATGAATATTATTAATTTCATGTTGGGGCAGTATGAAGGGGAAATAAATTATGTTTATTATTAAATCTGGTAATTTAATGTCAGAGCTGGTCAGGGGCTAGTTTATTAAATGTGAATTAATTTGATGCTTGGGATGTTGGATGGAGGGATGCCTAATTGCTAAACATGGGGGTTCTAATTTAATGCCAGTTAGGTTTAGGGTGTGGGTGGCCTAGAGAGTTCACTCACTGCTAGGCTTTCCATACTTCATGTCCTTATTCTTTTTCAAACTGGGCCCCAACATTCAAGCATCCAGACATGCAGCTTCAGAGCTTAAGTCACCAGCTGGTAGTGACATTTGCAGAAACAAGTACAGTAGGAGATAACAGATCAGTTTGTCAACTACCTTGAGGCCAATCCTGACTTTGAGTTAATTTCAGTAAGAACAACGCTTACCCACTGTCCTGGTAGATCCGGGAGACTCTAACGCTTACCCACTATCCTGGTATATCTGGGAGACTCCAACGCTTACCAACTATCCTGGTATATCCGGGGGACTCACGTCGCTCAACTCATTGCGTAATTCAACGTATTGAGCAATTAAAAGTGGGGCATGATTGTGTGATTTGAGTCACCGCTCTCGGAATGCCCAGAGAGGAATTGAAAAAAAGCCGGCAAATGTTGTAACCTGATGGTATCCTGGATAGTAAGCAACCTTTGCGCATCCTATCCACGTCTGCAGTGAAGTAGGCGGGACTGTGATTATTTGCATAATCGTGGACCCACCTCCCACAGTACTGCTGAAATCCATGTTTCACTGTGTCCAGTGCCGTAACTAGGGTGGTGCAAACAGTGCCACGGCACAAGGCACCACAGGGCAGGGGGCGCTATTTGGGCCTGTCAATTTTCTTGTTTATTATCATTCTCACTTGTAGCTTTCTCTTCTTTTATCCTCAGCATCTCCTGGCCTCCCCCATCTCTTCCCTGGCCCTTCCCCATGGCCCCTTGTTCTCTCTAGCACAGGGCACCAAAAAGTCTAGTTATGGCTCTGACTGTGTCACACCACTCGCAGTTGCCCCTGGGACCTTCTCCAGGATTGCCTGGTGGGGCATCACACAAAATCGGCAACTATAAGGAAACGTAAAGTGGTACACATTTAAGCATATGACATTGATAACTGTGACCTAAAAGTAATAGCAAATGTGTACAAATAACTAACAAAATACTTCTGTAACATATGACCACAATATATGAACGTTTTCATGAAAATAGTGTTAAATCTGAAAATATGGTGATACGTCCACTTTAAACTTACATGGTTTATGCTTTTATTATTTTCTGTACTTTATACTGTATATACTATAGTTTTATATTCTTATTTTTTCATGTTTGATCCTGGGCTATTTGGTCCATAGACATAGAGAACAACATTTAGTTGTATAATACATGGTGATTCACCCTGGTCATTTGCCAACAAAATGAATTCCTCCTTATCACACAGAAATAATAACAGCAGAGCCTCTGGAAGCCCAGAGCAGTCGTTTATCTCTACAGTATATCTATAATGTAGTCTGTGATGTTTGTCTAAGATTCCTTTGGTGGTTATGTTCCAAGCACTCAGTTTCAATTTATAGATTTTTCTGGAGAAAAATCTGCCAAATCCTCAGAGGTGCTGTGTGTTTAGCTGGTTTTTGATGAAAACTGTGAAATATAAACATATGGGTGGGTGGTTTACAATCTGTTTACAGCAAGGTCTATAGAAAGATGAATCTGCAGGTTGATGGATCTTTTTAAATATTTTATTGGCTTTAGTTTGATAATCCTGTGAATGGTTATGTTACTTATCAGTAAACATTTGTAACACTGCTGTCCAGCATTTAATACAGTATGTGTGATTTTCCAATATTAAAACAATAAACTTGTGAGGCAAAAAAGTCTATACCCCATAGTGCACATGATCAAGGGTATATTATTGCCTAAGTAAGCCTGTGTGCAACGGACCCTCCGCATCTTACCTTGTGCTGGCAGGCCATCCCCCTACTCTGTGGCGGCATCTTCCAGGTGAAAGTTTAGAAGATGGTTCATGTGCACTAGAGAGGCCAGATGGTACATGTGCACAGTGCCAGAGTCTTTGCTTCCACTGCGTGGTGCCATCTTACCAAAGATGTCAATGGGAAGATAGTGCTGTTGAGAAGTAGGGACCCACTTGCCGACACAAGACAAATATACTCTGGGCCCATATATACCACACACTTTGCACCCATTCTAAATACACCTTTACACATGATGTCTTACATTTTTTTTTTACTTTCCTTTTTGTAGTATTCATTTCCATAATATAACCTTGCAATGTAGTATGACAAAAATAATTGAAGGATTGCTCCAAAAACTTTTAGTGACTCATTAGTTATGCACAGCCTGCTTTTTGGGGGGGACCCTATGTCTTTTTTTATATTAATCCTTTAGATGAGGTTTACATGCAGAAACATACACAAATCACACTGATCTGTGTATGTTTCTACCAAACTCGCGGCTCAGGAGGTGGTCTATTTGAAACTTCAATTTAGCTGCGAGTTTGCTACAATTACACCCGAGATTGTAGTCTCGAATCTTAGTAAATTCCCGAGTTGTATCTTTTTCATGAAAAGTATTTTCGAGTTTGGCCGATGGTGACTTTATTCGAGTTTGCAATCTCACCCGAGTTTTTCAGTGAAAAGAGAGAAATCTCACCCGAGATTGCAATCTCTACCAAACTTGAATCTTAGTAAATTTACCCCTAAGGGTCTGAGTCAGAGGACTGTTTACACAGCACGACTGTGCCTTTATGCTAATGCTGCAGCTGATGGAATTTGTACAGGGACGGCTAATCCACCGCTTTGCATAAAAAGATGAATCGATCGCACCATAGAACATAGTGCCAGCCTCTTGGAGGTGCAGAATGTCTGTCAGAACATGGTCGCAGAAATCAGTGCAACTGCGGAAAAAGTCACAGTAGCAACACGATCCGTCTGGCTAGCCACCCCCTGTTACCACCCAGAAATGGCCACTAAAATGACACCTCTCTGCATCCAAATTCACTCTGTGGGCCTGATTCAGTATGGATTGCAACTGCAACATAAGGACACCCATCTTACCTTACATACATCCGTAATACTTAGCAAGACTGCGAACCCATCAGCAACATCGAGTACAATCGCAGCCTCACGCACACTTGCACAAGGTCTGACCTTACTCAGGAATTGCTAACCTCATCGCACACAGTGAGTACACAAGCTGCGTACAGCATCGTTGTGGATAATTTATGCACGCCCCTGCGACGGCTTTCAAACGCACTGGCATGCCTGCGTATCACCAACCACCCCCCGTCACCTCCCAAAAATGGCACATCCTGGTAATCACTCAGCGATGGAGATGTGTAGTCACTGCGATCGCAGTCCTGATCGCATTGGGTGGTTCGCGCACGCACACTGCGATGCCTACACATGCACAGAACGCAACAATCACCCAATTGGGTGCGTAATCGCAGTTGCGATCCTTGCTGAATCAGGCCCTGTGTCCTAGAATGGTAAGCATCAGGATGCGTGCTCAGTGCGACTCGGACGAATACGCAGACTTAAAACATCGGCCAACTGCTTCTGACCGACACTGTGTCCACCTCTGAATCTGGTCCTAAACCTTGTATCAATTTATAATTTAGTTGATACAAGACTGGCACCTTTATCCATTGAAGAAAAGCACTTGGTAAAGCCAAATGTGAATGCTGTTTTCCCATGGTTTAAGTGTCAGGGTAATTTAACAAGAACCTTCATTAATTCACTCTATAAACTCATCATTGTTCACAGTTCTGTATCTGTCACTATAGCCACTGTGAAATTTAAAACTGCATTATTATAAGTGAGCTTAGCAAATCATATGTACGCATGTGACATATAGTAATAGATACATGTGTGCTTTGTGAACTAATTCATCTTAGTAGTTAATATGTGGTGAGGAAAGGTAAAGAATAGTATTTAGGACATTGTTTTAGGCAGGTGCCCATTGCACTGTCATCCATACACATTATTAGTGGTAAGGGTAATATATATACTAGGTTTGCTCAAACATCCATAGAGCTGTTCAGCCACAACATATAGGTAACAGAGGGCCTGATTCAGAGTTACACGTTATGCCAATATTTTCGCAGTTGAGCGATTATTGGCCGTCTGTACGTTCATATGAGTCGCACTGTGCATGGAACAAGGTACATTACCATAGTCGCTCACAGCGATTATTCGCAGTGTGATTGACAGAGAGGGAGCTTTTGGGGGAGGTAATGGGAAGTGGTGGCTTCGGGGGCATGTCTCACCCTGTGATTGCAAGCCCGTACGCAGGGAAAATGGCTCTGACATCTCAATCATCATGGCCATGCTGCTGAACCATAAACTCACTCAGGACTGGAACGTAATGGGATGATCTGCGACCGATTCTGTGTCTTTCTACTCAGATGCTGCAGCATATTACGCAGATGCTTGGATTTGCAAAGCTGCTGGTGGGTGCCTCAATAGAGCTCCTGGCGGCTGCGTCATTTGTATATTTTTGCATTGCAGCTGTGTGCTCAGATGTAGCATTTGCAGCATTAGCAATTACCATACAACGCTGAATTTGGCCCAGCGTTGCCAAAAATGTACTAATGCAATAAATACTGCATTAAAATGATGTGAAATGAATAAAAAACCTCCACTCCAGAAATCACCTTTTTCAAAATTACTAATGAGAATCATTTCTTAAGCATGATTTATTTTCATTTTCTTTCTGGATACCGTTAGAGTCACTCTGCTCTCTCTAGACATTTATCATAGAGGAAGTTCTAAAACATTGCAATGTTTTATCCATTGCTGTCGTATCAACCAATGATTTATCATCACATTCCTCACTTAATTATACATGTCTGATATTAATTTTGACAAAGATCCCCAGACAGCACCTACTTGATTTAAAATTTCAGCCACAGTGTCTCTCAATGGCCGTGATTAATGGGCTTAAAAATGTCATGAGACATTTATGACACATTACACGATGAAATGACAGGGATGATAATGGTGGCGAAGAATTGTGTTTGTTTTGTTCCTCTTCTACTTTCTAGGGATTAAATATAGCAGCTCTTTCTGCTGACAAAGATTCTTATTGTGAAATTAACTGTAATTTCCCTTTATCAGATTTATTAATAGTAAGGCTTACGGTAATGGTAACAGAGCGGCAACTTTGAACCTCAGTACAATATATAGAGGTCTATTCATTATCCCTTACTTTCTGCAGAAGTAGGTGAAAATTAACAATTTCACCTACTTTTGTAGAAATTAAGTATTGGGGCCATTCGTTAGCAAGCTAATGCAGGAGATATCACGGATATCTCCTGCTTACTTTTGAGTCCCGATCTGGCCCGACATCCTCATACAATACTACATTTTCAGAGCTCTACTAAAGAACCTAAACCTTCTTCAGATGGCATTTGTTCCTGGACCTCCACTCCTTCCTATAGGAAGGAGGTCTGGTTTGTAAAAAGGGATCCCCCGGACGCCTGTTTTCCTCAATCCGCTGCCCATTGGTAGCTTTAAGCGCATGCGTGATCCCCAGTTCAATGTTCAATTGCTCTGTTTTTTTAGTATCCACTGCTGCTACTGCCAGCGAGTTGGATACTGATTTAGCCCTGCCGAACAGTTAATGTTTAACTGAGAACAGATTTTTTTTTCAAAGGGCTTATTTCTTAAACAACTCAACAAAACTTTTTAACATTAGAATAAAGGCTACATAACTCATTTCATATCTTATTGTTGCAAAATACATATTTTGTTACCACGAACATTTTGGAGCCTGAATAGTTGTGTCGAATCAGCAGTGTTCTACTTTTGAGAAAGCATTTCCATCTGCCTTGAATATGTCTTCTATGTACTGCTATTACAGCTTTCAATGCAACCTAGCTATAAACAGCTGACATCTTTATATTGAAAAGAGTACAGCTATAATAGAACACCAACATAGACATATATAGTCATAGTGGCCAGTAGCCTATATTGTAATTGAATAATCATACTGTAGCACAGTACAGGGAGAACTCAATGGATATTTGTTTTTATTTCACTAACACATTATAAATTACATTTGGGAATAAAACATACAGTAAACATAAATAGATTTGATATTCATAATATATGATTTGATATCATATCCTATAATTTGGAATATCATGTATGTACATTTCTAGTACAGCCATTTCAAAATAATAAATACATAAAAAGATGATATGATACTTAAAAAAACAAAATAATAATAATAATTAGTCATCATCATCATCATCATCATCATCATCATCATCATCTTCTTCTTCATCATCATCTCTTGGGAATTGTCCTGTCTGACTTCACATGCCCAATATATCTACTGTTCTGTTGGGTACTGATATTTGGCTAAATGTACAGTAGTTAGTTTTACAGTTTTGTTGTGTTACTTTATAACATGGCACAGTTGCAAACACTATTTATGAAGTCAAAATAAGCAGAACACCTGTAAATTTACAGCTGGTCAATATTTTGACCAGTAAAATAAAATGTATTTTAAAGAGATGTATGCATGGGCATTTTAAGAGTATGTTTTTATTGCATACTATAATGCCTATAAACAAATTGTAAACTTACGACAAATCCCTACGTCCTTTTAATAAACGTTGTGATGTGTTTACAAACACAATCAATCTGTGTCTTTTGAATGGGTTGGGTACGGGATGCCGGCGCTCGGGATCTCAGTGGTGAGATACCCGTCAGGGCTAGGTTCCCTACCCCTAACCCTCCGTCTCTGGTGCCTAAACCTAACCCCTCCCCTAGTGCCTAAACATAACCTCCCCCTCGGAATCCTGACAGCCATCAGAATCCCTGCGCCAGGATCCCGACCACCAGCATCCCAATGGTAAGTATCAGGCTTATGGGGAGGGTTATGGGTTAGGGTTAGGCACTAGGGGAGGGTTAGGGTTAGGCTGTGAAGGAGGATGGTTAGGGTTAGGCTGCAGGGGGGAAGGTTAGGGTTAGGCTGTGGGGGAGTTAGGGTTAGACTGCAGGGGGGAGGGTTAGGGTACTTACCTAGTTTGGACGGCATTCTGACTGTCTGATCTCGTACCCAACTGGCCTAAAGAACCTGCGCAAGATTACCAATATCTGTCAACAAAAAGAGGAGATTGTGACATGGTATTTCTGATATATAACTGCAGAACATAAAATACATTTTGTGGTATATTATTTTTTGTTTTAGAGCAGTGTTTCCCAAATCCATTCCTCAGAGAGCACTAACAGTGCTTGTTTTCCAGGTCTCTTCACAGAATCACAAGTGAAATACTTAGTTTCACCCAGAGGCAGACTGGGAATTTAAAGTGGCCCTGGAAAAAATTCTGAAAGTGGCCTCATTTAGGCGGAACCAAATCAACTGAAGGTGGGGTCAACACAAAAGTAGGCGGAATCAGGACATCATTGTCTCTAGCCACATAGGTAACTGAGGTCCATAGTGTATTCATACTCTAATAAAAGATTCTAGAGATTTCAATATGTCCTCAGCAATACTTATCGAATCTAGTTACAAGGTTAATTTAATGAGGACGTCACCCTAAACCACAGTATTTATAATCTACAGAATTTTTCAGTCTTTAACACAATAATTTGCTGACTACTCAGCTAAAAAGGAACAGTGCCTAAGGGCCCTATTTTACAATGATACATAACCCCTTTTGCACTCTCTAAATAGGTTATGTCCTCCTTTTAGTATTTAACAAACAGCTTAGTTTTCCGTTGTTTGTCACTGCACTGCTTAAGCCATATATAGATGGCGATAGCCAGCAATGGGAACCCAGCAAAAGACTTTCCAGCTTCAGCGAAGCCCTCCAGGCATTGCTGAGTCACCACCTCACCGACTGATGTTGGCTCTTCTAGTGATAAGCAGTGGGCAGCAAAGAACAGCCAGACACAGGAAACCAAAATCTGCGGCAGCCCTACAAGAAAGACTTACAGCCGAGTCAACTATAGCGGCTCCTAAATAGCAGGACACCTGACGGCTCTGTACTTAAGCCTTACCAGCCAGCATTTATTAGCAGCCACAGCTGTCGTGGCATTAAGAGTCAGCTAGTAGTGAAAGACTTTAGCCGCAACCTCCCTATCATCGGCAGGACTCACAGATATAATTAACAAGACACAGGACACTGGCAACATTGCTAGTTCAATAAAAAGACTGTGGACACAGGGCCGGCAACAGAAATCTCAGGGCCCGGTACACTCATGTCTCTGGGGGCCCCACCGTCTCACCACCACCCCTGATCCTGCACATCCCTCCCCTGCATGTGTAATATGTGAAGCATGATAATGTTAACTGAAAGATATGCCAGCCTTTAAATAAAGTAAAAATATACTATGACTTACCACACTGTCTCTTTGTCACTAACGATGCAGTCTGTAGTTTTTGTCTACCGTCTCTTGCAAGGTCTTCTTGATGACAGTGCTGTCAGGGGTAGGAGGGATGGTGTTTGCAGCCAGCCATCCTCAGTCATCTGCCCCTCATCACCTTCCTCAAATTCAGCCTCTAACCACCATCCTCAACCCAGAAGCCCCCATCACCTTCCTTTGTCCCCAGCCCCCGTCACCTTCCTCTGTCCCCAGCCCCTATCACCTTAATCTACCCCCAGCCCCCATCACCTTCCTCTGTCCCCAGCCCCTAACACCTTCCTCTGCCCTCTTCACCTTCCTTCATCCCCTATCACTGTCTTCTGACTCCAGTCCCCTTCACCTTCCTCTGCCCCAGCCCTTATCAGCTTCCTCTGCCCCTTTCACTTTCCTCCAGCCCCTATAACCTTCCTCTATCCACAGCCCCTATCACCTACCTCTGCCGCCAGCCCCTATCAGCTTCCCCCTTTACCTTTTTCTGTCCCCAGTACATATTCCTCTATGATCCCCTAAACTCCTCAAGGTTGTTGCTAAGGTAGTCACATCACTTCCAGGTCTGCACGAAGGGGAAATAAGCTCTACCTTGATACAATTTCCCAGCTCAGCGGTGCAGCCTGCCTGACGAGCAGGGAAGACTTGCAGTGACATGACCTACTGTATGATGTCACACCGTTGCATTGCTCACTAAAGGTCATGCCTGGCCTTGGCTGCAGCTGAGCCACCTGGAAGAGCCCAGCGCTGCCCAGGTCTCTACAAACACCTGAACTTCAGGACCCCTGTCTGACATACTGGCTCATAACACCAGCAGGAGCTGCAATGCTAATGTCAAGCAGCCGGCATTTAAGAACATCAACCACAGCCACTCTGTTCTAGTAGGTTCTCGTCAACACCTTACAGTGTGCAGTGTTGCTTTGGTAAGGACAACGGCAAAGAAACCTGCCCCCATTACGTACCAGTAAGAACTTGAAATAACTGATGACAAGAAGTTATACCTACTATGGTGCAGTTCTCTATCTGGGTGGGGAAGAGACTGGAGAGAAGCTTACTCTCGTGGCTCCAATGCATGCCACTCTGCTTGCTATGACAGACCCTGCAAGCTGTCTGTCATACAAGAAGAGCGATGCTACTGGGGGCGAGGCCAGTAGTAAAGAAAGTAATCCCCATTCGGATTCACAGGTGGCCACACGCGTCAGGCACGTCAGCCCACTGGGAATCTTCTCAGTGAGTCCTATAGCCAATTTGACCCTGGCTCTACATCTGGTTCTATTAAAATGTATCAGCGAGTAAAAATGATTATTATTATTATTATCATTTATATGGCACCACATGTGTTCCGCAGCGCCTTACAAAGTACATAAACAAATAGATTGATTTACAGTGACTTACAGTATAGTACAATACATTACAGGACATGGATAATATACATTGCTACATTCACGACCATAACACCCAGGTAAGCAACAATGCAAAGCAATCAAGTGTTAGGTGCCCTGGTAGAGAGTAAGAAGTAGATGAAGGTATAGTAAGGAGATGCACAAGAGGGTAAAGGGCCCTGCTCATAGGAGCTTACATTCTAAGGGGGAGGGACAGACAAACAGGGGTGAAACAGATGGGGTAGGCAGGGAGGAAGGAGCATGTAGCAGCAAGTTAAGAAGAGAGCTGGAAGGCTTTGATGAAATAGTGGGTCCTGAGAGCCCGTTTGAAGGATTGTAGAGAGGTGGAGAGTCTGATGGGAAGCGGGAGAGAGTTCCAAAGGTGGGGAGCAGCGCGGGCAAAATCTTGGAGGCGGGAGTGGGAGGAAATAATCAATTGGCATGAGAGGCGGCGTGCATTTGTTGAATGAAGAGGGTGGACAGGAGAGTGAAGGGAGATGAGATCAGAGATGTAAATGGGAGAGGAATGGCTTAGGGCTTTGTAAGTGAGTGTGAGAACCTTAAATTGGGTTCTAAAGGAGAAGGGGAGCCAGTGGAGGGCTTGTAGGAGAGGGGAGGCAGATGCAGAGCATTTTGAGAGGAAGATGAGCCGAGCAGCAGCATTGAGGACAGACTGGAGAGGGGAGAGAAGGGATTTGGGGAGGCCAGATAGGAGAAGGTTACAGTAGTCCAATCTGGAGATGACCAATGAGTGTATGAGGATTTTAGTGGCATCCTGGGTGAGAGAGGGTCTAATCTTGGAAATATTTTTAAGATGAAAGCGACAGGACTGTGAGAGATTCTGGATATGTGGTTTGAAGGAGAGGGAGGAGTCCAGGATAACTCCAAGACAGCGCACTTTGGGGCTAGAGGAGATAGTTGTGCCATCAATTGATAAAGAAATGGTGGGAAGTGTGGTTATGTAGGGGGGAGGGAAGATGATTATCTCAGTCTTAGACATATTAAGTTTAAGAAATCGCTGGGACATCCAGGAAGAAATGGCAGAGAGACAGTTGGAGACACGAGTGAGGATAGAGTTTGAGAGAGGTCATGGGAGGAAAGGTAGATCTGAGTATCATCAGCATAGAGATGATATTGCAGGTCAAAAGAGCTGATGAGTTCACCTAGTGAGGATGTATAGAGTGAGAAAAGGAGAGGTCCAAGAACAGAACCTTGGGGAACACCCACTGCAAGAGGCTGTGGGGGAGAAGAGGAGTCATGAGAGGAGACAGAGAAGGTTCGGTCAGAGAGGTAGGAGGATAGCCAGGAGAGGGCAGGGTCACGCAGACCAAGGGAGTGAAGGATTTGCAGAAGGAGAGGGTGGTCCACAGTGTCAAAAGCAGCAGAAAGGTCAAGGAGAATGAGCAGAGAGTAGTGGCCCTTGGATTTAGCAGCAAGGAGGTCATTGCTGACTTTTGTGAGGGCAGCTTCAGTGGAGTGGAGAGAACGGAAGCCAGACTGAAAAGGGTCAAGGAGGGAATGAGAGGAAAGAAAGGTGGTAAGGCGCTTGAAAACAACATGCTCAAGGAGCTTGGAAGCAAAAGGGAGGAGAGAGATGGGACGGTAGTTGGAGAGAGTGTTAGAATCAAGGGTTGGTTTTTTTAGTATGGGGAGACAAGGGCATGTTTGAATGCAGACAGGACAGTGCCTGATGATAGGGAGAGATTAAAGAGGTGGGCAAGATGGGAGCAGGCAGAAGGAGAGAGGTAGTGGAGGAGATGTGAAGGGATAGGGTCAAGGGGGGAGGTGGAAGGGGGGGAGGACTGGATGAGGGACATGACTTCCTCTCCAGATACAGGGGAGAAGAAAGTTAGAGTCGGTAAAATAGAAGGAGAGGGGTAATCTGGGAAAGGTAGAGGTGGATAGCAGGGGGACTGGTGGAATATGATGTCCTGACATATGGAGTCAATTTTAGATGTAAAGTAGGTAGCAAAATCAAGGGCAGAGAATGAGGCGGGGAGGCGAGGAGGGGGTGGGCGGAGGAGGGAGTTGAAGGTGGTGAAGAGACGTTGGGGATTTGAGGACTGAGAGGAGATGAGGTTCTTGAAATATGACTGTTTAGAGAGGGAAAGGGCAGCACTGTATGATGAGAGCATAAATTTGAAATGGAGAAAATCAGCCTTAGAGCGTGATCTTCTCCACTGTCGTTCGGGAGTTCGCGAACACTTTTGCAGGTATCTGGTGCATTTGGAATGCCAGGGTCGAGGTGTAAATCTGCGAGGGTGAATAGTGATTGCCGGAGCAACAGACTCCAGAGCAGAAGTAAGGGAGGTATTGTATAGAGAAATGGCTTGTTCAGGGCAGGAGAGAGAGAGGATAGGGGAGAGAAGTGAGTCAAGCTGGGAAGAAAAAGAAACGGTGTCAATAGCATCAATGTTACGCTTCGAGATAGTGGCCTTAGGAGGTAGAGGAAGGGAAGGAGAGAGGGATAGGTTAAAAGAGAGAAGGTGATGGTCTGAGAGGGGGAATGGGGAATTGGAGTAATAAGAAATATCACAACGGTGAGTGAAGACCAGGTCAAGCGAATGCCCACTCACATGGGAGGGTGAGGAGGTCCATTGGGAGAGACCAAATGAAGACATGAGGTTGAGGAGTTTGGAGGCAGAGGCTTCTGTGGGGATATCAATAGGAATATTGAAGTCACCTAGGATAATAGAGGGACGGTCAGAGGAGAGAAAGTGAGGAAGCCAGGAAGCGAAGTTGTCAATGAATTTGGAAGGAGGGCCAAGGGGACAGTAAATGACAGCTACTCTAAGGTGAACTGGTTGGAAGAGGCGTATAGCATGAACCTCAAATGTAGAGAAAGTAAGAGATGGTTCAGAGGGTAGGAGTTGGTAGAAGTAACCGGGGGATAGAAGGACCCCTACCCCACCACCATGGTGACCCCCAGGCCGAGGGGTATGAGAGAAGATGAGGCCCCAGAGGAGAGAGCAGCAGGGGAAGTGGTGTCAGAGGGTGAAATCCAGGTTTCAGTAATGGCTAGGAGATGTAAGTTTTTAGAGATGAAAAGGTCATGGGTGGGTACGAGTTTGTTACATACTGATCTGGCATTCCAGAGAGCACAGGATAGAGGGACAGTGTTTGTGGGAGAGATGTGAATTAGATTATTTGGGTTGCTGTAGCGAGAAGGTGAGTTTAATATGGGTGGCCGAGATGAATGTAGTGGAGAGATTATGCGGGGACCAGTGCTGGGAAGGGAACCTGTAGGTGTAATGAATACACATGTGCCCAAAATAGGAAAAATTAAAAAACATGCTCTGCTAGTGTTCCCTAAGGAATGAGTTCAGGAAACACTGTTTTAGAGATTGTCATAGTTTTGTAAATTGCTAAGAAATTGTGTGGGAGCAGCCCAATGATCTTTAGTATATTGGACTCCACAATAAAACAACTTTTATGCTGCAAGTTTGACTTTGAAAATACTTAAGTGTTTCCTTTTCTAATTTGTCATGTGGTTCTTCTTTATCATTGTGCTAATACCAATAGGCCTTATTTCCAGTTCCTGTGCTTCATTGGTCTTGGATGACACTTTTTTGTAGTTTATTTTGTGCATTTTAATAGAACAAATATTATATGTGACTGTAGCAAAATAAATCTACTTTTAAATAGCAATGCTAAAATTATATATCTGATGGTAGGGAAGTTATACAGAATAAATGAGAATGTATATGGGACATGGTTTTTGCATATTTACAAATTATGAATTTTAAATCAGTTTATACAGTAATTTACTTTACTAATAAATTGTTGGAAATTATAATTATTCTAGTAAATGGTTGCAGGAATAATAATACTAATACATGCATTCTTTTACATTTACTGCATAATATTATAATTATCATCAAGCTCATTCTAAAAACCCCAATTTCTGAATTGTATGTATTGGCACATTTTGTAATGATGTGTCATTAGAAAGTAAGAATTTACAGAAAATCTTGTAAATTTTTGGAGCACATCCTTAAAAGTAGAAGCGTGGTTAGGGCCGCTACAAGCACTCTCAGGCCCCGGGCCATGATGATGCTTTTGTGGAAGCCATGACCTATTGTGAATACTGATGCCTTCCTTACATGCTGCCGTCAGCTGGGGTGTTGAAGGGCATATGTTCACACCATGTTGGGGGTGTGGTTGAGACTTCTTCGCATACCCGAGCCTCCAGACAGGTCTGTGTAATCTATACTCTCCTCTCAGCATCCCGGGTGCTAATATAAAGAAATAAGCAAAATATATATATATATAAGGAGCAGTCATTGCATGGTAGTAATTAGTCTAATATATATGGAACATGTTTCTTCTATCCATATAGCACAATTTGGAAATCCCTACAGAGCGGAGCACATACCAGATTGTAATTGCGAATGGTGTGAAAACTACTCCTTACAACTGATATTCAATTGAGTTGTTTGTCAAGAATAAACATAATCAATCCACAGATCAAGGGAATGCATTCATTATTGTACCATATTTAAAATTGCAGAATAGTGTCTATCTTCACATGGAGGATGGTGTTTAGAGAGGTTAGTAAGTTACAGTGCTGTCCAAAGAGCTTTTTCCTTTTAGCTAGTCCCTTGTTCCTTTCTTTTACATGGAACTAGTGATGATTAAAATAATAACATGACACTTTCTGCTAACAACAGGTGACCCTGCTATGCTTCTAGGATGACTTTGTAAGATGGGTTTTCCCCCGGCCCACAAGATCACTTTGTACAGTGCATGAAATCTTTTGTAAAATAAAGAATACAAATACCATTCAGAATATTCTATCTATTTTTCCTACTATCTTTCTGATTTTAACAGAGGTCCGCAAAGAGCACATTTTTATTTTGGGATAAGAATGGAATATAATAAGAGTATGTAGTATGAGAGCCAACTTACATGAAAATAATTGAATCATTATTTATATCATCAAATGATAAATATGATTTTCAAAAATATCTTTAATGTACATTTGATCTGTTTCTCTATGGGTATATAACTCCTTATAAATGATTCTCTTAGAATATAATCTGTTCCTCCCACTTATTCCATTTGACAAAAATCTAATAATTTTGTTGGCACGATTCTTACCATATGGAGGTAAACATTGGCAATCTATGTCCTGCAATCTTTTTGGAAATTTTAGTTGATAATCTTAAAGGTATTATTATTTTTATTATAAAAATTCATACAGTATGTGTACCAGGTTTCTAGTTAATATTGAATATACAATGATTTACAGTAGTCAAAGTCAGTGATTAGTATATATTGCATTTAGTTTATAAGGGTTAACTGATCCCTAGGGTCTGTATGAGTAAATCTGAAGAGGTTTCGGTGGTAGGGAGTTGGAGTTTTAGAACTCACTAAGGTGCCAAGGTGCCATGGAAGCAGATTATATTTATTGCTTTCACAGGATCTTTTATTTTTCCTTTTTTTAACAAATTTTATAATTTGATAAGACAAATGTTCTTTGCAATTTCATCCTTTGTACAATATTAACTTTTTATATCTTCTTTACTCAGGTTTCCAAGAAATGTGACTCTATCTTAGTTAATGGCAAAGAAATGAAAAGTAAAGTAGACACCATTGTAAATTTTACATACCAACACATTACCACCCAATTGGAAGTGACTGTATGGGCTCCGCGCCTTCCACTGCAAATAGAGATCTCTGATACTGAACTGAGCCAGATCAAGGCCTGGAGGATCCCAGTCTCTGTTAATAAAAGGTGCGTAGGTCAATTGTGTCAGATTGATACAAAAGTGCCAGTTTCAGCTCCTATGCCTCTGTCAGATTTGGCTATTCACGTAAATACATTTTATGGTTAAATATAAAAGATCGGGCTATTTGGTAGTCATATTGAATGGCAGGGCTCCATTATGGGTATGGTGATTTAATACTTCAATTATTCCACATAGAATTACCTAAAAACTTTATATATATGGTATATAGGGAGAGATGTACTAAGCCTTAGGGAGAGAAATAAAGTGGAGATAAATTAAATACCAACCAATCAGCTCCTAGCTGTCACTTAAAATGCTCTATCTGTAAAATGACATGTAAGAAGCTGATTGGTGCTTTATCTCTCTCCACTTTATCTCTTTCCAAGGCTTAGTACATATTGTACATATCACCCTTACTGTTCAATTATTGTGATCTAATGGGATTCTGTTTAGGGGTACACACAGCAAGGAAGTTTTTATTAGTTTGAAAGAATATATTGTTCCCTTCCAGTGCATGGTGTTGTGCATCCATGTAGTGATAGATGGAAAGAAAATAACAAATGACACTAGGGCACTCAGTGAGAATTACTCACCAAAGAAATAAACCAGTGTCTGTACCATGACAACAAAGAATTTATTAGTGAAAAAGGTAATTACACTCGACCCAAGAAGTATTGTTCAAGAGGTTTTCAATTGTTATGTGGTCATGGATCCAACACGCTGTGGATAAAACACAGACATACTGTATGCAGCCATCTTCTGAATTACTGCTTGTCCTGATTCGATTTTGAATCGGATCTGTGGTCTTCATACATGTGGCAATTTGGGGCCAGTTAGGTCTAAAATTACCTAAAGGCCCATCAAAATTACTGCAGCAATGACAAAATGTAGATTATAAAAGGGATAACTGCCACATCTTCTATTATATATTACATATGATATGTTAAAGATTAATTTCTAATAAAAAATTTACAGGAAAATATTTGGTGACCAACTAAAGATATAATTAACAAATGAGTGTCCCTGCCCTAGTTTTTTATTGAGTGACTGCAACATAAATTATCCTGTTGGAAGTGTGTTTCAGAATCACTTTACATAAGTAAAGACACTGGTCAACACATATTTATAACAATCTGTACAGCAATTTATATTATATGCGCTATAAAGAGGTTTTTAATAAAATAAGGTTGAGATGGATCAATCCGGTCAAAATCCCGACAGGATGCCGGTGCTCAGAATGCCGGTGCCAGAAACCGGACACCGGTCAGAATCCCTAGTGCCGCTATCCTGATTGTAAGTAGCATGGTTAGGGGGAGGGTTAGAGTACTGGATTAGGGTTAGGTACTAGCGGGAGGATTAGGTTCGGCACTAAGGGGGGGGAGGTTAGGTTTAGGCACTAGGAGGGGTGGTTAAGTTTAGGCACTAGGGAGGGAGGGTACTTTTAGGGTAGGGAGAGGAGAGGGTTAGCATACCTACCAACAAGTGTTGGTATGTTAACTCTGTCAAGGATCCCGGTGTTAGGATTCTGACCACCGGCTTCCCGAACGCCGGAATCCCATACCCAAACCAGTTGAGGAGCCCTTCTGTGGTCCTTATACATAACTTAAGATGGAAAGTGCATGCAGTTGTGTGCTATGACACTGGACAATGTGCATGTCACATTTAGTAGACAACAATATTGGACACATGGAAGAGTTGGATAATTATTCAGTGGCGGATCTAGACTTTTCATTTATTTGGGGGCGGTTTAATTATAATAACCCTGACTCCTCCTCTTTTCTATCCTGGCACCACCCCTTTCTAGTCCCAACTCCTCCCCTTTAAATCTGTTTTTTTTTTGTTTGATGGTCCCATGGACTATTCCAATTTCTAAATGTGTGTGTGGTGCCCTCCATGCTTCCCCCTCAGTTTGCGATGCCAGAAGGTACAGTACAGTGGTGACTGCAAGGTGCCGCCCAGTATTCCTGGAGACAAACACACACATATATATATATATATATATATATATATTAATTACATAGGACACATGAACATAAACACATTGTATATATTATAACATGTATATATTACATAGGGACATACGTACACACCCACACTTATATAGGGACATACGTCATTAGGCTCCGCCCCCCACAGCATAATCCCGCAATTCGCGGGTCTGTGGAAGTGGATGACACCTAAAGCGGAGTGCATTGTCCCCGGACACAGGGAGCAGGAGGAGGAGCAGAGCAGGAGGTGGGCCCATCAGCCAGCAGTGGCACTCAGTCCCCCAGAAACAGGAGCAGGAGGGGGAGGAGCAGAGCCGGAGGCAGACCCATCAGCCAGCAGCAGCACTAGTCCCCGGAGCAGGAGCAGAGTGGGAGGTGGGACCATCAGCCAGCAGCAGCATTAGTCCCTGGAGCAGGAGAGGGAGGAGTGGGAGATGGGTCCATTAGCCAGCAGCAGCACTAGTCCCCGGAGCAGGGGGGGAGGAGCAGGAGGCGGGTCCCACTAATCCCCAGAGCAGGAGCATGAGGTGCAGAGCGGGAGGCAGGCCCAGCAGCCAGCAGCAGCACTAGTCCCCGGAGCCGGAGGGGGAGGAGCAGAGCAGGAGGCAGACCAATCTGCCATCAACAGCACTCACTTGGATGGAGACGCTGCGCAGTGTTACTGACTCCCGAGTCCCACTCCCAGAGCCAGAGCAGAGAGGCAAGGACGCTAGGGGGACAATCGCTCCAATCACCCCCCCGCCCTGGATCCACCACTGATTTGTATAAATTATTCTTTATACATTGTAAGTTGTTCTCAGGATATGTTATTCTTGATCACACATACACCTTCTAACAATTGGTAGGCTGTGAAAAATTGACTAGGGCAGTTATTGATCTAGAGTTTCTGTTTTCATGAACCCACTCCACAGGATACATGACTATATTTTGAGTTATGTTTTATAGAATGTGCAGGGAATCACCATATATGGAATATGACCTTCAGTTTCTACTGGACATACTCAAGTCTTTGTTACTTGTGTGTCTGATAAATATAGTTAGTTACTTATATGCATGAGGCAGTGACTCAAAAAGAACCAGTGTCATAAATTATTCCTTTACTTTGAAAATCATGTTGTGTAGCCTTAGGGGTAAATTTACTAAAATGGGAGTTTTATTAAGAAGTGATGTTGCCCATAGCAACCAATCAGATTCTACTTAGAAACATAGAATTTTACAGCAGATAAGAACCACTTGGCCCATCTAGTCTGCCCCTTTTCATGTGAGTGAGATTGCTGTCACTCACAAAATGGTGGAGCTGCTAATTCACAGAATTGTGTGCTCATTGGAATACACACATGAAGTCTATACAACTGAGGTCTAAGCAGTTATGTGGCACACGCATCTCATTCAGTGCTCACAATCTTCCCATTCAGTCATCACAATAATCGCACTGGGTTCGAACATCCTTCTAACTCAATACATCTATCTCATTTATTATACACATTCAGCTTCCTAACCTAAAACTATCATATTCTGTCTATGCACGTACACTAACTTCGCCTCCATGCTGCTTTATTTTCCCCAATCCCTACAGATATGTGCTCTCAAAACTGTGCTAGTCTGCATGCCCTCATCCACACCAATATGTCTTTCCCCATGTGCACTGCCCTGTCTTCCTGCATCCGAGCCACTGTGTTTCCTTCCATCTGCACCACTGCCTTGCCCCCAGCCACGTCACTCTGTCTTCCCCTCATCTCTGCCACTCTTTCTTCCTCCATCTGTACCACTCTGTCCCCCCCAACCGTGCCACTCTGTCTTTCCCCTCCCATCCGCACCAGTGTGTCTTCCCCAATCCCTATTGTTGTGTGTTCTCCCATTGTGCTAGTCTGTATTCTTCATCCACACCAATCTGTCTTTACCCATCTGTGCTGCTCTATCTTCCCACATCCATGCTACTCTGTATTCGCAATTCATGTTGTTCTGATCCCCCAAACCATGCCACTCTGTCTCCCCCCCATGTGCACCACTGCTTTCAACCCATCTGCATCACTTTGGCTCGCCCCCACCTCTACAGCTTAATCTTCCCCTCTGCACGCCTTTCTGTCTGCCCCATCCACAAAGCCCTGTCTTCTCCCCATCCACCATACTCTTATCTCATCTGCACAGCTCTATATTTTGCTCAGACCTCAGTTGCATAGACTGCATGTGTGTATTCAAATGAGCTTCTGTGAATTAGCAGCTCCACCATTTTGTGAGTGACAGCAATCTCACTCTGTGAGAGTGCTGAATCTGCAGTTAACCATGGTATCATGGCATACCATATCTGTATTACGCAAGGAACACAGGGGATCACTCAGACCCGTTCGCGAGCAAAGGACGCTCGCAAACGGGTCGATGTTGCCCCACTGCGCATGCGCACGACGGAGGGAGCACCATCATGAGCATGCACGAGACCCGGATAGCGATGGGCTCTCCGTCGCTCCGGGTCTCACACCAAAGGGGGCGAGCTGGTGATGTTGATTGACAGCACGCCACCTGTGGGTGGTGGGTGCCGGGTTGACAGTGTAAAGTGTGCTGCGGCAGGGATGCGGGGGAGAGGGGGTAGAGGTTAGCGGGCATTAGCTGCGGCCGGGAACCGGGATGGTAGCGGTCGTTAGTGGCGGCGGTGTAGTAGGCATTAGGATCCGGGGGAGGTAGCAGAACACAGATGCAGGCTTGGATCTGGAATATCCATAATACCTGCATCTGTGTTTAAAACAAATAAACACAGAAGCAGGGACGGGTCCGTGAGTCCCGTCTGTGCTTCTGTGTTTAATAAAAAAAAAACCTGTTTATGAAAAAAAATGGCGTGACCCCCCTCCCCGTAGGTGTCCCCCGTATGAAGCACAACCAGCACCAGGCTTTTCAGAACCAGTCCTGGTTGTCAAAATACGGGGGGGCACATGATGTAGGGGTCCCCTGTATTTAGTGCAACCAGCACTGGATTCTGAGCCAGCTCTGGTTCTGGAAATACAGGGGGAATACATGTGTAGGGATTCCCTGTATTTAACAGAACCAGCACTGGACTCTTTCTAGCGGGGGGTGATGCCGCAGCCAGAGGAACCCTTTCACCGGGCACCCAGCCAAAGCCATCCAGGGCTTCTGCAGCATCTTCTGTCTTTGGCAGCTCTTCTCTGCTGCCTCCCGGCCGACGACTGAGTGGACGGTGCCTCGCACTGGCTGTATTTAAGGCGATGATGACGTGAGCCATGATTGGCTTGCGGCAGCCCTATTTGAATTGAGGCACCATTTTTGAAAAGGGCACGCTTGGTTCTCACAATTGAAGTCAATGGTGAGAACAGCTCATTGGCTGAGAGGTGGAAGGCTCGCCTCTCTCAGCTAATGAGCACTCCGCACCGGGATTTGTGAACTGAAATGCCAGGCTGAGCTGTCATTCAGGTAGTAGTGTCCTTAGAGGGCACTACTAATGTACGAGGGTCTGCATACTTTTTTTTTTGCCAAGACCCTGGACTGCCTGATGAAGAGGACAGATTCACGCATAGGAGGAGGTGAGTATGGAATTTTTATTACAGGTACTCCATAGGATTATCTACTTGGAGTAGAGGACAGAATGGCTACAGGATTACATAGGTGAGTATGTGAGATAGTGTGTGCATGTGTGAGTACAGGTGTGTGTGCATGTATGTTTTAATAAAATTTTACTTTTCAACGGTGTGTGTGTTCTGTGTTTTTTAATATTGCTTTTGCTGTGAAACTACAAGTACTAGCAGGCCCGTAATGCCCCGCATGCTGATACTTGTGATTCTACAAGTACCAGCATGCGGGGGAGGCTTGCTGGGAACTGTAGATCCACAGCAAAAGACAATATTTTAACTTTACTTGCACAACACTACACAATCAACCTGGCACCCACCGCCCAGGGGTGCCAGGGATAGCCCCAGGCTATCAGCCTAGGCCTGGGGTACCCTGGAGAGGGGGACACCTTTATTGGGGTGGTCCCCAGCTCCGCAGGGATCCCCAGCCTGGGCTGACTAGCGGTCAAGGGTGATGCTTCAGCTGGGGGGCTGATGAAAGGGTCTGGTTCTGGTAAATACAGGAGGACCCTACGTATTTTCCCTCCTGTATTTCCAGAACCAGGGCCAGTTCAGAGCCCAGTGCTGGTTGCGCTGAATATGGGGCCCCCTATGTCATTTGTCCCCCGTATTTTGGCAACCAGGTCAGGTTCTGAAAAGCCTGGTTCTGGTTGTGCTTCATACGGGGGACCCCTATGTCATTTGTCCCCTGTATTTAGCAAAACCAGTACTGGCTTTCCAAAGCCTGTGCTGGTTGTTGTTTTTGGGGAGGGGGCCACACCATTTTTTTTTCACAGGTTTTTTTATTTAATTAAACACAGAAGCACAGACGGGTCTCACTGAACCTATCCCTGCTTCTATGATTGTTTTTTTTAAACACAGATGCAGATATTATGGATTTTCCAGATCCGAGCCTGCATCTGTGTGCTGCTACCTCCCCCGGGTCCTAACGCCTGCTACACTGTCGCCCGCACTGCTGCTGCACTGCCATTGCTGATGCCCACTACCATCCCCAGTTCCCGGCTGCAGCTAGTGCCCACTAACCCCTATCCCCTCTCCCCCGCATCCTAGCCGCAGCAAACGCCAGCTTCCTTCCCCTCGGACCCGGCCCCAGCTACTGACCGCAAATGACGGCCATCTTGGTATACCCAAGTAAAGCCACAGTGATTACACCTGCTGAAGGCTCCTACTGCGGCTGCCCAACAAGTTGAAAAGTTCTATCTATACAATGGCGGATTCCTGAGGTAATAGTTTAAAAACTGTAACTTTCTAATTTACCTGAACCCCAAAAGCACGTACCCTGGCACAATAGCTACCTAATAAAACAAACCCCAAGTCTAAATTTGCCCCCTACTCTGAGTTATGCCTTCCCAAATAAAACCCATAGACTACAGCAGAAAAGTGGTCCTAATTGAGAATGTCAGAAAAATGTGACAGTTGGAACTTTAGATTACTCCCAAGTCCTCATTTTTTATGTTTATGCTCTGAAAGTTGGCATGCAGCACCGAGCGACAATTCTACCCGCCTGTGCCAAATTTCAGTTTGGTACCTTCAATAGCTTTTGAGGTGTAGCCCCTTAAACACCATGACCCCCCTCCAGAATTCTCTATGGGAGAATTGCAGTTTTTTACACGTAGCCTTAATATAAGGGCACGACTGTGCCCTTATAATACCTGGAATCTGATTGGTTGCTATGGGCAACATCACTTCTTCATAAAACTCCCATCTTAGTAAATTTACCCCTTAGTGTCTGTAGACAGTGAAGGTAATATGATTCTTCAGGTTTGTGGCTATTTATAGGAAATTTACTTTATGCAATATTGGGCAGGAGATATTTGGGTTGGCTTTTTTAGATAATTGGAAATGTTTTCTTAGACATCATCTGGGAAGTCTCTATTATATACATTAGTACAGTGGTTCCCAAACTTTTTAAAATCACGGCGGCCTAGAGTATCAGCATTGTTTTCACGGCACCCCTAAGCCAAAAGTTTGTTATCGAGAAATTCAGAAAAAATTTAAAGTGAAGTAAATTGTGCTTTCCTGTCATCCTTAGGGTCAGTTATGTAGTGGGTGACAGATTTGTGCTTCTGTTTGTCCACATATTTATATTACAATGAACATAAAGAATTTGATTTGGTGCTGGACCACCAACCTGAGGCACCCCTGCAAGTGTCCCAAGGTAACCCAGGGTGCCACGACGCACAGTTTGAGAACCACTGCATTAATAGAAGATTTTCATTTATTCTAATATTGTATGTTCATTAAATGATACTGTACAAGAAACTCTGGGCCTAATTCAGAGGCGGATGCTATTTGCGGATGGTCGTTCTAAAAAAGGGGCCGGATATTTAAATTGAGCGCTCGCTCTTTGCGGTGTGTTGACGCCTCTACGTCTAAGTGAGTGTTCGAAAAATGCACTCGCTATTTTGTAAAGACGCCCCTTTGCCATTCGCATCACACGTCATCTCCGGTATTTATTAGATTAATCGGGAACATCGAAAGGCATTTGAACTGCTCGCAGTGCTTGTGGTAGGATTTTCTTACCGCAATCACTGTGAGCAGTTCAGGCTAAAATACAACCAAGTGACGTGGTCGATGATGCTCCTTTACTAATTACACACTCCCATTAAATGCCCTTTTGACCGTTAGGCACGCCTGCGTTCAGATCTCCACTCCCCCGTTTTCAAGCACCTCTCCCTGTTACCACCCACAAACGGTACATTCTGTCACTCAAATTAGCAGCCCCTCACTGTTTTACAAGTGCACGATTTCCGACCGCAATGACTGGTTTGCGCATGTGCATTACGACCCATATGCATGCGCAGTTGTGCGAACATCGCTCAGAGCGAACGATCGGCTGCTTACGAGCGGCTCTGCATCAGGCCCTCTGTTTGTTTCATTTTCAAAATCTAATGTGCCAGTCAGATCTTAGTACGGAATGTAGTCAGAAATCAGACTGTCAAAACGTACTCAATCAAAAGGGTGACACTAAAATGTTGACTGTCATAATTTCGACTTGGTCAAAAGTTCATCAACCAAAAGGTTGACATGGACATAAGGTCGACAGGATCATAATGTTGACAGTCAAATTGTCATCAGGATCAAAAGGTCAGCAGTTAAAAAAGAAATGTTGACAGTCATAATGTTGACATGATCAAAATGTCAACAGTCATAATATGTACCTGTTGACAATTTTACTGTTAAAGTTTTGTATATCTACATATAATCCATGACAACACTTTGGTTGTCTACATATTGTATCCAGGGGTGGATTGGGAATGTAAAGCGGCCCTGGAATTTTTTTTTAAAGTAGCGCTATGTGCGTGCCAATGGTGGTGCCTGAAAAAGTGGGTGTGATCTTTTGGCAAGGGGCATGGCCTCATACAAAATTCCAAGCCTGCAAGCCATTCCCCACAGGAGAGAAGGGGAGACCCTGGGCTGAATGGGAGGCACTGTGAGTGGGCTGGCTAAGGGGTTCTAGGTGGGAGGGCAATGGGCTGGTTAGGGAGGGGAGGGAAGTGGGGAGACACTGAGCTGGCTGGGTGGGGGACACTGGGGGTGCTACTCAAAATGTGTGAAGAGTGGCCAATCTGCCCCTAAATATATATATATATATATATATATATATATATATATATATACAGCACCCACTGGGGCAGAGAGCAGACTGTTATTACACAGGTGAGTGTAATAATAGTCTGCTCTCTGCCCCAGTCACCCCCTATGTGTTTTATCTTCTCCCCCTCACACCCTATACTGCCCCAACCCACCCCTGCTCAGCATTAGGCTCCCTGCACACACACCCAGCACTCACCTCACTCCCTTTCACTTCTGGACCCTCAATCACTGTGGCTTCTCCTTTGTTCTCCCGCCACTGCTCACCAGGACAGTCAAGGTGAGCACCCAAGGGAGGAGACTGGGTGGGTATATAGAGGAGGCGGGGAGACTGGTTGGGCTTACAGCAGAGATGTGAAGAGACTGGGTGGGGCATGGCAGAGATGAGTCCTGGCACACCCCATACCTGGTTTTCAAGGACAGTTTTTGGCCAGTGGCACCAGCTATTTTGCATTCGTCGCTGCCCCTCCTCACTGATTGTAATGATGGTGGTGGGGAAATGAGACAGGCAGACCAGCCCCACAGTCCCCCCGGCCCAGCGGAAATCCTCCTCAGTAAATTTTAATACCAATCCACCCCTGATTGCACCTGTTCACATTACGGTGTTTGTATTTTGAATGTCTGAATTTTGACTGTCTAAGAATCCCAACCTCCTTGTACAGTTTACAGCAGCATAGTCTATTGAACCTTAAATATCATCAGCGTGCAGCTGTATATAAGGCTGCTTAGCTTACTAAGGCCTGATTCAGAGCCTAACGCTCTGACCAGAGCGCTCGCTCTGAATCAGTGCCCTCCTACCTGAAAATGGAGCGGCCTCCTGGCCGCTCGCATAGCTGTGGGTGACCACCCACAGCATATGCGAGCGGCCAAAAAGATGGTCGCGATGGTCAAGACCATCGCGACCATCGGGCTTGCGACGAGACCCTGCGGTAGGGTCTCGCTGCCGCAAGCCCAGGAGTGATTTTGGCTCTATCAGAGCCAAAATCACTCCCACTGACATCATTACTGATGTCAGTGGGGCCGGCTTCAGACGGTAGGCGTTCCCATGGGAACCCCTACGTCTGACAGCCACGCCCCCGGCACGCCCACCAAAGGGGGCATGCTGTTACTCACCATCGACAACACGCCCCCTTTGGTGCGAGACCCCGAGCGACGTATTCCTCGTCACTCGCCGGGTCTCGCGCATGCGCACGACGGAGCTCCCTCCGTCGTGCGCATGCGCATTTGCACAACATCGACCCGCTTGCAAGCGTCCTTTGCTCGTGAGCGGGTCTGAATGACCCCCTAAGTGCACAAATATTGCACTGAAGATATTTGTGCTATAGCTGTATTATTACCTGTTTACTACTCTTATAATTATATGAACATGATACACGACTTAACTAGTTATGTTGGAGAATCCATAGCAATTTTATATAAATGCAGGAATTAGGCTGCTCATTATTGCATCTCCAACCCGGCAGGTTTATTGTCTGCTAATTATTGGTACTGAACTTCAATGTGTACTATTATAGTATGCGGCCAAATATAAGCTGTTACTTACATCATTAGATCTCTGTGAGGTTATTGTAAAGTGGGGTAGCATCTATTGGTCTAAAATAAATATCGGTACTCTGTGACCACATTAAACCATTGATTGAATCCACAGAGCTACCTCCAGACACTCTATTTTAATATTTTGGATACATCTTGAGCTACCAGCTGGTACATGTGTCTGATTATAGCTACATAGTAACCATTACTAAATCAGCTCACTAGAAACATTGTTGCAGATGGATTGCAACAGCTTTCTATTCTTTTTTTGAACATTATTTAGATATTTCACCTCCATACTGCAATATTAGTTCA
Source organism: Taudactylus pleione (assembly GCA_031769625.1). NCBI lineage: Eukaryota > Metazoa > Chordata > Amphibia > Anura > Myobatrachidae > Taudactylus > Taudactylus pleione. The sequence continues at coordinate 11,688,995 of JAUIMM010000281.1, read as the reverse complement.
AGAGGTAAAACATACAACATAATTGAATTTAATACACTATTTACCCTCAATAACTTGATCTATTAATATTATCTATAAACATAATATATAAGAACAAATTCACGTTTATTTTCTGTTAGAACTACTTTATATACAGTAAGTCCTTATATAACAGGGGTGGCCAACCAGTCAAAGGCAAAGAACCCAGAAAATATCTGTAGGTATGTCAAAGAGCCAAGATCATGTGCATGCCGAAGACGCACGTGCAAAAAGGGGCATGGCCAGCTAGGTTGTGTCCCTGGTATGATGTTTGTAGGAGCATGTAAAAATGCATGCACACAATCACGGTGGAGGTAACTATTAAAGGGAAAGAAAAAACCAAAACAATGTAAAAAGCATTGAAAAAAAACAGATCCACATAAAATACACTGAAACAAGCCAGATACACATAAAATAAACTGTAAAAGCCACATACACAAATAATACACTGAAAAAGTTACATCCACATAAAATACACTGAAAAAGCGTCATCCACAGTGAGAAAAACAAACAGATTCACGTAATACAATCCAACCCCCCCTGGTGTCACACCAGCCCCTCCATGTGTCACTCCAGCCCTCCATGTGTCACTCCAGTCCCCCTCATATGTCACTTCACCAGTCTCATGTGTCACTTCAGTCCCCATTTGTCACTCCAACAGCCCCTCATGTGTCACAACAGCAGATCCTCCATGTGTCACTCCAACAACCCCCCATGTATCACTCCAGCAGCCCTCATGTGTCACTCCAGCCCCCCATATGTCACTCCAACAGACCCTCATGTGTCACAACAGCAGACCCTCATGTGCCACTCCAGCCCCCCCTCTCTTCCTGGGTTACTTCAGTACAGCCACCTTCCCCCAAAATCCATCCCACTCCACAGGCCACTCCTGCCCCCCCACATGTCACAAATAAAATGAAAAAGAAAAACAAATAAAAACTCCCACAGCTCTTACCCTATTGCGACTATCTGTGTCATGTAGGTAGGCTCCAGCATCTGCGACCGCGTCCTCCTCGTAGCTACGGGTATAGTCACAAGGTGAACTCCATCTCCTGTTTGTTGGTGACATCACCACATCGTCCATACATGCCTCCGGAGCAGAGCAGACTGTTGCAACAAAGGACAAGCCTCCTCTGAACAGCTGCGCGCCTATCAGAGGAGGCAGTCAGTGTCGGTCAGGGGAGCCGCATGTGGTCCAAGAGCCACAGTTATTTAGTATACCATCTAGGGTAGCGGTCATACAAGCACTACTGCAAATTACTATATATGGGACTATCGACTGGTGACTTAGGAAAACTAGCCGACTTATTTTAGACTTACTTTTTCTGAGCTTTTCACACTATATATCTTTATGTCTGTTTATATTCTCAGTAATTATTTTTAATTATTTCGCTGGCTTTTACTATTATATGATTATTAAAAGTTATATTTTAAATTGTTCATTACTATTTGTGCACTGCATAGAGTACAACACTTTCTTTTTGTGTATCTAGTCTATTGATGAAGTCTGCTCTGAGGCAGTGACATGTACAATATGTGATGATGATGATTAGTCTTTTAGCTATAGAGTCCTGACATACTACACAGCTGTGATCACTGAGGATGTCATGACAAAAACATATTATATCCATGAAGCAGAAGGTAAAGAAGGCTCTACCCAAGTTAGTTCACAATATAATTGCTGTGGGCAACAATTGATAAATAAGTTAATATATATACCATTGTAGCTGCTGGTGGGGAAAGTGTTTTATTGTGCTGTTACTAGCCATCAATATTAAAGCTGTCACTGGTGGTACAACATGGTTGGAATAAGGAGAGACAGCGGAAAGCTAAACACAAAACATGAACCAGTTATTGTAGAAATCTGAAAACAGTCAGCTGTTGTCATTCATACCTGTCCTTCACTATTTATCATAGCTTAACGGAATTCCTCTTCTTGTTAATGAGAAGGTATTTTCTTTTGTTCTGCATGGGCATTGTAGTGGTTTTATGCCAGTTGGGAGTATTTGTGTGGAGGCTATTGTTTTACATTAGTATCATACGTGATACTGGAAAGAGAGTAAGCACTCTTGTTCTTTATGATTGGAGGCATCTACTGCCACTAATAAGGTAGTTGAGATCTCCAAAGTAAGAACTGATAACAGCAATGAGATCATGTTAGTGAATGATTCAGAAGCATACGCTATCCCGATGTTTAGTAGTTGGCTGATGTTTTTTGTACATCACATGCATCTGAGTCACACTGCATGTGTTGCGATGATTTACAGCTGGCGGCCGTAGTGAATATTTGGACGCAGAGTGATTGATAGTCAGTTTGCATTTTTGGGAGGTAACAGGGATGGTTTAGTCAAACGTGGGCATGTCGCAAGCATTTTGTGGGCAAGTCGCATTAAGCAACTGCGTCTTGTATGCAGTTTCACTGGCCCTGGTGGCTTAGTTCCAATGGTGTGATCGTTGTGTGACCAATGGTACATCTTTGTAAGCAAGCAGCAAATTAGAAGCACAGATGGTGGTCATCTCTGAACACATTACAGCAGCTGCAGCATTAGTATAAATTCACAGTACCATTGCGTACATAGACGCAGCCAGGATGGGATAAGTGTCCACTCCTGAATCAGTATCCTAATGTGAGCAAGGGAATGGAGGAAAGTGGGAAGCCAGTTAGATGCTCAAATTGGTGTACACTTTGGTATGGTCTCTAAAGATCATAAAGGGACAATACATTATTGAGCTTTAGGTAATACGGTAAATGGGTTCAATCATGTCCAGGGCGATTTAAACATTTTTATGCTAGTTCCAGATTAAAAAGCTACATTTGAATGTATTTTTTATGGTTTTCCATACTATTTGTGAACTTCAAGCTAAAACTGTACTATAACATGGTAATGCACACTGTTTTAATAAAGAAAAGTTAATACAAGCTATAAAATACATAATTTTAAAGTATTTAAAAGCATTTTCACTACAATGTAAATATAAAAAATCAATGTTTTCAATACATAATGATTTTCTTTGTAGACCAACCAGAGATAGTGAAGATGAAGAGGATGATGAGAAGAAAGGGCGTGGGTGTTCCCTGCAGTATCAGCATGCAATGGTTCGTGTTTTCACTCAGTTTGTTGCGGAGTCCTCAGATGTTGGTGGACAGCTCACATACATGCTTGGTCCTGATTGGCAGTTTGACATCACTGACCTTGTGAGTGACTTTATAAAGGTTGAAGAACCCAAAATAGCTACACTGGAAGCAGGGAAGGTGCTAGTTGGACGTGACCAAGGAATAACTACAGTCCAGGTAAAATTGTAGTAGGTTTATGTCTGTCTGTTAGAGCAATTTGTGTAATTTCTTTAAAAGGGACAGAAAAACAATATTTACTATTACTGTCAATCTCGATTCCCTGATTCTGACCTGAAAATGGTCGGAATCAGGGAGTCTAAGATATTCAAGATGCTCAATATCTCAGATGAATTGCTGAATATCAATATACCGCAATCAGTATTTTTAAGCAGGACCGAGAATAGGGGAGTAGATGTATTGCCCGCATTAGCTATGAAATAAGATACAGTATGTCATTTTTAGGCAAAGTTGTTTTGGTAGGCATTAATTCTTTGGTAGAGCTCTCTAGGTAAATTTAAAGATACATGACTTTGAAACACTGTTACATTAATGCTACAGTATTTGATAGTAATGCCTTTCTTAATATGTTTCTATACTCTGTGATGATTGGGTTATTTGGTTGTGTAACTTTATTTTTTCTGTTTTTAGGACATGGGTGGCGGCGTTAAGGCCTACCCCCTAACTTTGTTGTTACAGCTTTTTTTCTTTACCCTTGCAGTAACTATGTTGACCCAATACTTTTTTTCCCTTTGTTTATTCAACCCTTTCCTATACCCTTGGGGAATGTTTGTGTCAATGTACAATGTGATTCAACAAATAATTAAGATGATTATTTGGATTTAGTCTAATATGACCCACACCCATACCCCATATGATTGCTTACTTCACCTATAAATGTCAAGAATTCCAGGTTTGAGATGATGGTACATTTTTTTTTAATAAAGTAATATGTACACTTGTTCTATTGGAATATAGAGCAAATCAATTATAGCAAAACCATTTAGTAAACATTCCACCATGAAATTTTTTTTAATTGTGTGTAGATTTATTGCAGTTGATCAAGAATCAAAATGATTATTTAAGAATCTATATAACTAAATGTGGTGCTATGTGCATTGCCTTTAATAAAAGTTATTAGTTTTCAAAACTAACTTTCTTAATTTTATGCAAATTGCAGTATACAGTGTAGCTCTTTAGGCAAGTTTTTCAAATAAATGTGATTATCGAGTATGTTCATGGTCTAATCATTTCTAATCATTTAATCAAAACATTTTCAAAACATATTTTTTCCAGCATTTCAAAATTATCTGCTGACGTTTCCCCTCCCTTCCTCTCTGTCTCTCTCTCTCTCCCCTTCTTTATTTCTCTCTCCATCTCTCTGTATCTGAGTGTTTGAGTGCATGTGTATATAATATATATATATATATATATATATATATATATAGTTACATTGCTGCACACAGCGACAATCTAGCACTGTCACTGCCTCCTGGATACAGTGGACTGATGAGGTCTCAGCTGTCAGAAATTCTGTTTAGTATCACCCAAATGCCATTAGCTATTTGGCCTAGATAATCATTCAAACTTTCGTACATCTGTTTTCAGGGTAAAATATGAATGTTCTGAGTTAGATAATATATATATTTTTTCTGGTTAGCCAGCGAGACTAACAGAGAATAATTGGTACAGAAAACTTCCAGTTGTAGGATTCGGCAAGATAATCTCATTCAATGCAGAAGATATCCTTCAATCAGAACAAAATGAGAGACGCCATAAATCACATAATTTCTTTCTATTTCTGTTAACACTGGTAATATGTAAAGTAAATGAAGAAATTGCTACTTAGCAGACCAAAGCATTCATGTTAAATTAGCTAAAAATAAAAATTATCAGGGTTTGTCTAAAGCTCAGACACAAGACATCAGGGAAAATCACTTATTAGGGCCAATCTGCTAAAATATATCCATCAGTGAATTTAATGATGATTTTAATCCCATGAAACATACAGCAACCACAGGATTGACCAAAATACGATTCTGTTGCTGTCAAATATCAAACCACCAAGTAATACAAATATAGACTGGCCAGACCAATATCATAGCAATTTTCTGTAGATCTGTAGTTTTTCATTGAAAACATTGGATTCAAAAGTAAAACAAAATATATATAACTAAATACAGGAAAACAAATATTTTATAAAACTAAATAGGAGAAGGTCATGAGAGGGACAATTTTTTTTAACTATACACTGATATGATGTCAGTGAATATATATATATATATATATATATATATATATACTGTATATATATATATATATATATATATTTATATATATATATATATATATACAGTCAGGTCCATAAATATTGGGACATTGACTGAATTTTCATAATTTGGCCTCTGTTCACCACCACAATGGCTTTGAAATGAAACAAACAAGATGTGTTTTAACTGCAGACTTTCAGATTTAATTTGAGGGTAATTACATCCAAATCAGGTGAACGGTGTAGGAATTACAATTATCAATTCAAAAGCTATTTCATGGACAGGTGTGGGCTATTCCCTCGTTATTTCATTATCAATTAAGCAGGTAAAAGGTCTGGAGTTGATTCTAGGTGTGACATTTGCATTTGGAATCAGTTGCTGTCAACTCTCAATATGAGATTCAAAGAGCTGTCACTATCAGTGAAGCAAGCCATCATTAGGCTGAAAAATCAAAACAAACCCATCAGAGAGATAGCAAAAACATTAGGTGTGGCCAAATCAACTGTTTGGAACATTCTTAAAAAGAAAGAACGCACTGGAGAGCTCAGCAACACCAAAATACCCGGAAGACCACGGGAAACAACTGTGGTGGATGACAGAATAATTATTTCCCTGGTGAAGAAAAACCCCTTCACAACAGTTGGCCAAATCAAGAACACTCTCCAGGAGGTAGGTGTATATATGTCAAAGTCAACAATCAAGAGAAGACTTTACAAGAGTGAATATAGAGGGTTCACCACAAGATGTAAACCATTGGTGAGCCACAAAAACAGGAAGACCAGATTAGAGTTTGCCAAACAACATCTAAAAAAGCCATTACAGTTCTGGAACAACATCCTATGGACAAATATCAACTTGTACCAGAGTGATGGGAAGAGAAGAGTATGGAGAAGGAAAGGAACTGCTCATGATCCAAAACACACCACCTCATCAGTGAATCATGGTGGTGGTAGTGTCATGGCGTGGGCATGTATGGCTGCCAATGGAACTGGTTCCCTTGTATTTATTGATGATATGATTGCTAACAAAAGCAGCAGAATGAATTCTGAAGTGTTTCGGGCAATATTATATGCTCATATTCAGTCAAATGCTTCAGAACTCATTGGATGGAGCTTCACAGTGCAGATGAACAATGACCCGAAGCATACTGCAAAAGCAACCAAAGAGTTTTTTAAGGCTAAAAAGTGGAATGTTATGCAGTGGCCAAGTCAATCCCCTGATCTGAATCCGATTGAGCATGCATTTCACTTGATGAAGACAAAACTGAAGGGAAAATACCCCAAGAACAAGCAGGAACTGAAGACATTTGCAGTAGAGGCCTGGCAGAGCATCACCAGGGATGAAACCCAGCGTCTGGTGATGTCTATGCGTTCCAGACTTCAGGCTGTAATTGCCTGCAAAGGATTTGCAACAAAGTATTAAAAAGTGAAAGTTAGATTTAGGATTGTTTAGTTTGTCCCATTACTTTTGGCCCCTTAAAAAGTGGGAGGCACATATAGAAACCGTTGTAATTCCTACATCATTCACCTGATTTGGATGTAATTACCCTCAAATTAAATCTGAAAGTCTGCAGTTAAATCACATCTTGTTTGTTTCATTTCAAAGCCATTGTGGTGGTGAATAGAGGCGAAAATATGAAAATTCAGTCAATGTCCCAAAATTTATGCACCTGACTGTATATATACTAAATTGTGCTAATTCAGTATGCTACTCAATTATCTGGGCCACAGTCTGTTGACCTCCTCTTCTCCCCATGGTGCATTAGTATATAGCATTGATTAATATCATAGTAGTCAAGCTGATTATTTTACTAGTTATCTTACTGTTCAAAAGCTTCTAGAACTTGGAATACACTGTAGTTCTGCCGAATAATAGTATTTTCCTGAGACTGCCAATGAATCTTTTTAAACTTAACAATGTCCCACACAATAAGCATAACCTTTCATAATAAACTGTTTGGCACCAACATCTACACAAGCAATATCATATTGTACAGGATTACAACTTGCAAAAATATATGGGAGGAGACGAAATGTTGCTGCAAATCAAAAAAATTCAGCCTATCCATACCCAAAAAGACCTATCCCTCCTGAACGCAACAATACATAAGGTGTAAATCATTACAACTTGACTAAAATAAATTAAATGAAGAAATACAAAAGAAAATATAGCAACCAAAAAAAGATACTTATTGCACAAAGGAAATTAAGTTTTACACATATGTGATCATAACACCAAAAGGCTTGTTTTTCATAATGGTTCAAAAATAAGTTGTTATAAAATAGTTTGGAGGCAAAATACAAATTGTACAAATACAGTTTAGTAAGATATACAGTACTAGTCATAGTAAATGTTGGCAGTATAGGAATAAATGACAGTACAAAAAAGTATTAATAATAGACAACGATTTATTTAGGAAAGTGGCTCTTAAAAGTGCATAGCAAACACAAGGAGCTACCAGCTAACAGACTACCATGGGATAGCATGCAATAAAGTAATATTAATCTATCATTATAAAATTGTCCCCTGATCTAAATTGTCTACATGTTTGCATAATGACCTAATTGCGGCTGTGGCGCAGATACTGTACGTCAAACCTAATGTGCATGGTGCAGACCCCAGCTTCCATTGCAGACACTGTGCACATTAGGTATGACGAGAACCTTGCACCATATCGACGAGAGAGATAAGGACTGGGACCATGGGTGGTTAATTATATTGGGTCCAAAGGGGGTGGGGACAGGAGTGGGCGGTAAAGAGAGGGGGCGGGAACATGGGAAGCAGCTGGGGGGGTGCCTGAGATGACCTGGCAAATGCTGAATCCATTTATTTACTGGAATAGGAATAAATTCTGATATACAATGTTTATATAAACAGCGAATTACAATGCCATTGTTTATACTTGAGAAGTTCTGCTGCCATCACTGTAGTGTTCGTTAGTATTTCAGAGTAAGAACAATCAATGTACTTAAATTTGCAGATCTATAACTGTTCAGATTTTTTGGGCTATAAGAACAGATTCTCATGTATGGGTAGCATGGTTGGTGTAATGGTTAGCATTACCACCTTGGCATTCCCACCATGAACCTAACTATGTGAAGTTTGTATATTCTCCCAGTGCTTGCGTGGGTTTCCTCTGGGTACTCCATTTCCTCCCACAATCTAAAAATTTACGGGTAGTTTAATTGGTTCCCAACAGGATGGTGAATGAGTCGATGTACAGTAGAAGTACTGTTGCAAGGTCTAACACAAATTGCTGTGTCCAACTCAGTAATCAGACTAATAAGTGATATGATTACATAAGACTACAGACACTAGTTAGGCAGTCAGTAGTGTATTAGAGCAAACCACTCATAACTGCACAAATCCAATCTCACCAAAAACATAAGATGTTTTAGCTTGTTGTATTTATGTAGTATACACTTCTTCTGTAATATACTTTATATATTATGTGTTTGCCTTCATTTGTAGCCTTTGTCCTTAAAACTCTTTGCTGATTTCTTTCCAGGTCCTTTCTCCATTGTCTGATTCCATCCTGGCTGAGAAAACAGTGACCGTGTTGGATGATCGGGTGGGAATTGTAGAATTAGGAGTCCAACTCATTACCGGCCTCTCCCTGTCTCTACAAACCAGCAAAGGAAACAAAAGAGCCATTATTACAACCACCACAGCCAGTGATATTCTGCATGACTTTAAACAGGTGCTGTAACAAAGCGCAGAATCTAGCAGATCATTTTAACTTGACAGAACAAATAATGTAAAATAGATTGGCTTAAACTATTCAGAGCTATGGGTCATTGAGGGTCTTGCTGCTAACCACTAACCAACATTTGTATAAAGCGGAAATGCACCCAGTGCCACAGTATGTAGAGGAAGAACTGGCTGTTAAAGATAACAGTTACTAAGTTGTAACTACAGTAGTTGTTTACATTGGGCCTGAACGACAAGCGTCTTCAAAAGTCATCTGCGGGGGTGCGTGTCGCTGGACGTTTGCATCCTATCCATTACACAATTTTTTTTAACGTTGCGACCAAAACCAGGAGGTTGTGGTAGGATCGTTCAAAAATTCGTGTAATGGATAGGCCCCTTTACAAGGATGACAATTTTAATCAAATCTTAACAAACTATTAAAAGTCAGCATTTACATATTTTTTAATAACCTGTTCCGTTCAATTTTAAACATATCTTTCTACTACAAGTCTTGGTTCACTTTAAAGTTTTTGGAAAATATGTTTTTTTTTATATTTTCTATCCAGTGGCTAAATATAAAAATTCCTTGGGGGATACACAGTGATTTTTTGGCTTTGCTGGGCTTCCTTACAGCTACTAGTGTAGGAGTTTGGTGTGAACAGAAGTTCATTTGAAAGCCAACGTGTCACATTGCGATTCAGGCAACACACTGGAAAAAGATCTCAATAATTCTTAATTATTAGCAAAAAAAAACCTAGTCGGTGTTGAACAGACGGGGGTTCTCCTGCAGCTGCTAGAGGAGGGCTGCTACCTTCCCAAAAATAGAAATAGGAAAGAACAAGATGGTAAATAATAAGAAATCAATAAACTTTTCTATGGTGACAGAAAGAGAACATGTGTGGTTTAGTAGTTCATGTGACAGTCACAAGAGACGGGACAGAGTTGGCAGTGACACCTGTAAGGGTGTAGGGATTTTAGTGGCACCAGCAAGGAGTGGGCAATAGTTTATGAGTGGTGGGGTGCTTCTAGGGGGCACCCATGAGGGGAAAGTTTTATCAGGCATAGTTAGTTCTATATACAAGTGGTTAAACAACTAATTGATTATTCTTTTCGATAAAAAAAAGAGTTGAGCAAAAAGCAAAAGTAATTATTTACATGTAGAAACTGTATTAATATAGATGCACAATATGCACTAACAAAGATGTCAACTTCACGCACATATAGCAGTTAGTTATCAAGTGCTCTCCAAGCTATCACTTGCTGGTTGATATTCAGTACTTGCCTACTTTTTGGACCTCCCCTACAGGAAATCCCAGATGGGAATCCATATGTGTGGGGTGTGTGATGACCATGGGCCTGCCTCGCAATTACGATATGTGTGTCATCAATCTGTTGGGACTATGGTAATGCAAATAACAATCATGACTTCACCCTGCTCACTTCACAAGTAAGAAAAGCAGGATCCACATGGGTGACCTACTTTCCTATGAATCCAGGTGAACCTTGAAAATCTAGAGTCTCCTGGATATCCCGGGGAGCGTAGGCAAGTATGACTCTTTCCTTGATCAATACTCTCAGGGCTCTGTCAAGCTCTTAATGAGAACAAATATGAATTCATAAACCTTTCACTGATTTAGGTTTCATTTTACATATTAATTCATGATGATTTGACTTCATTTTTACACTTTGCACAAAGGTAACAATATATTCTATTTTTCCCTGTTCACTTGATCACTTGTGAAATGCCATAGTTACCAACGTTTTGTGTCACCCATCCAGAAATTTCTGGGAGGGTACATACCGGTGGCTTCAGTGGGGTGGTAGGGAATTTGAACCGCCGCAGGATTACACAGACGGGGAGTGACTATGATAACACCAATCATTGAGAATCATGTTGTCACACCCCTTCTCACGACAATTTCTGTAGGAAGCCTGGGTGATGCAGAAGAATTATCTACTTTTCCCAGAGTCCATGACTTCCCAGAGTGTTCTGGGAAAGTAGGCAAGCATGTGTAATTTACCAGAGAAGAGTGATGATGTCAAAGTGAACAGGGATTGAAAGTCCAAGGAGTAAATGTTGTCAGCAATTGGAAGGAGTATCACAGGATCTGTAGGCTCAACGTGTTTCACTGGCTAGCAATACATTCAGCTTCTTCAGGAGCATGTCCATGAATGATCCATAATGGCATATATATATGGTTCTCAATTAGAAAACAAGTGGCACATGTGTATATCAATCTATCAATCCTGACTGCATTATAAAAAATACAAATAATCATAATAATCAACTGTCCGATGTTTGATAAATACAATATATATGAAATCCTACATGTCACAAATCGAAAGTGATCTCCGGTCATGTGACGAATACAATTTTTGGCAACTATTACTGAGGTTTATGGGATATGTAGTCCGGTGCTCCTGAAGAAGCTGGATGTATTGCTAGTCAGTGAAACGTGTTGAGACCACAGATCCTGTGATACTCCTTCCAATTGCTGACATCATTTACTCCTTGGACTTTCAATCCCTGTTTACTTTGGCATCATCACTCTTCTCCGATGGAACACCACTGCAAAGGCCGCTGCATGCCGCCAAGGACTGTGATAATTCATAACCTATACTGGTAATTTCATCGCCTAAGGGATATTGTAAACTTTTACCATACCTTACCCAGCATATTGACTGTGTTATATCTGGAGGGAGTATCCATCAAAGGAACTTATTGCATGGTTCATTCATGCCATTATATTTGGCACTTTTAATCATTGCTATTGTATTGCTCATACATCTTTAATGTTTTTTAGGATTATTATCATTGATATATTAAATTGTTTTTTCATGTGATATCAACTGTCCATTGATATTTGTTATTGTTTTTTGAGGATTAGTTTAGATCACCTCTGGTATTTTGTATCATTTTTTTCTTTCTGTTTCATTTTTTAGGGGCTTACATCCCCTTTATACCAGTGGCTCTCTGACAGCGCTCAGTGTTTGTGTGTTTTTATAAGCATGTGTAATTTATGTTGTCTAATCTTAGTTAATGTTTGTGTCATAGGTAGGTGACATTTACTTACCAGACAGCAAGTTTGCAGATGAGGTTCTTTGTAGCTGGATAAACTGCGAGGCAATGTGTTCCCTTGTAGTTAAATTGTGTCATTCCCTGCATAGGTCAAACTCTTGACTATTTTTTTCTGTTAGTTTGCATTCAGCAGTGCGTGCTACAGTTCAAGTATAGTAATACACATATAATCATATATGCCTTCTTAGCAATGTTTTGTAAGTTCTATGGCTTGTATACACAGGTATTGAACAACAATAACAGTTGAAAGAACAGACTAAATCTTGTACTTTGATCTCACTGTAAGAGAAGCACAGTTATTACCGTATATCAAAGATTGAACACAGCATTGTGTACAATGAGCATTTACACTCAAACCCATTAGAATTTACTGAGCATTAACGCCTCTGAGTACTATAGGCAAAGTCAGCATTGATGCTTGTCAGAAGATGTGTGTCTACAGGTCCATTAGTTTACAATATGTTCTGGATTAACAGCATCAAGGTGTGTTTAATTCTGTTTTTGAAAACTTAAACAACTTAAACACAGGGAAAACTTCAAAAAGCTTTCACTTGTCACTGCAGAGATGAACATAAGGTTTTATCAGCACAATGTAACACAACATAATGTTAACCGTACAGCTATTGTTAGTGCAGAGCAAAAAGATCATTTGCCCAGGATCCCAAAACTGTAGGTTATTCCCACATCCTTGGAACCCTTTTTATGTCATTTAAAACTTACACCATTAATTTTACATATCTTACTATTTTTATTAATTTGTGTTTCACAATTGAAATGTACACTGTGGGGGTGGCATGGTGAACTGACAAGTAATGACTTGGATTACACTTCATCAAACTGAGAAGGAAAGGGCTGTTTAGGATCAGGGACATGCAGTCAGGGTAGTCAGGGGAGGCAGAGCCTCCCCTGTCATACTCCTGAGATTTGATATAAATATGATTAGAATAATACAAAGAAGATATTTATTATTTATAAACATCTTCTTTGCTTATTGTAATCATTTTTACAGTTAACACTGACCAGCCTTGTGGAACTGTCAGGGACTGCAGGGAGATGTGAGATGAGGCTACAACAGCTCAGCCTCGTTTCTGTATAGTCAGACACTGCTTGCAGAACTGAGGGTGGGGCCACACCACAGGTACTAAGCTGCACAGAAAGAGAGCTAATGGAGGCATTCCTCTGAGTATGGGGGTGTGCCTTGAGCACTTATGGACACCTTGGATGTGTCATGTGACCAAGAAGTGCACTGCAGTGGTTAGAGATTGGAGCTCAGTCAGCAGCTGCAAAAGAAGAAACTGTGATGCATGTAGAAGAATCAATGGACACTGTGACCCTTATGGTAGTGAGGGGAGAGTCACAGTGAGTAGGGTGTGAGACAGGCTCCAAGTCCTCAGACCCATCTCCATTTGTGCCTCCCCAGCCATTGACTTCACCGCACACCACTGTTTAGGATTCAGCAAGTATGTGGATAATGAAGCTAGAATTAGCAGATATTTTAATTACAGTTAAACTAGAACAAAGTACTTTGATGTTAACCAATATTTTTAACTAGTTCGTTGCTTTCATTATGCATATAAGAGTGAGTGTATAAACTTACCAGCTGAAAATCCCACCTGTTTAAACTAGGAGTGCACAATTTTTTCCGAGGGCTGCTTTGGGACCAGAATAAAACTTTACTTGCTTAATCATGTATATTATATACAATCAACTATTGGAAAAGGCCTTATTAAAAGGTCCCTAAGTAGGCAGAAGTGTGTGCAATGCCGCAGAGTAGGAAGCACCACAATCGGGTGTGGCCATTCCATGTGGCAACACATTCCCTGTTCTGCTTGCAGCAGTTCATTTACTCACCTATCCAGCAGCCCTATCATAATCCTATAGCAACACATCTTACAGCACTGCCACTGTAGCCTATGCATTTGGACTCCGACTACTACTGGGTCAGTAGTGGTGCCATCAAATAGATGCAAAACTGAGGCTCTTAAGGAGCATACACACTAGATGATATGCTCCCTGAACGATATCGTCTAGTGTGTCCCCGGCAGGGTGTGCTCAATGTCGTTCATGACATTGAGCTCACCCGCTGAACGATATCATATACGATATCGTTCAGTGCCGGGCTCTCTCCCCCATTCCCCAACATGCAGCAACCTGACGACATCGTCAGGTTGGCCTGCATGTTTACTTGATGAACGATAATGACGAATGACTCGCGGGAACGCGCGTCGTCATTATCGTTCATCGTTTTGATGTTAAAAATGGATGATAAAGTGGACGACTGAACAATATCATTATCGTTCAGTCGTCCACTTTAATCGCCCAGTGTGTACGCACCTTTAGAAAATAATTGCACTCCCTGTGATTAGTTTTAGACAGTTTTTGTTTTATTCAGACTTGTAAATAAATATGGGCTTGTGGGCTTTGCATGCAAAAGTTTGTTTTAAAGTCCCAGCCTACCTATGACCCTGGGAATGAAACTAAATTATAAAAGATTCTCTAAAATGCAACATGAACCATACATTTGTTTTTAGCAGGCAAATAAATAATTGTCTGTAATTCCTTTACTTTATTTGTTTTAAACAAAAGCCATTGCTGCATTTATTGTCTGATTTTGGCTTATTCCATAATGCTGTGTACCATAACTTTAGTAATTAGGAAGTGAGGAGATCTATTAAAAAAATATACTTACCTGGGCTCAGTCTATCTGTCGGAGTAAAACTAGAGCACTGAGCGAGAAAGCACTTAGTGGCAATCTCTCAATATAATTATTACATTATCAAGACAGAGAGCTTCAAAGCGGCCTCTCTGCAAAGACAGATGCATGGCAGCTAATTTGATTGGCTGCCAGGCTGCCTATTGCAGGTCCAAGTCCCACCCCAATAAGTAATTCCCACCCCTCTCCCCAGTGTCAAGTGCAGAAAAAAATGGTCATAAAAAAATCTTTACGAGGCAGGTTTGGTTTAGACAGTGCTGCCTTTCACATCATAAAAAGTACCAAGGCTCTAATACTGTCTGCATCTGACAACATGCTTTGTTTGAGGAAGAAAATTTTACAACTTCCCTGATGTAAATCAGTAATGACTAAAGCCTGGATGATCTACATGGGTAAATATAACATTGTCTATTGATATTGACATTGGTATTTCATGGCACTACCTTATTTACTCTGTACCTGTATTGTAGTCAGACGCAATTATAAAATACCTTTAATACTCCGACCTGCTGTTGTATAAGCCATGCAAATGAAAAGCATGTATGCTTAGCAGATATTTTATTTATTTTAATTAGCAATTTACATTTAAACCTATAACACATGGAATCTCACAGTAACTACTGTAAGGAGTAAAGGAAATGTGCTAATTCCTATGGAATATGTAACTGTGGGAGACCCAACTTTAATTCTGTCCTAGACAGCATCTAGTGTGAATTGGCCCTGGCTATCCTTCCAGTGTAATGAAAATACAGCTGTGCACCACACTACTGAGGATAAAATAATAAGATTTATTATGTGTTTTTGTTGTTGCAGGAAGCAGTCATCAGTGTGTGGACCCTGTTTAGTGATGGCTCAATAACGCCACTGGACATCTATGAAAGCAAAGACTTCTCAATTTTGGTGTCTTCTCTGGATGAGATGGTTGTATCCACATATCAAAATCCTCTATCAAACTGGCCTGTTGTAGTAGCAGAAGGTGAAGGCCAAGGACCATTAATAAAGTTAGAGTTAGGGATCAGTGAGATCTGCCAGAAGTCCAAGAGGAAAAGTAGTCTAGCTGTTGGCAGCGGAACTATCAAGGTTAAGTTTGGTCAAAAGGACTCTGATCAGAAAGGAAATATGAATGAAATTCAAAGCAACAATGATGATTTAAAAAAAATCACAAGCAAAACAACTGAGAAAGTCATAGAGCAAGAAAGAACAGTGAATGAGTGGCCCAAACATGGCTCTTCTGCTATCCATTTTGACGAGAGTATTAGCAAAAACTCAACATCTGACTCTCCAGTAGACTATCAAAAGAACTTTAATGACGCCCATATTGTTCCTATACCATATACTAGTTTCCCTACAAGAATAGCCTCAGAACACAACCAGGAAAGTGAACTTACACAGACTTCAAGAGGTCTCACAGACTTGGAAATTGGCATGTATGCCCTTCTTTGTGTGTTCTGTCTTGCAATTCTAGTCTTTTTAATTAATTGTGTGGCATTTGCATGGAAATATAGACATAAAAGGTTCCCAGTGGCTGATCAAGCTAACATTCCTCATTCTCATGACTGGGTATGGCTTGGGAATGAGGTGGAGCTGTTGGAAAATCCAGTAGACATTCCTCTTCCAGCAGAAGAATGCACTACAATGATCGACCGAAGGGCGCAGTTCGAAGAAAGCAACTTTCTTCTCAACGGAGGTACCCAAAAGAATCCATATAGTCAAATTATGCGGTCATCTGATTACACCTATGAAAAAGAGGTCCAAAATGAGCCATTAAATCCAGGGAGCTCAAAAAGAAAACGGGTAAAGTTCACATCATTTACTACTATTTTACCCGAAGAAGGGGGCCCATATACCAATGCAGTAATCTTTGGAAATGAAGAAAATATCAAATGGGTTTGTCAAGATATGAACATTGGCGATTCACGTGAACTTAGAGACTATATGGATAGTCTTCAGGACAACCTGTAAAATACTAAGTTTATATTCACCTTTATGCCTTCGTTTTGTTTGTTTGATTTTTTTTTAAAGGTGGGACTATTAAATCAGCAATATAGACGCAGAACAAATCCTACAAGGTCATTACACAAAGTCAATGCTGCCAGCACTTTTTTTGGAGCTAAATTAGAAAGTGCACATAGAAATATCTGTCAATGGGTAATTTCTATGATGTGCTACTTTTTAAGATCTGGTGGACACTATTAAGCAAGGTGACAACTATTAAAGGATTACAACATATAATGTACCGGTATTAGAAAAAAAATATTGTGTTGTAGTGATCTTTGGTACATTGACTGGAAATCTACTTGTAAGTAAAACACTACTGTGTTGGGTTTCCAATTAAAAGCACACTGGACTTTTCTGGTTATATTTCCAGTTCATTGTAAGCATAACTCTGAATGTATTACAGATAAGTTTAAGTGAAACTCAACATACAATATCAGTTTTTTTTTAAGATACAGATGTTAAGATGACTGGCACAAGAAGATACTGTAGGAGTAAGATACATGTATTCTACTGGTATGATAGCCTTCTTATGGCTGTGCAATACTACTGTACCTAATCTGGCAAGATTATTTAAGTACACCACTTTGCAATGACTGCAGAATGAGTGTGTGAGTGGAAGGACCAATTAGAAGTCACATTCTGTGATTATAGCTTCTGATTGGTACTCATAAACACACACCACAGAGTATCAGGATAAATAGCATCATAAAGCTCTGATGATTGGCATCCTGCATAGCGGGAATATCTCATCCTACTTAGAAGTGCTAGTTTAAGAAGCACTTTTTTGGTCTCGTCCTTATCACTCTTACTCATTGTTCCTCAAAGCTGCAGGTTTTTGAAACTAAACACTCTGGGGCATAACCAATTGCAGGCGTAATTCAGAAAAAAACAGCGACGCAGGGTTTTTCCCGTAGCCACAAGGATTTTACTATCCAATAAGGTGCATGATTTTTATTTCTTCACGCAGCGCTCAATTTTTTTTTGAACACCTCGTGACCGAGCCCAAATTTTCCTTAATTAGTAATTTTAAGGAAAAATTGTCAGGACTTGCTTCAGGACCCCTTGGACACCCCCACCCCATTGACTTATTAAGCAATTACAAGTTTCTTATTAGATTAATTAGTCAATAATACTCACCTTCTGCAACACTGTCTTACTCCTCATCTTTCCCGACTGAAATCTTCTGCCTCCTTCTTCTCCAGCAGCATGAGTATTACCCCTGCCAGTGTGTATGTGTGTCCTGTCTGTGTGTGAGGTGTGGTGCCAGTGTCAGTGTGTGAGGTGTGTCAGTGTGTGTCCCCCCTGTGTGTGTGAGGGGTGTCAGTGTGTGTCTCCCCTGTGTGTGTGAGGGGTGTCAGTATGCGTGTCCCCTGTGTGTGTGAGGGGTGTCAGTATGCGTGTCCCCTGTGTGTGTGAGGGGTGTCAATATGCGTGTCCCCTGTGTGTGTGAGGGGTGTCAGTATGCGTGTCCCCCCTGTGTGTGTGAGACCACATGTCAGTAGTGTGGACGTGTGTCCAGTGTGTGTGGAGCATGCGGCAGCCAGGAGGGGAGCGCCAGAACACAGGTGAGTAGAGGGTGTAGGTGGCTGGATCTCCCCCCACAAAAAAATCCCCAACCATTTTTTAAATTGAATACTGCTGGTATCTGGAGTGTGCAAACCCACTGTAATAAAAAAAATTTGTAGGAAAAATACCGCACCCAGTTGGATATAACCTTATGAGTTTGATGCAGTGTTGAAAGCAAGTACAATTCTAGAGTATATATTTTATGTTTTTGCTCTGCACATGTTCCTGAAGCAAACGTATGCAGGCACAAGCAGAGAAAAGATGTATGGAAACTGGATGCATTTACTGTACACTTCCAACCGAAGGGATGTTTTTGGGCTGTAATCAGTAAATTCACATTGTGGTAAGTTTGTTAAACTGAAATTGTGGGAAATCCCCTGAAAATATCAGTTTTTGGGGGATCCCCATAAAATGTAAGGATTCCCAACATTTAATGAGAAGGGGGCTGCAGCAGATATCTCTAATTTTTGCCATGGTCCCTCCATTTCTGCCACAAAGCAGCCCCCATAGAAACTATCGAGGCTACTATGCTGTCAGATTTACCAAGCTTTCAGAGATTCACCCCGGCTGCTTATGACATCTGAAGATGGCGTCAGCCTATAGTAACCTATGGGCTACTCTTTTGCATTTTCTTTTGGAGAGGAATCCTCTGGATCCCCTCCGTTTGACTCCCATGATGTATACACCAGCCAACTACTACACATGCGCAGTACCCGCGGTGTGCCCAAAACATAATAAGGTGTCACTTTGACTCCAACTCTTTGTCTTGATGGGTTCTTATCATGTTAATTTTCACATTGCGAATTTAGATGAAATTATTTTATCACATTCCCATTTTTAATAGGCAAATTTCAGAAAGGGAGTGACAACTGTATTGCATAATTACACCTGTTTTCAGACAGAACTTTTGCACAGAGTATCATGGAGCTGGTGCAGGTACCCACCAGCAGCGGCTCCTGCCCTACTACCTGACTGGGGCTGCCACTGCTGCTGGCTGGTTCCCGGCGCCTGCCCATTATATCTGGCAGGTGCTGGGACAGCGCATGAACGGCGGTGGCGTGGCACATACGCATAACACTGGCTTTTGGGGGCTGCATTGACTGCCCCAAGAAGCCATGTAGGGCTGCCTGAAAGGCAGAGCAGCGGCTTCCACTGGAAGCAGCTCTCTGCTAATCACAGCCCGGACCTGCAGTCCCAGGAGATGTAGACAGCACTGGCTCACTGAAGTGCCTGATTTTATTGGGGGGCTGCAGCCCCGCAGCCCCTAGGTAAAATCTGCCACTGGTACCAACTGATAATGGCTGCTATGAAACCAAGCATACAAGTAGGGGTGGTTTGGATGCTGAGATATGTACAACTCTCCATATGAGTGAAAATATGCATTTAGTTCTGTGCATGCAATTACGGCCGACTTGCAAACAACTCTGCAACAGGCTTCACAGCAGCCAAAGAGTACCTTTAAGTCATTTATTTTACATTATTTTCATTTTCAGATGACTCACATTTTGATGGCATGCCTTTCCTAATGGTAATAAGTGGCCCTGAAGTTTAAGGGTAAATATTTATTAGGTGCTAAGATTGCACCAGTAATATAATCAGCCAGCTCTGTGAGCTTTTGTGACTGCTAATATACAGATCATTGACCTATTTAGCAATCATTATGTCAGTATACACTGACAATTTCCTGAGCTGTTGATGGATCTTGTTGCATTTATGGACATTCAAGTTTTTGGAAAATCCTCAGTCAGTGACTTCATGATTGCTGTACAGATTTATGATCACTATAATAGCCATTCAAGCTGCAGTTACCATAGCTGACATCCCACAGGTGCCTGATGTGTGTGTATGAGCCCTTAAATAAAAGTGGCCTCTGTGCCACTATGTTAGAAAAAGTAAAAACTATAGTTAAATACTTTATTTCAGTGGGGAGCTGATGTTGAGTTTTAGCAGAATGTGTATAATTTACTCTAAAAAGAATATTATATTTATGCCCATATGCAGAGTCGTACACATGTCAAGATAAATGCGGCTACGCATAGGCAGCATATGTGTATGGTTTACGCCAAGCCATCATCATTAATGTGTATTTGCACCTGCCATCTAGCAGGATATCACTCCTTACAGGCATATAGTCTGTGTGAGTAGCATTTGCATATTTCAGAGAGCCCCTACCCTCCCCATTCTGCCTCTCCAGCCATGATGAGTCACAAGTCTCAGACATGGGTCCTCATAGGTTTGCATTTACCAAACTGGTACAGTAGATGTGTTTTATTACAAATTTCTGTTTAAGATGCCTTTTTGTGCACCTTAGCATAATCCCAAAGAAACAAAATGTTAATGCCAGATTATCATATAGTATGCATACTGTATTTAATAATTAATTGGCTATATATGATCTAGAATTGCCAGCAGTTTACAGTACCTTCCAGCCATGGTATGCCACTAATATTAACTGGATCATCCAACAGAAACCCTGAGTGTTCCACACTCGCTGTATATGAACAATTAATTTACTTAGCAAATTGTGTTTGTTCATAGTCATTCCCAACCATGTAGCCTACATATAATTAATACAAATAATAAGGGAATTTATAATAGTTAGCTCATCAAACTATTGGTGACAAAATCAATTTGTAAAACTATTATTTTTACTTTAAACAAAAATATTTTTAATGAGATGTTTTGTTATTTTTTTTCTAGAAATTGTTTAAAGCATAATTTTCAGTTGTATTTTTTTTATCTTTTTTTTTTTTTTTTAGCAATTCCGATTATTTACCAATCTTCCATGAGAAAACGTCCTGCATTCCTGTTTAATTCAAACAACCCAGAACTGCCAAAATCACAACTATTCAAAATCAAAACCTTTTGAAATTGTTTTCCACATATCTATTTTATGCCCACTTTAATTTTGTATTTGAGAGTACTTTTTTCATGAATAATGATGTCAATTTCTCCTGGTGATCTTGCCTTTTTCATGGTTAATGCAATTAAATATAAATGTACAGTACTCATGTATACATAATACATATTCACATTTCATTTGGTTCTTAATATCACAGTACATCAGGGGAGTCTACACTGTAAATAAGGCTTGAATCAAATCTTCTCTAAATTAAAATGGAATTACATTGCCCCAAAGAGAGATGCTTCTAATGTTTTTGTTGTTTTTTTTATAAAAAAAGCTGTTTCTTTCCTTTCCAACTAAAATCAGTCCTTATACTGGCCATACACGCTACAATTATCGGGGCGATCCGCGTGATATCGGCGGATCGCCCCGATAATTGTAGCGTGTGGGGGGGCGACCGAGGGTTAAATATTGCTCGGTCGGGCATGCCGGATTGTCCAGCATGCCCATCCGATGTGATATTTCCCGTTAAACTGTCGGCCGCATCGGGCAGTGTATGCCCAGCCGCGGCCGACAGACAGACATTTCCTGTGTTCCTTCCTACGGAAGGAACAGGGATATGTCTCCTCCCCCGGGGGCGGAGCGCAGATGTCTGCCGAATACACTGTGAAAGAAATCTCACAGTGTATGCCGGCGACATCTGCGGCTGGCAGCCGGCCAGATAAAATGTCTGTCGCTCTGACAGGTATTTTATCTGGCCGTGTATGCCCAGCATTACTGTTAAAAATCAAAAATTCTGCTTCACAATATTATGTGTTGGTTCTACAAAGTAATCATGGGATTGTCACAAGCAGTCCTGGATAATTATGTAGGAAACATACGGACAGGGTGTGTTTCCTGTAACTTCAGCAATATTCTGCAACATTCCTTGCTGCCTTTTCTTTATACAACTGGCCATGTATTTTCTCTATACACTAAAAGATCCCTGTAATTGTTGGACACATTTTGTATATGGAGTTGCACATATCTCAAGATTTCTCCAACTCAAAATGGCATACAAATGTATGCAAGTGTTCCATGGTAGTATAGTGATGCAATAGTGTTAGCAGTTTACTCTATTCATACACAATATAATGCAATGAAGCAGCGGTGTAACATGGTGGCAGTGCTCCTTGTGCCCCCCCATGAAGTTGCGTAGCGTGGGCGGGGCCGCCAGCACCAAGAGGTGCAGTACTGTCCTGAGCATCCCGAGGACGCTCCGTATGATTGTACATACAGCAGGGTGCCTGTATGGAATGTCCAAAGGACACTCCGGGTGGCATTGCAGCTGCGATACTGACTGCGGGGAACTAATCCAGGCACGCTGCTAGCAGTGCCTTCCAGAGCCTAATTTTTGCACCCCTTGGTGCGCACTCAAAAAGGAAAAGGGCATGGTGTTGTGGGAAAAGCCGTACCCTAGACCGCCCCCCCATTTTCTTTACGCTGCGTACATGCCCAGTGCTCTGGGAGCTGCTGGCCATGCTCGCAGTCATTCTCTCCAGTCAATAGATGCCGCTCACATACACATTGCATCTATTCACAGCTTGCTTAGCAGAACAGCGGGTGAGAGAGGGCCTCCCAACACCCTCCCCCCCAATGCAGGATACTGCGGTCTATGGTTGTGGCCACCCGAAAAGCAGGACTGTCCCGCCACAATAAGTATGGTTGGAAGGGAGGTATGCTTACATATATACACACACAATAACACTCGTATCCAAACACAAGTCACAATTGTAATACAAATGATAGACCCAGCAATGATGACCACTGACAGGATAGTTTATATACAATGGTAGTGAAGTGTATATGGCCCCTCTCCTGCACCTGGGCTACCTGTGCAGTGCTAAGTTCCTATATACATACTGTAAAACATCTAAGATATCAGCAATACAGAATAAATAACTAATAGAATGCTGTAAAAGTTATTACAACACAATAATGTGAGAAGTCCTAAAGCAGTAAAAAATACTGTACAGCTCCCAAAGTATAAACTATATATGCTGGATTCCATTTATTGGAGTGATTGCCATAATTTTTATGGTAAATATGATTATTAATTGATTTATTTATTTTTGTCTTTGCAGTTAGTTTTACATAACAGATACAGATTAATTGTAACAGCACATAAAACAGAAGCACCCCAGCCCTCCCAAACCCTGTTACTTACACCATGGCGTGCTCCGGGTGCGCTGTTGCCAAGGGGAGGGGGGAGGCAGTGTGCCTGAATGTCACCACCAGACTGTGGCAGAGTAGGGGGTAGCCCTGAGAGGTCCTGGTTGGGCGGCAGGCATGGCAGAGTACAGCCCTTGGGGGCCCTGGTCGGAAGGCAGGTAAAGTGGAGGAGCAGCCCTGGGGTCCTCTCTCTACTCCACTCAATGTCTGTGGCTGAGCTGGAGACTGAATTGTTGCCTGGCGGCTATTCACGGCACCCTCTGCCAGCTGGCGCTCTACACACTTGCGTAGTGGGTGTAACGAGAGGGCCGGCCCTGTCTGCTATCCAGAAGTTAGGGCTGCAGGGTAGCGGTGGTGCACCCCTAGGGCCCTGCATTCTGTGCAACAGCAACACTGCACACCTATAGTTATGACCCTGTAATAAAGTGTCATATATACAATACATGAGAGTATAGTGTACATTATATGTTATTAATAGTCAGATTTCTATCTAAAATATAATGAAATATAAACACCTCCACATCAATTGTTTTGTAAATAACAATCTACTTTCCTGCAGTACAGTACATAGGATAAATGACAAAATCTAGCTGCAATGCTAAGGAATGAAAATCGGCAGGAGGGGTCTGTATGCAAGTAGCCAATCAGAAGCTGCTAGATTATTCTGTCAATGTCGTTATCATCAACACATATCTTCTTTACACCAGGCATTCGGTACCTTTCAATGAAGTGTATCTGGGGTAAAATGTGTCAACATTTATATTATCTACGTGATATATGAGGCACGTTGCATACACAACTGTGAAACATCTTTATCTTTGTTAACTTACAGTTCAATGCACCTGCTTCAGATGTGGCTGTGCAATACCATCCAACTAAAATGCAAATGCAGCAGGAGGGGTCTGTAGGAAATAGAAACATCCTGCATGCATCTGCGATCCTAGTACAGCATCCCTAGACGCTGCCTCGGATCACCATTGCATTCAAGATGATTGCTGCCTTGGCCAGGCTGCGTAAGCTGAAGCTTACAAGGCTGCTTGCGAGGCCAGGAAATCTGTGTCCTACGACGCACATCCTGCCATCATTACTCCCAGGTAATGGGGCGACGCGCCCCCATTTTCAGGAGTGCAGACCGGGGCCAATCCCTCTCAAAATGCTGCAGCCTGCCAATCAGGCTGCGGCAGAGGAAGCACTGTGAACATGATCGCGGCACTCGTAAACTATCTCATTCATCATCCATACCAGAGTGTGACAGATATACTATTTATTTCACATTTGTTCATGTTTTGAACAATACTTATAGGTTCTATCTTTCTTCCTGTTTTTTTCCTATCAATTTACCTTGGCTAATTATGATACTGCATAACATACATGCAGGGCAACCACTGCAGATGCTTCTGTGGGGAATATTCATAGTCAGGGGCTGGATGGCCCCTGACAATTAAGTATCCAACTTGTTGTGAGTTGCGGCGGTGGATACTTAATTATTAATTTATTGCTCCGGCATGAGAACAGTTGCTCTGTAAAGCAGCTGTCTCCGTGATCAGTAGCACTGCTACAGAAGTAGCAGTGTTACTTACCGGTGATGTGCCGGCATCTGCACCTGAGGTCACACATGTGCATGGCGCAGGGGCACCATGCTGAGGTGGCGGAGGGGTTCAATCTATTCCCTCTTCAAAACCATGGACCTCCTTCCCATTGGCTCTGGGAGCCAATGCCATCTGAAGATGGTGTTGGTTCCCTCAAGCAAACTGAATATTTGGTGGCTCCATCAGGCCTCTTATAACGATTGGGCCCGTTAGTGATCATGAATAGGCCATATGTTCATTATATTTATTTTCACAGTCAAATTATTTTAGTCAGTCCACTTTTATTATTTAACAGAAAACAGTTTATATTTTATTTTTGTTGCTACTTGTCAGTGCTCTTGTTAAGTTGTTGTTTTATTAGTGTTTACACTTTTTAGCTCCGTATGCATTCCAAGATGATACATACCTTTAACAGTACCAGTTATCTCAATAATATAATTGTATTTAAATCCGCTATTTGTAGCAGTATCCCACCTGCAGACCTGCTTATACCTCCTTCAGCTTTGCATAACTCATCGCTGCTTATAAACTGGAAGAGAGGAAGCCAGCTGTATGATTGCAATACTGAAAATAAGGGGCAGGATGTAGTAGAAAGTAGAGTATGTATATGTCTCCGACTGAATAGCTAAAGGGGACAGGGAATAAAATAATTTGCTGTATGCAGAAGGTGAAAAAAGGTGCTGATAAACACCAAAAAAAAGATGCCACTAATCCTAATCCCTTAAAGTTACAGATTTATAGCAGCTTCCACATTCTGGTTAAGTGCGCGGATGATTTTTTCATTAATTTCTGAAATTGTTTCACTGATTTTTTCCTGTTTCAGGAATGATAAATTTCACTAGAAAAAAAGCATTTTGTGTATGTATTTACTGGCTCTTTAATTTACCCATGCTCTCTTCCCAACTGAGAGGATGGCTTCAATCTAAACCCATTTCCCTTGCCCACTTGACTGGTTTGGTTTTTACAGATGAAAGAAAACATGAGAAGCTGAGAATAGAAAGGTTAAATGCAATGTACAATTTATATAGCAGCTATGTGGTTATTTACTGGGGCATTAAGCCATGTGAGAAAAGTCAGGAATTCTGCTTCCTGTTAAAGATGTTCAAAAGTGTAAAATATCTTTTGTTCCTCCCAGATGTAATGCCCATATTCCATATCACCCCCTCTAAGTAAACATTAGGGAAATTGCTGGGGCTGCATAATTGTTGACTAATGGAAATGGAAAACAGAAATATGTATTAACAAATGACGCAAAGGAACAAGAGGGTTTGTCCATAGCAACCAAAAATATTCTGTAATTTTTCTAGTGACATTTACAAAAATAAAACCAAATATCTGATTGTTTGTTCTAGACAACACCACTTTTCTCCTTTCGCTAGTGTCCCAAATGTTCCTAAATCTTAGGGGCTTATTTACTAAGCGGCAGCTTACAAAAGGCAATTCTTCTTGGTGTGTTCAAGCCCCAAATTTAATACGGCAATTACTTTAATAGCAAAATACCTATTACGTCATTTTTGCTTTAAATTTGGGGCTTAAACACGGTGAGAAGCAGCTGCTTTTGCAGTAAATCCATTAATATTCATCACTGGCAAAGCCGTTCTTCTTTTCCATGTATTAAATATAATTGAAAATGTTTGGTCTGATGCTGAACACTTTGTAGATTAAGCATTGCTGACATATGTACTTAAAATACAGTACATTTACTTTATTAGCTACCGCATTGCTTGGACATGTCATGTTTGGAGGTTAATGTCCAAATGTCTGCAGACTTCATAATACATTATGAGCAATGATACACTAGCCCAAATGATAAGTGTCTCTGGAATTCGTATTAAAAGGTGATAAGAGGTCTATGAAAGCCTGTTTTCTACATCTCAAAGCAACTCAAAGCAACTGAAAATCAAATGACTCTAGAAGTGGATTTTGCTCTTCAAACACTAATTTATTTAATCCACACATTGATTTAGCAATCTCACAGTAATTATCCAAATCACATGAAAGATCAAAATGTTTTTGTCATTTACATAGAATCAAATAACCTGCTTTAAATGCTTGACACCCATGCATAGCGCATACAGAGACATCCTACGATGATTTTCTTTTGCAACTTGCCAGGTACCATATATAAAACACATAACACCATACGCTGATTGCATCAAGGATTCACCATAACACCAGTGCACAGAAAACAGAATAATAGGTTTATCTAGACGTGTAGATTCAAGAAGGTTAATATGAAGGTGAAGTGTCGGGGAAGGAGTCATGGCTTGCGATATAAATGCAATCAGTGGAAAAGTAAGAAATTCTGAGCGGGGCTGCAGACCATGCACTATTCAAGGAGAATACAAATATGTCTTCTTTCATTCCTGCACACTATGGAGTAATCTCCTTATATCATATGAAGACAGCTCACTCCCCACTTCCTGAAAAAAAGGCTTTTTGTAACTTCCAACATTTTAGAATACATTGAAGAAATGAATGTAAATGTATTTGTATTGGGACTCTGTTCTTTGTAGTGCTTTGGAAAGCCTGGCCCAACACATCTAATGCACACATTCTGTATTGGATACAGTAGCTTCTCTATGCATACATGGAATGCATAGGCAGCAATTCATAATAGGCTATGTCCTTTTGCAACATAACCTCCAGAAATCATGTAGGTACAAAATGATGGTACAGGGCAGGGAGATCCAGCCACATAGGTTATGTACACAGAGGCTGCCGACTGCCACTGCTGAGTACATTAATTATAACCCTGATAGAGACTCTTCTCACACAGTGCTGACATTCATCTGGGAAGATGTCCGTGGGTGGTATAATTGCCTATCATCCCCCCTTGTCAGCCCACCACTTAATGACATGAATGGCACATCCAAAAATGCACAGGTGTTTTCTTCCAGATATTGTTTTTTTATAGTGCTCCCTGAGAGAATTGAATATACCATGGACTGGTCCATGAACTAGTACTGCTTGGTGAATTTATAAACTATTTTATTATATATTTCAAATTCAATGTAAGTATTGGTTCTAGTTCTCTACTTAATCCACCTCTACCCAGCCATTAGGGTTCTGTACCTTCCTAGATTTAGCTATTCCGTGAGTCACAAGCCCTTCAGCCAGTAAAATAATGATGACTGTACATAAATGTTTAAATGATCCCACAATGGCTAATTAGGAATAATGTATTGTGATTTTGTGTGTCAGCATTGCCATTGAATTCTGTGGAATGAGTCAGTGAGTTAAATGATCAAGTTCTAATTTCCCTTAATGCAGTTTCCTGATGTAATGACGCATGTCTCCAGAGCAAGACTAGTGCCAAGAATCTTACTCCGAGAGTGTAGGGGGCCTTGTGTTACAGCAGATTATGTACAAAATGCTCACACCATTAATAAGATGCTTTAAAAACCATAATCAGCATATGAAACGTCTTCTTGAAATATGAAATATTTATGTGAAATATATTTTTATTTACGTGAAGATGGAATTTCCTGTATTAAATGTATTACTGACATGCTCAATGAAAATGTATAATGCCACTCACCATGATTCAGAGTACAGGATAGGTACCGCTTTATGGTGCATTCATATAGTACGCTGAACACAGTGCGGTTTATTTCTCCCCGCTGAAACTTAACTAAATATTCTAGATTACAACCATGTGCTAACCGAGAGGCATCCTTTCATTTAAAGAATAAGTGAGACCAATATATATCAAAGTCAATCATACTCTCTCACGCTCCGATGAGGCAGGATGTTATGCTAGTGGGAAGGTACATATTGTATCTATATTTATTCCCTCTTAGCATCTTATTGACTAAGGGGCCTATGTATCAAAGCTGGGAGAGAAATAAAATTGTAACAAATAAATTAGCAACCAATCAGCTCCTAACTATCAGTTTTTAAACACAGTCTGCAAAATGTAAATTGGATGCTGATTGATTAGTACTTTATTTCTCACAATTTTATCTCTCTCCCAGCTTTGATGCATAGGCCCCTAACTCCGATAAATGCACTGTGTAGTTTGGTGTATTCATTCCAAAGGAATTGTTATTGATGCCACAGCAGCTTAACTGACATGATCTGATTTGAAAATTCAGGTTTTTTTTGTATCAGATCCAATAGGGAAGTGTCTAAATAATATGCAATAAAAAAAAGCTGCAGGCCCATGTCTGTGGGAAGTCCCTATAGTCCTTGTACTAGGGTGGCATATTTGTCAGTAAGACAGACTGCCTTGGATGTCATCATCAAATCACATGCTTTATTTTATTAAATGAGATGGGCTACCTCAGATAACTGACATTAATGCAATTACAAACTCCTGGGGCTAAATGTAATAGCCTGCGAGCCGACACTGCTGCAGGAATACATGTGAGTATCAGTATACCCGTATTTTAAAAGCAAGAATGTTAAAGGATAAACCAAGCTGGTTTAGCCACTACATTTAGCCCCATGACATACAGTATATTGACTGTTTCTACTATTTTATCAGCCCTTTGTTAAATTGAAATGAGGGTAGGAGAGAATCCAAAATGGAAATTCCCTTTTGAGTCTCACTTACAGTACACTGTACATGTAGAAGCACTGGTAGAGACATACACATATTCATACTAATAAGGCCTCCACCCTCACCCTGTCACCACTGTATTTGTCTCATCCCCTCACTATTTGCCCTTATTTGTCTCACCCCCCCCACCACCACCTTTATTAGTCTCACGCCCCACTTCCCCACCACCATGATTCAGCAATTAAAGTATCTGCAGTTTTGGATGCCTAAAGGAATTTCTAAATGCCTAAAGGAGGGGGAATTTCTCACATTTCCAAAACACTGGTACTTCCCCCATGGTGATTGAACTATCACCAATTGAGAGACTCATATTCAATTAGAGACAAAAAGCCATTTTCACCTGTTTTTTTGCAAAAATTTGGCCTAAAAAAATTTAGCCAATTCATTTCCAGGACAATTTCGCCTAAGCGGAAACAATTCTCCAAAAAAGATTCTCCAATCAATAGCAGGTGAAAAGAATTGCAAAATTGTTATTTTGGGGTGCAAACGTGGGGAAATGACTCAGAACCCTAGGGACAGACCCCCAAAAGTCAAATCTGCAAAAAAACAAAAACCTAAGAACACCCCAAAAAGATGTCATTTTTGGGGTGAAAAGTTAAAAAGTGGGGGGATAAACATAAAAAGTAGCGAAAAAGACTTCTTGGGGGTCCACAAGTATGGGTCAGGTGTTTTTGGGATTGCAGGTGCATGCAGCAGGTGGATTTTTCATGTTTTTAAAAGGTTCACTTTAGAGACATAAAAATATGCTAGTACCCCAAATTTGAGAGGACTGCTTATTTTCACCAAAAAATACAGCTTTATGCCATTCTTCCCCACTATTACAAACAAAGACGCTAATAGCAAGCAATTTACACAACTTAAGTACCCAAAATAGTCTAATTAGGGCTATTAGTACACATCTATATTGATTCCCTATGTTAATGTATCTTTTTCTGGGGTACAGACTGATTTCCCCAATTCTTTCAGTACTTTTCGCCTGTTCTGCATTCGCCTTTTACTGTTTTTGCCTGTTTTGCAATTGAATTAGGCGAAAAGCGGGGACGAGCACGGAATGAATTCCCCTCTGAAACAGGCGAATGAAGCGAAAAGTCGGACAGGCGAAAACTTCACCTCTAATTGAATTCCCCTCATAAAGTTACTTATGAAGCCCAAGGAGAATGCAAGAAATATCAGGGGGACATTCACAGGAGGTCACGCTAGTTTACAGAAAAAGGATGAAAAACAAACAAAAATACAGATTTTGTTGATGAACATTTTATTACTGGTAAAAACATATTTAACAATTGCCGCACAGCAGGGTGGTACAACTCCTTGAAGGTTATGCATAATTGAACACACCTTATTTTTATCTTCTTTGAAGTTTGTGTAATACATTATGGAGCCGATGCACTGTGAGTATTACGCCAGTTTGTAAACGTAGCTTGAGTAAACCACTTTGCACATTCCCAGAAAATCAGCCTTATGTTTAAGTGCCTATAAAGCTTTGTGTGACTCTGGCACTTAATCTTGTTTGTAAGTGGGGTGGTGGTAAGACATAGGCTTAGTACGGTAGGGATGTGTTCTTTCAATTTCAAACAGATGGCGTTTGGCACATAGACATTTATACCTGTGAAAACAATATTATTAGCAGCTTGTTGTGGGCAGGTGCAAATATAGGACGATAATGACAACACTAGCAAACCGCTTCTGATTGGCTCATCTTCATTGCTCATGAACATATAAAGTATTTTGGGGAGATTTATAAAACCTTGGAGAGATTTAAAGTAGTGACAGAGAAAATACTAACCAATAAGCTTCTAACTGTCATTGTACAGGCTGTATTTGAAAAATGACAGTTAGAATTTGATTGGTTGGTACTAGATCACTCTCCACTTTATCTCTCTCCAATGGTTAAAATATCTCCCCCTTTACGTGTGTATTTTAGCAAAAAGTGTTTATATTTTTTGCTCACAAGAAGGAGAGTGTGTCCGCTGTATTAGGTAAGTATTTTATGCTTTTTTAAAACCTAATAGTGAGTGCTTAGTTCACAAGCAAAACAAAAGTTAAAAGCATGAATGTAAGTGTAGGTGATGTATGCCTAACGTAAACCTGTCACATATGCTACTGGTGACGATCTGCATGTACCTTGCAATAGTTGCAACTTTAAATATGCACAAAATTGCAGTTTTCTTAGTGTATGTGTTTTACATCAGCGACTTGGGGGCAATTGCATCCATCTCTACTGCTGGAGTTATGTACCTATATCTCCTTCTGCCAATAGTAAGGGAGCAGAAGTGTTGGGGGCATAAATACCTACCAGCAGAAAAATTACCCAAGGCCATTAAAAATTAGGTGGTAAAGTACATGTATTTTCTAAAATGGGATGTAATATAGATTGGGGCAATGAGGAAGGAAATGTAATGGCGATATCAATGCAATTGGAGAGGGAAGTCAATAAAGCAAAAAGCAGCAGTTGGTAAGGTTGGGGCATAATCAATTATAGTCATCCAATCGGGTGTTATTTTTCAGCTGGTGGGGTGATATGTAATGTAGGTGGCATAACCTATAAAGCACTGACGTTTTTTCTCTAGTTCAATACAGTACCTTGTCTCAGGTAACAGGCATGGAAAGCTTAATAGTGATAAATTAGCATAATTACTCACAACATCCTTATGATAAGGAACCATTATACTGTATGCTGTTCCTTTTAAGAAGTCAGTTGGCAATTGTATACACCAACCGCTCCATACTGTAGCTACAAGTTCCTTACAGCCCGATGAATGCAAATTGACTAGTTCTACAAAGGATTGCCGGAGATATTGAATGACCCATAATTCATCTCATTTTCTTTTACACAGAAAATAAATTGCAGTCCATTATAGAGAGTAGAAAAAACCCTGTGATTCCACCATAACTAACAGCTCACCTTGTGACTCAGGCGATTTTTCTGCATTGTATGTTGGATAAAGGAAATATTCATTTGTAAATATTATAAATAGTGTAAGTGGTTGTATCTTAGCTTTATCTATTGGCATATAAATCTCCTGGAACCAAGACATTGTGTTTCATGGAGGAGCATGGTTTAGTTTTTTTTTTTTTTAAACCAAATACATTATTTTTGTTGTATTTAATTTACCTTTATATTACAAAACACAAACTGACGTGCAAGAAAAGCAATCACTGGCTCCCTGTGCAGCAGTTCAGCTTGTACTCTAGCACTATAAAATGACTGTTTTTTAAAACTCACATTTATACAAACCTTTTTCTTAATTTGAAATAATATAAAAGGGTTTTTTCTTTATTTCAGCTGTTAAAGAAACCAATCACATTTATAAACTGTATAATATTGTAATACTTTGTTTTCAAAGATCTAAAATACCAGCTGGGATTCTGGTATCGGAATATAAAAAAATGCTCTATTTTTTTGCTTGGAGGATGTTGATAAAAAATATTGTCTCCTTTTAAAATGTTTCTAGTGGAGTTAAAGTAGTTGAATAGAGATGAAAAGATGGGCCATAAACTGGTAAAGAGCTGAGCCAACAGCCCGTCAGCTGCTCTTAATATCCTTCTTGTGAACCCCGACATGAAATAAGTTAAGAGCTTGTGCCATCAGCACTCTCTAAAGGATTTCTATTGACAATGAACATTAAAGAACTAATTTTAGAATTAGCTAAATGAACTACAGCTTTGTAGAAACCTTGGCCTACTAATTCAACCACTTCATCAACATGGACCTGTCTACTGTCATATAATAGAATGGGCGCTTCCCGATATCTGGAAGTCTTTGTCTATGTACAGTATCTTCATGTGTATATTATGTATTTTATTGAACAATAAAGTGATAATGTATTACTTAAGGCTGTGTTATTATGCTACTTTGTTTATATCTATACTAATGGATTCTTAATTGAAGTTATTAATAGTAGACAAATATAAGGAAACAAGAATTATCCTTGTCCTGAAACAAGAATCCTTTGAGATTTATGTTATTGCTTGAATATGTAATACAATTTGAAATACTGTAGAAAATCACACACACTTGTTTGATTATAATGGGAAATGTATCGATTCCTGAGATAGATAGACAGACAGACAGACAGAGATAGATAGATAGATAGATAGATACTGCAAGTTATATCACCGCTCTATAAATTTAAGTGATGACATCACTATTCACCAAATATATAAAGTCAATATTTCAAGCACATGGGATTCTTTGTCACGCAATTTTTTTATGTTTAATTGCAACAAAAATGTGTTGTTTTTTTACATACAGTAATTATACTCAATTAAAAAGGATACACCTCTATTGGTGTTAGTAGAAGAGATACTGTAGGGATTTAAAGTAATAACCTGGAAGGGTGAGATTCTGACGAGTCTGCCTGTATTTTTAAAGCAGCAATCATGTAAAAGGCAAAACCAACCTTGTTTTGCATTTCAATTATTGCTGCTTTAAAATTCTTCCAGACTTGCCGGGAATGTTGTCCCTGACAGGACCTCACAGGCTATTACCTAAATCCCCTAGTCAGTCTGATTTTTTTCACTAGATGTATACCTTGTGATCAGTGGCGGAGTGCAGTCTGTGACTACTCTGGCTACACTGTGACTGGCAGTGGCTTCCCATTGGAAACGCCATCTGCCAGTCACATATACAACAGCCTCAACAGGCAGGACCAGGGGGAGGTGTCTCTCTTCAAAATTAGACTCAAGACTTACCTGTTCACCCATGCATTTCAATAATGCCCCTTGTTCAGCATGTTTTATATTTTTTGCTGTAAAGGCAAATGTTAAGCACTTTGAGCCCTATTAGGAGTTGGACAAAGGTTCCCAAAATGCGGTCCTCAAGGCTCCCCAACAGTTCAGGTTTTAGAGATAGCCATGGTTGAGCAAACGTGGCTTAATTAGTACCTCAGTCAATGTGATTTAACCTCCTGTGCGCAACCATGGATATCTCTAAAACATGAACTGTTGGGGAGCCTTGAGGAACACGTTTGGGAACCTCTGTATTAGGAGAAAAGTGCTATATAAATACATTTATTATTATTATTATTATTATTATTATTAAATAGAGGGATGCAAAATCACTGCAAGAAATCCCATCAGCATATTTCACATTAATGGTGGTGAAAAATACTGCCACAGACACAATACTAGACTCTCTTTCAACCTGATATCTTTCAGTTTGACTTCTAAGTCAACATCGCTTGAGCCCAAGATGAACAGTCTATACTATATCTCATATAAATGTGACTAAACAACAGTGCCGTAACTAGGGTATTTGGAGCCCAGGGCAAGTAAAAAAACAGAGCCCCCAAAAAAGGTGCATGCGTCTTAGGTGCCTGTCGAAAAAGTGGGCACGGTCACATGCCACAAGAGGCGTGGCCACTGGAAAATAGGGGTTTGGCAACATGACTCACCACGTTTCTTGTCACTCTGGGAACATTCTTTTCCATTCCATATGCACCTTAATGCCATAAGTAGTAGTGCCCCTCTTATATTGCCCACTGTAGTAGTGCCCCTTATGCAATGTCCACAGTAGCAGTGCCCCTTATGCAGTGCCCCCTGTAGTAATGCCCCTATACAGTGCCCCCAGTAATGCACCCTTATACAGTGCCCCTTATACAGTGCCACCAGTAGTGGTCCGCCCTATGCAATGCTCCCAGTAGTGCCCCTTATACATTGCCCCCAGTAGTAGTCACCCTATGAAGTATCCGCTGTAGTTGTACCCCTATACAGCACTCCCATTAGTGCCCCTTATACAGTGCCCAAGTAGTGTTCCCCCTTATGTAGTGCTCCCAGTAGTGACCCTTATACAGTGGCCCCAGTAGTGGTCCCCCCTATGCAGTGCCCCCAGTAGTACCCTTATACATTGCCCCCAGTAGTGGTTCCCCTATGCAGTGCTCCTTAAGCAGTTCCCCAGCAGTAGTCACGCTATGCAGTGTCCCCAGTAGTTGTACCCCTATACAGTACTCCCATTAGTGCCCCTTATACAGTGCCCCAGTAGTGGTCCCCCTTATGCAGTGCTCCCAGTAGTGTTCTCCCTTATGCAGTGCTCTCAGTAGTGACCCTTATACAGTGCCCCAGTAGTGTTCCCCCCATGCAGTGCCCATTATACAGTCCCCCAGTAGTCCCCCCTATGCAGTGCCCCCAGTAGTGCCCCTTATACATTGCCCCCAGTAGTGGTCCCCCTATGCAGTGCCCCTTAAACAGTGCCCCAGTAGTTGTACCCCTATACAGTACTCCCATTAGTGCCCCTTATACAGTGCCCCAGTAGTGGTCCCCCTTATGCAATGCTCCCAGTAGTGACCCAAATACAGTGCCCCCAGTATTGGTCCCCCCTATGCAGTGCCCCTTATACAGTGCCCCAGTAGTCCCCCCTATGCAGTGCACCCAGTAGTGGTCCCCCTATGCAGTGCCCCCAGTAGTGCCCCTTATATAGTGCCCCCAGCAAGTGGACAACTGGAACAAGAACATTTGTCACAGTTGGCTAGGTGGTCCCTCAGGTTAATGTATTGGTGTGAATACTACTATACATCACAATGGAATACCGTTTACAGTATTACTATGAAGACTACTTAAACAAAAAAAGTAGTTTATATAATGCTGATATATATTTTAAAGTGAACATGACTTTAAATTCAAATTTATATTTTTTTCATTTAATTGTAGTACATAAAACTAATTATAAACTCTAAAATATCAGTTATTTTGTATTTAATTTACTTTGGTAAAACTCTCACCTTAATATCACTACTATTCATTAAAACTGAAGAACAAAAATAATGACCTTTGTTAATCTATTATTAAGTCAGGTACTAAACATCTCTCACCATTGTGCTTCTGGGATTATGTACATTATGGGAAGGCTGGGATGGGTGGAGGGAGAACATCTCCAGATACCATCACAAAGTAGGTTCTCCATTTGGTGTTTGAGTTGCTTCTGACCAAACATGGCTGTTATGATCAAGGAAAGCCAAGCCCGCCAGGTTGGTACCTACAAATCAAGTTTGAAAAAGGCATAAAAGTATTTTACAAGTATACCTATTTGTGATTTTTGTTGAAATAAATATAGTATGAAACAAAAAAAAAAGTAAGCATCAGAGCTGTGGCACAAATGCAGGGAAGTTTAAAAAAAAAATAGGACATCTATGAAACATTTGCCACACAGCAGTGGAAGACAAATTGGCAGTTTAATAAACTATAAAATTAAAATGTCAGTCAGCAATGCCCCAAACAGTGCATAATGCAAAGACAAGAGGTGCAAGATGGAATTGACCTTGAGCCCACCCACCCTTCTGTTGTATATATTAAACAGGACATGCACAGTTTAACAAACCAATCGCTTCAGTGACAGGGACTGCCACTTGTGGCTGAAGTGATTGGTTTGTTTGGGCCCCCCACAAAAGAAGTTACCAATGGGCAACTGACACTGCTGGCAATTATCTCTACGTACACAAACTGGTACTACAGAGGCAAGTTCTCAGAGGGTTGCACGGGAACTGATTCATAAATACAGGCTAAGGCCTGAGACTTTCCTTGCCACTGTGTGTGGTGAATGGCATTTTTTCAATTTTATTTTTTCTGCACTAAACTTTCCCTTTGTTAGAGGTGTTTTATTCTTTACCACTGTAAAATATTGTTTTTTGGATTTTAGATGTCCTGACTGAAAGCCTTTATACCCTTGAGAATCAGCTTTAGTACAGTAGATGACGTTGAAGCAGTATCATCATCATGACTGGTGATGAAAGCAGCTGCAGCACTCGTGCTTGGCTGCTGCTCCTGCTGTTCTTTTGATTGATTGTCATGTTCCATATGGACACTTGAAATTTTTTTTTTCACAAAAATCAACCCTGTACCTACCAACTGTGACACACTGCATGGTAGCCCTTGATCTACTGACCATTACTATCTGTTATAGCTCACACAGACAGTATCATGACCTGAATTTTATCACAAATATTTTTTTTAAATAAAAAATAAGAAAGTGCCCGTCGACTGCGACACACTACATAGTGGCCTTTGAACTACTGACCATTACTGACTGTTAGCTCTCACGCATATAGTATCACTGCCTGAATTTTGACACAAACAATATATATTTTTTTATAAAACACAGTGCCCACTGACTGCGAGGCACTGTGTGATAGCCCTTGATCTACTGACCATTACTGACTATTATATCTCACACAGGCATTATCAAGGCCTGAATGTTATCATAAACAAAACTGTTTTCTATAAAAAGAGAAACTGCCCACCGACTGTGACATACTGCGCAGTGGCCCTTGACCTACTGACCGTTACTGGTTACTGATATATGGTATTACGGCCTGAAGTAACAGCACCAAATAAAAAATAAGTTTTTAAGCCACACATACAACAATATTATTATTATTATATTAAATGTGTCACAAGTCACCAGCGTGCCAGCCACATGCCTGGACTTTTGCATCTGTGCAACATGCATGATGTACTGGGTTGAAACCTTCTTTTGGTAGGAGACTGGGACGCCGGATTACAGCATGTAATGTTGGATAATGTGTCACCCTCATCTGTGGATTACCATAAATCACCTGCCCTGTTAGTCCATTGGTTCAATTCCTTTCCTAAGCCTGCTGGTTCATTGCCGGCTTGCTGGCTATAGCATGTATGACGTGTGCTTCCAGTTGCTGCCAGTCATGTATCTGCCCATCTGTGCCTGTTTCTGCTTCTGCAATTCTCAGCTATTACTCTCATTCCATCATCTAGAGTTCTGTTTTCCTGTGAGCTGAGGTATTCTCTGGGTCTTTGTCACCACGGCCCTCAAGGCCGCATTTCAGCATTAACATCTCAGCCTTCAATGCCGCACCTCAGTATTTAACATCTTGGCTCTCCAGCCACACCTTGGCTTTCAAAGCCACACCTTGGCTTTTGAAGCCACACCTCAGCCCTCAAAGCAGCATCTCAGCCGGAGCATCTATCGGCTCTCCAGTCGCACTTTGGCTCTCAAAGTGGCACCATGGCTCTCGAAGTCACACCTTGGCCCTCAAAGTCGCATCATAGCCGGAGCATCTATCAGCTGTCCAGGCGCACTTCGTCTCTCAAAGCTGCACCTCAGCTCTGTAAGCCACACCTCGGCCCGCAAGGCCGCATCTCAACCGGAGCATCTATTAGCTCTCCAGCCACACTTCGTCTCTCAAAGTCGCACCTTGGCTTTCGAAGCCTCACCTCTGTCCTCAAGGCTGCATCTTAGCCTGAACTCCCATCGGCTCTCTAGCTGCATCTCGGCTCTCAAGTCATACCTCAGCTCTCAAAGCCATATCTCAGCCCTCAAGGCTGCTACTCAGCCTGAATATCCATTGGCTATTTAAGCCGCATCCTGTGTTCTTCTTGTTGAATATCTCACCTTATTCTGTGATTCAACAGTCAGATAACATCTTGTGGCCCTAGGATAACCATGCAAGCCTCTACTACCTCAAGTGTAAGTCCAGGCAGCCACCTAAGTACTGGTGAAAGTTTCCAGTTCTAAGAAAACAACGTGGGCAGTTATTGGTGGAAGACCTCGCCTGAGTGATTCTAGGCGTCTTACACAGTGAGTCTTAGGGGACTATAACAAAATGATGTTCCTGCACTATAAAAACAAACAAACAATGATTTGCTAACTTCCTATCCACAAAACTATCTCGGCCAGTATTACCTAGGGGACTGTCACTGACACTGTAAGTGGCACTGCCCATCAAGGACAGTGTCACTAAACCAGACTGTCATTATCACTGTCACTGTCTATGGAACTGTCACTAGACTAAGTTAACTAACTAACTAACTAACTAACCCAGCCTAGCCGCTGCTTAGCCTACCCTTCTTCCCCTCCTGTGATCCTGTGACAAATGGTGCTGAATCACCACGAAAGGGACTTATATCGGGTCCAAAACTTGTGAGATCCAATGCCTGAAAGATGACGACGCACATCATTTCCAGATACAAAAAAATAATGTGGGGATCCGAGCAGCGGCTCGGATCTCCGCTAATAAGTAAAGTTTGGGTGGGTTTCTGTCCAAAATACAGAAAATAACATCCAGTAAGAAGAGTTATTTGTCCTGTGGACACTGTAAGGCTTGCAAGTACATGGTCTGCAAACAATGGTTTTATGACAAATATAACAACAAATGGTCCACACATAACCACACATATAACATGTACTACAGTTGGCATGGTGTATCATATGGAATGCCCATACCAGAAGATATATATTGGCAAATCCTCTAGACCTTTAAAAGGTCCAAATATTAGAACATGTAGGCAATATTCGAAATGTCAACAAGGATCGGACCAGATTTAAGACCTTGACGTCAGTAGCAAGGCATTTACAGAAATTCCACAACAGTGACCGC
Organism: Taudactylus pleione; assembly: GCA_031769625.1. NCBI lineage: Eukaryota > Metazoa > Chordata > Amphibia > Anura > Myobatrachidae > Taudactylus > Taudactylus pleione. The sequence continues at coordinate 11,648,994 of JAUIMM010000281.1, read as the reverse complement.
ACAGGTCTCCGAGTCTTTGGTATGAGACATACTGTATCCAATTAGGGATCCGGGGTGGGGACCTGGAATGGAAAATTTTAAAGTTTGAAACTGAATTGATTTTTCTTATGAATAGTCAACACCCGGGAGGTTTAAATAAGGCAAACAGCTACATCCCATTTTTATAACCACAGAACAATAACTTTATGTACACAAATTAGTTTTCCAGCTTGTAGAGATGATGTATTCTGGAATTATCTTTTAATTCAATATAAATATCATCAACAAAATTGATACAATCATGTTAAGTGTTCATGAATTAATAATATTACACTATGATATGCATATGTCCCATAAAGGCATCATGATATTAGGGTGGAGAATATTGCCCATATATTTCACATAGTATATATGTATGTATATATATATATATATATATAATCTCCACAAGGCGGCACTCCGTGTAAAAAAATGACCAAATGTGACAAGATGCTGTCTGCAAGGTTTCAGCGCCTTTTATTAGCGCTTTTTTCAAGCATAAAATACAATCAAACATGTTACACTTACCAAACATATATAGAGAGCAGTTAGATACCATGCTGCACCGCGACATCACTTCCTGGCCAGAGCCAGTAGTGACGTCACATCCTCCCATTCAATGGTTACCATGGTAATCACCATGGTTACCAAATAACACAAATACAATGTGACCAAAAACACATGACATATAATTAAAAACAGTCTATCGTGCTCACTGGCCTCTAGATCAAACTAATCAGCGTAATAAACACAATGTGTAGCGAACAGATAGAATGTAATAATACAGCTGTGGACAATATAATATGAGTTTTAGCTATTACAAACATCGTGAACAGATAAATAACTGAACATACAAATTTAAACTCAAATAAGCACAAATCTATTATGCACGACCATAAAATGTCGCAATCATTATACTGCACACACCACAACGTGCTAAACGCTATAATGTTCATAACATATCAGACAGATACATGAATATTACATAAATCACAAGGAGTTGACACCTACATTGCTTACAAATAGCCAAGCGTAATCAGAATGTAAACAGATGCATAACAACCAACCTGCATAATAAAAAATGTAGTAATCAAACTGAACACTGGAGCCCCAGAGTTTCATTTAAGCCTCGGGGGGAAAGTGTGTCTAACCTCATAATCCATTGAGAATCACACTGAAGTAATTTGCGCCCACGGTCTCCACCTCTAACGAGAGGGGGAACGTGGTCAATGATTTTATAGCGAAGTGTTGAAAGATTATGTGACGCCATGGCGAAGTGTTTGCCACTGGCTGCTCGCTGGAACCTGAAGCAAGAGCTGCCCGAATGGCAGATCGATGTTGGGCCATTCTCTCCTTTAAAGTACACTCGGTCTTGCCCACATACATCTTAGAGCAAGGGCACGTTATGACATAAACTATAAATTTAGTTGAACATGTCAAATGATGTCTTATATTGTACTTAGTGCCCAAATATGGATGGAAAAAAAACGATCCTGTTTGAAGGGAGCGACACGTAATACAATTGGGACATCTATAACAGCCTACTTTCGGGACACCCATAAAGGATTTATTTAGCTGAGATTTACCCAATAAAGACACATCGTTTCGCACCAAATGGTCCCTCAGATTCTTGCCTCTCCGATAACAAGACATTAATTTTTTGTTGTATAATGTTTTAAGATCGTTATCTGATGTTAATATAGGCCATAAAGATTTTGCTTGTTTGTTGATAACAATACTGGCATGATTGTATTTATTGATCCACAGGTGTCTATCGACACTGCGATCCTTCTTACTATTGTCTCGAATCAGCAATTTATCCATAGGAACAGCTAATGCCTTTTCTTTTGCACGATCTAAATTAATTTTATGGTATCCTCTTTGAATGAATTTATCATGCATGGTGTCTAACTGTTGCAGTGCTTCGGCCCTGTCAGATGATATTCTTAAAGCTCTCAAGAATTGTGAAAAAGGCAATGCGTTTTTCAGTGGGACAGGATGAGCACTACTCGCCAACAAAATATTATTCCTATCGGTAGGCTTAGAAAACAATGAGGGCACTAAACGTCCATCTCTTTTAGTTATGGTGACGTCCAAAAAATTGACCTTGTACAAATCAGTAGAATAAGTGAATTTAACCGGACTGGTCGAACTGTTGTGTTGTTCAATTAAAGCCACAAACGTCTGTTGCGACCCTCGCCACACAATGAATAAATCATCGATATAGCGAAAATAAGCTATGATATTGTTAGCAACATAAGGATTTGTGAAGAATATATCCTGTTCGACAGTAAACATAAAGGCGTTTGCATACGATGGGGCCACATTGGACCCCATCGCACAGCCAGAAACCTGTACAAAATACTGCCCATCGAACATAAAATAGTTGCGGGTCAAAACTAACTCCAGCATCTGTAAAAACAAATCTACAGGGGGTCCTTTGTACAAAGGATTGTTAGTAATCAACATTTCAGTAGCTCGTAAGCCCAGTGCATGGGGAATACACGTATATAGATTACAAACATCCACTGAACATAAAACACAATCGATCGGCAAATTAGGCAAGGACTTCAAAGATTACAATAAATGGTTGGTATCTTTTAGATAGGTCGGTCTAGCCTGTACACATGGTTGAAGGAGGGCGTCTAAATAGGTTGAAATGGTCTGATATAATGAGCCACGGGCAGCTATGATAGGACGGCCCGGTGGCCTTACCGGGTCCTTATGTAATTTGGGGATCAAATAAAAAAGGGGCCTAATCGGAAACTTCACCTCTAAGGCTTTCCTAATGGATGAAGAAATAAAGCCTTGCGTACAAGATAATGCCAGTAAGCTATCGATTTCTTTCTTAAAATTGCACGTAGGATCTTGCGGTAGCTTCCTATAGGTACTAACATCACTATAGCTTCCTATAGGTACTAACATCACTTAGTGATAGATGTCCCAATTGTATTACGTGTCGCTCCCTTCAAACAGGATCGTTTTTTTTCCATCCATATTTGGGCACTAAGTACAATATAAGACATCATTTGACATGTTCAACTAAATTTATAGTTTATGTCATAACGTGCCCTTGCTCTAAGATGTATGTGGGCAAGACCGAGTGTACTTTAAAGGAGAGAATGGCCCAACATCGATCTGCTATTCGGGCAGCTCTTGCTTCAGGTTCCAGCGAGCAGCCAGTGGCAAGACACTTCGCCATGGCGTCACATAATCTTTCAACACTTCGCTATAAAATCATTGACCACGTTCCCCCTCTCGTTAGAGGTGGGGACCGTGGGCGCAAATTACTTCAGTGTGAGTCTCAATGGATTATGAGGTTAGACACACTTTCCCCCCGAGGCTTAAATGAAACTCTGGGGCTCCAGTGTTTTGTTTGATTACTACATTTTTTATTATGCAGGTTGGTTGTTATGCATCTGTTTATATTCTGATTACGCTTGGCTATTTGTAAGCAATGTAGGTGTCAACTCCTTGTGATTTATGTAATATTCATGTATCTGTCTGATATGTTATGATCATTATAGCGTTTAGCACATTGTGGTGTGTGCAGTATAATGATTGCGACATTTTATGGTCGTGCATAATAGATTTGTGCTTATTTGAGTTTAAATTTGTATGTTCAGTTTTTTATCTGTTCACGATGTTTGTAATAGCTAAAACTCATATTATATTGTCCACAGCCGTATTATTACATTCTATCTGTTCGCTACACATTGTGTTTATTACGCTGATTAGTTTGATCTAGAGGCCAGAGAGCACGATAGACTGTTTTTAATTATATGTCATGTGTTTTTGGTCACATTGTATTTGTGTTATTTGGTAACCATGGTGATTACCATGTTAACCATTGAATGGGAGGATGTGACGTCACTACTGGCTCTGTAGACTTCTGGTTTGGTAAGTGTAACATGTTTGTATGTATTTTATGCTTGAAAAAAAGCGCTAATAAATGGCGCTGAAACGTTGCAGACAGCATCTTGTTACATTTGGTCTTTTTCTTACACGGAGTGCCGCCTTGTGGAGATTATGTTCAGTTCGTCCTGTTTGGCAGCGACTGATGGTGGAGGGCACCCGGCCCAGGACATTGTGGAACCTGTGAGTGCCGGTGATCTGGACTTATATATATATATATATATATATATTCATATATTACATATGAGATATTATTGGGGGATGGGTGGTCATTATTTTATGATTAACAGTATAATTATAACTACTGTAACTACTTGGTGAGTTAAGCATATGGAGATGATGATTTTATCCATTTACCATCGCTGGGAATGATTCTTGTAGGGATGATAATACCTTGAAATTAACTCATATTATATTTTGTGTGAACTATTTTATTTATACGTATTTTATTATTTGATTATACTGTGTTAGCATCATGAATCTATATCTGCCATGTACTCATTGGCAATTAAGACTGGAGAACTGTGGTGTTATAGGATTTATATGTATATTTTTTGTTAATGTTATTATGGTTATGACCATTAGATACACAAAGAAGGAGCGTCATATATTTATTTTACTTCTTGTATAAGTGTATTCTATACATTTCAAACATGTTAACAACTGATTTTTCACTCACACGTCTCTTCATCACATTATCTTTCTCCTTTTTTCCTTTTGGATACTTTAAGGTTTATTATACATTTTTTCATGTCTATCACATATTTATTTTACTCTTTTCACTCTCCCTCCTTCCTAAACAATTTATTTATTTTTATTTTATTTTATTATTTCTTATATTATTATCTAAAAGGCTTCTTGTATGCACCGTTTTTCACATAATTTTTTTTACACATTATTTGGGGTAGTCTAATAAGATTTTATATCTATATCTTTTAGCAGTGGCCATTATAGATCGCACGTTATAGATTTATTTACTTGGTATTGAGAATTATGCATATTCTGTCATCCTACCATTGCCATACAATACAATCGATGTTTTGAGAGATAAGAATAACATCTTAATTAATTTCCCTTATAAATGTTATATATGTATCCAAACTAATGTCTTTTTCACATACACTAGAATAAACTAGTTTTTATGGATATGGCGGTTTCTTCATGGCTTGTTATTATATAGAACTGATCATATTTATCCCTTGATATATATTAATCTACATTACGTGGTTTATACTACGATAGTAGTAAAGTAGCATACTCTATCAGGATTGAATGAGGTCCAATCACGTGATTGGGAGGAGTGTTTACATTGTGACGGAATAGGCTGTGTAGTGAGGGAGATCATTTAACCTCTGATGCGGCCGTGACACATCACAGCCGCCCCCATTGGCTATCAGTTTCACATGACATGGAGCGATACTTTGATTGGTGGCCCTTACTTGTTAAATACTTATGTGAGTCAGACAACCGGGTTCTGCCTAGATAAAGCTATTTATACAGTGAAACGCGTTTCAGCTGGTCCTCTATATGCTCTCATGAATCATGTTTATAAATGACTATTGAAACTATGAAATATACAGTGCGGTGGTTCGAGCTGCAAGTGAGATAGTAAACAGAGAGACATTTACAGTAAAAATCACTTTCATTCTCAGGCAGCTCTATGTGAGGTGGCTTGAGCTACATATCAATCATCAATTGAGCGCTACTATTAATAAATGATAACATCATACCTTGGCAGTATATGGACTATTGTTACTTTCTGTGTATTGAGCATCACACAGAATCTATACGGTTGTGAACAGCTTCAGGTGAAACAACAGTATTGCACTGTGAAACTACACAGATACTTTAATCCGGAATAACCAGTGCAGTGTTAATTATAAACAGTGTATATTTGGAAGGTTACATCATATACCTTAATCTGTTTATTTTATGTGTATACACTGATACAACTAAAAATGTATGTTGCCATTGGAACTTAATCAGATAGTGTGAAGTGGTGCTGTTACCTAAGGCTTAACCTATAAAGTTAATATGAACCATTTCTAACATCATATTAGGCAGTTTAAACCATGGACTGCAATTTCGATCCTTGCAGATATGGTAATGCAGCAGGGGGCATCACGCCTCCTGCTGCATTTCATATCCAAGCTGCATTGTCCAACGCAGCATCGGATATTCTGCAGAACATCGGCCAGCTAAGTTGACCCATGGGGTCATGCAGCCGGCCGCCGCAGATGAGAGGAAGAAGCCAGGAAATCTCTGTCAGCCATTGGAGATCTTGGCTTCTTTCATCCCCCCCAACGGCGACGACACGCCTCCATTTTGGGAAATGGAGTGCATTGCCGCCCCCTCCTCTCCCACAAATGGCAGCAGACTGTCAATCACTGACAGTCTGCTGCCAGACTCCGGTCATGGTCATGCGTCTGGTCATGGTCATGCGTCTGCGGGAATCTCCATTCAGCAGTGCACTGCTGAATAAGGCACATAATACAGTACTGATATTACACTATGACATAGTAGGATTAGTGTTATAATGTGAATTTATGAATGGCACTAATTAAGTGTGAGATTGCAAGTACTAATTCCATATATTTGTGAGTAATCAGCATTGTAGTGAAACACCATTGAACAGGATAGCCAGTGAATTTGACACTGCTATTCATGAGAATTTAATAACACTCTCACGAAACAACATATATCTGGAGATTCCTATATCTTCTATGGCTTATGTATGTAGCTCCTCATTCACATTGAGTGTAATTCACTCAATCCAGTATCAGGCGTATGATACAGATTGTCTCGATTTATAACCACCTTGCCTAATGTGGAGTGGATGTTTGTATGTTGTTAAATACATTAGATCTTATCCGTATTCCACATATCCACATCATCTAGTTGCAGTGCAGCAATTAATTTTAGAAGAGACCGATTAGTGGACCTTGCATTTTAATTATAATCTCTTCACATTTTCTTAATTTATGCACGAAGTCTATCTATATGTTAGTTAGTATTACATTTTAACCTTATAACCTTATATTTCACTGTATGTACCCCATAGAATGGTATAATTTTATACCAATAGGAATAATACAATTTTTTCTTTTGTGTGCCCACTAAATACAACCCCTAGCTCCTTTTTTGTTACGTTATAAGCTAACTAACTAACCTAGCCTAGCCACTGCCTAGCCTACCCTTCTTACCCTCCTGCAGTTATGTGACCAATGACGCTGAATCACCATGCAAGGGACTTATATCGGATCCAAAACTCGCAAGATCCGATGCCGGGAAGATGACAGCACGCCTCATTTTCAGATCCAAAAAAATAATGCAGGGATCCGAGCAGCGGCTTGGATCTCCTCTGATATGCAAAGTTCGGGTGGGTTTCTGTCCAAAATACAGAAAGTAAAATCCAGTAAGAAGAGTTTTTCGTCCTGTGGACACTGTAAGGCTTGCAAGTACATGGTCTCCAAACAATGGTTTTATGACAAATATAACAACAAATGGTCCATAACCACGCCTATAACATGTAAAAAGTCTATGCTGGTGGTCCTTGTTACTTAGTTAATCACTATGTTCTCATGTAGTTTTTTGATTTTCTGTTTTGTTGTTTTTCCCATGCTAATAAGATATATGTTATCTCTTTGTTAATGACTGGTTGCATTATCGTCTCACTGATGTCTCATATATGATTTATGTTAGGAAATGTCTTGTCTTAAACCTCTTGTGTGCCCCCCTCCCCCACACCCTTTCCCCCTTGAAAAACATCATATATATTTTGCATGTTCTCTTTGAACATATATATTTTCCCCTATCTAAAACTGGGACATGACTGATCTCAATATAGGTTCACTTAACTTGGGTGGTTTACACTCACCTGCTAAAAGATCTAAAATGTTAATGTATTTGACTAAACAGAAGCTGGACCTAGCTTTTTTGCACGGATCCCACTTGATACCTGCAGAAATGGCTAAATTGCAGATGTTACAGTGGCCTGTAATAGCAGCCTCCTCATGCAATTCCAAAGCAAGAGGGGTTGTTATTCTAGCAAAAAAACAATTACATATTGAGACTCTCTCTGTTATATCTGACCCAGAGGGGCGGCATGTCATAGCATTCATTTCCATTCAAGGGACGGAATTCAATTGTTTTTGTGGTCCGGATTTCCCGTCTAAAGTGACGGGAGATTGCGGGCCGCTATTCAATTGTTCCAGCTTTTCGCGCTGATCGCGCCCAAGGTGGTAGGGTTTAGCCACGTAAATCGGCTTCCCCGACCAAAGTGCTGGGCGCATCACGAAAAGTGCCGTTTGGGCGCCCAAACAAGTCACTTTTCACCCATTTCAGCTGGCACCCCCCTGGGGCTGTGAGCTGAAATGGAGCGATGGCAGCTGATCGGGTCCAACAGGAGCAACAATTGAATAGCTCCGTTGGGCGCGAAGAGGGCTGAAAACAATTGAATTCAACCCAATGTGTCAAATGCATTCACTGCAATATTTATGCTCCCAATACTTATTCCAAAATGTTATTTTAGGAAAGACTTGCCATTTTAAGTACCCATTGTAATGAACAGTTAATTGTTGGTGGTGACTTTACATAGAAAGAGACTACATGTGCATGTCTGCAGCGCTATCTTTCTTCTATCAGCCTTTCTATTTCCCAGGGTCACTGACATGCGAATAGTACCTACTGTATATGCAGCTCAGACCATGCTTAGGAATGGATGTCTCTGAATTTGAGTATAGTTACGAGAGGCTCTAAACAATGGAAATTCTCTTCCTATTTTTCACAATCTGTAAAATTTTGCAGTAGATTAGAAGCTGCATGGGAGGAATACAAACTGATAATGCTGATCATTTAGAAAATAACCCCCTTCTGTTTTGGCAGCCAGTGAAAGCAGTGGTGAGAGGTGTCATAATATCTTATGTCTCTGCGCACAACCAGCAATATTCTGCCTCATATTTAGAAATTCAGACAGAATTTAGACAGGCTCTAACAGAAGCCTATCTGAATTTTAAGCAGTTTCCCTCCCCATTCACCAAACATATTTATCTTACTACTAAAATTCATTTTGATGAATTCCTACGAAATATGGGTGATAAATACCCTTTTCACGTTAATTATCCTTTCATTAATTCGGAAACAAGGCAGGCCGTCTCCTAAATAATTATTGGATGACACTCGTGCACCTGTGTAGATGGCTCTCTCACTCTCTCATGACCTTCCGACACAAAAATTGCCAAGGAAATGAGCAAATTCTATGAAAATTTATATTCCCAACCTGATTCCTCTCATCTGCCTGACTCTCACAGCACTAATATATATAGTTGACTCTTTTCCCCTTTCAGAACATCAACTTTCAGAGTGGGATTCCTTACCATTTCTTACTCTGGATCCTGAGCTAGCAAATACTCTCTCATCTCCTGTGACCCTGACTTTTTGATTCAGCACCTAAAACTGGGCAAAGCCCCTTGCTCTGAATGGAGATTTCTGTAAGATCCTTCAAAATAGGATAGGCAACACTTTAGTCGCAATCAAATTTACAATCAAATTATTTCCACCAATTCCATCCTGTTATATTTTAATTTTGCTGTGATAAAGTACTCCCTAAACCAGGTAGGAACCTTTCTACCTGGTTCGTATAGACCGATCTCACTTCTTGACCTTGATTACAAGAATTTTACTAAGAATAATTCATATTCATTAATAATCAAGAACAATAAATGGATCACAGCCATCCACTTCTCAAAATAGTTACATATTTTAAAGCAGAGATTTATCATAATTCCTCAAAAATGTATTAAAAATGCAGCTCTGTTAAAACCTCAACCCAACAGCAGTTTCGTATGTAACACATGCCTACATTTGATGTGCCACCAGGAGATGCCAATAACAGCTAGTAGACAGCTCCCATTGCTCTAATAGTTAATATGGTGAAGCAGCTCCCTACACAGACTCGAGCAGCCAATCAGGATGGAGAGGTGCTCTTGAGAGAGTTGAGTACCGTATATTAACTACTGTACCACATTGGGAGACAACTTTGCATCATGCACGTCAGATTGGAGGTCCAGTTTAAATTATGAGTAACCAGATTGGGGTGGGATTTATATAGTGCTCACCAGTTTGACCCTAGCTCTTATACACTACTTCCTGAATTGGCATATTACAATATATATTAGCCACTTGATATGAATGAAATTGCAGCAAAATTTGATGCAATGCTATAGTAGTTGTTGTAGGCTGTATAGCAGAAATGCAAAACTTGATGAGGCTTCCTTTTATTTTTGCAATTAGCATTTATCCCTTGAAATGATATGTAAGGTTACTTTACTAGAGGACCTTTCTGTGTTTTGAGGATAATAACAAAGGATAAATGTAAAAAAATCATTGAGTATACTACTACAGTAGTTGAGTAGACATATTAGTTAATCTGATTTTTGAAGTATGATTCAAGATTCAGAGTGAAAATAAGTGGGTATTTTCTTTGCATCACATGCAGTCTGCAATGCTAAGCTGCAATCAGTTTGGGACTTTGTAAATTGCCACAGATTGGATGCAGTCGGTGTTTTCATCCTTTAAACTGAATGTGATATGTGGCGACTCAGAAACTGCAAGTCAAACTGTTGCATTAAATAAATGTCCTTACTTTCGTCAGTTTCTTTAAAAACAATTAGTACTATCTGATTATTGGGGCCAAATTTTATTGAGCCCCATTCAGCTAATACATACATTGGGTCTAGTTATAGCTGCATTTGTAAAATTTATCTTGATAAAGTAGAGTTGGTGCTTTTTCCCCTGCTAAAGTGTAAATACTGGTATGCTTAGAGTTCAACCGGGAAGCATGTACTCTATACTTATATTTGTCTATGAGCAAAGCACCTTTATATAACTTGTTTTCCTTAATTTGAAGATGTTCTTGAGCTTTAGTTTTTATCTAATATTTCTAGCATCAGATAATACTATTTATGGAAATGTACAACTTAGACTTCATATGAACTAACTAGGCACTTAACTTCTCTGTTTTAAAATTAATGAATTTTTTTGTACATCACAAATATCTGCAAATCTATGATTATTATATAAAAAAGATTACAACATTTTAACAACTTTCCACCTTTGCAACAACCTCTCTTACTTATTTCTACAATCTCTTCTCCTGATATTGCTGTACGAATAGCCCTTATTAAGTGGTTCCAGTGGTTCTGCATTCTCCAACTTCATTGTCAGCCGTAGCACACTAAGTATGACATGACATATTTAAATCTTGTACTTATAGTGACTTCCTCAGTTATGTCGCTATATACTGTGCCATCCCAATATAAATACTCTAAACACTGCAAACAAACATACTTCTAATCTCTAATCTCTCCTCTCTGCTCAGGCTTCTAACCACAAACAAACACATTTTTAATACTGTACATTTAAGTCTATTCTCACCCCTCCCTCACCAAACCTGCTGACTATCACCAGTGCCCAAGATCTTGCTTTCTACTTCAAGGCAAGATTGATAAGATCAGACATAAAACTGTATTCCCTCCCGCAGTCGGCAACCTGCTCAATACCTTTGCTTTACCCCCTGGCACCTTCTCTCCATTTGATCCAACAAATGAAGATGAAGTGTCCACTATCTTCTCATCTTCCTACTCTACTAACTCTCCTCTTAATTCTATACATCCACAAATAAATGGATCCCTGCCTCCTGTGCTCATCACAAGTTTAACTAATATCTGTTATTTCTCTATCTTTCTAATGGTATCTTATTATCCAATCATGCAGTGATTACTCCTATTTCGGAAAAAAATTGACACAAACTCTCTCTCAAATTACTGCCTCATCTCTTCGCATCTTTGCCCCTTCAAACATTTTGAGAACCTTGTCTACACTCATCTCACACACTTTTGTGTCTCAAACACCCTACTGACCTTCAGTCTGGCTTTCATTCCCAACATTTCACAGAGTCTGCACTGACTAAGGTGGTCAATGGTTTTATCACTGCTAAAGGTAATTACTTATTTAGAATTTTCCTGGATATCTCTTCTGCATTTGACACAATTGAGTACTCTCTTCTTATACCAACACTACATTTCCTCGGTCTTCAGGATAATATACAATTCTGATTCTCCTCCTACTTATCATTCTGTGTTGGTTTCTATTGATTCAGTTACTCTGTGCCTCCTTTATCAGTTGGAGTACTACAAAATTCAAAACTAGGTCTATTGCTCTTGTCTTTATATACACCACTACTCTCTGTAGCCAAATTAAGGTCCTTCATATTTCAGTATTATTGTTGTGCGGGGATGTAGTGATATTGCTGGTGGACAGGATGCCAGCTGTCATAATGCCAAGCACCAGAATCCTGCCGCCCGGCATAATGCAGATACCGATATACCGAATGAGATAGGGATACCGGCGTCGGCATCCTGAACCGCCAGAATCTCGAACCTACTTGGCCAGGTAAGTATGTGCTTGTCCCCGGGGAAAGGGAGGTTAGGTTTAGGCTCCCCCGACAGGAGTTAGGCACCCCCCTGGGATTGTTAGGGTTAGGCACTACTAAGGGGGTTAGGGTTAGGCACCCCCCCCGGGAGACTTAGGTTTAGGGTGTGGGGAAGGGGGGTTAAGGTTAGGCACCACAAAAGGATGGTTAGGTGGGGACAGGGGAGGGATAGTGCACTTACCTTCCCTCTTCAGGATTTTCACTTGTCGGGCTTCCGCTGTGGGAATTTGAACCGGCGGTTCTTCAGTCGCCAGTATTTCATACTATAATCACTGGATTTATCATAATCTGTGTTTGGCCATGTTACTGAATGTCTTTCTGGCATTTAGTCTTGGATGTTACCTCAGTCTGTATATTTCAAGATCACAATTAATAATTTCTACCAGTCAACAGATGTTACATATATCTCTATTTCTGTTAACATTAGAACAATAAACTCTACTTCTTAAGCTCAATGCCTAGGTGTACCCTTGATACAGGACTGTCCTTTCCACCTCACATTCAATCTGTATCCATGTCCTGTTAAACATTTTCAGAATAAGCACATATCTCATACAAGACACTGTAAAAACTTTAATTCTTGCATTCATTATCTCCCACATTGGCTTTTGCAATAACTTCCATTCAAAGTTACAGGACTTTTTTCTTGCTGCACTCACTCTGTCCATCTTACAACAAAACTATCTTCTAGCCTCCAAACCTTCAAGCATTTTCTTAAATTTGCCTCTTCAGACAATTATCAAATTCTTAAACCACCCATATAACCCCCAAAAGAGTTTGTATGCCCAATTACCACCTTTTAGCACAGTTCACACAAAACCTACACGTGTTCTCATTCTACACTCAAACTACACTCCATCCCCAAACCAACACTGCTGTTTGACTGGATCATATAGCCATCAAGATATTGGTCATGTTTCAGTACTAAAGATGGTGCATCTATGCCAGTGTTGGCTAACCTTGACACTCCAGCTGTTAAGGAACTACATAACCCAGCATGCACTGCTACATTTTTGCCATTAGGGCATGCTAAAACTGTGGCAGGGCATGCTGGGATATATAGTTCCACAACAGCTGGAGTGTCAAGGTTAGCCAACACTAATCTATGCTTTGTTGTAGAATATGTACCTATGGTGTGCTCCACTGCCTTATTGTGCAGAAGAGGGCATGGTCATGGCATTGTGGGGAGGTGGACATGGTTAGGCCTTATTTGCATTGCCAGGCCTTTAGAGAGTCCCAAGCCTGGGTACTTTCTACTCAAAACTCTCCTCGCTCTCAGCACCGTGGAACAATACAGTTTTTATCCTGGCTTGACCAAAATGCAATTTGTGGCAATTATCCTCATGCATTGAACTACTGTTCTTCCATTGATTGTCAGCTTATGAGCAGCACCCGCTTACTGAGCGGTGGGCATAAACAGCCCTCCAGCTGCTGTTGAACTACATGTGCCAGCATGCACTGTCAAAGTTTTAACATGAGCTAATTGCAAAACTGTGGCAGGACGCGCCAGCTTTTACCTCTATCTCTATCTCTGCTAGTACCCAGTCTCATCTTAGTGTTGAATACAGAAATCACTACAAACACGCCAAAAGAAAATTCTCTACAAACTAGAGGTGGTGAGACATATGAGATGGCTGCAATAACAGCTATATGGCCTGTCATATTGAAAAAAAAAATGTGTTCAAGAGAAGACATATTCAAACAGGAGGCCCTGATTGGCAGTGCCTTATCTTGCTCTTTATTGGCTGTCTGGCTATTAAACTGCCCAGATCCGCTTGTTTTAACTTTGTGTGACTGGGGCTATGTTGAACAAGTTGCATCCAGGACATGCGTTTGTGCTTTTTAGAATTATGCTGCCATTTTTAAAAATATTTTATTATCAGGGGCAAAAAAAATTACTCATTACTTTTAAAAGGCACACTTAATATTTTTTTAAGGGGACATTCGTTTATTTTTATGAGCACAAGTAATTACTAAGGGAGCCGGTTATTTCATTTTTATCTTGTTCTTTCACCCAGACCCAGAGGACTGGACCTAATGTTGGATAGCACAGACTTATTAGAGAAAGGGGAATGGGCTATATATATATTTAAAAAAAAAAAAACATACAGAGATAACCAAAACTGCCAGGTATATGTGGGGTTTAAACCGTCGCACATCATTGGTAGTCCAATGATTTAAAGGTCAAAATCATCATCGATTTACCATCAAATAGATACGCTGGTCGAAAAGTTATGTTTTACATTGTATTGACATTTCCTTTTCTTATCTATCTACAGTCATCTTTCGAAGAAATGTAATGAGGCTCAGCAGTTCACAGATAGAGCCAGAGCCAAATCTGGTCCTTTCATAATCTATGGGCAACTAGATACTTCGTTCTTGCAATATTCCTTTTTGACATCTCTGCACTTAGGGCCTGATTCAGCAAGGATCGCAATTGCAAAGCTGCACGCAGGCAGCTTTACAATTGCGACCTTTGCAATAATGCAAATGCAGCAGGAGGTGTATGACACCCCCTGCTGCAGTCACTAACCCATCGGAGGTCCCTGGCTGGGATCACCATTGTGACCATCGGTGGACGGCGCTGGGCAGCCGGACAGCTGAGTAAGCCTTAACTTACTCAGGGTGGCCAGCTTGCGAGCCCAGAAGACTGCGTACATCCACGCAGTCTCTGGGCTTGCCACTCCTGGAAAACGGGGCGGACTATCATACACTTGTGGCTATTTCCTGGTTATAGCTCATAGTAAACATGCATTTATTAATATTTTTCATAATTTTTAAAAATTTTATTCCCGGATAGATCCGACTTAGAATACTACAGTAGGTGAGCATCTCTGTTTATTGCAAAGATATGCCTTTGTTGGCATACCACTTGATGTGTTCATCTAAGAATTCATTAATGTTTGTTACAACCTTGAAAATACTGTAAAGGTTTCCTTTTTTGCTCATCCTTTCCTTACAGTGGAAGACATTGCTCATACAGAAACTGCATGATAATAACAGTTGCTGTCATAACTTACACCAGTCACACATTTCAAATTCCATTTGGGTATCTGATTGTCGACACAAGCAAAGCTCACTCTTCTTGCACATCTAGCCAATTTGGTTGTTTGTGAATTCCACTATACTCATTAGTTAAAAATTCAGTTTTCTGAAAGCTTCAAATTAATAAAACCTTGTGTAAACAACCCGCAGTTTAGGGCTACACATTTTTAGGTAAAGCAATATAAACTGCCTTTGAAATGTGAATAGCAGACTAGGGGTGAAAGGGCTCAGATTTCTGAAATCCGAACCCCCCCCGATCCCCCCGATCCGAGGCCGATCCGAGTCAGGCTCGACTTTTCCCGCCCGACTCTGATCTGAAATCGAGGCAAAACGTCATCATCCCACCTTCCGGGTCTCGCGGGTTTTGGATCCTATATAAGGAGCTCGTGTCGGCGCCATTTTCTCACTCTGCTGTGGACAATGAAGAGGAAGGGTGGGAGTTAAGGCAGGCTGGGCTGTGTAGTGCAGTGTAGTGCAGTGTAGTGTTGTGCTGTGCTGTGCTGCGCTGTGCTGCTGTTGTCCATAGGGGCTGTGTCAACTCCTCCAAAGTCCATAGGGGCTGGCTGGACTGTGTTGTGCAGTCAGTTGTCCATAGGGGCTGTGCCCACTCCAAAGTCCTGTGCAGTGTCCCAGTCCTAAAGGGGTGCTGTAGTGTTGTCCAGGGGGTGCTCTGTCCATCAGGGGTGCTCCCCCCAAGTGCAAAAAAAAATTATATTTTTTCTGTGTTTGTGAATTTTGTGCACAGAAGCCGCACGTGCATCAACAAAGTAGTGCCAAGCGTGCGCCTGTGTCAAAAGTAAAGGGCCGGCTGGCTTGACCATTAAAGGGTGCTGTAACCCCCAAAGTGCACTCCAAACAAAATAAAAAATATTTTCTGTGTTTGTGAATTGTGTGCACTGTGGCTGCACGTGCATCAACAAAGGAGCAGCGCCAAGCGTGCGCCTGTGTCCCATTAGTAAAGGGCCAGCTGGCTTGTCCGTTAAAGGGTGCTGTAATCCCCAAAGTACACTCCAAACAAAAAAAATATATATTTTCTGTGTTTGTGAATTGTGTGCACTGTAGCTGCACGTGCATCAACAAAGTAGTGCCAAGCGTGCACCTGTGTCATCAGTAAAGGGCCGTTTGGCTTGACCCTTAAAGGGTGCCGTAACCCCCAAAGTGCACTCCAAACAAAATAAAAAAATATTTTCTGTGTTTGTGAATTGTGTGCACTGTAGCTGCACGTGCATCAACAAAGGAGCAGCGCCAAGCGTGCGCCTGTGTCCCATAAGTAAAGAGCCGGCTGGCTTGTCTGTTAAAGGGTGCTGTAACCCCCAAAGTACACTCCAAACAAAATAAAAAAATATTTTCTGTGTTTGTGACTTGTGTGCACTGTGGCTGCACGTGCATCAACAAAGGAGCAGCGCCAAGCGTGCGTCTGTGTTCCATTAGTAAAGGGCCAGCTGGCTTGTCTGTTAAAGGGTGCTGTAACCCCCAAAGTACACTCCAAACAAAAAAAAATTATGTTTTCTGTGTTTGTGAATTGTGTGCACAGAAGCCGCACGTGCATCAACAAAGTAGTGCCAACCGTGCGCCTGTGTCATAAGTAAAGGGCCATCTGGCTTGACCATTAAAGGGTGCTGTAACCCCCAAAGTGCACCCCAAACAAAATAAAAAATATTTTCTGTGTTTGTGAATTGTGTGCACTGTGGCTGCACGTGCATCAACAAAGGAGCAGCGCCAAGCGTGCGCCTGTGTCCCATAAGTAAAGAGCCAGCTGGCTCATTTCTTAAAGGGTGGTGTAACCCACAAAGTGCACTACTCTCCAGCAAAAATAAAAAAATATTTTCTGTGTTTGTGTGCGCCTTAGCCGCACGTATATATCAATATAACATAAATGGAGGACCAAACTTTCTCCGATAAAAATAAAATAGGGAAAGATCAAGAACCACTTCCTCCTAGTGCTGTTGCTGCTGCTAGGAGTTGTTCATCATCCCAGAGAGGAAGTAGGAATACCACTACATTTACTAAACAATTGACCCTCCAACAGTCCCTAGCGAGGAGGATGAAGTACGACAGCAGTCATCCTGAAGCAAAACGTATAACTGAGGCCTTGACTGCTATGTTGGTGCTAGACGTTGGTCCAGTATCCGACATTAGTGCAGTGGGATTTAGACAATTGATGGAGGTAGTGTGTCCCCGGTTCCAAATCCCGTCTAGATTCCACCTGCATCCTCAAAGCAGCATCAACAAGCGTGCGTCTGTCTGTTAAAGGGTGGTGTAACCCTCAAAGTGCCCTCCACAAACAATAAAAAAATTCTTCTTTTTTTTTCTGTCTTTGTGAAATGTGTGGGCTGTAGCCGCACCTGCATCCTTAAAGCAGCAGCAACAAGCGTGCGTCTGTCTGTTAAAGGGTGGTGTAACCCTCAAAGTGCGCTCCACAAACAATAAAAAAATTCTTATTTTTTTTCTGTCTTTGTGAATTGTGTGGGCTGTAGCCGCACCTGCATCCTCAAAGCAGCAGCGACAAGTGTGCATCTGTCTGTGAAAGGGTGGTGTAACCCTCAAAGTGCGCTCCACAAACAATAAAAAAATTCTTATTTTTTTTCTGTCTTTGTGAATTGTGTGGGCTGTAGCCGCACCTGCATCCTCAAAGCAGCAGCGACAAGCGTGCGTCTGTCTGTTAAAGGATTACATCAGTGACAGCATCCAGGTAGGCATGTCAGACAGTCCGTACATGTACTGGCAGGAAAAAGAGGCAATTTGGAGGCCCCTGTACAAACTGGCTCTATTTTACCTGAGTTGCCCCCCCTCCAGTGTGCACTCCGAAAGAGTGTTTAGTGCAGCCGGGAACCTTGTCAGCAAAAGGCGTAGGAGGTTGCTTCCACAAAATGTGGAGAAGATGATATTCATAAAAATGAATTATCAACTCTTCCAGGGAAACCAGCCTCCAGATCGTACAGAGGGACCTGTGGTGGTGGATTCCAGTGGGGACGAATTAATACTTTGTGAGGATGAGGATGTACACAACACTGAAGAGGGTGAGGAATCGGTGAATGAGGAGGATGAGGACGACATCTTGCTCCGTAGAGCCAGTTTGTGCAAGGACAGATTAATTGCCAGCTTGTTTTGTGGGGGCCCAAACGAACCAATCATTTCAGCCACAGTCGTGTGGCAGACCCTGGCGCTGAAATGATTGGTTTGTTAAAGTGTGCATGTCCTGTTTATACAACATAAGGGTGGGTGGGAGGGCCCAAGGACAATTCCATCTTGCACCTCTTTTTTTTCTTTGAATTATGTACTATTTGGGGCCTAGTTTTTCAAACTGCCATCCTGTCTGCCACTGCAGTGTCACTCCTAGATGGGCCACGTGTTTTTGCCGCCCACTCGTGTCACTTAGCATAGTCATCCATCTACCTCGGTGCAACCTTTTGGTCATAAAAACACTATTGTGAGGTGTGAGGTGTTCAGAATAGACTGGAAATGAGTGGAAATTAAGGTTTTTGAGGTTAATAATAGCATAGGAGCAGAAAAATCAACACATTCTGTGATTTTAGCTGTTTTTATGCTTTTTTAAAAAAAAATCCAGATCCAAAGCACAAAACCCAGAACCCAAAACACCGAAGGGTGGTTTTGGCAAAACCAATCCAGATCCAAAACACGAAGAAAGATCCAGATCCAAAACCAAAACACGAAAAGTGGCCGGTGCACACCCCTATAGATCCACTTATACTCTAAAATGTCCTTGTCCTTTAAATGCATATGTGTGAAGTAGGATTTATTGCAAACATACATTATTGTATATGTTCCAAATTCAGCACTGGAAATATTTTTCCCCTAAGAAGCAATTTCAATTGACATATCCACATTTTTAAGCACAGTATGTCCTTGTTTGTTTTCCAGTATATAAACCGGCATCTGTGTGCTAATCGCCTATCTCATTGTCAATCACCTCCAACTCTAAGGTGTATATGTAATGGTTTTAAAAAAAAATTGGGATTGTTACAAACTGCCTGATGTATTAAAGGCAAAACTGCCAGATTTACAGACACACCTCAATGTAAATCATTATCCTGAATATAATTTGTTAGATATAGTAAACTGCAAGTTCAGAAATTGTTAATAATCAAGCCTAAAACAAATCACCAAGTGCCACTGTCGGAATGATTGCTCAAACTGCCCGTGGTCAGAGACAGAATAATATATAATAGGCACATTAAACATAGGTGTTTAAGAAACATAGAAACATAGAATTTGACGGCAGATAAGAACCACTTGGCCCATCTAGTCTGCCCTTTTTTACCTTTTGGTAACCTCAACCCTATGTGATCCTCAGTTCTTTGTAAGGATATTCTTATGCCTATCCCAAGCATGTTTAAATTGTTCTACTGTCTTAGCCTCTACCACCTCTGATGGGAGGCTATTCCACTTATCTACTACCCTTTCTGTGATGTAATTTTTCCTCAAATTTCCTTTGAATCTACCTCCCTCCAGTTTCAGTGTATGTCCTCGTGTTTAGTTTTAGTATTGCTCTTCTTTTGAAGAATGTATACCTCCTGCACCTTGTTAAAACCCATGATATATTTCAAAGCTTCTATCATGTCCCCCCTTTCCCTTCTCAGTTCCAGACTATATATATTGAGATCTCTTAGTCTTTCCTGATAAGTTTTGTAATGTAGGCCATGCACCATTTTAATTGCCCTTCTTTGTACAGTCTCTTATGTATTTATATCTTACTGGAGATGTGGCCTTCAGAACTGAACACAGTATTCTAGATGAGGCCGTACCAATGATCTATACAATGGCATTATTATTACTTCTTTCTTCCTGCTACTAATTCCTCTCCAACGCAGCCAAGCATCTGATTTTCCTTTCTAATTGCTTTGTTACATTGCTTACCCGCCTTTAAATCACCTGAAATAGTGACTCCTAGATCCCTTTCCTCCTCTGTAATTTCCATTAGAGTACCCTCAATACTATATTTAGCTTTTGGGTTCTTGAGACGCAGGTGAATAATTTAGCATTTTTTAGCATTAAACTGTAGTTGCCATGTTCTTGACCATTCCTCTAGTCTAGCTAGATCCTCCAACATTTGTCTTACCCCTCCAGGTGTGTCTACCCTGTTGCATATTTTAGTGTCATCTGCAAAAAGGCATACTTTCCCTCTAATGCCATTTGCAATGTCACCAACAAATATACTAAAAAGCACTGGTCCAAGTACAGAATCTTGGGGTACACCACTTGTCACAATTCCTTCCTGAGACTGCACTCCATTTTCTACAACTCTGTTTCCTATTCTGCAATCAAGTTTTTGTCCATTTAACCATCTTATAATCCAGTCCCAAGTTTTCAAGTCTATTTATCAGTCTGCATTGTGGGTCCGTGTCAAAAGCCTTACTAAATTCTAGATAAGCTACATCTATGGCCCCCCCCTTGATCTATTACATTAGTCACCAAGTCAAAAAAATCAGTAAGATTTGTTTGGCATGATCTCCCCCTAGTACACCCCCATGCTGTTTGGGATCCTGTAAATTGTCGGATTTGAGATGTTCCACAAGTCTTTCTTTTCATAGTGATTCCATTACTTTCCCTACTACTGATTTAAGGCTCACTGGTCGAGTTACTTGCCTTTTCCTTGCTTCCACTTTTGTGCAGTGGGATTACATTTGCTCTTTTTCCAGTCCTCTGGAATTACTCCTGTAGCTAGAGACTGGTTGAATAATTCTGTTAATGGTGTTACCAGCACACCTATAGGCTCTTTTAGTATCCTTGGATGTATCTCATCTGGCCCCATTGATTTGTCCACTTTCAGTTTTGTCTGTTCTGTTAGGACCTTTTCCTCTGTAAATATACTTGTATCTACCTCATATATATCCTTGCAACTTAACTGTGGCCCCTTTCCCTCTCCTTCTGTAGTGAATACCGAGCAAAAATAACCATTTCGATGATCTGATATGGCCTTGTCTCCCTCCACAAGACTCTCACTGTCTATCTTCATTCTTATTATTCCACCATTTAATTTTCTTCTTTCATTTATATACTTAAACAATTTTTTGGCCCCTTTACTTACTGTCTGGGCCATTTTCTCTTCAGCCTGTGCCCTTGCAAATCTGATCACCTTCTTGGTCTCCTTCCTTCTGACAAGACACCTCTTTGTCTTCATTATTATGAGTCTGCTTATATTTCCTAAATGTCCTCTTTTTTGCTTTCACACTAGCTGATACTTCTTTTGTAAACCATACTGTCTTCCTTTTCCATGTGCCTTTCCTAACCCATTTGGTAAAAAGATCTGTTGCTTTCTCTACTGCACTTAGTAATTCTTCCCAGCTCTCCTGCACTCCTTCCAAGTTCCTCCAATCTGCCAATGAATTGCTTACACATCTCCCCTTCTCTGCAAAACCAGCCTTCCTAAAATCTAACACCTTTGTTTTTGTGTGGCATGAGTCAAATCTTGTCTTTATACTAAAACCATACTGCTTGATGGTCACTGGTTCCTAGGTTCTCTCCAACACTTACATCTGATATACTATTGCCATTTGTGAGTATGATGTCTAGTATAGCATCTTTGCCAGTGGGCTCCCTCACCAGTTGCTTGAGGGATGCTCCCTGAAAGGCATTTAGAAAGTCCCTACTTCTAGTGGAACTTGCAAAAGAGCCCTCCCAATTTACATCTGGTAGATTAACATCTCCCATGATTATTACCTATCCTTTTAAAGTCATTTTAGTGGCGTCTTGCAAAAGGTTTCTGTCCAGTTCCTCCCCACACTTACTCTCTGAAAGCCACAGAAGGTCCAAAAGACCTTTCCACCTAAACCCTCTCAACCCAATCCAGCGGATTCCGCAAGGATCTGACCTAGCACAAGGATGTCTGGTAGCCCAGAAAACAAAAGAGTGTCCTACAATCCACACTCAACAATCTTTTCCCCAAAAAACTGAAATGTGAAACTTTATAACAAAGCATTAGTAATGTATAATCATTAAACTTTTAACCAAGACAGGGGAAAACTGAGTTATTTGGGTTACCCAGATGGAGGTGAATAACATAAAACCTCTATTTCTTTTTGAGGGCAAAAGTTAAAAGAACTCTAAATCCCCCCTAGCGGCAGGTGGCATAAGGCCCTGGGTTTACCAAAGAACATACTTGCAGGGAGCACCGCTACTTCTGTAATTTAACGCTTCCTAAATAACCTTTGAAAGCAGAAGACTTCCGCCTACCTAAATGTTTAATTATCTCAGCAGAACAACCTGACTCTGCCGCACATGTTGCCATGTTGCCTAAGTAGCCTTATCACTGGCTGACAAACCGACCTTTGATTATTGATAGCTTGCACCACCCCCAGGTTATCGCACCAAAATATGATTCTACGATTGCTACGTTTTAAAGCCCAAATATCAACCGCTACAACAATGGGAAAGAGTTCCAAAATAAGTAAATTGCCCATCAAACCCTCAAATCACCTCGACTCAAGCTTCCGCGCACCACTCTCCCTCAAAAACACACTGAAGCCCAATGACTCTGATGCAGCCGTATACAACTATAGCTCGGCATTGGCCACTGGTGCTGGAAGCCAAATGTGAACCCCATTAAAATCACGTAAAAACCTCAACCAGATCCTAAAATCATCTTTCATTTCAACGGAAAGGCGAATCATGTAATGGGGATTTTTTTTCACCCGCTGATGCTCACTTCAACCTACGACAGAATACCTTTCCCATTGGAATGACTTGACAAGCGAAATTGAGCAGACCTAGGAAGGACTGCAGCTGCTTCAAAGACCTAGGAAGGACTGCAGCTGGTTTTTAGCTGAAACCAAACTTAACAATAACTCACTAAGTTTCTGCACCTTTTCACAGGGTAATCTGCACAGGCCCAAATTGGTGTCGACTTCAATACCTAGATAAGACAATCTAGTAATTGGCCCTTCCATCTTTTTCTGACTGATGGGAACTCCCATCACTGAGAAAAAAGCCTGAACCAAAAAAGCAGCTCACCACAAACGTCACTATTACTTGGCCCTATTAATAAAAAATCATCCAAGTAATGCGCAACACCTGACTGATCAGTACCCACCTGAATACACCACTGTAAGATGGAACTAAAACGGTCAAAAAAGGAGCATGAAATAGAACAGCCCATAGGTAGACATTTGTCTACATAGTATGAACTGCCTACCTTAAAACCAATATATGGAAAAGAACCAGGATGTAGGGGAAGCAACCTAAAGGGCAGACTCAATATCTAACTTTGCCAACAAAGCCCCTTTCCCAAAACCCTGCACGATAGAGCATCCTCGAATGACTGTTAAGTGACGCTGCAATTCACCGGATCTAAAGCGACATTCACCAAACCATCTTCCGGGTAAGACAGGTGCTGTATTAACCTTCTTTGGTACCACACCAAGAGGTGGAATATAAAGGTCAGACAATGGGAGCGAGGTAAAAGGGCCGCACATTCTACCCAATCTGACCTTCAAATTTATTTTCTCTGTGACCACCTCTGGTAAATCCCTAGCGGATTTCAAATTTCTTTTGGCTAGCGCTAAAGCCGGAGGAACTAACATACAGACATGTCTATATTGGCAGCTCGTCCCTCCGGTGTGTTAAATCCCGGTCGGGCCAAAAAGGGCTGCTTACGCCCCACAGCCGCTTCAGTAGTGGGACGAGCATGCTGCGTGACCTCTAACCACACCTTTACGTCTTTGAACCCAAAATTTTAATTTTTTTGACCGTCTTGCTTTTTTCTAAAAAGCTCATTATATTGCCTCCAGAAGTTAAACCTGGCAGAAACATGCATACCTTGCACCAAATGCAAATATTTTAATATATACAAACACTCAGCCAGCCGTGTCTCGATGTAACAGGCTGCAAATACATACATCCCAGAAAGCCAATTCTGGTAACTCCTCCTAGCTTCTTCTGCTGCCGGACCCCCAGATTTCACTAAGTCCAATGCTTTCTTAGCATCATGAGTGATTGCGAACATGTCGACATATCGACCTTTCTTATTCGCTCTCTAACCTTGGACCTGACCCCCCTCAAAATTGCGGAGTTGGAGCAGTGAACCGCATCCCCCGATGCATCCGGAGCTGAGCTGGCTGCTACGCTACCCGCTCTTTTAGGACTCTTACCCTTACCCTTTAATTGCCACACAAAGTACTTCTTAAGCTTCCGCGACTTTTCTGCAGAGCTAGAAGAATCAGAAGATTCTTCCAAATGTGATAACGGGGGGCTAACATTAGCCAAAATGCTCTTCTCACCTGATCCTGATGTCAAAGGGACCACCGCCCCTACTGCAGATGTAGAAGCCTGTCCATTCATGCATGGTGCACCGACCGCACTTTGACACGATGACAACTGATTCTCTGCGACTATGGATGTGGATGTTGAAGCAGACGCTAATGCATGAACCAAAGGAACCTGCAAATTTCAAATATCTGCATCATAAACAGCAACATCAAGCGCACTAGCTGAAGCTGGCGGCTGCGGCACAACCTGTGACGATGGCAACACCTGCTTTGGAACAGGGGGCAAGGTAGGTGGAGCAGCCAGTGGAAGGGGGGGGGGTTTGAACCATTAGCTGTGGCTTGCACACTGACTAGGCACATATTGAACCTACTGCACATAAGGGTTAAACAGTGTAGGGGCAGCGACATAATGCTACGAGAATTTTCCTGCCATGAGGAAAGGAGGGGGCGCAAAACTGCTGATTAATACCTGCAAACTGCGGTTGCAATGGCTGATGGCCCAACCCCTGGCTATAATAAGGGAACCAATAAAAAGCTGGCACGGGCATACTGCCCATCACAAACTTTAATGCCTGCTCCCCACCCTGAGTACCTGCTGCACCGGAGGAACAACTTGCCTGTGCACAGAGCCCCCACCAGAAGAGGAATGGCAGCTGCCTAATTGACTAACTAATTGTCCCCTGGGAGAGGACTGGACAATACCAGGAGGAGAATAATTTAAACCCCTGGCTCTTGGAACCATGGGGGGGAATCTGAGGAGGTTAAAACCTCCTTAGTGACTAAAATTGCACCCGCAACTTGGGGGGCGGGGCTCACCCCCGGCGGTAACCAGCGAGTCCACAAGTGGGGGTATCTGAACCGCCCGCCGATCCCCAAGCCAGCCATGCACGCAGGCTGGCAGGAGAAGGGGACAGCGGGGGTTGCTGGGGACTCTGAGCAGCCGTCGCGTCCGTGACGGCTGACAAGGAGCGGGGGCCAGTGCAGCGCACCGCGGAGCACAGCAGAAGCCACGATGACCGTTAGAGGTCTCGTGGCTTTGACCAGGCAGTGGGGAGGGGAAGCACTGCGGCAGGGATGGTGCAAGGCTGGGCAATGGGTTAAATATGAACAGAAGTGTGTGACAGCAGAAACGCGAGGAGGAAGGGGGGGAAGGAGAAATTAATGAAATTTAAGATTGAAAGGAAAAGAGGAAAAGTATGAAGTAAATAAGGTAAGGGTAAGGTAAATAAACAGCTTATAAAACAAATTAGGAGAATATATAGGGACAGAAAGCGCAACCACAATACATATGGAGACACAGTGTACTTAACAGCCCGGATCATAAACTGGAAAGAGGAAGTTAAACCCCTTCTCCAGCCTTCATATAGTACTGCTAAACCCCGCCTAGATGGAGCAGCTAATAGACTGGCTATCTTGACTGACAACTACAGACCACCAATTATAACTTATCAACACCAAACCAGCTCTAGCTAGTATTACTCCAATAAAAAACAGTGCATTCTGGCCGGACCAAATTGCAATATATAGCACCTATCCCAGTGTATCAATGCCTATTTCCCTATAGATTGTAAGCTTGCAAGCAGGGCCTTCTTACCTCTATGTCTGTCTGTTCTATCAATGTTTCCAATTGTAAAGCGCAACAGAATATGCTGCGCTATATAAGAAACTGTTAATAAATAAATAATATCCTCTCAAGCTTATACAAGCATTCGAGTATTTTTACGATCAAGCCATTACATCACAATCTTTGCAAACATAGATAAATTCCATGAGACAGAAATGTAAGTAACAATATATAGCTTGCTACATGGAAATGCATTACATAATTTTTTTTAAAAACAGCTGATCTGAGTGAGACCGAATTGCAAAGCAGTAGGGAACAATATTATTATTACCATAAAATAAAGGGGGTGTATATTATTAATATATTAAATAAAGCTGCCAATAATATTTTTATGTTAATTGGAGACATAATAATATTCATTATGGAGGCAACAGTTATGTACAGTATACTATCATACTTCCGCATATCATAACCTAGCACTATGCCCAAAGCATGCTCCTGTAGCTGGCCCCTTCTATGAAATCTGATGAAAATATATGTGTTTTTAAATGTGACATCTTGTACATTCTAATATACACTTTTCATCATATTATTGGGTTTGATATGTTACAATAAAGAGATTTGAGAAAATAAATAAAGTAACTCAGCTCCACAGTATCCACTTACAGGTTGTCTTCCCATTTACAGGGCAATCAGACTGTGATCAGGAGCAGTGTTTCCACTTGCTGGGTTTGTTTTCCTGATTTCAGGGAAGTTTGAATCTGATTAGGACAAAATTTCACTTTAAATAATGTAAAATTACCTTTTTTCAGCTTTTCTTTTTTTTCTTACGTACTTATTTTTGTTAGCTTTCATGTTTTATGTATTTACCAAATACCTAATTCTTAATGTCCTTATATCTAAATGGCAACGAGTCAACTTTGTCATGCTAGCCCTTTCCTATCTCCATGGCCACTTTCACAATATTGACTACATATTGACTATCTGACCCACTAATTCCTGAAGCTCAGATAGGCTCATTGATTACCTGTACAGCCTCAACAATATCTAATGTAAACAGAGACTTCTACACACAGCCTGAATTTGTCATTGGTTCTAGAGCTAAGCGAGTCTTTCTCCTTAGAGCTACCTCCCTAGTCAACCAACTAGTGAAATATATATTATTATAAAATAAACCCCTTATGACGCCCAGAGATTAGACATTTCTAGAAATAGATCAATGACCAGGTTCCTCCTACAGTACCTCATGGTCCCGACTCCCAACATGCGAATGAGATAGGATGCATACTTACAGTCACTTCCTAATAAACATTGACCTTTCCATGCCTCTTGCCAAAGTGCAGCAATATCCACTGAGATCTGAGACAGAAGAAAGAATAAGCCCAATAATACAGGATTTATGAAAGCAAGATAATATACCTATCCTACTTAAGTCAGGTAAAACACTTACAGATTTTTACAGCATCTTAGAGCTATTATAAAACATAGACATACTTTTATTCTCTGTATTACCCAAGCTTAGGCTTCACTTTCTCTTGAGGCATGATTAAAAATTTATTCCTATCTGCTATCAAATCTTGCTATAAAGGGCCATAAGCCTGTGATGAAAAATAGCAGCGATGTCTGGATAAAAGTCACAGCTGAGGAGGTGACATAACACGTTGCCATATACACCTTTCTGAACACTTACACTGACTAATTACTCAAATTCTTTTCAAGTTTTTTGACACAGAACCAGGAATAACACTACTTTATTACAGCATATTACTCAGGCTGTTTTATTTTGTAATTCATGTGTATTTACTTTTGGGTGATAAAGAGGCCTCCGGTGATCCTGTCTTCTTCTATGGTCCTCTGATCTATCGTGGAGTCAGAATGGAGGTGCGTCAGCGTAAACTAGCAGGTGACGTCAGACCTGCTGCAATGGATGCTGGTCTAGATAGAAGGAGGAGCAAGTGCCGGGTGACAGGCAGAGAGCTGGGAAGTATTCAACTTACCCTGCTCTTTTCTTTTTGAAGTACAGAGTACTAGGGTCGGCTCCAGGTGGAGCAGCACCTTGCACCATTATCAGCTAGCGCCCGTTTTGCCTCGCATGTTTGAGAAGGGGTGTGGCCTAATTTACATAGATCAAGCCCTTTATATGACGTTATTTGGGGGCATGCAAGTATGGCACACCTCTTTTATGTCATGCTGGGGGCGAGCCCAGCACCCCGTCAGTAGCTGGGATGCCCCCTGCCCTCTTCCAGAGCTGATTGTATGCACAGCACTCATTTAGCTTCACCGACACTGCCAGGTTCTGCTTAGCAAAGCTAAGCTGCAGCGGTTTGTGTCCCCAACCTCCCGAGGGACACTTTGGAGGAACAGCGGGACAGTGCCCGAAAAGCGGGATTATCCCACTGAAATCGGGACAGTCGGGAGAACTGCACCCTCTATGGGGTGGCACCCCTGTTTGACCGAACTGGTCGATTGCCCCAAGAGTCGGCCCTGCAGATTACGCCGTCCTGATATGACAAATCTGTACACAGCAGAGAAACGGAAGCTGGACTTTCCATTCTTCTATGAAATGCTTTCCCCATACTAGACAGAGAGCGGGGCCATTGCTAGAAAAATCATCAACTTCTCCATATCCTATTTAGTATGAAGCAGTAAAAAGCCCTGTTTTCAGTTAAACAGGGCTTTCCACTACTTCATGAGAATTAAAACTCAGGCCTTTCTTCCATACATTACATTGTTTCACTTCACATTTTTATTACCAAATGTTCTTTACTTAATACTACTTCTTTGTTACCATTTCAAGGAGAGCAAGTGTGTAGAATCACTTCACATAGGATTTACCCAAAAGACATACAGTACTACTACAAATCCCATATATATGTTTCTATATTTCAAGGAGAGCAAGTGTGTAGAATCACTTCACATAGGATTTACCCAAAAGACATACAGTACTACTACAAATCCCATATATATGTTTCTATGTTGTTGGTCTCTTCTTTAGAAATTTAAGCTGGTGGTACCCTTGTTTCTGGTCAGCATAAAATGGGTGAGTATGAGGACTTTCCTTCTGTCTACTCAGCATAGGTAATAGACCTCATAACCCTGACACAGACATATCTGTTTGAAATAGGCAAGTCAGTCAGTATCTTGATTCTAGGTTTTCCTTTGGTGTTGGTCATTATTATGGACAGCTCTGAGAATAGGCTACTTTACATCTGCATGTTTGCTGCTTAAGAATAATTCCTATTTAGATCAACTATTAAGCACTATCCTGTTACCCTCTGAGAGGACTATCAACAAGTGTTACGCCCATATGTCTCTCAGTAATGGCAGCTCGCCACTGTACAGCACTTCTGCCAAGAGTGGTCCTAACAATAAGCATCTCCGATTTGGATCACATATTCATGTGTTTTAAAAGTTGAGAGCTAACGTACCAGGAATTACGCCAAAACCTTCTAAAACAGCACTAAAGGGACCAGCACTCCCTGTCAGTACCTTTAAAAAAACATAAAAAACATTGGTTTATGAGGTAACTAGGCCATATAACTTCACACTGTTGTGAAAACTAATTGGGACAAAGGTTGTTTTTTGCTGTGTTTTGACTTTTCTGTTTATTGAAAAAAAAAAAATTAGATATTCTATATAAAGACCAGCACGTCCTCCCTTTCTCCGAGTCCCCCCTTACTGAACTTTCTTTCTATCCCAGGGGAGAGAAATAAGCCACATATTAATGATGCTTATTCAGGTTCAGACCTCACTAAACAAAACAATTGGTGCAAGTGGCAAATAATAACATCAATACCCAATTTCCAGTAACCACACACACTAATTTCTATGTCCTGATCAAAACACAAAGCACAAAACCTTAATTTTTCTCTATTAATTTGCACTCCACTGTAAGTTACTATGGACCTAGGAGCAGGGCCGGCCCGAGCCTAATTTTTTTGGTAAGAGAATATAGATTTTGGCGCCCCCTGTTGAAAAAAAGCCTCATATTTTGGTGTGTGAAATATCGGAAGTACATGTAATAATGTAACAATGACAAAAGAGAATCTGTAGATCAAAAGACCAGCTTTAAATGCACACGGTTATAATGTAATACTAAACTCAGTGGTGTCACAAGGGTTGGTGTAACCGAGTGCAATAACTAATGGTGTCACCCCACATGGACTTTCTCCTGCATCAAACCATGCAAAATCCTTAGTAATAATATACAATGGACCCATCAGGGAAAAAAAAACATACACATTAACCCCCACTGTGTGGGGCTCCACATGATAAATAAAAACACATACACAGGCCACAACATGAAAAAAACAAACACACAGGCCCCCACATGAAAATAATAACAAACAAAACACATTAGCCCCATGTGAAAATAAAACACATAGCGCTTTGCAGAAAATAAAACACACATAGACCCCCCACATGAGAAAAAAACACACACATGAGCACCCACATAAAAGTAATAAAACACATCCGATTTGCATGAAAAAAAACACACACATGTAGGCCTCCACATGAAATCGTATGAAGTGTTATAGGGCCCTATGCAGCAGGACCACCCTGGGTGATGAGCTTCAATTTTACCTTAAGATACGTATTCAGGGAAAGGGAGACAGCCAGTGGGTGATAGGGAGAGGGAGACAGCCAGTGGGTGACAGGGAGAGGGTGACAGCACTGGGTGACAAGGAGTGAGTGACAGCACTAGGTGACAGGGGGTAGGCTGACAGCACTGGGTGACAGCGAGAGGGGGACAGCAATTAGGTGACAGGGAAAGGGTGATGACACGTAGAGGATGACGGGGAGAGAATGACCACTTGGTGACAGGTAGAGGTTGACGACAGGGAGAGGGTGAAAGCACTAGGTGACAGGGAAAAGGTGATGATGGAGAGGGTGACATCACTTAGTGACAGAGAGGGTGACGACAGGGAGAGGCTGACAGCATTAGGTGACAAGGAGAGGGTGACAGTACTGGGTGACAAGGAGAGGTTGACAGCACTAAGTGATGAAGAGGGTGATGACAGGGAGAGTGTGACAGCACTAGGTGACTGAGAGAGTGATGACAGGGAAAGGCTGACAGCACTGGGGGACAGGGAGAGGGTGACAACAGGGAGAGTGTGACGACACTAGGTAATGGAGAGGGTGACGACAGGGAGAGGCTGACAGCACTGGGAGAGGGTGACAACAGGGAGAGTGTGACAGCACTAAGTGACAGAGAGGGTGATGACAGGGAGAGGCTAACAGCACTGGGTGACAGGGAGAGGGTGACGACAGGGAGAGGCTGACAGCACTGGGAGAGGGTGACGACAGGGAGAGTGTGACAGCACTAGGTGACGGAGAGGGTGACGACAGGAAGAGGCTAACAGCACTGGGTGACAGGGAGAGCGTGATGACAGGGAGAGGCTGACAGCACTGGGTTACAGGGACCAATGGGTGACAGGGACAGGGTGACGACAAGGAGAGGGTGACAGCCAGTGCATGACAAATACAGGGTTTTTAAATTTTCTTACCTGTTCCCAGAACTGCAGCACTGCAGAGCGTGGATGGCTCCTCCTTGGATGTCACATAACGCCGGGGATGGTCACGAGATCATGACATCAGATCCCTGGCGTCTAAGCACAGTCTCGGAGAGAGGCAGCAGGGGTTTGGAATGTGGAAATGGGAGGAGCTGAGGATAGGGGAGGGTGAGGCCCCTCCTCCCCCAGCAGCTGGGCAGGCACACTCTTGTAAGCTGTCACACTAGGGGGAGGAGATGGGAGTGCCCGGCCCCCGGACTGTCATCATTGTGTGAGGTGTTCAGTCAGCACCTGCGGTGCTGGCTGTGCAGTGTGCAACGGCATATGATGAGTCAGTGTGACTGATTGTCACACTGATGGCGGCTGTGGGGGACAGCACTGAGCACAGCAGCGGGACTCAGGACTTGGAGATGACACCCTTATAGCTGGCACCATACGCAGCTGCATACCTGGAGTAATGGGCTGGCCAGCCCTGCCTAGGAGTAAAGAAACATATAGATAAGTTCTACTTTGCTTCCCTTCATTGCCTTTTCCACTTCCACTGTACTCTGTACTTGCAAAATGTGCCACATGAAAAGGGGAAAAGACTCCCCATGCCAAAATGGGTGCTACCTCGTATAATAATTCTTCTTTAATCATAACTACTAGGGAAAATTGGCAGTAACCACCTTAGTTATGAAGGAAATTATGGATATAAGTTATAGAGGATATTATGGAGATAACGAGAACATAATTTGAAGGTATTTGTCATAAAGAGTTCTGCTAAATATGGTGGAAAAACCATAATCTGACATCAGTCTGAAAAATGGCCACTAATCTCCTCTACCAAGAAGTGTAGGGCGCCACAGTTCACACTTTGCACATAGGACCCAAAGAGTAGTATTATGGCGAATATATGTCATGTCCAATGCAAGCGGCGTAGCAGTTGATCTAGTTACACGTTGGTGGTGATGATAATATTCTTGACTGTAAGATTTTCAACTGCTCATTCTGGACTATCTGTAAGGGCTCCACCATGTCGACATCCTCGAGGGCGGCCTCTAGGCATGTTTGGTGTAAACAAAGTGTGGATAATTGAATAATGAAATAACACAGTAGTCGGTGATTGAGGTCCCCGCAAGACGTGCTGATATATGTGGCTGCAAATAACTGTCAGTTTCCAGATCACCCAGCAGGTCACATGTTCCAGGTCATCCAGCAGGTGCACAGGGAGACTTCACCAACTGTCACATTTTCCAGAGCACAGTAATGATGCATTGTAAATGGCGGGCGGACGTTTTGCCACTTTACTCTGAAATTAATCAACCAATTACAAAGCCAAAATCTATGGACCAAGACCTTTAATTTGATATATGTGGTGCCCTGCTCAGACAACAGCATCATAGAAATATGTCACTCATAAAAATCAACTTTCTGCTATTAATATATAGATGAATATTCAGTCTCTGTATTTCAATCTATGAATGGGTAGTTTACAGAGAGATACAGTAGCCAATGAGCTCTCACTCATTTAAATACATTGGATATATGTTTATTGTCATATTATTATCAGAGTAGTTACATGCCAATTACTATGGTGTAAGTACGTAATCTTAAAGAGATTATATTCACTTAAGAGTTGTGTTATCTTATTTTGTAAATAAAAAAAACACCTAAATTAATATTATGCTTTAATGTTAACAGGAATATTAGGTTGTCTGGTGGATAAATATGTGTGGTACTGATAGTTCCAACAATAAATGAGTTATGTAAAACAAATTGTATTTGTTCACTATAGAATAGGGGGTATATCTTCTAAGTGGTGGTTTAGCAGATTCTAGTTGTATCCCACTAATTTACTAAACCCATACCAGCAGAGGCTGGCAGAGAATCCAGACTTTAGAATACAATTGAACATCGGAGCACCATCAGTGTTTAAAAAGTTATATGTATAGAAACCAAAGATTTACTAATTGGTAAAAAAGCCACCCAAATAAATGACTAGCTACTAAGAGGCGAGTTGGTGTGTGCAAATACATTTAATTGGACATGGCTTCACCATGATGCCTATAAAAAGGGACACAGGCATGTGTAATACTGTGCAATACTATAATTGATGTATTCATTCAGTCCTCCTGGTGCCAATGCTCAGAGTCTGAATGTCCAAGCTCTCATGTTTAAGAAGTTTTCTTGTGAGGTCACCACCCCTGATGCCTAAGCATACCTCTTCCAATCCAAAGGCTCTCATATAGCTTAAGTTATCTTGATGTTTATAATGGAAGTGTTTAGCACTACCATTAGTTGTTTCATCCTTGCCATGTCACTTGCTGCGTTTCTGACTGTGCCAACATGCTCAAGAATTCGTTGTTTCCACATTCTTGTAGTGATGCCTACATATTTACGCCACATTCACAGGATATACAGTATATGTCTCTCTTGGTCATACAGTTGATATAATTTTGGATCCTCAAGATGTTACCATGTTACTCCAGTTAATTTATAAACTTATCAACAACACACTGAATCTAAGACTATTTGGATACCAAGATACTCACAGTCAACAGCACGTGGGTCACAGCCAATCAGCAGCCGCTAAGTGTACAGCAGCCTCTGATTGGCTGGTGGGCCCGAAGAATGACAGAAGCCTGACGGTTTCTGTCATTCAACGCAGTAGCAAGGTATGTGTTAATATATATATCTCTACATGTCCGAAATGGATCGGGTACTCGTTTTTTTTGTTTTGCCAAGTCCCATGGAGCCTACAGGAGAAAGGGATCAAAACTGTGTCAGGATGTAGGTTGGTATTGTTTTTTTTTTTTAACAGGTAACCCGTGGGAATTCTACTGGAGAAGGGGACGGGAACATCTGGTAGAAGGTAAGTAAGTGTGAGTGTGTTAGGTATGTAATTAACTTATAAATTCTGTGTGTGCTGTCTTTTTGTTTACAATTTTTATTTACAAAGAGAAGAAACGTTGGCACCTGTAGTTCCACTGTAAAAAACAATAGTATAATTCTAATTTTCACACTATTACCTCTGTACCCACCGACAAGGAGTGCAGGGAAGAGCCCCGGGCTTCAGCCTAAACCTGGGCTTCCCAGGAGAGGGGGGACCCCTTTATTGGGGGTCTCCACCTCCCCTGAGATCTCCAGCTTGTGCTGACTAGCTTGGGGTGCTAGATTTGAGTCTGGTGCTGGTTTTAAAAATATGGGGAATCCCATGCAATTTTTTTTCCCTATATTTAAAACCAGGGTGGGGAGCCCACGTAATTTTTTACATTTTTTTAACCATTTCTTAAACAACAAAAGGCAGAAACCTACACGGATCACACTGATCTGTGTATGTTTCTGCTAGACATGCTGCTCAGGAGGGGGGTCTATTTGTAAGATCTAGGTTTACACCGGGTTTGGTTTTATTACACCCTTTATTCGAATCATGATTTTTGGTAAATTCCTGTGTTGTATTTCTGTCTATGGAAAGTACTGCCTGTTCAGACAATGGTGTATTCATTTCTAGTTATATTTTCGGGTGCATTTTAACTTCAAAATCTGCCATGATACAGAAAATATCCCCTTTTTTTATTAGTAAATTTTTGTGTTTGGAAAAATGGCAATTTATCCCAGTGTTTGCAATCTTGGACCAACACGATTCTTAGTAAATTTACCCCTAAGAACTCATATAGGGAACTACACCTAGTTTCTCAGGAGATCTCCCATCCAGGAATAATCCCAGGCCCTAACTGCTTAGCTTCCCACACTAGACAGAAGAAATGTGTCTAAAGCTAATTGATGTAGTAATACAAATAGCACTCCTAAAGAGTGATCACCAGAATACTCTCCCGCAAAACACATGGACTATACAGAGTATTATATTAGTCAGGTATATATCTGCTAGCAATTATATGTAATAGAATGTATCCAGGATACTTAGCAGATGAAGAAACCAGCAATCCTTCCTAGGCAGCTTGCAAACAGCTAGAACAAGGGACCAGGCAAGACATTGAATCCTGTGGCAGACAGAAAAAAATAGAACAACCCACACAGAAGCTCATTCAGACCCGTTTGCTATGCTGCACTCTCTCGCAGCCATCAGGGGGTGGATATGCAAATTCTGTGATCGCACGGCCAGGCTTAAGTACGCCCTCTATGTCTTAGAGAGAGACGGCAGAGTGATTGCATGCTGGTGTAATGATGCCCACGTTTCACTCTAAGCACACGTCATCTCCAGGAAGTGTATGATTAATCAGTAACAATTAGAGCTATCGGATCTGCTTGCAGCCCTTGAGGGAGACCCTACCCCGCCGCAAGCACTGCGATCACTGCAGGCTGAAATACAACCTGGTGATGTGTACAATGACGCTTCCATGCTAATTATGCACGCCCAAAGAAAGCCGTTTTGACGGTCAGACACTCCTGCGTTCGTTCATCAACTCCCCCATTTTCCTGGACCTTCCCATGTTACCACACGCAAATAGCACTATCTGTCACTCAAAGTGGCGCTCAGTCTTTGTGCTATGAGTGCACGATTCCCGATTGCAGTGACTGGTTTGCGCACGTGCACTGCAACTTATATGCATGCGCAGTTTGCAACAATCGCCCGGCTGCGAGAGACCGCAGCATAACGGACGGGTCTGAATGAGCTCCACAGGCCCAAGAGCCAGCACCTGATTAAAATTGCTGGCAAACCAATCACAGTCAACCAGGCAAATGCCCAGGCTGACATCATCATAACAGGGGAACAAGTCAGCAACCATTCCAATGATTCAGTCTAGACTCGACCAGCCGAGTAAAGATATAACACAGAGGGGCTATTTACTAAGCAGTGTTAGGAGACAGAGTGAAAAGTGATTAGCTGCCAGCCAATCAGCTCCTATCTGCCATCTCACAGGCTGTGTTTGAAAAATGACAGTTGGGAGCTGATTGGCTGGCACCTTATCACTTTTCACTTTTCACTCTGTCTCCTAACACTGCTTAGTAAATAGACCCCTAAGTGTGGTTAAGAATTAAGTAGAGAATTACTGTATAGCTTGGGTTGAGAACGCATAAAAAGGTTGACAACACATAAAGGGTGAAGGAATAAGGGTCTGCAGGTGAAGTCCCAGCAGACTGCCTGTTGCCCATTGTTGTATATTTGGATCAACAAGTGTAACTTAACTGCATAATTTCAAATAGAGTTAACAATAATTGGTAATTTCAGAATATCATCTTCATGTTGCTGCAGCTATTTAGATAATCCTCAGACCTCTGAAGCATAAAAATTATTCTCATAATAATTATATAAGTATCCTTCTTACTTAAAATGCCACATTTAGAATGCTTTCTATACCATATTTTTACATATGTGGGAAGAATGCTTGTAAGTTACTCTTACAAAAGAGTCAAAGAGCTGATGTCTAAGCTATATTTTAACAGCAATGAGACATTTCACAAGCCTGCCTGCGGAATAATTAGGACTGTTGGATAGTATTTCTCTCATATGGCTACAGTATGAAGGATGTGAATTACATGTCAAGGCTTTTAGATTACAGTAAATGGCTAATGCCAGAGCCCAAGATACAGTAAATCTACTAGAAAGGTTGCCCTTCAGAATGGCATGGCTTTAGATATCCTGTCAGCCAGCAAACGTTTGGACCCTAACAGGTAGAAATGTTTTATGCATGATAATTCTAGAAAATGTAAACAGAATATTAACAACATGAAAAAGGAAGACATTTAATAAGAAATCTTAATTGCTAATTGTGTGGTCAGAAGCTTTTATTTGCTTGTTATGTTCACAAAATGTTGTATTGCTAAAACATTGAACCAATTGTAGGATGTAATATGCCTCTTGGAAAAAGACATGTACAGTAGCACAGACTTACATCGTCCTTTACAGGGAACTAAAGTACAGTTTACCAAATGATTAACATAAGTAATAATAATTAAATATCCATTAATTGATCCTCAGTGGTAACTTGTAGATCAAAATGCAAACCAACAAACATCTCCTATGTTGTATAGAACAGACATATTGAATTATAATTTGCGTAAGATATTTTTAAATATTGCTTAAGTCGGCAATATAAAACTTGTTATTTGTTAACACATATGTATTTACAATTACATACATAGATTTGTTCCTTCTATCTTTGTATCTCATTATAAAAATAATTGATTTTGATGACTGGGTTAAGAGCTCTTCCTCATTGTAATGATTGCTACTGCACATGTGAAATACGCTCTCCTAAATACATTTATCTAACTATAAAAATAAAGCATATTGTGATTGTCTCATGCTTAACCTTTGCCCAATGGAATATTTCCACTACATCTCTACATGGATATTTAGTAAGTGTTTTAGGGGTCTATTTACTAAGCTTTGATAGGAGATAAAATGAATGGAGGTAAGGTGCCAGCCAATCAGCTGCTAACTGTCATTTTTCAAACAGCCTGTGAAATGGCAGTTAGGAGCTGATTGGCTAATGCCTTATAACCGTTCACCTTATCTCCTAACAAAGCTTAGTAAATAGACCCCTTATTAGTCTTTGTACCACAAAAATCAGTCAAGTTTGTGTTCTGCTGTAATGCTATATATAAAAAAGGCTTTACAAGCCTACCACCTTGAGATGTAAGCCTGACATCACTTTTATGTATATGATCCCTTTATCTTTCACTTTTATTTATTTTTCCGCAACATGCAGCCTTACTTCAACACAAATTTTGAGCTAGTGGCAGACATGCAACGAACTGACACCTTATACATATCACGTTAAGCTAAAAGGAAGCAAAGACCTTGGAACAAAAAATAAATGGCTGCTTGGTCAGTATTTCATGTACCAAGTACATGGTAACCAGCTCTTAATCTTCTAGATAACATGGTATTGATTAGTAAACCTATCACAAAGACCATCAGACCAGGACAGGAATGTTATCTACCTAATAACCTGCCTTGGGTGACAAAGTATGCAATGAAAATTGAAAAACAATAATTTCTGCCTGTCCTGCAGCACATCTCTGTGTACCTAGTGTTTGCCCTGTCTAAGTCTACAGGTTGGAACTAGCAATATGGAATTTGGTTGATTTTAATCTCACAAATATCACATCAGACCGGTTTTGGTGTTTTTGGGAAAAAAACTAAATTGTAGATACAATACAATTTAAAATAGCCTAATTATAATTACTACAAAACTCAACAAATAAAAAACCAAACCAAAAAACAACAACCAAAAATGTATTGCATTGCCCTCCAATGAAAATAGTACTATTGTGTACACTGCACACTCTGAATAATACATACAGGAGCATCGGCCTCCCAGAGAAGTAGCAACGCATCTCTGCATGACAGGTCCCATTCAAATAAAAGGATTTGACCTGTTGTCTTATAGGCTGTGGCGAGTGAGTGCAGTTCTAGGCACAGTCATTTTCTTTTTATTAGATGTGGATAAGAAAGTGGCCCTGTCACATTAGAAAGGCATGATGTGTATAGGTAAGAATCTAGCAGATTGGGTACAGTTTGCTGATATCATGCACCACAATTTAATAAAGGGACTATCAATAACACATCTCAGGACATGATGCTTCTATGCTTCTGAATACATTAAAATTAAATACAATTTTTAGCATATTTGCTTTTCTAGGAATGAGAACATATGGTCTGATTCAGAGATAGACGCTATTGCACAGCTGCTGCAACATTGTATGCAGCGGCTGTGCGTTAATATGCTAATGCCGCAGGAAGTGTCGGGTTAATAGACGGCTTCTGCAGGCTTCTGTGATCCGCTGCTGCATCCAAGGATTCAGCATTGGATCATCTGCGTGAACATCGGTCATTTCAGTAACCCTCAGGTTATTCGGGATGATTGGTGTTTTCACGCTGCCAGGGCCAGTGAAGCTGCATTGGAAGACGCAGTCACTGGTCTCGACACACCTCAATAATGGGGCAGACGCACCCCCAATTTCGCGCACACTGGCCATCACTGCCGCATGCATGGCCCCAAATGGCCACTGTGTCTTGGGAGCACTGCGTGCGACCTCGTGCACCAAGATACACACATGCACAGTGTGGGATCTGTGCATGCGCAGATCTCACACCATTGGAGATGCATGAAAACCATTGAGTTTCCGTACACCTCTGGATCAGGCCCATAGTTTTACAATGCAGACCCCAGGTCTCTATGGCAACACCATATAGACCCAAATGCACTCCAATGTTCTCCAAAGACAAGAGGTCTGGGCGAACAGCAAAGTTTAGCACATGTGTAGTGACTCTTGTCCCACAGCATGCTAAAAGTTTGTACAATTACTTGTTATTTCAAAAAAATATTTAAAGTAATTTTGTTTATGCAAACTATATTAAATACAATTTTGATATATAAAATAATTAATTGTCACATTTAGTAGCAAGAATGTAAGTTGCCTAGATATAAAAATGTTTTGATATTTTCTGCGATTGAAGCATATTCCAGTTTACATGATGTATCCTATAGATTTTACATAACAGGAAGGGATAATGACATAAAAGTACAGAATAGTTACAGTAGTTACATTAATAAATACTACTCAATTACCATATACTATTTCCTTTGTTTTGGTTGCTGTATGCAGATGCAGATCAGGAAGTTTATATATGTTAAAAACAATATTCTAAGGTGTGCTTATCTTACATGTTTTGAACAGTTTAATAGAACAGCAAGTAATTGCAAATACAGCTATTAATATGTACCTGTATAACTATTTTATGTAAATTAGCAATGTTCTTTCATCTTTCTGTCCTTATTGCCTTAGGCATTATTTAAATAAACCATGTTCATATGCAGTTCATAGGACAGAGATGTGAGTGCATCCTTTGTTCAAAACAAACTGAGCTAGTAACAGAGATGCACGGAACTGATACATTATAAATATAATTAAGTGGAAGGTGCTGTGTACGAAGGGGAAGGGGAGTGGTCAGGCGCTATCGTCACCTCATTGTGAATTGACTGTCTCAGGAGACTGGGAGAGCATCCCAAAATTATGGAGACTCCCGGACATTCCGTGAGAGTAGCTAAGTATGAGCAACAGCAAAGTGTTATCAAATGTTGGTATGTGTGGATTTTAGTATTTCCTCTTCTACGCTCAGTATAGATTAATCAAAACATATATGATGAACAACTTCATTTTATATAACAGAGAGCAAGGTCTGTTTTTATATTTGCTATGTACTGTCAATTTACAATGTATCTATTTATCATAAATTAGCCATATGCACAGTTTAATAAAAAAAAACCTCATGATTACATAAATGTACTAAGTGTTTTCTACTGAAATTATATTTTAGTAAAAACATATGCATAAAACATCATACAATGCACATTTACTCAAAGATGAATAATAAAGAGATATAAAGCACACAAATCTCGTTACATGTAATGGTTATTCTACATACACAAAGACATTTTTAAATTATCCTTGACCTCTTGCTAGCCTGTTATACACATCACAGAAAATACTTTACTGCAGCTGAACTTCTCTCCACATACTGTGTTGCAATAAACTCTGAAATACTTGGGTTTACTTTTCAAGTTAAATTCAAGGACTCTCTCTGACAAACGCATTGTCAGGAGTAACAGAAGAAAGCGATAAGGGGAAATAGCCTATAAAACCACACAAACAGATTAAAGATATCGAGGTTGATATAAAACGTCTGAAAATGGTAGAAAGGATTGTCATAGGTGAGTCTGAATATATTTTTTGCCTGCAAAACCTCTGACATACTGTATTCTGGCTATCTAAGTATGATTTTAAGGTTATTCTACATTTTAGTAAATTAATTCAATGCAATTTATTATTTGTAAGCTCTTGGAGACCATGTTTCTGTTTTATCATAAAATCTCAACACTTAATTAATTTATTTATACAGTATGGTGTCAGTATATTCCATATTGCTGAACATTTGGGCAGGACTTGCACCCTGTGTGAGAAATTTTGGAGCGCCCCCCCCTCCCAATCCAACTATATCCATAATTAATACTTTTCAATACTTTTATTAAACTGAAAAAAATATTTCCTAGCTTTTAATTAAACGAATCCGCAGAAAAGAAACAAAAATACCAAGGAGTCAAGCCCCAACAGGGGGAAAAAAACACATATTGGCCATCGCAGAGAAAAAACACACAGAGGCCCCCAGAGGGAAAAAAACAATTTGTCCCTGACAGGGAAAAAACTCACACATTGGACCTCATTCAGAGGTGGTCGTTAGTTGCAAGCAGTCGCACTGAATCAGGGCGGCTGCTTGCATCCTGAATGGCCGCCTCCTTGTCGATCATTAAGCTGTGGGTTACCACCCACAGCTTAACGACCGACCAGGTTGATGGTCGCGATGGTGATCACCATCGCGACCATCGGGGCTTACAACCAGACCCTAAGGTTGGGTCTGGGCACCCTAAGGTTGGGTCTGGGCACCCCAGGGAGCTTTCTGCTCTGATGGAGCAGGAAGCTCCCCACTGACATCACTGATGATGTCAGTGCGGTCGCCCACAAAATGGTAGGTGTTCGTAAAGGAACGCCTCCGTTTTGGAAACCACCCCCCCGGCCCGCCTACCAAACGGGGCAGCTGTTGATCAACATCGACAGCCGCCCCTTTGGTAACGAGCTCCGGAGCTACAGAGTTTCTCTGTCGCTCCGGGGCTTGCGCACGCGCAGTGCGGCCGCTGCTTATGCGAAGGCCAAACTATCGAGTCAGTTACGAGCGCATCGGTGCTCACGACTGACTCTGAATGAGGTCCATTGTCCCTGACAGGACGAAAAAATCACACATATTTTCCTAGGCAGGAAAAAGCACACACATTTTGGCATATTCAATTGTGTGCGAGAATAGCAAAAAACCCACACCTGCGAGGCTTTTCCTGCAGGTGCGGGTTTTTTGCTATTCTATTAGGTGCGTGGTTTTTAAAAAAACATGCATCGGGAGGTTTTTTTGAACGCACCTCCTGAGCAAGCATGATTTTTCCTAAAATCGATGTTTTTAGGAAAAATCACAAGGACTTGCTCTGACACCCCCGCAGCACCCCACCTGAGGACTAATTAAGCAATTATAAGTATCCAATTAGCTTAATTAGACCTTAATTACTCACCTTCCGAATTGCTGTCTTCTGCATCTTCTGCATTCAGCGTCGGGAGCCGGCTCTTCTGCAGCAGGGTGAGTATGTCAGTGTGTGTGGTGTATGTGTGTGTGCATGAGTGTGTGTGTGTGACCCCCGGTGCGATGTGTGTGACCCCACGGAATGGGCGCTGGGAGAACTACATCTCCCAGCAACCCTTGCTCCTCCCATCATCCCCTGGGACTCCCAGCAGCCCACTCTCCAGTAAGAAGAGAGAGGGGAAGCCACTGGGAGCCATGGAGACCTCCTGCCAGGTAGGTGTGTTTTTCTTTTTTTTTTCATTTTACGCGGCGCGGGGTTTTCAGAGCTGAAAACTCCGAGACCACTATTTTTTTAATTGAATACCGCAGGTAGCGGGAGCACACATACCCGCGGTATTCCGGAATTGGGCGCGAGGTGCGCAAGGTTTTTAACTCACTAAACCTCGCGCCCAATTGTATATGCCCCTTTGGCTCCAGTGGGGAGAAGAAACACATAAATTGGTCCACACAGGGAAAAAAACATGGAACAAAACACACACATTGGCCCCTATTGGGAAAAAGACACTCGCATTGCCCCCCCCTCGAAAGAAACAACAACACATTGATTCAACGATTGCCCTCACAGGAAAAAAAAATGAAACACACATTGGTTGATTCACTCACCAGTAGCATCTCATCACCGTCCTCGACCCTCAGTCCCTAGCACCTAATCTCTGTCCTCAGCTCCTCATCAGCCCTAAGCATATCATTGCTGTCCTCAGCCCCTCATCACCATCACCTCAGCCATCTCATCACCTCCTAGGGTTGCCAGATAATA
The DNA here is from genome assembly GCA_031769625.1 of Taudactylus pleione. NCBI lineage: Eukaryota > Metazoa > Chordata > Amphibia > Anura > Myobatrachidae > Taudactylus > Taudactylus pleione. The sequence goes on along the minus strand of JAUIMM010000281.1, from coordinate 11,605,333 downwards.
TGGGACACATATGAATTACACAGGTTCTGTGGCTGATTAAAACCAGGTGAAATGGAGACTTGAAGTCAGCCAGCCACAGAATCTGTGTAATTCATATGTGTCCCTTAATTAAGGAATGAAGTGGCAAACCAGCTCAGCCCCTCATCACCGTCCTCAGCCCTTCATTACCTCAACCCTCATCACTGTCCACAGTCCCTCAGTGAGCTTAGCCATCATCACTTCATCACCATCCTCAGCCTATCAGCATCACAGCTGCACAGCCTGCCTCAGTGTCAGTGACTTACCTATCTATGGGCGGAAATGATGTGCGGCAATGTGACCTCTGATATCATGCTGCCGCGTTGCCACCTGTAGGGTCACACCTGGCTTGGGCTGCATCTGAACCACCTGGAAGAGCCCAGCACTGCCTGTGGGTGTTGGCCCTGGCTGCGCCAGTGGCCGCACTGCGCCAACTATATGGTGGCGCCTCTGTTGGGCCGTCAAGCTGGAACAGACCTTGAGCCAGCTCTGCATTTGGGAACACATTAAAAAAATGAGACTGGACTATAACAGGCAGACGGGCATGTAGGAAAGCTCACAAGCTCACAATCTTTAGGTAAATACTGTAGGATAGGAATTTTGGTGAACAGTAGACAAAGTGCCTATGAAGTGATAAATACATCATATAAATCTGGCAAAATTGCACTTATAAGCATGAAAACTGTAACTTCCATTTGTAGTGATATTAGACCTTGTTCTACTATTTATTATAGAGAGAAAATAAATTTTATTCTCATAATTTCCCTTACTGGTGATAGCTTATGTGGGGACTTTCTGATGAATGTTTCCCAATGCTAAGCACACAAGGACAGAGACAGTACACGTACTGCAACCTCTGCTAATGCATTAGTACAAAAAACAAGCTATGCTATAAAAATAAAGCATTGTGTCTTAAGAATAATATATTAAACACATTATATCTACTTTTGTTGGATTTATTTCATATACTTTTTTCTAGTTTTGCTTTTTTAGTCAAAGTGGAACTTGTATACCCAGTCTGATCTTCCAGCACACTGTGCATGTAAATTGGGTTAGTGTTGTCTTTTCCCAATCGATGAGATGATCTAGAAAATCTTTTCTATCGCTCACTCTTAGTAAATAGGGAGATATTTGGTCATAGTAATTTTTTTGCCATTAATTACAAACACATAATTTAACTCTGGAAAAGAAATATCTGCAAATAATTGTGCTTGTTCATTGTTCGGTTTCTTGTAACAATTTCTTGGAAGAGTCAACTTAGGAAATATTGACTAAAGGCAGCTAGTTTCTTCCTGTGGGATACATCCACAAGCTACTTAATCGCCTGTAGAGATTGTAGAGATGCTTCAAGTCTCACAATGGAAGCACAGCCGTTTTCAATTTGACCTGTACGATATCTGTTAAATGAGTTTATCTGAATAGTGAGACAAAAAAAACCAAGCAAACTAGATTTACAGTGTACTGTACACTCCAATCAATGGGTTGAGATTTCTTTCTTTTTACATTTAGAACCAGATTGAAAAATATAACAATATTGAATTCTGAATCAGTTTGTTGTGGCTACAATCATCGTGGGTGATTCAACTAAGTGCGGGTTTGCCTTGCACATCTTTTTACCAAGCTAAAGTGCCGACTATATTATTTGCGCTATTTCCTGCGATGAGCCTTGCATCTAGGGCGTGGAATCTTTCATTTTATATGTAAAATTTAGATACGTGGGGGCTTATGCTGAGTTGGGCTTATGTCAGTTTGCATAATGTAAAATAATGTTCTGCACATGCCCAGAAAAAAGACCACATTTATATGCACCTGTACAAATTTGCTCCAATCTGATATCTGAGTTCTCTTGTGACTGGATAGTTGGAACAAGGTAGAGGAAGGATGTTAGTGTAATTGTAAACAGATGCAGACCCACGAGAGTTGCTTACTGTATATGCTAGGCAAAGTTATATTAATTGTGGGTGTTTGAGGTACTAGCATGAGCTAAAAATTTCTGATTGGTTGATTGTGTATTTACCTCTGACATGATGAGTGTTTTTTTGTAGATTGTGCATATATCATGGTTTGTGTGCATATTCAGCAATTTTGTTTTTTACATTTATACATAAGAAGAAAGTTTTACAGTACTTGCTATATTTGAGAAGTTGTTTTTTTATTGTATTCAAACCTGATAGTGAATGTGCATTCCATTATAAAAATATATATATATATGTTTTCAGGGCTGTAGCGAGGGCAGTGCAGCCAGTGTCCTCACCCAGGGCAGGGTGCCCTCATGGAGGCACAGTCACACTGCTTTTGCCCCAGCCTGTTAAGCCACTGCTCACCTTTTGTAATGACTGGTCTGGTGCACTCATAGTAATTACAGGTGTGACACACAGTCATCTATTTCCTGCTCTCCTCTTACTGCAACACATCCGGTTGTGGTTGGGGAACGGCACATCAGGATGTCTCATCCCAGAGTAAGGGAAGAACTAGACAAGGAGCCTGGAGCCACATAAAGATGAATGCTCGCCACTCAACCAGCTGTCTAAGTGACTTGCTTCCTATTGGGGAATAGCAGCTATTAGTATAGAAAGAAGATTCTCTGTAAAAGGTTTTTCAGAATGGTCTGATGTCTCATCTATCTCTGCTGATATCTCATCTATCTCGGCTGATATCTCATCTATCTCTGCTGATGTCTTATCTATCTCTGCTGATGTCTCAACTATCTCTGCTGATGTCTCATTGAACGTTGCTGATAAATGACCTGATGTCTCTTCTATCCAGAGAAACGTTCAAATTCTGCCTTAACTCAAGGTATATCCTATTGCCCATTGTAACTACCAAGCACTAAGGGCCTGATTCACTACCGATCGCAACTGCGAATGCAATAGCGATTATGCACACAGCTCAACTGCGATAGTATGCTAATCCATTGCGATCGCAATGCCGCTGCAGCAAAACATAAGGACGCCCATTTTACTTACCACACATTTGGAATGTTTAGCAAGACTGTGAAACCATCGGTAACATCGAGTACTATCGCAGCCTCATGCACACTTACTCTGATCTTACTCAGAAATTGCTAACTTCATCGCAAGCTATGAGGCCTCAGGCTGCGTAGAGCATCACAGTGGATAATTTATGCATGCCCCTGCTACAGCGTTCAAACGCACTGGCACGCCTGCGTTTTGCCGACCGCCCCTCGTCACCACCCACAAATGCTACTTCCTGTCAATCTCTCTGCAGTGGGTCTGTGTAGTCATTGCGATCTCAGTAGCCAGCTTGCGCATTGCGATGCATATGGGTGACTATCATATTTTCATAATGAGAGTCATAATAATTCCCAATTTCTTTTAAAGAAGGCGGATCCTTCTTTAAAAGAATTGGGAATTATTATGACTCTGATTATGAAAATATGATAGTCACCCATATGCATCGCAATGCAATTAAAAGTTATGTTTTAATTATGTTCATTTTCTGATATCAACTATATGGTATTTATGTGTGTTTATTGATGGGTGACTGTCATATTTTCACACTCAGAGTCAAAATAATCCCCAATCTCTTAAGAGGGAACCGATTAAAAGTTATATTGTAAATTATGTATATTTCCTGATATCAATTATATCAATTAATTTATTATAAAAGAGTGCCCCACAAAGGAATCACGGGCTGCACATTGGCTGAGGCCAACGGAAGGCTTTTTTCTGAGTACTTGATATTCGATTCCAGGGAGCACCAGCAGCTATAAACATAATTTGGTAACTAATTATTAGAATGTACTAAATTGTTGGTGTATAAATTGAATTATATTTATTTTTATCCTGTGCAGGATATTATATGTGTTTCTTGTCATTCCAGAACTATATAATAATAACACAGCAGGCTCTCCCATCCTAATGTAATAACATGTGCCACCACCAATGGTGACTACTATAACCCCTACCAAAATGGATGGCGGGTCTCCTATTTTACCCAAGGTGCTTAAATGTCTAGTTATGTTAACCTGGCCCATTTTACCAGTGCAGACTTATACTGTATACAGCTTGTGATTTTTGCTAATTTGTATATGCAAGTTATTGCATTTTTCTTAATGAACGCATTTTACATCTCTGAGTTTGGATCTTTGGTTGTAGATGCAAATGAATTCCAACTCAGCATCAGACCATTGAGGCTTATTTAAAAGCATTTGTACATAGGAAAATATGCAATTATTAACAAATGCAAAAAGTTGCATTTGAAATAAAAATAATGAATTAAATATAATCATATCATATCTGCATCGGCTGTAGTCCAGAAGGATATTTCAGATAGGTTATATACTGTAATAGAGCTGCCAAGTAAGCTGGAGGGGTTAATTTGCAATCTAACAATCAGAATCAGCTAGGTAATGCTGTTGACAGTCCTCATCATCATTTATCGCTGTACCAGCGATCCACTCCCTGCAAGAAATATGTCTCCTTAAAGGCAAATCTGCCAATGTGTCCATGTCTATAATTGTGTTGCAATTATGTGAACATGCCCTTACTATAGTCAATCAATCACTGCTTGCCACTGTTCACCCCTTTCCACTTTCCCAGGCACAAGGGGACCCAAGTCAAAAATATGCAAAAGTCTACAGTATACAAAGTCTGCATGCATACACATTTTTTTATGTGCAAACAAAGTACGTAAATACATACTGTATGTCCAATAATAAATAAGCTATTTAGATGTCAGCTGCCTAGCTTGTGGCTCACAGAAGGGGATGTAGTCTGGAACCCAATGGTCTTAATGCCGACCGCCAGCTTCCAGACTGCTATATCCCGACTACAGACGAATGACAGGCATCTAGATCTAGACGCCAGTCATTTCCCCGACATCTGGAGACTGGCGCCTGGCATCCCGATCAAGCGGATGCCGGGCGCTGCAGCAGACAGCCGCGGGGGGGGGTAGAGGTTAGGTTTAGGGCTCACGGGGGGGCTTAGGGTTAGGCACCCCCCGGGAGGTTAGGGTTAGGCTAGGGGGAGGGAGGGTTAGGGTTAGGCACGACCGGGGGAGACTTAGGGTTAGGCACCCCCCCGGGGGACTTAGGTTTAGGCAGCAGGGAAGGGGGGTTAGGTTTAGGCACAGAGGGGGGGTTAGGGTTAGGCACAGGGGGGGAGGTTAGGGTTAGACACCCCTAGGGGAGGGTTAGGGTGGTTAAGTTAGGTTAGACAATACTTACCTTAAGGACGATCGGGATTTCCTCCTTTGTCGGGCAGCCGCTGTCGGGAATTGAACCATGCGGCCGGTGGTAATACATATCACACCCCACGGAAACTCTATGCTGTTTAGCATGTAGATCTTGAGAAAGACAACTTAAGTTTGCCAAAGAATAGCCAAATGGTTATGCCTATCCAAATCTTCAGCTCACTTGTTTGACTGGCTATTTTGCATTCAGACTTTAAATGTGAGTGGCCAATTAAGAGTCTGAAATGCTGAAATTGTCAAAGTTAGCTTCGGTTAATGAGGTTAGCTTAAGTCACTCCTGCCACATTCCAACTTTTGATTCATGATTTTAGTGAGAAAGGTAATAAAGAGAGAACATAATATAAAAAGTAGCAACACTGCAATTCCCCCTTTTTCTTGCTTTTAGAAACTTTCAATCCTTAAAAGTTAAAATGTGTTTCCAAGCTGATTAGTATACAATAATCTATGCAGCCAGAAACTCAATGCATCAATATATGTTTCATATTATGGTAGAAGCAGTGGTCTGTAGAAAGGAAAATATCTGATATGAGGATCATGATAATCACTTAACATAACAGCTGCATTACCACTTAGTCCCCAGGCTATTATTTCTGCCTGTCTACCTTCCAACCTCTGTACTTGACAAGCTATCCATAATCTCTGTCCTACTGTACCTGTGCTGAGAATATCTCCAATTTAGTGCGAAGCTTAAGGACACTAATTCAATGATGATATCTGCATGAATTATAGTCAGGGATAGTTAAGAGAGGAGGGGGTACGTGTGCAGGTTACGTGCAAGCCCTTCCATATCTTAGACACTAATACTGTGCCAAAGTCTACTGCACATAAGCTTGTCTCTGGAAAAATGTCGCTGGCACCATTTTGCCAGTGATTTCTGCAACACTTGTGTAACCCTGGTTAGGGTTACGGAGATAATTCATATATACAATTGAAACAGGTATATATTTTCATTCATCTATTTACAGCAAAATGCCATTTATGAGGTAAATGTTAAATATGCTGTAGGGATAGATGTGATGTGATGTAAATATAAGTAAATATGTGGAAATGTATGTACCCTGTGCATGTTAGATATCTATGATGTCAGTGGATTTTGGTGCTTCATGCTGCAGATATACATTTCACAGACATTGGTGATAGTTGCAGAAGGGGGCGGAGTAATATAGATAGGAGTGAATTGGTTCCTGTCAGGAAAATAGGATCCGGTGAGGGGGAGGATATATAACAGCTGTTAGCAGCAGCTGAGAGGCAGTCTCCTGATCCCTCCCTCCTGTGCCTGCCCTCCTGTGACCCGGGCAGCCAGTGAGCAGCTATGAGCTGCCGGGCGTAGTGGGGCAGAGCCGGAGAGGGAGCCCAGCCGGAGCTGGGGAAAAAGGTGGGACAGTGGCACCCACCCTGTCTTGCCGATGATGCCAGAGAGGCGGCGTCGCGGGAGGTGGACCCGCACCGATCTGGGTGATCCCTGGTTAGAGGAGACGGCTGGCTCAGACAGCAGGCCAATGGTCACAGTGGGACTGCCGGCGTCATGGAGCAGGCGCCGGCTACAGTTGGCCAGGAGGTGGCTGTCGGGAGTCCCCCTGTGATGGAGGTCTGAGAGGTGGGTCCTGGGCAGGCAAAATCAGCGTGAATTCAGGCTGACTGCAGAGGCTGAAGCAAGCAGCAGCTCCCACTACAAAGGACAGCCCGGAGGCTGTATCTTTATACCGCAGGGGTGTGAGTACAAATACAAGCACCACACTCACAATAATCACCAGCTGCCCTTCATACATTACTCAAAGGCTTAATTTCTGCCTAATCATATAACCGACTTACTAGCAAGCTGAGGCAGCAAAGAGGAGTGACCAAAAGGGATAGATAACTCAATATCTATAACAGACTGGTAGGACTTAGGAAAAAAAAGCTATTCCCTGAGGGAATACAGGAAGAATTTGCAGCCTGAGGCAGATATAAGTCAGGGGGAGTTGGTGTATGCATCTACTGTACTATCTAACATATTGCCAGTTACACTTATAATCCACAGCACACAGCACCAAACTCGGGTTTTTGCATTGGCAGGACTGCTGTATAAATATAATTATTTTGGAGTATGAATAGTTATGTTCATTGTGACTGTGATGGAATAACCCCACAGGACTATATTTGTTGATATTGCAAGGCTTATATACGTACCAAGGTACCAGCATAAGCACATTATATGGACTTACCTATATTGGGGAGGGGAGTCCAGTTATACTAATCTATGGCATGACAAAGTCTATAATACGACCAAGGAAAAGTGAAGGCTTGCTAGAGGAAAAGCCCCATAAGGATAATTAACAAAGACAATATCTACACTTCAGAAACTGAACCGGGACTATAAACTCTGGATTGGAACTATTTATAAATATAGTCTCCTAACTAATGTTATAACATTGTTTAAGTTTAAGGGTTTTGTATATTAAGCAATGTATTGATGTAATACATGGAGTTGTGTTTATCCTCTGTATATTAACAGCAGTTTATATGCAAAGTACAAGTGAAGATCCTTTACTTATATTCCTTATAAAAGTAACTTTAATGTTTTTTAACTACTGTGTGTTTACTTACCTGGAGTGATTACGGTGGGAGATCCATTACTGCGGAATCTGTGGAAGGAGGTGGTGGTAAATGTGAAGTGAAATGATACAGTATTGTATGTGATTACACATTATCTATACACCACACTATATATTCTATCACTGGGTTTTCCCAGGAGAGCCCTTTTGACATTCCAAATAATTAACCTGGGTGGAGGCACTGACAATGGGGACATACACCACCAATAGAGGGTAAGGGTGGGTACATTAGGAGTAACAATGGTGGTAGTAACCTGGTGACTCTTTAGTGGTAAAAAGGGGGGTTACACTTGGTGGACAGGTCAGCATATTTTCTGGGTGAAGAATGTGTGGTGTGGGACCACCCTGGACCCAGGGGTTTTGTGCACTTATTATAGATATGCACATGATTATAGTTTTACAACAAGAAATTACCTAAATATAGTGTGCCCAACCTCTTAAATCTCCTGCATTTTTCTACGAGGTATGAACAAAAAGTGTGGAATACTTGCCTATGCCACATATACTTGTTGGAATGTGTCTGGGCAGAACTTGTGATGCAGCTGTGGAGTAAGCATGTCAAAAGGTTCTTCCACTACTATGTTTTTCTTGATTTTAATGATGTGTAAAGTTCCTGTAACTCTTGACTCTCCTATCACAAACACTGGGCCTGATTCAGTAAGGAACGCAGTTGCTAATTTGCACGCAATCGGCCAATTGTTGCGTACTGCGCATTGTGATCGGGACTGCAATTGCAGTGAGTATGCAGACCCATCGCAGAGTGATTGACAGGAAGTACCCTTTGGGGATGGTGATGCGGGGTGGTCAGAGAAACATAGGCATGTCAGTGCGTCTGAACGCCGTTGCAGAGGAGTGCATAAATTAGCCAATCAGATTGCCTATGCAGCTTGAGCTCTCACTGCGTGCAGGAAAGTTAGCAATTTAGTGGTAGGATCAGACCTGCCTTAAATGTGCGAGTGGCTCCCATGTTACCGATGTTTTCTCTGGATTGCAAGGTATTACGGATGTGCGAGAGGGGAAGTGGACATCTACATGTTGTCCTTGTGAGCGCTTTGTAATTGCAATTATTAGCATACTTTCACAGCAGAACTGCGAGCGCGATTGCATCAGCGATCCTTGCTGAATCAGGCCCACTATCCACTGCTCTTGCTGGTTTTTTTCACCTGTCCAGTAATTTTTTTAAATAGTGTCTTCCTGCTGTTTAATGACTTTGGGGTCGATTCAGACCCAAAAGGGTCCGGGTATGCAAATTCCACGATCACACTGTCTGGTGTAAGGACGCCCTCCATGTCTTAGAGAGCGATGGCAGAGAGAACGCACGCCGGTCTAAATACGCCCATTTTTCTTTCTTAGCACACGTCATCTCCAGGAAGTATATGATTAATCAGAACCATCGAGAGCCATCCGCACGCAGCCCTTGAGGTAGACCCTACCCTGCCGCAAGCACCGCGATTACTGCAGGCTGAAATACAACCAAGTGACGTGTACTATGACTCCTCCCTGCTAATTATGCACACCCATAAAATGCCGTTTAGACACCCAGACACACCTGCTTTTGCAGCACCACTCCCCTGTTCACAAGCACCTTCCCGTTACCACCCACAAACGGCACATTCTGTCACTCAAAGTAGTGTCCAGTCTGTATACTACGACCACACAATTCCTGAATAGAGTGAGTGACCCGCGCATGCGCATATTGACGCATACCCAGACGGACGACTATCGGCCATAGCGTACGTCCGTGGCTTAGCGTCCGGGTCTGAATCAGGCCCTTTATTCCATCTCCTCAATTTAGTCCAGAATAGGCTTTACTACAGAAGCAAAAAAGGTTTTACATCAAAGTGGAATGTTCCATGATCTTTATGTATCTTTTGTCCATTAAGGATATACATCCCTATGATGTAACCAGGCAAATCACCATCTACTCCATCTGCAGTGAATGTGAACATCTTTCCATTTTTCCACTTGTTATTGCACCTTGTATTCCAGTATATGATGTTACCTTAACCCTTCTAGTTGAGAGATAAATGGTGAGAAAAAATGAAAACAAAATCAAGGCCCTGCACCAAAGTTTTCTGCACCATTGCTCTTGGCTTCTAGTATATCTCATCTTGTTCTTCATGATTCTGTTGCTATTTTGCTTGTGCCGTGCTCTCTTACACTGTACTCATGCTTTTATTGTCCTCCTGAATCACTGTCTCTCCTTTTCACTGCCTTGTCCTGCCACAGAATTATCATTGTATTTTTGCTTTCCTGCCATCACATCACTTCTTCTCTACCCTATCTACTAAGTTTTCACTCTCTGGGGTCTAGTCATCATCACTTAATTTCTACAAAAGCAGGTGACAATGAACATTTTTGGGCAGTTCATCCAAAAGGTAATGCAGGAGATATCACAGATACAGATACCTCCTGCTTACCTTTCACTTCCGATCTGGTTCAAGCTCTGAAAATACAATATTTTCGAAGCTTGACTGCTGGGGCATTCCCCATCTAGCAGATGCCGTTTGCTCCAGCTCGCAGCGCACACCATGCTCCTTCCTTTCAGATCCCTCCACCCCTGTCTGCCTCCTTCCGCCGGACGTCGGGTCTGTGTGCGCCTCCGGGAACTCTAGGCCACGCAGGTGCGCTAGCACTGCCGAGTCGACTTTCACTGTTCCTAAAGGAGCAATGAAGCCGTTCGGGGCGACAGCTGATTTTCGGGCCAATGAGGAATTGCTCCGGCGGTCACGGCAAGTTATTATGTTAATTATCTGGGCCCATTTGGACCCCGTTAACATAATGAATAGACCCCTCTGTCTTCCTTTTTGTATCTCACAAGGATTATTATTTCTCCACATATTGCTTATCCTGCCCAATGTAACCTTTGTAGTGCACCCAAGACGTCTGCCTTGCCTGGTTACTCTTACAGCTAAGATGAACTATCTATGAAACTGATAATTCTTTGTGTATCCTGTTGTTCATATATTGTATTTGTTACTTTGTATCTCCCCAAAGTGTAATCATATCTGTGTATATTGGTTAAGATGGCTGCCTCATGGTATTTTTGTGGTGGGATGAATTTTCTGTGGAACTAAATGATTCTGTAGGTTCTTCTATCTTGTACTCAGTATGTCATATTTTATATTCTCTCACAGTATGCTTTGTATTGCAACCAAGATGGCTGAAAACCACTATAATGTGACTTTTATGTAAGTACAAAGTACCTTTAGTGCGTTTGGAGAAAAACGCTATAAATATTATTATTATTGCTATAAAGGTGCATGTGTCTCCAGATTTGAAGGCATGAACTTTGACAGGAGACCTACATATTCCATTGCAATTGGTTCTGATACCCCTCATATTTTCCCACCGACCTCTGGGTAGGACCATATAAGTTGGGCTATGGTACAGGAGGAATGGAGGGTGTTCCTAGTTCCTTAGCATCACTTAGTGGCAAAAAAAAAACATTTCAGTTTTATTCTCAAAATACAATTGTTGCATGAATCATGTTGGTTATTAAGTACCACATAAGTGGCTTTACATAACACTAAACACAGTGGACAAGGGTGCCTTATATAATGAGGTGGTACATACTTTAGCAATTTGTGCTATGGTGCAGAATCAAATGGTGTGGGGGGTGCTGTGTGCTGGCCGGGTGAGGTGTGATTGGTGATGGGTGCGGCTGTGATCTGTGCTGCCGGGTGAGGGTTGCAGTGCTGGGAGAGGGCAGAGGGCCTGATTCAGACCCACTCGCTGCCGGAGGCAGCTCCAGGTCTGATGGGTGTGATTTTTTTTTCCTCCAGCCTGCTCGCAAAGCTGTGGGTGAACAACCACATCTTGTGCCCGCGGCCTGGAGATGGTCACGATTATCACGACCATCGGTCTTGGTAGGGTCTTGGCTCCCGCAAGCCCGAGTGGACTTCCTGGTCTAATAGAGCAGGAATTCCACTATTGACATCACTAGTTCCTTTGGGAATGCCTGCGTTTGCTCAAACACCCCACCTACCCGCCTACAAAACGGGGCGAGCTGTCACTCACCATCGACAGCCGCCCCGTCTTGTAGTGAGCCCCGGAACGACTGAACTTCAGTCACACGCCGGAGGCGGCGCATGCGCAGGGGACAATCATCAACCAGCTTGTGCGCTTGTGAGCAGGTCAATCAGGCACAGAGTGGTTCTGTATGCGGGGTGCTGTTCTAGGTGAGGGGTGCTAGATGAGGATTGCTGTGCGGGAGAGGGGTGATGGGTGTTGTTGGCTGCCTCTGTGATCTGTGCTGCTAGGTGATGGGGGCTGTGCAGTGAGACATGGAGAGGGGTGCTGGGCCAGATGCAGAACCAGCGGCGGTGCAGCCGGTCCTTTGAACCGACCTGGTCCTGTTGCAGTGAAGGGGTCCACAGCAGTATAATGAGTCTGACTGACTCATTTTACGCCGTTCACCTCTTTGCCATGGGGCGTAACAGAGGAGGCTGCCTGGATAGTTGTATAATTTTGCCTTTAGCACATGATTTTTTAACAATAAAAAATAAGCCATAAATCAATGTGTTAGTTTTGGTGTCCGTGTATAAACACTAAGCTTCGATTATCTGTTAGGGAGCACCAAAAAAATATTGCTTAGGACAGGGGTCTTCAACCTTTAAGACAGTGTGGGCCACATTAAAAAATTCAATGAAGCCCGAGGGTCACTAAGCTATACCCCACACAGTAGCACACTCTTGATTCACCCGATTCACATTACACCACATAGTAGTGTCCTTATTCATGTATGACACACAGCAGTGCACCTTTTACACAATGCCCACATGTATGCCCCTTATACACAATGCTCACAGTTAGCAGTGCCCCTAATATACATTATGCCCACAGCAGTAGTGCCCCTTATACAATTCCCAACAGCAGCAGTGCCCCTTACATATAATGCCCACAGCAGTAGTGCCCCTTATGCAATGCCCACAGCAGTAGTACTCCTTACACTTAATGCCCACAACAGTAGTGTCCCTTATGCAATGCCCCCAGTAGTGGTGCCTCTACTGCAGTGCCCCCAGTAGTGGTAATGCCCCTTATACAGTGCCCCCATTAGTGGTAATGCCCTTTATTCAGTGCCCTCAGTAGTGGTGCCCCTTATTCAGTGCCCCAATAGTGGTAGTGCCTCTTATGCAATACCCCCAGTAGTGGTAGTGCCCCTTATGCAGTGCCCCCAGTAGTGTTAGTACAACTTATGCAGAGCCACCAGTAGTGGTAATGCCCCTTATGTAGTGCCACCAGTAGTGGTAATACTCCTTATGCAGTGCCTCCTGTAGTGGTAATGCAACTTATTCAGTGCCCCCAGTAATGGTGCCCCTTATGTAGTGCCCCCAGTGGTAATGCACCTTATGCAGTGCCCCCCAGTAGCTGTGCCCCTTATGCAGTGCCCCCAGTAGTGGTGCCCCTTATTTAGTACCCACAGTAGTGGTGCTCCTTATGATATACCCCCATTAGTAGTGCCCCCAGTAGTAATGGCCCCTGTACTAATGCCCCCAGTAGTAGGGCCCCCAGTAGTAATGTCCCCTAGTAGTAATGCCCCCAGTAGTTATGCCCCCTAGTAGTAGTGTACCCTATAGTGAAGCCGTTGCAAACAATAAAAACCCTTACCTTAAGCCCCGCTCCTGCATCTGCTGCCGACCAGTCTTCCTGGCTGCTCCTCTGAACAATAGGAGAGACAGTGCACTACACATTGCGGGAGCCGGAAGCCGGAGCTCAGGAGTGAGCCCCAGCCTCTGGCTGCTGCTGGCTCGGGGAGAGAGCCAGTCGGGTGCCCACTGGTAACAAAATCTCAGTGGGCGCCCAGCAAATGCAGCCTGTTGGCGGGCCTCTGGGAACCGCTCCATGATTCCTCGGGCGACGGGCCACTGGGAAGCCTGGCCTAGGGCATCAAATTGCTTAGGGCCAGTTCTGGTAACCTCCTCCTTTGTGGCCTCCCTCACTCCCACCTCTCTTTACTTCAATAAGTTCAATGCTGCTGCCGGGCTCAGATTGGTCTGTCTCTTCTTAAATATGAGGAAGCAGTGAAAAAGATCTTAACATTGCTTAATAAATATATCACTGTATAACTACAGTGAAATTAATGAGTTAAAGGGGGTGGCGTGCACTACAGCAATACACAGTCACTACAGATGTGTCCAGCTACATCTTTGCCGATCGCCCTACATACGTGGGCACGCATCGTGCCTTGCAATTACCCGCAGTTGTATACGCTACGGTATGCTATGGCACGCACTGCTATCACACCATGTAATCCTATGGAGGTGCTGGTGTGAACGCAGTGCGCATATCTACTCGCAGGTGCACACCTCGCGCCATGTGTGTGCCGTGATTTACTGTGTACACAGTGTTGAATTTGTAAATAAACCTTTTAATACATTCCTGCCTACAAACCTCTAAGATGATGAGAGTAAAATGAAACAATATACAGAAGAAATTTCAATAATCGGAGAGAAGTTGAAACAATTTGAGGGTCTGGAACAGTTCCAAAATACATATTTAAAATACAAAAATGAGGTTGAAATAGCCGAAAAAAACATCATAGAAAGAAAACAACAAAAATTCTTGAGAGATAAAAATGATTATTTAAATGGAACAGTTTTCAGATGGAACATAAAAAGAACATATAATAGAAATAAAGGTAAAGATGTTAGAGCTAAGCAATATTCAGCATCAGAACTGGAAACATCAGAGAGTGATATTTCGGATCATTCTTCAGATAATACTAAAAGGAGACATTTTCCTTTTTTAGGGCCAGGCCCCAGTGCACCCCAAGAACAAGGATTCCTAAGAGAACTAGGAGAGGATATAACAATAAAAAACAAAGGAAAAAGAGAAAGAGGGGACTGGGGAATGAATCCGAAGAGAAAATACAACTCCTTCAGGAGATGATTTCAGAAGATACTCTGAAAATAATAAATCTTAGTGATAGAGTATTAAATGAACACCATCAAAATGTCCTATCTAAAGGACTATCCTTCTCTCCAGTAAAAACTATGGATAGATTTACAGTAGAGAAAGATCTCCATTTATTCATAAGGAAAATATTATTACACAAATTTTACAATAATAAGGATAACCATACCCTTAACATTGAGAATCAAGAAATTGAGGCCATTAATGCTCTCGAAGAATTAATGGAAGATAATCTAATGACACAAACAGAAGAAACAAAAGAACATCGAGATACGAAATTAAAGAAAAAATCAACCTTTTTTCCTAATTACCAGATCTGTCCACAAGTAAAAATCTATTTGGATCTGGTATCTAAGGATTTGGATAAATTAAATACCAATAAAAGCAAGATTTGTCGCTTTAATCTAACAAAAGATGAAACAAAAGCCCTTCGTGAAATTCAAGAATGGCATGATGTTGAAATAAAAGCATCAGATAAAGGTGGGAATATCGTTATTTGGAAAAAAGATCTTTACTGTGAGGAAGTGATGAGACAACTAAATGATCGAACATGTTACCAAAGAATGATATTTAATCCCACAGCAAACTTTCTGAATGCGTATAAACGTCTAGTAGAAGAGAATTATTGTGATGGAATTATCACTAAAAGGGAAAGAGATTATCTATGGGTAGAGAGTCCCAAAATACCAACTTTTTATGCCCTACCTAAAATACATAAGGACCCTGACAGACCACCTGGAAGACCAATAGTATCAGGTATTGGAGGTCTGACAGAAAGGGCAAGCACTTTTGTTGACAGACAACTTAGGGGTTTTGTTACAGAATTACCATCGTATATTAGAGACACCTTAGATGTCTTGGGCAAAATAGAAAATGTAACACTAACATCAAATACATGGCTATGTACCTGTGACGTGGAGTCATTATATACGAGTATGGATCATAATAAGGGACTCGAAGCTGTGGATTACTTTCTAAATATCAAAGGCAAAAATGAATTCGATGAATTCACCCTAAAACTACTAGAATTCGTATTGACGAAAAATTATTTCGTTTTTAACGAACGATATTACCTACAAACCCGGGGTACAGCAATGGGCAGTACATGTGCACCAACTTATGCTAATCTGTACCTCGGGTGGTGGGAAAAACAATACGTCTTTACGGATTTGAATGATGAATACACAGATCATGTAATAGGATGGTTTCGTTATATAGACGACATCCTGATCATGTGGGAAGGTGAAAAAGAACTTTTGGAAACTTTCATTGATACTTTGAACCACAATTCCCTGAATTTAAGACTAACCTCTGAAATAAGTAAAAACTCAATAACATTCTTGGATTTAAAGATTGAAGTAGATGATGAAGGTGGAATTACATCAGATCTTCACAGAAAAAAGACGGCAACTAATAGCATTCTTCATTACGAAAGCTCACACCATCCAGCAACTCTACGTGGAATACCTAAAGGAGAATTTCTTAGGTTACGTCGTAATTGCTCCAATAGTAAACAATTTGATATAAGAGCAGAAGAATTGACGAATAGGCTGAAAACAAGGGGATACAGTAAAAGGATCATCAAAAAGGGCTACAGAATAGCCAAGAAAAGTGACAGAAAATCCCTTATTTATCCAAACAAAAAATACAACAAAGAAGATAATAAGATCAGGTTTATAGGCACATTCTGTGAGGAATACGAACAGATCCAAGACATCTTACAAAAACACTGGAATGTAATAACAACGGATTTGGATCTAAAGAAATCCCTGGGAGACAAAATATTTACCAGTTGGAGAAAGTCTCCTAATATAGGGGATACGCTAGTGCATAGTCATTTTTTATCTGAAAGATCATACAAAAAGAATAAGCTTAAAATCAAGGGATGCTACCCATGTGGAACATGCAGTACATGTGAACATATTGAACAGACAAAAGGAATCAAAGACCGGTATGGTCGAAATAGAAAGATATATGATTACATAAACTGCAAAACGATAGGAGTTATATATTGCCTCATTTGTCCTTGTGGGAAGAAATATGTAGGCCTGACAAGTAGACAATTAAGAACAAGAATTATGGAACACATGAGGAATATTAAGAATGCATCATCTGACGTATTGAAATTTAAAAAATTAACTAGTGTAGCTCGTCATTTTCTATATTATCATCAGGGAAACTCAAAAAAACTGAAGGCCTTCGGTTTAGAACGAATACATCTAGGAATCAGAGGAGGAGATTTCATGAAAGAACTACAGAAAAAGGAAACAAAATGGATATTTCTCCTAGATTGTGTTGATCCCCAAGGGATGAAAGAATTTAATCAATTCTCAGCTTTTCTTTGAGTTATCCATATACACTTAAGACATAAGTATGAAGCATATTCTTTATTATTATGAATCTATACAATTATTATATGATACAAGATAATGATACTTTATCACAAACAGTGTGACTATTGTTTAATACATATACTTTACAATTCACATCATATGCATCTTTTATTTTGCTCTAGGGGTTTATCACAATAATTTTATTTTATATTTTTTACTTTGATTACATATGAATTTATGCATATATACATACTTGTATATAAATATACAATATTTGTGTTCACTAAATATTATATTTGTGTATATTTTTATTTTTTAATTTTATTTTTATTTCACTTTAATATTATATATTAGTATAATTAGTTTATTACTCTGATATATTATAATCTGTTCATCACCTTTCACGATATGTAGTATTCACATTAACACTAATTAATTGTATTATCATATATTTTTTCTTTTTAGAATTCTCTGTTTTTGATATAATTTTAATTTAAATTTTATTTTATTTTATTACAAGTTTACACTACACTTTAAATATAAATATTGATATTAACACAGTTGTATAAGGAGCCTACACATTAGTGATGCACTGCTATAAAGTATTTAGTATTAATTATCTATACATTAAAATTCACTTTTTTTACACAGGGTTTTATTTGTACACTTAGTATTATTATTTATAGATATATCATGAGAGACTAATTTATACTGTCAATTAAACTGTTATAAGTTTTATTGTTTTATTTAATATAAAATAAATAAATATTAATATATATACACTTTAATATAATCTTAATCACATATTATGATTGTCTCGATTATTGAGTAGTAATAGGATGCATTGATATATACAAAATGTGAGAAATAAATAGTGATTTGGGGTTAATCTACGAGATTTATAGTAGGAATCAGTTAATAAGATTATGCAGAATGAATCAATGGAGTTGAATATGACTTTAATTACCATCTACTTACCATGAGAATGATTATAGGTCTAGCTAAGTCTTGTTTCCAAGACAAACTGTCAATCAAAATGACTGACAGAATCCTTATCCAATGAGAACATACTATATGGAATAAAAGGTAGCGGAAGTATAGGTTCGGGTTAGAGCCTTGAGAAAGCCTATGGTGAAACGGCCGTTGGCGTCCTAAACGGCTGCTATAAATAAAATATGTGATCATCTATTATTTAATATAATATGTTATACTGAAAATGTTGAAGCGCGTATGACTGAAATCATTATAATATATGATGTCCGTGACTGCGATAAGGACATAATATAAGCGAACCGCCGCACAACGTGATTTCACATTAATAGATCACAGGCAGCAAGCGGGATATTTTACCTTGCTGTCACTATACGTGATTATGATGGGGAATAATGTATGCAAAAGAACTACGGAGTAGTGCTAGTAAAACTATATAAATAATATATGTGATGTTTTATCTTGCTGTCCAGACACGTGTTACACTAATAGAGAACTGCGAGTATAAGAGAACCATCTAGCAGCGTGAGTGCATGTCAATATAACACAGGCAGCAAGTGGGATACTGTACATTACTGCCAGAATATGTGGCTGTGATGGGATATAACTTATATTAGAAAATTTCGGAATAATTAATATCGTATATGCTGTGAGTGGGACACCTCGTCTTGTTATTTAGATATATATCATAACACAGCACATACTGCAGTGATAATTACTAGCCAAATATAGGAGATCATTGTGTGAGCGGCAGCATTATAAACCCATTATCCATTATCCAGACCATTTAGTATTTAATATTATATGTTATATTGAAAATGTTGAAGTGCATACGATTGTAATCAATGTAACAAATGATGTCTGTGACCGCGATAGGGACTAACTAATACTAGTGAACCGCCACAGAGCGTGACTCTATATCAACAGATCACAGGCAGCAAGCGGGATATTTTACCCTGCTGTTACAATACGTGATTCTGATGGGGAATAGTTTCTGCGAGAGAACCACAGAGTAGTGCTAGTAAAAAAACCATACAAAAAGTGTATGTGATACTTTACCTTGTTGTCCAGTCACGCGTCCTATTAATAGAGAATTGCGATTATAAGAGAACTATTTAGCAGCGTGAATCTATGTTATCATAACCCAGACAGTAAGTGGGATATGGTACTTTACTGCCAGAATATGTGGCTGTGATGGGATATAATTAATATCAGAAAATCTCTGAATAGTATAATTAATATCATACATGCTGTGAGTGGGACACCTCACTTTGCTATTTAGATACATATCATAGTCTAGCACATACTGCCGTGACAATTACTAGCCAATACAGGAGATCTATCTGTGAGCAGCAGCATAACAACCCCATTACTTATTATAAATTACAATCAAATGTTCTGTTGATTAATGATTGAAATCAAAGAACAAGGTCTGATACTATTGGTTTGATAATAGAAATTTACTGTCAATAAAGACTAAAAGGACACACATTGAATGTGTTAAGTATTGTATCAGTTTATTTTTGAAACATATCTGTTATATAAATACAGCACTTCAATGTGACAAATTAACAGTTCAACCATCAGTACAACTAAAAATATAACTATAAGAGCATTTTAAGCTTATAATTGAGATCTACATATGAAATAGCAGCCGTTATATTTTAATTACACTTTTTTCTTGACTTTTCACTTTTTGTATTTTAATATTTCACCGACTCTCATTTTATTACATATCAATAAAAGTATAAGTTTTAGAATTAGCAGGTTCAGAGTGCATCAAATGAGATGCTTTCTTTCTTCTTGAATAAAATTGTCTACATTTTATAGCATCATGGTAGCACCCTCATTATAAACTTTGAAAACAGGAATATATAGTAAGGTAGAGTAGAGGTAATCTAATACCTTTTTTCAAATAAAGATCATTGTAATTTATGAGGTTTGAACCTAAGGTAATATAATACAATATATACCTAGTCCATTGGACACTGGTGCGGGATTTATTCAAAACAAGTTTCTCAAACCTCTAAGATTCACCTGCCTAGAACCTCTAAGACAAAACCTGCCTATAAACCTCTAAACACAACGCTAATTGCGTACGCAGTATGACCGCAAATAAAGACAGGAGTGGAATCTGTGGTTCCAACGCACAAGTATTATTCAGGTAAAAGTACAGTCAGTTACACGCAATCTATACATACATAATTTAGGCGTAAAAGGAAATAATACAGACCAAGTACGGTTATACATACGCTGCGCCTCTGGACCCAGAGATAGACTTCTGACTAGATATCCTCAGTTCACCCAAAATTCAGCATGAACTGGCAAACCAGTGTTCGGACACATGTATTTATTCCCCCCCAGACTGAAACAGGACAAAGGGGGAACTTCCTGCTGATCTCATTGGTTCCAAGAGGAGAAGCATATGTAACGACACATTTAACAGGTTGTTTCAAATAGACTTTCCCTGCCTCTAACAGCCGGAGTCTTTCTGGTAACGCCTCCTTTAGTATTCTAACAGTTGAATCTAAAATATACATTTTGGTTGCTTGTAGGTTCTGCGGTCCATAACTCGAGAATGCATAATGCGATCTCCTCACCGATAGCACCGGGAAACTGTGGAAAGAGTATGCATCAGAGCAACTCCAAGAATGACATGTTTATCTTGTATAATTCCTTAGTTAACAAATATCTTTATTTCTTAGCATTTAAACTAACTGAACCTTCTTGAATCATACATTTTGATGCTTATGGAACCTTGTGTGTGAATATGTAGTGTGTGTGTATTCGGGGTTTGGTATAAGGGCGCTAGTTATTAATGGGTGAGATTTAAGTGCATAATCTCTCATACACGAAGTGAACATCCAGCAGTGTGGATGGCTGAGGGTTGTAGTTCTACATTCCCTCTGTCAGCAGGCCCCCACCTGTTGTGTGTTCAAAGGAAAACAAAACCTCTTTTGTTCTCACAGACTCTTGTGTGAAATGCAAATGTATTATCACCTCAAACTGTGGGATTTGGGGCCATCCTGTCTAGGATTCAGGCAAATCCAATTGTGTAGATATTATATTACAATTGCCACAACTATACTTTATCTGCATCCAGGGATTCCCAATTTGTATGTAAAAATACCCATTGTCTCTTCTTATTTACATTTACTCAGAAAGCTTGTTTTTTTCAGTTGCCCTTGGTAGGTTAACAAAAACATTGCCATCTGTTCTTAGCTCCTGAGTTATAACTTGAATTGGCTGACCACAAAAATGGTGTCTTGCGATCTCATTTAAAAAATGGAGTCTTGCGGCCATTCGCAAGATGGCGTCGCTGCGATTAAATTTTAAACTGAACTTGTCTCACTCAATTATTCAGCTTCGACAGTCCACCCTTTGATAGCAAACAACATGCTATCACAACCTAATTTGAATCTGTTTAGCCATGCATGAGAATATACCGTTCAATGTTATTATGGTATGACACAGTATGGTCATTTGAACCATTCCGATAATGCATCTCCGGGAGGGACATAAAACTGCCCTTATATGCACACCGCGGATCCTTAAGGGATCATGGGAAAGATGTGGGGATGCACCTATCCTATAAGGAGAGCCTTGGAAGGGGTTGGGACTGCATTACCTAAGATGACTTAAAACAACATAAACGTTATATCCATGCACGACCACTCAAACTCAGGCTACACTGTTATACACTACGTCATAACTCAGGATTGAATTACAGTTCTTCCTTATTATTGTTATTCACATTTTCACAACAATTTACTGTACTGAAATTGGACCGGCACTCCCCTGATTTGGTATAGCACTCCTCCTCCTGACTCCACTCCATCAGCTCCGCCATCAGCTCACATCTCCTTTATCGGTCCCCCATCACAGACACCGAGCATCCCCAAACAGATCATCATGACAAAAAAAATAAAACTCTGGAAAAAAAAAAGAACTAGGATGACCACAGCAGACCACTCCAATGCTTGAAGCACTGATCTACACATTTCTTTAGCTCAGATATCTCACCGTCACCTTTTTAATCCCTCCGGCACAAGCTCGCAATCGACAGGTCCACGTTATCGGCCTTGTCTCTGCCTTGTATCTCCACCGGTTGGTTAACCTCCCTCTAGTGAGCAGAATGGACCCACGTATCTTCCCTGGCCACCCTTTGAGGATGCTGTATCGTCAGATACGGACCTTTCCACCGATCAGTCAAACAACCTGAGCTAAAAAAAATTTGGATCATAACAAATTCTTCCAGATTTGACATCATGACAGTTTGCATTAGACATGTTAGTTAATAACACTTCCAATTTCGGTTATTCTCATTCATCTTCGTGAGACCCTGCACAGTAACCTCATTATCATATTTTCACATGAGGCTGCCTGTTTGGACAGTATCTCAAAGGGGGGGCAAATAAAGGAAAAGACAATCTGGGATAATCTCAGTGTTGTTACCCATCATCTTACACATCATTTTTAATAATTCTAGGGATATAGTATCTGCATACAGGTTCCTGCAATTAAATCTTGTTATCAATAGCTACTGCTCTAAATAATGCCTGTGCCACTGGGTTGGATAGTATTCCGAGTAGTCGACCTCAGCCTGGCATGGCTGCCGTTTATCCTTAGCAACCTTGTGTCCTATGAGTGGGAGATAAAGCACAACAGTTTAATATCAACAACAATAAATCATCCACATTTTACATTAGAACAGATCCATTGATAGGTTGAAAATATTGTAAACAGTCATATAAGGCCTGGGAGAAGATACTGGGGTTACCTATGAACTCATGGGAAACTCGTGTTCCTGTGTGGTGTTCTTTGCTTTGCAGTACTTACTTATGTGTCCCACTTGGTGACAGTTAAAACATAATTTTGAACGGGGTGGATGAAAAGATTGTTGTGGGATTTGAGCAAGAGGGAATGGTGGTGGGTATGGGTAAGGATAGGGAGGGTAAGGATATTGTGGGGAATATGAGTATGGGACCTGTGGTTGTGTATGATATGTGGGGTAAGGATGTGTTTGCTGTGGTGTGGGATTGGTGAGGACATGTAATTGTTCAGTTGCAGGTGTGTGTGTGGGTGCAGGTGTGTCGGTTGGCTGTGATGTTAACGTCATTCTCTCCAGAGCTTGTATACTGACAGCCATTAATTTTTCGTTCTGGGTCTCCCTCTTTTTTTGAGATGTTTTTGTCATGTTCTATGGCAGACTCTATGAGGTTATCTATTGTAAGTCCCCGCCAGCCAGGCTGTGAGGTCTGAACCCGAGTCTTTAAATCGTCTTTCAGACCGTCCATGAGTACCGTGACTATCATTCCCCTGTGGTGAGTGCTATCTTTAATATCTTCTATCCCAGTGTACTGGGTGATAGCCTGCAGAGCCCGGTCGCAATATTCTTCTGCAGTTTCACTCTCTTTTTGCTTAATTGTAAAAAATTTGTTCCAGTTAACTACTACTGGAAAATATAAACCCAATTGAGTTACAATGCGGGAAATGTTACCTTGGTTTACTTGGTCTGTTAAGGGAACGTCGCCATCCAATACACAGTCCGTGATAAATTTTGTCACGTCGGTATTGCATGGTAGACAGGCCCTTAACACCACACGCCAATCTTTATTAGTGGGCTCATGAGAACTACCCAAATTTCTCAAAAATCTTTGACATTTGGCTAGTTCCTTTTTGGGATTGGGGAAATCATTTATGATGGAATTTAGTTCTGCTCTTGTCCATGGACAATGCATTACTACTTCCCTAGTGGGCACTACACCGTTTGCATCCACATTTCCATTCGGAACAGTTATTGTCCGAATGGGATGCAGACCGGCATCGTTGCTACCTCTGACCTGGTTACCTGGCTGGGGGTTTAATCTGCTGCTGCTACGTATGGTATTAACAACTTCCTCAATGGGTGCAGAGTGTATTAACACTTCCCTTGCTATTACCGATGGAGATGGCGGCACCACCCATGATTGTGGTGATGCAGCATCTATCATTTGCACAGCATGGGAAATGGCAGACATGACAATAGGCTCATCTTCTACATCATAAACATTTTCTTTATGGTTACTTAAGAGGGGGTACAAATTACTTGTTACATTTTTATTGGTATTTTTGGTAACCGTACTTGCACCTCCATCCACATAAGGTGGGGGAGGTGAGCGTGAACTGCTTGCAATACTCTCCACGATGCTACTTTGCCGCACGTGCGCGCCAATTTGCGGCTCGCCCGTATTGCATCTCAGCGTCGTGGATGTATTTTCTGGCAATGCGTTTGCAACGCTAGTTTGCGTCGTTTGCACATTTTTAAGCCAAGCATCCCCTTCATGCTGCCATATTTTTTAAACATTCAAAATACTTAATCTTTTTCTCTCAGGATCGCACCATACTGATGTGATCCTGGACATTATCTAACACATTTTTATCAAAACTACCAGTTCTGGGAAACGGTCTAACACTCTTTCTCGTCATATTAAACCATATATAGTATGCATAATACGACGTGCTGATCCACCTCCATTAGCAGCACATCATTGCCTAACATTTCTACTGTTTGTGTGGCTCCCATTCTGAGACAATTCCTACGCTTTTCAATAAAAATTTAAACTGGTGAAAGACAATCAAGATACTTTCACTTACCTACAGACGAAATTTCTAGATGCGCCCCGTTCACCTACGGACGAAATTTCTAGATGCGCCCCGCTCACCTACGGACAAAATTTCTAGATGCGCCCCGCTCACCTACGGACGAAATTTCTAGATGCGCCCCGCTCACCTATTATCTCTCAGCTCACAATCACACCTAGTGCGGCTCAACTACAATGCTCAAATTTTATTGAACACTGCAGTCACACTGAGAGCCGGTCCCTAACAAAAATAACAAACCATACACCTGCTCTGTGTACTGAACGGTAAGCTGCTTACCGAGCGGCTAGGCTAACCCTTGCACCTAGCCCTTAAGGATCATACGATACCCTTAACTGTCCAACACATACTCACTGTTACACACTTTTTCTCTGCGCAGAAAATAAACGTTTAACCCAGATATTGGTAGATAGAAAAAAATGTAAACCTTAATGGCTTTGTTCAAACACGTGGCAGCAGAACCGGAAGTGCGTATACGCTTATTGTGCGACCGGCCGCATACACAATTATGCGACTACCACACTAGCGTATAATGACTTTTTAACTGCGTACGCAAAAATGCATCTCAGCCGCATACTCAATACTGCGGCACCCCTCTAAACGTAAGGTTCTATCAACAGAGAAAAAAAATTTGGATTCTGATCAGTGCTTCCTCTACACAATAACCGGCAGTACGCTCTCAGCAACACTGTGGTAATGAAAGACTAATGCGTCTCTCAAATGGTGCCTCCACCCTTTTGCTGAGAGAGGACTGACGGAGTGTTATCGTGTATCAGATAGTGTGATAAACCGATGAGCCCCCACAGTTGAATTTGTAAATAAACCTTTTAATACATTCCTGCCTATAAACCTCTAAGATTCACCTGCCTAGAACCTCTAAGACAAAACCTGCCTATAAACCTCTAAACACAACGCTAATTGCGTAAGCAGTTTGACCACAAATAAAGACAGGAGTGGAATCTGTGGTTCCAACGCACAAGTATTATTCAGGTAAAAGTACAGTCAGTTACACGCAATCTATACATACATAATTTAGGCGTAAAAGGAAATAATACAGACCAAGTACAGTTATACATACGCTGCGCTTCTGGATCCAGAGATAGACTTCTGACTAGATATCCTCAGTTCACCCAAAATTCAGCATGAACTGGCAAACCAGTGTTCGGACACATGTATTTATTCCCCCCCAGACTGAAACAGGACAAAGGGGGAACTTCCTGCTGATCTCATTGGTTCCAAGAGGAGAAGCATATGTAACGACACATTTAACAGGTTGTTTCAAATAGACTTTCCCTGCCTCTAACAGCCGGAGTCTTTCTGGTAATGCCTCCTTTAGCATCCTAACAGTTGAATCTAAAATATACATTTTGGTTGCTTGTAGGTTCTGCGGTCCATAACTCGAGAATGCATAATGCAATCTCCTCACCGATAGCACCGGGAAACTGTGGAAAGAGTATGCATCAGAACAACTCCAAGAATGACATGTTTATCTTGTATAATTCCTTAGTTAACAAATATCTTTATTTCTTAGCATTTAAACTAACTGAACCTTCTTGAATCATACATTTTGATGCTTATGGAACCTTGTGTGTGAATATGTAGTGTGTGTGTATTTGGGGTTTGGTATAAGGACGCTAGTTATTAATGGGTGAGATTTAAGTGCATAATCTCTCATACACGAAGTGAACATCCAGCAGTGTGGATGGCTGATGGTTGTAGTTCTACATTCCCTCTGTCAGCAGGCCCCCACCTGTTGTGTGTTCAAAGGAAAACAAAACCTCTTTTGTTCTCACAGACTCTTGTGTGAAATGCAAATGTATTATCACCTCAAACTGTGGGATTTGGGGCCATCCTGTCTAGGATTCAGGCAAATCCAATTGTGTAGATATTATATTACAATTGCCACAACTATATTTTATCTGCATCCAGGGATTCCCAATTTGTATGTAAAAATACCCATTGTCTCTTCTTATTTACTTTTACTCAGAAAGCTTGTTTTTTTCAGTTGCCCTTGGTAGGTTAACAAAAACATTGCCATCTGTTCTTAGCTCCTGAGTTATAACCTTAATTGGCTGACCACAAAAATGGTGTCTTGCGATCTAATTTCCAAAATGGAGTCTTGCGGCCATTCGCAAGATGGCGTCGCTGCGATTAAATTTTAAACTGAACTTGTCTCACTCAATTATTCAGCTTCGACAACAGCAATGATGTAACAAGACACATCTGTATGTAACAAGTGTTATCTTGCATTTGTCTCAATTTCTTCATGGGTAGATTTATCCCAAGATCTGTGGCTGTACAGTACTCCCTAAGCTAATTTTCTGTTCTGATTACAGGCTGTATTTGAAAAATGACCTTTAGAAGCTGATTGGTTGGTACTTTATATATATATCCACTTTATGGACCTGATTCACTACCGATCGCAACTGCGAATGCAATAGCGAATACGCACGCAGTTCAACTGCGATGGTATGCTAATCCATTGCGATCGCTATGCTGCTGTAGCACAACATAAGGATGTCACTTTACCTTACACACATCCGTAATGTTTAGCAAGACTGCAAAACCATCGGTACAATAGAGTACCATCGCAGCCTCACACACACCTGCACAAGCCCTGACCTTACTTAGAAATTGCTAACTTCATCGCAAGCTATGAGTCCTCAGGCTGTTTAGGGAATCGCAGTGGCTAATTTATGCATGCCCCTGCAATGGCATTCAAATGCACTGGAACGCCTGCGTTTCGCCGACCACCCCCCATCACCTCCCACAAACGGCACTTCCTGTTAATCACTCTGCAATGGATCTGCATGGTCACTGCGACTGCAATCCCGATCGCAGTGGCCGGCTCGTGCACTGTGATGCATACACACGCACAGTACGCAACAATCGGGCGATTGTGTGCGTAATCGCAGTTGCGATCGGTATAAATCAGGCCCTATATCTCTCCAAGATTTGATACATCTCCTCCACAGTGTTTCATTTGCAGTGGTTTAGAGGCTATAAGCATATAATTTAAATAAGACTACCTAACATGCAGGTACTGTACATACTGCAGCATTTGAAATATTTAACAATTTGTAATTTAATCCATCTACTACATAATAGATATAAATAATAAAAAAGCTAGAAATGGAAATTATTGTCATGAAGGCTGTTACCCAAAGTGCTCCTAAACTCACTCTCGTAGTTTTAATCAGTACACGATGCATTATGCAAATCTCTCAAGTCATCTGTTCAGTGATTGTATTTTGTTTTCTAATTGTTAATCCACATGTGAGCTAATATGACAGCAGTTAACTAACAAAACACTGCGGTAAGTAAATTGTTTTTTTTTTGTAATTTCTTGTGTCAGAGATATAGCACCAAACTATGTTATAATAAGAGCAAGAATTATGCATCATTTCAATATTAAATACATACAGCATGCTCATTTACCCTACAGTCAGATTTAGGCAACCGGTGTCTTCCCACCTGGTGCTGTACTACAACTCTCAGCTTGTCTCTCTGATCTATCTATCTATCTATCTATCTATCTATCTATCTATCTATCTATCTATCTATCTATCTATCTATCTATCTATCTATCTATCTATCTAAACACCCATGTAAATAATTTGCTGCAACCGTTAATCAAACATACAAATAGAAGTGACATATGCATAATAGTATGTAATTGTGTAGCTTTTTGCAGGAAAACACTTATGGGATTTTAATAAAGACTGAAGTTATATTTTGTATACACTTAGAAGTGCCCTGGGCATTTGGGAGGAATGACCTTATCTTATGCCGGTGGCTTCTAAAAGCTGTTAGTGTTATGAATTATACACACCCACAAAGCATCAATACTTCCATTAGTAAGCATAAGTGGAGCCTGACAAATGCAAATTATTCCACTTCTCTAATTTTATCTATATAGAAACTTAATAGACAGTGAGGGTGGTGGGGGGAATGTGTCAATCTCCCATAAATACAGTACAGCACCAACTTCCAAAATGGTGCAATAAATGGTTACAATTATTGCAGAATCAGCTCATTCACGTGCACAGAAAATGATGTGCAATCTCTACATCCCATAAACAGACTAAGGGGTATATTTATCAAAGTTCAATCTTACATTCAATTGATGCTCGATTTAGCTCACCTCAAATCGAATGTACAAATCCCTCATGAAGTCCCACATTTACTAAACTTCGATTTTAGAAGCCTTTTCTAAATCAAATTCAATTTGGTTTGATTTTGAACAGTGATTTGATGTTTGATATTACATGCGCATGTACAAACACCAAATCCCACTCAAAATCAAACTTTAAATCCCCAAATGAATAGACCTGCTTCATGCTTTCCATTTTAGCATAAGCAGGTCTGATTGACACAGATGCATGTATAGATCAATGAGATCCATTCACGCATCTGTGTGTAAAATGCTTGTAAAGTGTTAAATATAAAAAAATTACATGGTGTCCCCCCTAAAAGCACAGCCAGTCCTGGTTATGTAAATACGGGGGACAAAAGACGTAGGGGTCCCCTGTATTTACCACAACCAGCACTGACCTAAGCGAACCGGTCTTGGTTTTGGGAATACAGGGCACAAAATGAGTAGGGGGCCCCTGTATTTACCGTAACCAACACCAGACTCTTTCTAGCGGGGGTGTAATGCCACAGCCAGGGGAACCCTTTCACGTGTCCCCCGGCCAAAACATTATGCCTGACCGCTAGTCAGCCCAGGCTTTGGATCCCTTGGGAGGTGGGGAGCCATTAAAGGGGTCCCCCTCTCCAGGGAACCCAAGGCTTGGGCATCCTTGGCACCCCTGGGCGGCGGGTGCCGAGGTGATAGTGTAAAGTTTGTGTAAAAATAGAAGTGATAACATTGTCTTTAATAGTAGAACTACAGGTCCCAGCAAGCCACCCCTGCATGCTGGTACTTGGAGAACCACAAGTACCAGCATGCATGGCATTAAGGGTCCACTGGTACCTCTAGTTCACCTGTAAAGATATGTTAAAATAAAGACAAGACACCCACTGTTACACACACACACTCACAATACCTGGAACGGTCCTCTTCTCCATGTAAGCATCCACCGTCAAAAAAAAGAGGAGCCCGATCCACAAACTGTACCATCCTCTAAGGATGTTACTTCCCGAATGATGGGCTCAGACGCGGCATTTCTCTTAGAAATGCCGGGGCTGAGCATTCATTGGATGAGAGAGGTGAGCCTTTGCCCCTCTCAGCCAATGAACGGTTCCCACCATTGACTACAATGGTGAGAACTGCAAGGTTACTAAAGGTTAGCTTGCGGCTCTCACTTCTATTTTTACACACACTTTACACTATCAACCCAGCACCCACCACCCAGTGGTGCCAAGGATAGCCCTGGGCTATCATTAGTAAATATACTGTACCCGTAAGTATATCAACAGTTTCTATATAAAGTGTAGGGAAGCAGTGGGAATACCAAAACATAAGTTTTAAATGTATGCCTGTACAAAATAAAACTTTGTAATTCATTGCCATTTACATACTGTTTGAAAAATTTTATAGTTTAAATAATATATTGCACATTTTCAAGTATTGGTTATTTATCTGTGACACTACTCCACCACTGTCCACTTGTAGCCAAATAAAAGTACTGGTGCCGATGACATTTAGACGTGTATTGTCTGACTTGAATGAAAATGGATTGAACTACATAATTCCCTTCAATAACTTTGTACATTAAGAGTGCTCTCAAATATGAGAAGAATACTTTCAGTGTAAAGACCTGGGAAAAGCACATGTGAAGTCTTTTGAAGACATCTATTATTCTACTTTAGACTAATCTAATAATGCCAATACAGTACTTACAGTACTCCAGCTTTTTACTTTATTTTGAACTTAGAAATGTTCCACTCTGCAGCGGCATATCAATAGGGGCGGAAGAGACGG
Organism: Taudactylus pleione; assembly: GCA_031769625.1. NCBI lineage: Eukaryota > Metazoa > Chordata > Amphibia > Anura > Myobatrachidae > Taudactylus > Taudactylus pleione. Next base: position 11,574,701 of record JAUIMM010000281.1, on the reverse strand, counting down.
CATTAGTATCTTGTTTATGTCCCTGCAAAGAATCATCGTCTCTCATAGTCTATGCAGCAGATCTAAGAAACATTATAATTTCGGAACCCTCTAAAATGCAAACAACAATAGTGACGAAATTATGGGTGGTGGATATTATTAGGTATTTGAAATTTTGGGGGATGGGAATTACATTTGAAACTATTTGATGCTTAATTCATTCTGTGCGATGCCTTTTATTTGGAGCTATTTATTATTCTCTATAGAGAGTTATAACTTTACTTTAGTTAAAATGAATGCTTACGCTGTGAAGCCTGAAGTTGGTATGTAAGTGCACACAATCATCTAAATTGCACATCATGTCAATTTCTCACATTATGCGCCCAATTCAAGCCTGGTACATGCCATGATTCATTTTACATCTGCTGTTTTGCAAGTTTAATCAGTGATGTTTTTAATCTCAAAGCAATTATCTGCTTTAGTTTTATCAGTTGTTTAACAAGCTTGCTTTGCAAATTTTATCAGTGTATCAATGTTTGTTTTTAGCTCCTGTGCTATTCCTTTTATGCTGAAGCTACTAAATATACAGATGGTCTGTATTTCCATTTCCAAAGATGTGTTTGGCTGTGCTCTATGCTATACTACTAACCCTAACCACTCAATAGTTAGAAAATGGTTGAAGGGTTAAAGGTGAAAGATATTCATCTAAAAGAATTGTTCTATCTCTAAATGAAAAATCAAAACTATGTGATGTTGAGGTGCTAAGTACACGTACAACCAAATTGTGATAATATATCATATTTCTAGACACAATAACCAGGATATTATATGAGCATGTCAAAAATATTTTACAAATAGTGCAGCAAATAATAATTAAAAGCAATACTAATTTAGAATAAACACTGACACATATATCAATCTGCATATTCAATCTATCAGTTTTATGTTGAATTGATAAAAAAGAGAGATATGTGAAAATCAATCCAAACCAATCAAATCAAGATGGAGCAACAGTTCGATCTTCTTCCGTGGAAAATTAGCATCCAACTGTGATTAGTTCATGGTGTGTTCCTAGAAGATGTGCATATGTGTTAATGTTAAATGATTCAACAATCACAGATAGAGACACAATGGAACCTATCATATGACATGTACTGTGTATATAACATGCTGTTCTCTCTGATCTGCTCTTCAACTGTTTTTTAGTTTCGTTTCTAGTACAAAGGGAATGAGTGCGCCTTCTGCCGTGTGAGAGGTGCTCAATCATGTTGTTTTCCTCAAACAATCAAGCTCCATCCCTACTCTACATTGCAATCACTGCACTTTCTGGCTGCTCTGTCAGATAAAATGTGTTGGTTACCACTCATGTTCTGCTAACAATCTAATAAAACAGTTAGCTAAAAAAACAATCATAACAAGTGTGTTGATTATATTTTAAGGTTACAGTACAGGAATGAAACAGGTCATTCAGAATGTGCATGTGACCATCTTAAGGTATTATGTAGTGGTTTAATGGATTATAGACCCATTTTCCTGTACTGTATGACAAATTGCACACACCAAACAAAATTAAATAATAATAATAATAATAATAATAATAATTTTATTTATATAGCGCTTTTCTCCCATAGGACTCAAAGTCGCTTTACAGACATCAGAAAACATGGTACATTGTACAAGGATTTGGTGTTGCAAACAAAATAGAAAACCACAACGAGATAATTAAAATCAATCAACCGAAACCTAGAGAGCACAATATAAGCATATTGCAGGGTTGGTGCAGACATTTTGGGAAATAACTTCCATGAGTTATATATTCCACCAAATGAGGCTGCCGTCTTGGGCGCACTACGTAGGATTACCCTGGGTGGAATAGGTTACGCCTAGAATGTTTATATGGATCAGAAATTAAGGTACAGTATAGCATGCATAATGAAAGCAAGTGCTTGTTTGTATGTAAATTTTCTTTAGAATTTTACTCAAATTCCTTACAAATAGAATCACAATAGGGCTCATGTAGAGGTGGATGTTTGTCTGTATTTACGTACTGCGCTTGTGCACTAAAATCATGTGCACATACTTTTGTAAGTAGAGTTTCCCACTTCTTACACTTATGTCTCCTTATGACTGGATACGCTGCATGGTGGAGGGAAGGTCCAAGTATACATATTCTGAAAGGCTAGGGACATTTAAAGTATTGCCTAAATTATAATATTCCTGTGCAGTGAAAATATACTGCCAATATAATTATAATTATAGACTCCCTAACCTTTCACAACAGAACCACTACATCATATACTCCTTAACAGCTGATGACGGCTTGTGGCTTTGGTTATACCTTGCAAAACCATTGATTTAAACGTAAAACTTAAGACTAATGGTGCGTACACACTACACGATATACTCCCTGAGCGATATCATGTAGTGTGTCCCCGGCAGGCTGTGCTCAATGTCGTTCATGACATTGAGCACAGCCGCTGAACGATATCATTAACGATATCGTTCAGCGCCGGGCTCTCTCCCCCATTCCCTGACATGCAGCAACCTGACGAGATCGTCAGGTTGGCCTACATGTCACCCCGATGAACGATAATGACGAACGACCAGCGGGAACACGCGTCGTCGTTATCATTCATCTTTTTGGGGTTAAAAATGGACGATACAGTGGACGACTGAACGATAACGATATCGTTATTGTTCAGTCGTCCACTTTATCGCTCAGTGTATACGCACCTTAAGGGGTAAATTTACTAAAGTGAGAGTTTTTAGAAGTGAGTTTTAAAAGTGATTTTGCCCATAGCAACCAATCAGATTTTACTTAACATTTAACTAGCACCTTCTATAAGGTAACAGCTAGAATCTGATTGGTTGCTATGGGCAACATCACTTTTAAAACTCACTTCTAAAAACTCTCACTTTAGTAAATTTACCCCTAAGAGTAATGATGCAACACAACAGAGAATGGTGTAAAAAATGACAAGAGCCAATGCCTCCATGGCAAGACTTTTGATGCCGGCTTGATGACCTGCCACACATGAGTAGGACAGGGTAAACCAACCTGACAAGCAGATGGCACGAGAGCCGGAAACCTATCCCACTGGAAAAACCTATCCCTCTGAAAACAAGATAGAACATCTGCTACTCACTCTCAAGTCCCGGAACGTATTGTGCCCTGAAATCAATATTATGACTCAAATACCACAATAAACGCAACACAGCTCTCTGACTATTGATGGCATGACTAAGTTGTCGCACCAAAAATTTATCCAGTGGTTAGTGAGCCTATATGCCCAGGGGCGCCGAGAGGGGGAGGAGCGGGTACATATTACCCAAGCCCGGGCTTCCTGAGGGGCCCGGAGGGGGGCCCAGGTCCAGCACTGCCCCCCCCTCCCTCGCAGCAGCCCAGCACAGAGCGTGTGCTGAGCTGCAGTGGGAGACTGCTCGTGGCTGCTGAGCAGCAGCCACAGCAGTCTCCTATGCCTGTGGGGGGGAGAGATCACACTGATCGCGCCCCCCCTGGCTTTGAGCAAGTCTGAGGGGGCTCAGAGTGGTGCTGTAAAGCTTTTTTTTTTTTCGGAAAGGGGGCGTGGCCATACCTCCCATGATTAGGCTACGCCCCGTGTTACCCAGCCCGTCGTGGCTCTTAGCGGGCCTGTATACGCCCAAAGCTCTACCGCTACCACTATTGGAAAAAGTTACAAAATCAGCATTTTAACGGTCAAACCATGTGCCCATCATTCAGGAGGCCAAGAGCCCGCACACCATTCCCCTTCAAAAAATGCACCGAAACCCAAAGAACCAGAGGCATCTGCAAATAAATGGAGTTCAGAATTAGCCACTGGAGGCAGAAGCCAAATCCTTATCACATTAAAGTCCTCCAAAAATTCCAACCAAATGCGCACATCCTCTTTCATGTCCGTGGAGACTCAAATCAAGTGATGCGGCTTTCTAACCCACGCAGTAACCCTCTCAAAATGCCTGCAGAAAACCCTACCCATCGGAATAACCCAAGACTAACAATTTAGCAAACCCAATAAAGACTGCATCTGCTTAAGGCTAACATTCTTAACAGCAAGGAAGCTTTCCAGCAACTCCCTTAACTCACGCACCTTGTCAAAAGGCAAGTGGCAAAGACCCAATCGAGTATCGATCTCAATAATTGTGTCGTAGGTCCTTCAGTCTTATCTTTCGCGACAGGTGCTCATATCACAGAAAAATGGGCCTAAACTGAAAACAACAATTCACTACAGACATTGTCATCAGCTTGACCCACCACTATAAAATCGTCCAGGTATTGGGCAGTACCAGTGCAGAAAGGAGCTAAAACATTTGAAAAAAGCGCACAAGAGTGAGAAGCCCATTGGTAAGCATTTATCAACAAAAAAACAGGCCTTCAATTTGAAAACCCATATATTTAAAATAATCCGTGTGAAGGGGAAGCAATCTGAAGGCAGATTCGATATCCACCTTAGCCAGCAAGGTCCCCTGCCCAAACTCCTGAACCACCTGCAAAGCCTGCTCAAAAGACTGGTAAACTACCCTGCAATCCAAAGGATCCAGCGCGTCATTTACCAAGTCGCCTTCTGGGAAAGACAGATGTTGAACTAATCTGAACTTCCCAGGGTCTTTCTTAGGAACCACCCCTAACAGAGAAATACACAAACCCAGCAACGGGAAGAAGGAAAAGGACTGCACATGTGTCTCAGCATAACCTTCGCTATTTTCTCCCTAATGATGTTGGGAAACACCCAGGATGATTTAAAATCCCGTGACCTCGCAAGACAAAGGTAGCCTACAAGTCTCATTAAAACCTTCTAACAAAAAAGTTGCTTCCTCCCTGAGGGGATAGCGGTCCAACCATCTTTGCAGAACTGCAACCACAATAGGCAACGACCCCTTACTTAGCAACTCCATGCTGTTCGTCTCGACCCACTCCCAAATTTCTGGGGTGACTGCAAGCTTTTGCAAGGTGTACTCCTCCACAGAGCATGCAGACGTGTTTGTATTTACAATGTGTACCCCAAGCACACTGGGCGTTGAACGCATAACATATCACTTTTCTGGATCTAGTGAATCCAGAGCAGGCCAGAAAGGGCTTTTCTCCCCCTCCCGTAAAGTGTGCCGCTGGCCTCACATGCTGAGTAACCTCCAACCATACTTCCACGTCTTTAAACCCGAACGTGAAAACAGCTTCCGCCTGTTTTCTCCGAAAGCCTTTGTCATACTGATGCCATATATTCCCTTTAGCCGTTACTCAGAAACTGTGAATCAGCTGCATGTACTTCAACACATTGAAGAATTCGCCTGACGTAGTCTCCAAATAAACTGCAAAAACATACATGCCTATTAGCCAGTGCAAGTAAGATCGCCTAGACTCCACTTCTGCAGCACCCCATCAGACATAGGATCTGATTCAGAGCCGCTCGCAAGTGCTGTGCACTCGCAAGTGGCCCGATGGTTTGCGAACACGCATGCGCACGCTTCGTTCTGCGCGTGCGTGAACTTCTCTGTACGATCGCAGCTCGCTTGCTCACCCAGCAAACACAGCCCAGTGAAATGAGTGACAGAGTTCGTTTGTGGGTGGTAACGGGCAGGACAGTAATAACAGTGGTGTGGAGGTGCGAACGCAGGCGTGCCTCAGTGTTTCAATGCCGTTAAGGCGTGCATAATTAACAGGCTTCATCATAGTACACGTCACATGCCTGTTTTTTACACAGAAGTCCTCGCAGTGCTTGCGGCAGGGTAAGGCAACCACAAGCGCTGCGATCGCTACCGATGGTGCTCGATGTACCAATGTTTTAAAACACTTCCTGGAGATGACGTACGTTAGTGGGCGTCTCAACATACGCTAATGGGTGTATGCATACACAGAGCGATTGCTCGCACAGCCAAAGTGGGCGTGCTAATGCCTTTCCGAGCAAGCGCCTGCCATGGCGTCACTTTGCCGAATTTGCATATGCTGGATGCGAGCGATCGCATCTAGCGAGCGGCTCTGGATGAGCTCCTTAGCCTGCTCTAAAGCCTTGTGTGCATCCTTAGTAATTGTAAACATGTGCACAAAGCATCCATTTCTAATCAGCTCCTTCATTTTACACCTAACCCCCCCCCCCCCGTGTAATGGCAGTATTAGCACAGAGAACCATGTCCACAGGCATATTTGCAAGAGCAATATCTGTTTCGCTAGTTTTCTTAGGGCTTCTACACTTATCCTTGATATGGTGCAAAAGCCGCTTAAGGATTTTACGCGGCCTATCAGAGGATGAAGAGGAATCACTAGTATCTCCAGAAGAAGGGGGAGACAAAGTGTGCCCTAGAAGAAACGTTATAATCACCGAATCCGGTTGTGGACAACCCAGAAGCGACATCTTTGGAAGCATCTGCTGGTCCCGCGTTGCACGGTGCACCCACCATGACTGACAAATCTACTGTCTCTGGAGCTGCCTGACAGATTCCCAAAGCAGCAGATGAAGCAACCTGGGAACTAGAAACCGAAATGTTAACCACCAGAGGAGCAATAGTTGTGCTCCAGAGAGCAAATGAGGGTGGACCGGAAGAGGGGGCGGGGTGGGTGGAAGAGGAGGTGGTAGGGTAGGATTAGATAAGAAGGGGAGCCCTGATTTGGCGCTAGTGTGAGAAGGAAGAGGGGGGGTGGCTGTGGAGCTTTCCCAGGGCTACTGTATGTAGGGTAACCATGTGGCAATGGCAGCTGCCAAGCCAGGGGGTAAGACATTTGGGGGGTGTACTTGCAAAATGCCACTAAACAGAGTGGATTGTTGGGGAAAAACATGCTGGCTTTGTACTGGTGTAGGAAAATAAGGGGACCATCTGCTGTTGAGCCTAGCTATTTGTAAAATGTGGAATGGGAGTCATCTGCTGAGCAGTAGGAAAACCAGGTCAGGGGGTGGAGTAAACAACACCAGGGGGAAGGCACATCAGGTGAACAAATAGGGGCACTAACAGTCCTCATGGCATCCTCTGCCACCACACCAAATAGAACATGAGAGATGCAAGCAGATGAGGGGGGCTGCCCTGGTCCTGGAGAAATGGCCTCGGGGGAGAGGGGGGGGGGGGTGTACACAGCAGCAGGGGACTGAAAAATGTTGCTGCTTGATAATATGGCTACCACATCCCTGGGGGCGGGGCTAATGGCCAGGGCTTTAGAGCAGCAATTAGCCGGGAGAGAGGAGGCCATGGTAGGGATGTGATATCGAAAGAAAACATTGGAAGTACCGATGTTTTTAACATTGAATACAAAACATTATTTAGATGTTTTTTGTTTTTTAAGCAAACTATATTTAAACATTTAACAGTCTAATAAACTTTTAAAGTAAGCTTATACTATGGCTATCTTCATGGAGGCAAACAGTATATATATTAACCAGTATGGGTGGCACTCCCATGTAATGAAACAGTCAACAAGGTGCCCTCCGGAGAAGCTCCCAATGGGGGGCTCCAATATACAAACAGACCGGCAGCACTCTCTACAAAGAAACACTCAGATAGCAGGTAGAATTCAATCAACGTTTCGATGTTGATCCTGATGACGATGTATTAACATTGAAACGTTGATTGAATTCCACCTGCTATCTGAGTGTTTTTTTTGTAGAGAGTGCCGCCGGTCTGTTTGTATGTATATATATATATATATATATATATATATATATATAAATACACACAAATATATACACACAAAGCAGAAGGGTATTTGTTTTCAAGGTGGCATTTTCAATTAGATGTGCTTGCACATGTTTTTATTTCCTTGCTGCAGTATCTGCAAATAGCTGTTTTGGGCTCATTATCTTTCCTATCAAAGTGTTTCCACAAATGACTTTTGGGTGGTGCCATTTTATTGTTATTGTCTGTACTCACTACTAGTGACAGACAGTATTGCAGAAGTGTTGTGTGTTACTGCTGGCAGGGCACTACTAGTGACAGACAGTATAGCAGAAGTGTTGTGTGTTACTGCTGGCAGGACTCACTACTAGTGACAGACAGTATTGCAGAAGTGTTGTGTGTTACTGCTGGCAGGGCACTACTAGTGACAGACAGTATAGCAGAAGTGTTGTGTGTTACTGCTGGCTGGGCACTACTAGTGACAGACAGTATAGCAGAAGTGTTGTGTGTTACTGCTGGCAGGGCACTACTAGTGACAGACAGTATTGCAGAAGTGTTGTGTGTTACTGCTGGCAGGGCACTACTAGTGACAGACAGTATTGCAGAAGTGTTATGTGTTACTGCTGGCAGGGCACTACTAGTGACAGACAGTATAGCAGAAGTGTTGTGTGTTACTGCTGGCAGGGCACTACTAGTGACAGACAGTATTGCAGAAGTGTTGTGTGTTACTGCTGGCAGGGCACTACTAGTGACAGACAGTATAGCAGAAGTGTTGTGTCTTACTGCTGGCAGGGCACTGGCAGTGTAGCTGGCTGATTCTGTTGTTGGTGATAGTGGTACAGTACCTTAATGTCCTCCACCTCCACACACAAGTAACACTGACAGACTTCCTTCTCATTCTCTTCTCTTTCTCAATTTAATTTCTCTTGTCCATTTTTCCAGACTTTATTCTTTCAGAGTCTCCTCTTTTTTTTTTTCCTCTCTCTCTTCTCCACCCTCAGCTTAAGTCTCTGTCTATAGCATGACAAACCCACTCTGGGCCTGATTCAGACCCGTTCGCTAGATGCGTACGCTCGCTCCCAACGTATGCAAATATGATCAAGTGACGAAAAAGGAAGCGTTTGCTCGTCAAGGCATAAGCACGCCCACTATGTCTTGGTGAGCGATCACTTTGTGTATGCAGACGCCCATTAGCGTATGATGAGCCGCCCACTAGCGCACCTCATCTCCAGGAAGTGTATTAAAACTAGGGGTGTGCACCGGCCACTTTTCGTGTTTTGTGTTTTGGTTTTGGATCTGGATCTTTCTTCGTGTTTTGGATCTGGATTGGTTTTGCCAAAACCACCCTTCCGTGTTTTGGGTTCTGGGTTTTGTGTTTTGGATCTGTATTTTTGTAAAAAACAGCATAAAAACAGCTAAAATCACAGAATTTGTGTGTTTTTCTGCTCCTATGCTATTATTAACCTCAATAACCTTAATTTCCACTCATTTCCAGTCTATTCTGAACACCTCACACCTCACAATAGTGTTTTTATATCCAAAAGGTTGCACCGAGGTAGCTGGATGACTATGCTAAGAGATATGAATGGGCGGCACAAACACGTGGTCCATCTAGGAGTGACACTGCAGTGGCAGACAGGATGGCAGTTTGAAAAACTAGGCCCCAAACAGTACATAATTCAAAGAAAAAAAAGAGGTGCAAGATGGAATTGTCCTCCCACCCACCCTTATGTTGTATAAACAGGACATGCACACTTTAACAAACCAAACATTTCAGCGCCAGGGTCTGCCACATGACTGTGGCTGAAATGATTGGTTCGTTTGGGCCACCACAAAGCAAGCTGGCAATTAATCTGTCCCTGCACAAACTGGCTCTACGGAGGCAAGATGTCGTCCTCATCCTCCGATTCCTCACCCTCTTCAGTGTTGTGTACATCCTCATCCTCACAGAGTATTAATTCGTCCCCACTGGAATCCACAACCACAGGTCACTCTGTACGTTCTGGAGGCTGGTCTCCCTGGAAGAGTTGATAATTCATTTTATGAACATCATCTCCACATTTTGTGGAAGCAACCTCCTACGCCTTTTGCTGACAAGGTTCCTGGCTGCACTAAACACTCTTTCGGAGTACACTGGAGGGGGGGTAACTCAGGTAAAATAGAGCCAGATTGTACAGGGACCTCCAAATTGCTTCTTTTTCCTGCCAGTACAGGTACGGACTGTCTGACATGCCTACTTGGATGCTGTCACCGATGTAATCCTTTAACAGACAGACGCACGCTTGTCGCTGCTGCTTTAAGGATGCAGGTGTGGCTACAGCCCACACATTTCACAAAGACAGAAAAAAAAAGAAGAATATTTTTATTGTTTGTGGAGCGCACTTTGAGGGTGTCACCACCCTTTAACAGACAGACGCACGCTTGTCGCTGTTGCTTTAAGGATGCAGGTGCGGCTACAGCCCACACATTTCACAAAGACAGAAAAAAAAAGAAGAATTTTTTTATTGTTTGTGGAGCACACTTTGAGGGTTACACCACCCTTTAACAGACAGATGCACGCTTGTCGCTGCTGCTTTGAGGATGCAGGTGCGGCTACAGCCCACACATTTCACAAAGACAGAAAAAAAAATAAGAATTTTTTAATTGTTTGTGGAGCGCACTTTGAGGGTTACACCACCCTTTAACAGACAGACGCACGCTTGTCGCTGCTGCTTTGAGGACAGTATCATATGCAGTGACAGTAGACTTGTCAGAAATTGTTGGCACGTCCTTCAGTCCGGACCAGATGTCCAAACCGGCCCTTGACTTATGACACAGGCGCACGCTTGGCGCTGCTACTGTGTTGCTGCACGTGCGGCTACATCGCACACAAGTCACAAACACATAAAAAGAATATTTTTTATTTTTTGGAGCACTTTGAGGGTTACACCACCCTTTAACAGACAGATGCACGCTTGTAGCTGCTGCTTTGAGGATGCAAGTGCGGCTACAGCCCACACAATTCACAAAGACAGAAAAAAAAGAATTTTTTTATATTGTTTGTGGAGAGCACTTTGAGGGTTACACCACCCTTTAACAGACAGACGCACGCTTGTCGCTGCTGCTTTAAGGATGCAAGTGCGGCTACAGCCCACACAATTCACAAAGACAGAAAAAAAAAGAATATTTTTATTGTTTGTGGAGCGCACTTTGAGGGTTAAACCACCCTTTAACAGACAGACGCACACTTGTCGCTGCTGCTTTAAGGATGCAGGTTCGGCTACAGCCCACACATTTCACAAAGACAGAAAAAAAAATAAGACATTTTTTATTGTTTTTGGAGCGCACTTGAGGGTTACACCACTCTTTAACAGACAGACACACGCTTGTCGCTGCTGCTTTGAGGATGCAGGTGGAATCTAGACGGGATTTGGAACCGGGGACACACTACCTCCATCAATTGTCTAAATCCCACTGCACTAATGGCGGATACCGGACGCACGTCTAACACCAACATAGCAGTCAAGGCCTCAGTTATACGTTTTGCTTCAGGATGACTGCTGTCGTACTTCATCCTCATCGCTAGGGACTGTTGGAGGGTCAATTGTTTAGTAAAAGTGGTGGTGTTCCTACTTCCTCTCTGGGATGATGAACAACTACCAGCAGCAGCAACAGCACTAAGAGGAAGTGGTTCTTGATCTTTCCCTATTTTATTTTTATCAGAGAAAGTTTGGTCCTCCATTTATGTTATATTGATATATACGTGCGGCTAAAGCGCACACAAACACAGAAAATATTTTTTTATTTTTGCTGGAGAGTAGTGCACTTTGTGGGTTACACCACCCTTTAAGAAATGAGCCAGCCGGCTCTTTACTTATGGGACACAGGCGCACGCTTGGCGCTGCTCCTTTGTTGATGCACGTGCAGCCACAGTGCACACAATTCACAAACACAGAAAATATTTTTTTTTTGGTTTGGACTGGAGTGTACTTTGGGGGTTACAGCACCCTTTAACGGTCAAGCCAGCCGGCCCTTTACTTATGACACAGGCGCACGCTTGGCACTACTTTGTTGATGCACGTGCGGCTACTGCGCACACAATTCACAAACACAGAAAATATTTTTTTATTTGGTTTGGAGTGTACTTTGGGGGATACAGCACCCTTTAACGGTCAAGCCAGCCAGCCCTTTACTTATGACACAGGCGCACGCTTGGCACTACTTTGTTGATGCACGTGCGGCTACTGCGCACACAATTCACAAACACAGAAAATATTTTTTTATTTGGTTTGGACTGGAGTGTACTTTGGGGGTTACAGCACCCTTTAACGGTCAAGCCAGGCGGCCCTTTACTTATGGGACACAGGCGCACGCTTGGCACTACTTTGTTGATGCACGTGCGGCTACTGCGCACACAATTCACAAACACAGAAAATATTTTTTTATTTGGTTTGGAGTGTACTTTGGGGGTTACAGCACCCTTTAACGGTAAAGCCAACCGACCCTTTACTTATGACACAGGTGCACGCTTGGCACTACTTTGTTGATGCACGTGCAGCTACTGCGCACAGAATTCACAAACACAGAAAATATTTTTTTATTTGTTTTGGACTGGAGTGTACTTTGGGGGATACAGCACCCTTTAACGGTCAAGCCTGCCGGCCATTTACTTATGACACAGGCGCACGCTTGGCACTACTTTGTTGATGCACGTGCGGCTACTGCGCACACAATTCACAAACACAGAAAATATTTTGTTATTTGGTTTAGAGTGTACTTTGGGGGTTACAGCACCCTTTAACGGTCAAGCCAGCCGGCCCTTTACTTATGACACAGGCGCACGCTTGGCACTACTTTGTTGATGCACGTGCGGCTACTGCACACACAATTCACAAACACAGAAAAAATATTTTGTTATTTGGTTTGGAGTGTACTTTGGGGGTTACAGCACCCTTTAACGGTCAAGCCAGCCGGCCCTTTACTTATGACACAGGCGCACGCTTGGCACTACTTTGTTGATGCACGTGCGGCTACTGCGCACACAATTCACAAACACAGAAAATATTTTTTTTTGGGGTTTGGACTGGAGTGTACTTTGGGGGTTACAGCACCCTTTAACGGTCAAGCCAGCCGGCCCTTTACTTATGACACAGGCGCACGCTTGGGACTACTTTGTTGATGCACGTGCGGCTACTGCGTACACAATTCACAAACACAGAAAAAATATTATTTTTTTAGCACTTGGGGGGAGCACCCCTGATGGACAGAGCACCCCCTGGACAACACTACAGCACCCCTTTAGGACTGGGACACTGCACAGGACTTTGGAGTGGTCACAGCCCCTATGGAGAACAGACTGCACAACACAGTCCAGCCAGCCCCTATGGACTTTGAAGTAGTGGACACAGCCCCTATTAACAACAGCAGCACAGCACAACACAGCCAGCCCCTATGGACTTTGAAGTAGTGGACAACAGCAGCACAGCGCAGCACAGCACAACACTACTCTGCACTACACTACACTACACAGCCCAGCCAGCCCTAACTCCCACCCTTCCTCTTCACTGTCCACAGCCGAGTGAGAAAATGGCGCCGACGCGGGTACCTTATATAGGATCCAAAACCTGCGAGACCCGGAAGGCGGGATGATGACGTTTTGCCTCGATTTCAGATCCGAGTCAGGCGGGAAAAGTCGAGCCTGACTCGGATCTGACTCGGATCGGGGGGGCTCGGGGGGGTTCGGATTTCAGAAATCCGAACCCGCTCACCCCTAATTAAAACATTGGTAAATCGAGGACTATCGGAAGCATTTGCAGCACTTGTGGTTGCCTTACCCTGCCGCAAGCACTGCGAGGATTTCAGTGTAAAAAAAATGCTGGTGCTGGTGACGTGTACTATGATGCTGTCTGTTAATTATGCACACCTCTGAAATGGCGTTGAAACACTCAGGCACGCCGGGATCCCGGGGGGACATAGGGTTAGGCACCCCCCCGGGAGGTTAGGGTTAGGCTAAGGGGAGGAAGGGTTAGGGTTAGGCACCCCCCCGGGGACTTAGGTTTAGGGGGCCGGGAATGGGGGGTTAGGTTTAGGCACTTAGAGGGGGGATTCACTAGCGCACGCAGGGGGGGTTTCTGAGTACCTAGAAACACCCCCCTGCCCGCCGATTACTCATCACAGCTGACAGTCTTTTTTGACTGTCGGTGGAGCGCAGTAACGCGGCAGCGGGCTCTGACCTCATAGCCACACTGTCACTGAGAGAGGCTGGAGGAATCTAGGGGGAATGCAGCTAGCTCCTCCCAGGCATTGCAGCAGTTCCCGTGGGTTGCTGGCCGAGTGACTCATGCAAGCGACTTCAGCTGTCTCCTGCTGTACGTTGTATCTAGCAGCAGGTATGTGTGCACTGTGAATGCGTGGCTTATGTGCGGTGGTGCTGGCGGTGCGGGGAGGGGGCAAGGGGGCTTGTGGTTGTGTGTAATTATGTATGCTGTGTGTAAGTATACTTACGTGTGTGTGTGTGCATGTATGTGTATGCTGTAAGTCGGCTTATGTGTGTGTATGCTGTGAGTCAGTATGCTTATGTGTATGTATGCATGTATGTATGCTGTGTAGAAGTATACTTATGTGTGTACATGATTGAATGCTTGTATGTATATGCAATCTGTGTGTGTGTATATGTATATATATATATATATATATATATATATATATATATATACACACACACACATGTAATCCTTCTGGCAAGGGTATACTCCCCGCACAATGACAAAGGAAGGCGGCACTCCAATTGGTGAATCAAGTCAATATATATTATAAATGCGTCAACATAATTATATCCATGTGTGTAATTATGTTGACGCATTAATAATATATATTGACTTGATTCACCAATTGGAGTGCCGCCTTCCTTTGTCATTGTGCTGGGAGCATACCCTAGCCAGAAGGATTACATGTATACATTTTCTTAGGATGGCACCCGCTTTCTCATGTTTATTGTCCTGAGTGCCAGGCTTATTCCACTATATATATATATATATATATATATATATTGTGACACAGTCAGATTAGGGGTCCCTCTCCTGGATAGAGGTCTCCTTCCTTACACACACACACACAGCAGCAGGGAAGCAGCACACCAGTCTGGATGCGAGTACAAGCTGGTCGGTGCCAGTCTTTATTGTACAATGTCAGAAATAACATAAAGAAAACATAAACATAAATCCTAGCCCTGTCGGGGTACTAACTTCACAGGTGGTTCCCTCTCTACCAGAACCTGGCAGGGCCTAATGCCCTCACCAGCAACAAAGGCACAGCACAACACTCACAGTTTAGGTTTTCCAGTGTCTCTGAGCAAACTCCCTGTCTGCTCTTCCAGGTGAGACCATCAGCCCTCAACACACTAGGCTTATATTTGCCACTCTCAGGTGGAAACCCTAACAAGCCTGATACCAGGCTGCGAGAACCAAAACCTGGAGTGGCCGTGGGTGGAGCCCTCCCTCTCCTCTCACCCACAACCCCCAGGTCCCAAACCGGCTTTTCAAAAAGCAGAGACTCAAGCCTGCTACACTGCAGACTTTCTCCTGGGGGTTTAAAACACATAAGACAGGAATCTGGGACAAATGTACCTGCCACAGACCACTTTACCAGTGATCCTATCACATATCCCCCCCCCTTTGTTTCGACCTGTGGGGCAGAACAACTGAAGCCCCCAACAATGAACACGTGATAACGCGTCTGCATTGGCCAGCTGGCTTCCTGGCCTGTGTTCCACTGAAAATGTAAAAGTTTGTAACGCCAAGAACCACCTCGTAATTCTCGCATTACTGTCTTTATTTTCGGACATCCACTTCAAAGGGGCAAGGTCAGTGATCAATTTGAACTTTCTTCCAACCAAGTAGTACCTGAGAGCCTCTAACGCCCACTTTATGGCCAACGCCTCCTTCTCCACTGTGGCATAGTTTCTCTCATGTACATTCAACGTTCTGCTAAGATAGAAAATAGGGTGTTCCTCACCCTCCTTGTTCTGGGACAGGACCGCTCCTATACCTACTTCTGATGCATCGGTTTGTACTATGAATTCCCTTTCAAAATTAGGAGTCATCAGGACTGGTTGGGAACACAATGCTACTTTCAACTCCTGAAAAGCTTTCTCTGCCTCAGGACTCCATTCTATCATGACTTTTTGTTTGCCTTTGGTCAGGTCAGTCAGTGGGACTGCCATGGTGGCAAAGTTGGGTATAAACCTCCTGTAGTACCCCGTAATTCTCAAGAAGGCTCTCACCTGCTTCTTATTCAGAGGCCGTGGCCAGTTTTGTATGGCATCAACCTTATTTAGCTGAGGCTTTATCAGGCCTCTGCCAATAGTGTATCCCAGATATTTTACTTCCTCCATGCCTAGACAACACTTTTTTGGGTTGGCTGTCAAACCTGCCTTATAGATGGAGTCCAACACTGCTTGTACCCTGGGTAAGTGAGACTGCCAATCAGGACTATGAATGACCACGTCATCCAGATAAGCAGCCGCATACCGTCTATGGGGCCTTAGAATCCTGTCCATCATTCTTTGGAAGGTAGCAGGTGCCCCATGTAGCCCGAAGGGCAACATCTTGTACTGAAACAAGCCCTCTGGCGCTGAAAAAGCTGTCTTTTGTTTGGCGCTCTCGGATAATGGTACTTGCCAATACCCTTTGGTAAGGTCAAGAGTGGTTAAATACCTTGCCATCCCTAGTCTCTCAATCAGTTCATCCATTCTTGGCATCGTGTAGGCATCGAATTTTGAAACACTGTTCAACTTTCGGAAATCATTGCAGAAACGCACACTCCCGTCGGGCTTTGGAATCAACACAATGGGACTTGACCATTCACTATGTGATTCTTCAATAACCCCTAACTCTAGCATATTTTTAATTTCTTTTGACACCGATTCTCTTTGTGCTTCTGGTAACCTATAGGGCTTTAGATTAACTTTAACCCCTGGGTCAGTGAT
This sequence comes from Taudactylus pleione, assembly GCA_031769625.1. Taxonomy (NCBI): domain Eukaryota; kingdom Metazoa; phylum Chordata; class Amphibia; order Anura; family Myobatrachidae; genus Taudactylus; species Taudactylus pleione. The sequence continues at coordinate 11,558,143 of JAUIMM010000281.1, read as the reverse complement.
TATGTCATGTTTAATGACTGAGGTTTTCCCAGGTACATCAGAGAACAGCACCCTATTTCTGATCAGAAACTCCTTGACCTCTTGTTGTTGAATTGCCGACAGGGTTTTTGCCACTGTCACTTCGGGAACTAAGGGCCCTGGATTTACTGGAGGGGCTCGGACGGCCGACAGTACTGTTCTATCTTTCCAGGGCTTTAACAGATTTATATGGTATATCTGTTCCGGCTTTCTTTTCCCCGGCTGGTAAACTTTGTAATTGACCTGCCCCACTCGTTCTAAGATTTCAAAGGGCCCTTGCCATTTAGCCAAAAGTTTATTTTCCACAGTGGGAACCAACACTAACACTCTGTCCCCAGGAGCAAAGCTGCGTAACCGGGCATTGCAGTTGTATACCCTCTGCTGTGCCTGTTGAGCCTGTTCCAGGTGCTCTCTCACTATCGGCACTACCGCAGCAATTCTCTCCTGCATTTGAGAAACATACTCAATCACCGATTTGTAAGGACTAGACTGCCCCTCCCATGTCTCTTTGGCAATGTCTAGTAACCCCCTTGGGTGTCTCCCATACAAGTCGAAGGGTGAAAACCCGGTGGAGGACTGGGGAACCTCTCTTATGGCCAACAATAAATACGGTAATAAGTAATCCCAATCCCTACCATCCTTGTCGACCACTTTCCTAAGCATGTGTTTAGACGTCTTGTTAAACCTCTCGACCAGCCCATCGGTTTGGGGGTGATAAACCGAAGTTCTTAACTGTTCAATTTTGAACAGGCGGCATAACTCTTTCATGACTTTTGACATAAACGGTGTACCCTTGTCAGTTAGTATCTCCTTGGGTATACCCAGCCTGCTAAAGACATGAACTAGCTCTCTGGCAATGGTCTTGGTTGACGTAATGCGCAACGGGATCGCTTCCGGGTACCTGGTAGCGTAATCCATTATGACCAGAATATACTGGTGTCCCCTGGCAGACTTCATCAAGGGTCCAATCAAATCCATCGCTATTCTTTCAAATGGCACCTCTATAATAGGCAATGGAACTAGTGAACCCTTAAAATGTGGCCTGGGAGCATGATACTGACACTCAGGGCAGGATGCGCAAAAGTCAGACACCTCTTTATGAAGCCCGGGCCAGAAAAACCTCTGCATTATTTGCTCAGTGGTTTTCTCTACCTCTAGATGGCCTGCCGTTATATGACCATGGGCCAGATCCAACACTGTTCTTCTGTAGGCTGTGGGAACTATTAGTTGTTCCACAATATCTTCCCCCTTCTTAGTCACCTGATATAACAAATCCTGACACATTGCCATGTGGGGATATGACAAAGGACTATCAGGGTCTACGGGTTTACCATCAACTACTTTTACATTCTCCCTGGCTTTTACCAAAGTAGTGTCATTCAACTGCTCCACGGCAAAGACCTCTCTTCTGACCTCTAAATCAGGCAGACGATCACCTGGCCCAACAACACTTCCCACCTCAATGGGAGGCACATCATTTGGCGGGCCACTGTCACGCTCCGCATTCTCTAGTTCGCCAATCATAGTAGAAAAAGGGAATAACTCTGACTCAGAAGAAACTCCCTCATCCACTACATCGACAACCTTCTCAAATGGATCGGGGTTGTTCATCTCTGGAACAAAACGGCTTTCCCACAACTTCCAGAAGTGAGCAAAGTCTCTCCCCAATATTGCATCATACACCAGACCATGCACCAAACCCACAGAAACTATAGCAGAGCCACATGGTGTCTCGATGTTCACCTCGGCAGTAACATAATATTGAGTATCCCCATGTATGCAGGTCACACCAACAGTTTTCCCCTTATGCCTCAAGGGGTTCACCAGCTCAGTTTTTATAAGTGTCACCAAGCTACCAGAGTCTAACAGTGCCTCTACTCGGTTGCCATCTACAGTGAGTACACACATGTGCTTATCAGTCTCAGCCTGCCGGTCAGCCGTACAGGCTGTCTGCGCAAAGAAAGACCCCCTGCGGTAGACATGAGCAGTATCACATTGCATAGGTTCAGTTGTAAGTGAACAATTAGCGGCAATATGGCTGAAGCCACCACATCGGAAACACTGAGTCATATTAAAGTCTAGTCGTTTACGGGGCAAGAACCTTCCTGGCCTAGCAGGCCTGTCTCCAGGTTCTACACCCTCAGTCTTAGGTACATTCCACTGCCCAGCACCCTTCTCCCCTGGAACAGTCTTACCAGTGTCTGTGGGAGTTCGCCGGTGCGCCATCAGGGCTCAGTGGGGCATACTCATCAGCTCCTCAGCCACCACGTACCTCTCCACCAGCTCGACCAACTGGTCCGCGGACTTAGGGTCTGCATGGCTCACCCACTTGCGCAGAGTCACCGGTAATGATCGCAGGTACCGTTCCATCATGACCCTTTCCACGATCTGTGGTCCTGTCAGCATCTCAGGCTGTAGCCATTTTGAGGACAGATGGACGAGGTCATGCATCTGTGAATGTGGAGGCTTGTCCCTATGGAACTCCCAGCGGTGGACCCGTTGGGCACGAACAAAGGTGGTGACTCCCAAGCGAGTTAGGATCTCCTGTTTTAGTTTTTTATAGTCCTTGGCATCAGCCAGGCATAAGTCGAAATAGGCCTTTTGTGGCTCTCCAGACAAAAAAGGTGCCACCAGACTTGCCCACTGCTCCTTGGGCCAACTCTCCCTTTCGGCTGTTCTTTCAAACGTGGTGAGATAGGCCTCCACATCATCGCCCAAAGTCATCTTTTGGAGAAAGTGACTGGCTCGTACGGAGTGAGTGGTGGTGGGAGGACCAGTAGTAACATCTCTGGGCCGGGCGACCAGGTGCTGTACCACCTCTCTTATGGCCTGGCTGTTTTCCGCTAAGGCCTGGCGGGTTTCCTCGATGGCGACCTGTTGTTGCCTCTGGGCTGTCTCCAAGGCCAACAGTTGCACCCTAGTGGATTCCTGCTGAGCTGCTGTAGCTTCCTGCTGAGCCCAGGTAGCTTCCTGCTGAAGTTTGTTTGTCTCCTGCTGAGCTGCTGTAGCTTGGAGCAAGGCCTCAATAATGTCCTCCATTTTGTCCTGGGTTGTAGGTTGGAAGCTGAACCTTGCCTCTCTGAGCATTGGCTGACGCCTCCTCTATGGGACTCCAAGAACACAGTGTTATTTCCACACTCACCAATTGGGTGTCTGTCCCTTTAATTTTCTCGCTGCAACTTCAGTGTGTGTGGGTGCCCGCATTCTCCACCATATTGTGACACAGTCAGATTAGGGGTCCCTCTCCTGGGTAGAGGTCTCCTTCCTTACACACACACAGCAGCAGATGAAGCAACCTGGGAACTAGAAACCGAAATGTTAACCACCAGAGGAGCAATAGTTGTGCTCCAGAGAGCAAATGAGGGTGGACCGGAAGAGGGGGCGGGGTGGGTGGAAGAGGAGGTGGTAGGGTAGGATTAGATAAGAAGGGGAGCCCTGATTTGGCGCTAGTGTGAGAAGGAAGAGGGGGGGTGGCTGTGGAGCTTTCCCAGGGCTACTGTATGTAGGGTAACCATGTGGCAATGGCAGCTGCCAAGCCAGGGGGTAAGACATGTGGGGGGTGTACTTGCAAAATGCCACTAAACAGAGTGGATTGTTGGGGAAAAACATGCTGGCTTTGTACTGGTGTAGGAAAATAAGGGGACCATCTGCTGTTGAGCCTAGCTATTTGTAAAATGTGGAATGGGAGCCATCTGCTGAGCAGTAGGAAAACCAGGCCAGGGAGTGGAGTAAACAACACCAGGGGGAAGGCACATCAGGTGAACAAATAGGGGCACTAACAGTCCTCATGGCATCCTCTGCCACCACACCAAATAGAACATGAGAGATGCAAGCAGATGAGGGGGGCTGCCCTGGTCCTGGAGAAATGGCCTCGGGGGAGAGGGGGGGGGGTGTACAAAGCAGCAGGGGACTGAAAAATGTTGCTGCTTGATAATATGGCTACCACATCCCTGGGGGCGGGGCTAATGGCCAGGGCTTTAGAGCAGCAATTAGCCGGGAGAGAGGAGGCCATGGTAGGGATGTGATATCGAAAGAAAACATTGGAAGTACCGATGTTTTTAACATTGAATACAAAACATTATTTAGATGTTTTTTGTTTTTTAAGCAAACTATATTTAAACATTTAACAGTCTAATAAACTTTTAAAGTAAGCTTATACTATGGCTATCTTCATGGAGGCAAACAGTATATATATTAACCAGTATGGGTGGCACTCCCATGTAATGAAACAGTCAACAAGGTGCCCTCCGGAGAAGCTCCCAACGGGGGGCTCCAATATACAAACAGACCGGCAGCACTCTCTACAAAGAAACACTCAGATAGCAGGTAGAATTCAATCAACGTTTCGATGTTGATCCTGATGACGATGTATTAACATTGAAACGTTGATTGAATTCCACCTGCTATCTGAGTGTTTTTTTTGTAGAGAGTGCCGCCGGTCTGTTTGTATGTATGTATATATATATATATATATATATATATATAAATACACACAAATATATACACACAAAGCAGAAGGGTGTTTGTTTTCAAGGTGGCATTTTCAATTAGATGTGCTTGCACATGTTTTTATTTCCTTGCTGCAGTATCTGCAAATAGCTGTTTTGGGCTCATTATCTTTCCTATCAAAGTGTTTCCACAAATGACTTTTGGGTGGTGCCATTTTATTGTTATTGTCGGTACTCACTACTAGTGACAGACAGTATTGCAGAAGTGTTGTGTGTTACTGCTGGCAGGGCACTACTAGTGACAGACAGTATAGCAGAAGTGTTGTGTGTTACTGCTGGCAGGACTCACTACTAGTGACAGACAGTATTGCAGAAGTGTTGTGTGTTACTGCTGGCAGGGCACTACTAGTGACAGACAGTATAGCAGAAGTGTTGTGTGTTACTGCTGGCTGGGCACTACTAGTGACAGACAGTATAGCAGAAGTGTTGTGTGTTACTGCTGGCAGGGCACTACTAGTGACAGACAGTATTGCAGAAGTGTTGTGTGTTACTGCTGGCAGGGCATTACTAGTGACAGACAGTATTGCAGAAGTGTTATGTGTTACTGCTGGCAGGGCACTACTAGTGACAGACAGTATAGCAGAAGTGTTGTGTGTTACTGCTGGCAGGGCACTACTAGTGACAGACAGTATTGCAGAAGTGTTGTGTGTTACTGCTGGCAGGGCACTACTAGTGACAGACAGTATAGGAGAAGTGTTGTGTGTTACTGCTGGCAGGGCACTGGCAGTGTAGCTGGCTGATTCTGTTGTTGGTGATAGTGGTACAGTACCTTAATGTCCTCCACCTCCACACACAAGTAACACTGACAGACTTCCTTCTCATTCTCTTCTCTTTCTCAATTTAATTTCTCTTGTCCATTTTTCCAGACTTTATTCTTTCAGAGTCTCCTCTTTTTTTTTCCTCTCTGTCTCTTCTCCACCCTCAGCTTAAGTCTATGTCTATAGCATGACAAACCCACTCTGGGCCTGATTCAGACCCGTTCGCTAGATGCGTACGCTCGCTCCCAACGTATGCAAATATGATCAAGTGACGAAATAGGAAGCGTTTGCTCGTCAAGGCATAAGCACGCCCACTATGTCTTGGTGAGCGATCACTTTGTGTATGCAGACGCCCATTAGCGTATGGTGAGCCGCCCACTAGCGCACCTCATCTCCAGGAAGTGTATTAAAACTAGGGGTGTGCACCGGCCACTTTTCGTGTTTTGTGTTTTGGTTTTGGATCTGGATCTTTCTTCGTGTTTTGGATCTGGATTGGTTTTGCCAAAACCACCCTTCCGTGTTTTGGGTTCTGGGTTTTGTGTTTTGGATCTGTATTTTTGTAAAAAACAGCATAAAAACAGCTAAAATCACAGAATTTGTGTGTTTTTCTGCTCCTATGCTATTACTAACCTCAATAACCTTAATTTCCACTCATTTCCAGTCTATTCTGAACACCTCACACCTCACAATAGTGTTTTTATATCCAAAAGGTTGCACCGAGGTAGCTGGATGACTATGCTAAGAGATATGAGTGGGCGGCACAAACACGTGGTCCATCTAGGAGTGACACTGCAGTGGCAGACAGGATGGCAGTTTGAAAAACTAGGCCCCAAACAGTACATAATTCAAAGAAAAAAAAGAGGTGCAAGATGGAATTGTCCTCCCACCCACCCTTATGTTGTATAAACAGGACATGCACACTTTAACAAACCAAACATTTCAGCGCCAGGGTCTGCCACACGACTGTGGCTGAAATGATTGGTTCGTTTGGGCCCCCACAAAACAAGCTGGCAATTAATCTGTCCCTGCACAAACTGGCTCTACGGAGGCAAGATGTCGTCCTCATCCTCCGATTCCTCACCCTCTTCAGTGTTGTGTACATCCTCATCCTCACAGAGTATTAATTCGTCCCCACTGGAATCCACAACCACAGGTCCCTCTGTACGCTCTGGAGGCTGGTCTCCCTGGAAGAGTTGATAATTCATTTTATGAACATCATCTCCACATTTTGAGGAAGCAACCTCCTACGCCTTTTGCTGACAAGGTTCCCGGCTGCACTAAACACTCTTTCGGAGTACACTGGAGGGGGGGTAACTCAGGTAAAATAGAGCCAGATTGTACAGGGACCTCCAAATTGCTTCTTTTTCCATGCCTACTTGGATGCTGTCACCGATGTAATCCTTTAACAGACAGACGCACGCTTGTCGCTGCTGCTTTAAGGATGCAGGTGTGGCTACAGCCCACACATTTCACAAAGACAGAAAAAAAAAAGAAGAATATTTTTATTGTTTGTGGAGCGCACTTTGAGGGTGTCACCACCCTTTAACAGACAGATGCACGCTTGTCGCTGTTGCTTTAAGGATGCTAGTGTGGCTACAGCCCACACATTTCACAAAGACAGAAAAAAAAAGAAGAATTTTTTTATTGTTTGTGGAGCGCACTTTGAGGGTTACACCACCCTTTAACAGACAGATGCACACTTGTCGCTGCTGCTTTGAGGATGCAGGTGCGGCTACAGCCCACACATTTCACAAAGACCGAAAAAAAAATAAGAATTTTTTAATTGTTTGTGGAGCGCACTTTGAGGGTTACACCACCCTTTAACAGACAGACGCATGCTTGTCGCTGCTGCTTTGAGGACAGTATCATATGCAGTGACAGTAGACTTGTCAGAAATTGTTGGCACGTCCTTCAGTCCGGACCAGATGTCCAAACCGGCCCTTGACTTATGACACAGGCGCACGCTTGGCGCTGCTACTGTGTTGCTGCACGTGCGGCTACATCGCACACAAGTCACTAACACATAAAAAGAATATTTTTTATTTTTTGGAGCACTTTGAGGGTTACACCACCCTTTAACAGACAGACGCATGCTTGTAGCTGCTGCTTTGAGGATGCAAGTGCGGCTACAGCCCACACAATTCACAAAGACAGAAAAAAAAAGAAGAATTTTTTTTATTGTTTGTGGAGCGCACTTTGAGGGTTACACCACCCTTTAACAGACAGACGCACGCTTGTCGCTGCTGCTTTAAGGATGCAAGTGCGGCTACAGCCCACACAATTCACAAAAACAGAAAAAAAAGAATATTTTTATTGTTTGTGGAGCGCACTTTGAGGGTTACACCACCCTTTAACAGACAGACGCACGCTTGTCGCTGCTGCTTTAAGGATGCAGGTGCGGCTACAGCCCACACATTTCACAAAGACAGAAAAAAAAAAGGACATTTTTTATTGTTTTTGGAGCGCATTTGAGGGTTACACCACTCTTTAACAGACAGACACACGCTTGTCGCTGCTGCTTTGAGGATGCAGGTGGAATCTAGACGGGATTTGGAACCGGGGACACACTACCTCCATCAATTCTCTAAATCCCACTGCACTAATGGCGGATACCGGACGCACGTCTAACACCAACATAGCAGTCAAGGCCTCAGTTATACGTTTTGCTTCAGGATGACTGCTGTCGTACTTCATCCTCATCGCTAGGGACTGTTGGAGGGTCAATTGTTTAGTAAAATTGGTGGTGTTGCTACTTCCTCTCTGGGATGATGAACAACTCCCAGCAGCAGCAACAGCACTAAGAGGAAGTGGTTCTTGATCTTTCCCTATTTTATTTTTATCAGAGAAAGTTTGGTCCTCCATTTATGTTATATTGATATATACGTGCGGCTAAAGCGCACACAAACACAGAAAATATTTTTTTATTTTTGCTGGAGAGTAGTGCACTTTGTGGGTTACACCACCCTTTAAGAAATGAGCCAGCCGGCTCTTTACTTATGGGACACAGGCGCACGCTTGGCGCTGCTCCTTTGTTGATGCACGTGCAGCCACAGTGCACACAATTCACAAACACAGAAAATATTTTTTTTTTGGTTTGGACTGGAGTGTACTTTGGGGGTTACAGCACCCTTTAACGGTCAAGCCAGCCGGCCCTTTACTTATGACACAGGCGCACGCTTGGCACTACTTTGTTGATGCACGTGCGGCTACTGCGCACACAATTCACAAACACAGAAAATATTTTTTTATTTGGTTTGGAGTGTACTTTGGGGGATACAGCACCCTTTAACGGTCAAGCCAGCCAGCCCTTTACTTAGGACACAGGCGCACGCTTGGCACTACTTTGTTGATGCACGTGCGGCTACTGCGCACACAATTCACAAACACAGAAAATATTTTTTTATTTGGTTTGGACTGGAGTGTACTTTGGGGGTTACAGCACCCTTTAACGGTCAAGCCAGGCGGCCCTTTACTTATGGGACACAGGCGCACGCTTGGCACTACTTTGTTGATGCACGTGCAGCTACTGCGCACACAATTCACAAACACAGAAAATATTTTTTTATTTGGTTTGGAGTGTACTTTGGGGGTTACAGCACCCTTTAACGGTAAAGCCAGCCGGCCCTTTACTTATGACACAGGCGCACGCTTGGCACTACTTTGTTGATGCACGTGCGGCTACTGCGCACAGAATTCACAAACACAGAAAATATTTTTTTATTTGGTTTGGACTGGAGTGTACTTTGGGGGATACAGCACCCTTTAACGGTCAAGCCTGCCGGCCATTTACTTATGACACAGGCGCACGCTTGGCACTACTTTGTTGATGCACGTGCGGCTACTGCGCACACAATTCACAAACACAGAAAATATTTTGTTATTTGGTTTAGAGTGTACTTTGGGGGTTACAGCACCCTTTAACGGTCAAGCCAGCCGGCCCTTTACTTATGACACAGGCGCACGCTTGGCACTACTTTGTTGATGCACGTGCGGCTACTGCGCACACAATTCACAAACACAGAAAATATATTTTTTTTGGGGTTGGACTGGAGTGTACTTTGGGGGTTACAGCACCCTTTAATGGTCAAGCCAGCCAGCCCTTTACTTATGACACAGGCGCACGCTTGGTACTACTTTGTTGATGCACGTGCGGCTACTGCGCACACAATTCACAAACAGAGAAAAAATATTATTTTTTTTGCACTTGGGGGGAGCACCCCTGATGGACAGAGCACCCCCAGGACAACACTACAGCACCCCTTTAGGACTGGGACACTGCACAGGACTTTGGAGTGGTCACAGCCCCTATGGAGAACTGACTGCACAACACATTCCAGCCAGCCCCTATGGACTTTGAAGTAGTGGACACAGCCCCTATTAACAACAGCAGCACAGCACAACACAGCCAGCCCCTATGGACTTTGAAGTAGTGGACAACAGCAGCACAGTGCAGCACAGCACAGCACAGCACAACACTACTCTGCACTACACTACACTACACAGCCCAGCCAGCCCTAACTCCCACCCTCCCTCTTCACTGTCCACAGCCGAGTGAGAAAATGGCGCCGACGCGGGTACCTTATATAGGATCCAAAACCCGCGAGACCCGGAAGGCGGGATGATGACGTTTTGCCTCGATTTCAGATCCGAGTCAGGCGGGAAAAGTCGAGCCTGACTCGGATCTGACTCGGATCGGGGGGGCTCGGGGGGGTTCGGATTTCAGAAATCCGAACCCGCTCACCCATAATTAAAACATTGGTAAATCGAGGACTATCGGAAGCATTTGCAGCACTTGTGGTTGCCTTACCCTGCCGCAAGCACTGCGAGGATTTCAGTGTAAAAAAAATGCTGGTGCTGGTGACGTGTACTATGATGCTGTCTGTTAATTATGCACACCTCTGAAACGGCGTTGAAACACTCAGGCACGCCGGGATCCCAGGGGGGGACATAGGGTTAGGCACCCCCCCGGGAGGTTAGGGTTAGGCTAAGGGGAGGAAGGGTTAGGGTTAGGCACCCCCCCGGGGACTTAGGTTTAGGGGGCCGGGAATGGGGGGTTAGGTTTAGGCACTTAGTGGGGGATTCACTAGCGCACGCAGGGGGGTTTCTGAGTACCTAGAAACACCCCCCTGCCCGCCGATTACTCATCACAGCTGACAGTCTTTTTTGACTGTCGGTGGAGCGCAGTAACGCGGCAGCGGGCTCCGACCTCAAAGCCACACTGTCACTGAGAGAGGCTGGAGGAATCTAGGGGGAATGCAGCTAGCTCCTCCCAGGCATTGCAGCAGTTCGCGTGGGTTGCTGGCCGAGTGACTCACGCAAGCGACTTCAGCTGTCTCCTGCTGTACGTTGTATCTAGCAGCAGGTATGTGTGCACTGTGAATGCGTGGCTTATGTGCGGTGGTGCTGGCGGTGCGGGGAGGGGGCAAGGGGGCTTGTGGTTGTGTGTAATTATGTATGCTGTGTGTAAGTATACTTACGTGTGTGTGTGCGCATGTATGTGTATGCTGTAAGTCGGCTTATGTGTGTGTATGCTGTGAGTCAGTATGCTTATGTGTATGTATGCATGTATGTATGCTGTGTAGAAGTATACTTATGTGTGTACATGATTGAATGCTTGTATGTATATGCAATCTGTGTGTGTGTATATGTATATATATATATATATATATATATATATATACACACACACATGTAATCCTTCTGGCAAGGGTATACTCCCCGCACAATGACAAAGGAAGGCGGCACTCCAATTGGTGAATCAAGTCAATATATATTATAAATGCGTCAACATAATTATATCCATGTGTGTAATTATGTTGATGCATTAATAATATATATTGACTTGATTCACCAATTGGAGTGCCGCCTTCCTTTGTCATTGTGCTGGGAGCATACCCTAGCCAGAAGGATTACATGTATACATTTTCTTAGGATGGCACCCGCTTTCTCATGTTTATTGTCCTGAGTGCCAGGCTTATTCCACTATATATATATATATATATATATATATATATTGTGACACAGTCAGATTAGGGGTCCCTCTCCTGGGTAGAGGTCTCCTTCCTTACACACACACAGCAGCAGGGAAGCAGCACACCAGTCTGGAAGCGAGTACAAGCTGGTCGGCACCAGTCTTTATTGTACAATGTCAGAAATAACATAAAGAAAACATAAACATAAATCCTAGCCCTGTCGGGGCACTAACTTCACAGGTGGTTCCCTCACTACCAGAACCTGGCAGGGCCTAATGCCCTCACCAGCAACAAAGGCACAGCACAACACTCACAGTTTAGGTTTTCAAGTGTCTCTGGGCAAACTCCCTGTCTGCTCTCCCTGGTGAGACCATCAGCCCTCAACACACTAGGCTTATATTGGCCACTCTCAGGTGGAAACCCTAACAAGCCTGTTACCAGGCTGCGAGAACCAAAACCTGGAGTGGCTGTGGGAGGAGCCCTCCCTCTCCTCTCACCCACAACCCCCAGGTCCCAAACCGGCTTTTCAAAAAGCCGAGACTCAAGCCTGCTACACTGCAGACTTTCTCCTGGGGGTTTAAAACACATAAGACAGGAATCTGGGACAAATGTACCTGCCACAGACCACTTTACCAGTGATCCTATCACAATATATACATATATATATATATAGATATATAGTATGGAATCCCCCCCTTGATAATCCTGCGTTTGCCCCTGGGATTAAGGTTAGGCACTGGGAGGGAAGGTTAGGGTTAGGCACCCTAAAGGTGGGTTAAGCTGGCCACACATCTAAAGATTATCTTTCCAACCAGCCAACCAGTTGATTGGTTGGAATGAAAATCTGATAATGTATGAAAGCAAATGACAATTAGCAATTTGCTCCCAAATGCTGGAAAATGGACAAAAACTGTTGTTTGAACAAATTGTTTAGATCAAACATTTAACAAACTTGTCTGACGACTATTTTCAGCTGTTTTCTGGCATTTAGTAACAAATTGCTGATCATCAGTTACTCCCATACATTACCAGATTTTCATTCCAACCAATCAACTAGTTGGCTGGTTGGACAGATAATCTTTAGATGTGTGACCAGCTTTAGAATTAGGTTAGTAGATACTTACCTTAGACGATCGGGATTTCCTCCTCTGCCTGCCTCCTGGTGTCGGGATTCCAAACGCCGGCCTGAGGACCGCAGGTAATTCATATGTATTCCCTCTCTCAGCTCCTCACCAATGATATCACGCCAGACACTGAGGCACTGCTGGGTCTGACATGCAGTGAGTGCCTGACAGTGACATTGTGAGACTGACTGCTCAGTTACCAATAGCTGCAGCAGCCAGACACCCCAGCAGCCAACCAGTGCTCACTGAGAGTATCACCAGTGACAGTGAGCCATGGGTGGGGCTGTCCTATGTGCAGCTGCTAATTGGCTGGCCAGAGTGTCTGTCTTTCACAGTTTCATTCTGTCAGCCACCACCCCCAGCAGCAGCAACATGCGTGCAGCAGCAGTAGCCTAGTCAGTGTGTTATATACTCTCTTTTTAAGTTGTAACTGACTATAAAACAAGAAGAGAGCCAGCTGGCAGCCCAAAGCAGTGACAGCACCACAGTGTTACAAAAAAAAAAAAACATTGTAAAAGCAGGGAAAAACATCGTGGGAGAAATCTTGCGATGGTAATGAAACACTGAATCGAAAACATTGCAGGGTTAAACATCGAAACCATCTGACCAATGTTTCCGATGAAACATTAAATGATTCCCATCCCTATGCCATGGGCGGTTGCTGTGCCAATGCTGGCTGTGGGGTGCCCGCTCTAGCCACTGGTCCCCTTGTCAGCCAGGATGCCAGCACAGATGGAGAGTCAGCGGGACTGGCAGGAGAGGACCGGGGGAGCATGTTGAATCATGCATGCTGGCAGGAGAGGACTGGGCAGTGCGGCCAGACATATAAGGTGATAGGGGTCGGGCACCCTCTATCAGGTGGCACAGGGGGGTGCGCAGTGACATGGACGGGGCATGATACAGTGCTTGGACATCAAGGAGGGAGGGAGGGAGAGAGAGAAGCAAGGTAAAAGGCAGAGCAAGGGAGTGTATAGAGGAAAAAAAACGAGATTGGGGACAGAAAAGGAGAGAGTAAAGCAGGGAGAAAAGACTACTGTATAAAGGAGAAACAAAATATTTGGCAGAGAATCAATTAAAAACACTGGTAAACCAGATACTCAGCCAGCCAAGATCCCAGGATAAAAAACTGTAAAAGAGAAAAAATGGCTGCCAGCCAAAGGTATTTGTATGGAACTGTTAACCCCTCCCTGAACTGATCTGATAGGTGACCCATAATTATTGACAGTTACAGTACCCTCCCTGAAAATAACCCTTAACTGACTGCACACAATTCCCATAAAAAAACAGGTGCATATTTATCGTCAAAGTTATGTTAAGTATTAGAATGCTTTACTATTTGTAAACAGGATTCAGTCTTCCAATTTTTGGCGCACCCTCAAATCTCCTACCATTCATAAGCAAGATACAGCTTCAAATATGACATATCCATTACTATATATATTAGAGCTGGGAAAATTCCATCTTCACTTTGATGTGCTGAACTAGACTGTGATACCTCGTTTACTGGGTAATAGTGACAAACGTCAGCACTGCATCAAAGGAATGTGTGAGCAGTCAATACATCTCCTTACAATGGAGATGTTCTTCCTACAATAGAGAGAGCATCAATACCAATAAAAGTAAGGATGTCACATAAGTTATATGACGGTATTATTTATCTACTGCCATGTACATCGAGCAATTTATAGGATCATGGTTGTAAATAAAACGCCAATTGTCCCATCAGCTATACGATAAAGTAGAAAAATTCCCTAAGCCCCCCATGTCTAGACTCTGGCACGAAACATAAAATCATCATTGGTTCCCTAGGCAGTGCTTCATCATGTTAATTCTGCATCCTCAGACAAGCAATCAATGCTTTGTAAATTATGCTCTTGAATACATTAGCATTTTTTCAGAAGGAAAAGCAATTGTAAGAATCAATGAAAGGCCAGAGACATAAATACAAATAATGAAAACACTCAATTATTTAGGTGCGATAAGTACCAAAAAGGGTTTTGGATTCTTCATTCCAATAAAGGTTTATAGTGTAAGTTGTTGCAAGATGGTGTTTAATATAAGCACACTGAAGAATAGCTATGTTTTCTTTTTCTATACTTCACTACAGCAGCAGTGTACATATATTCATTGGCTGTATATTTATTTACAGTGTATCCTAGGTTCTCAGTGCTGTAGAAGTTTGGCCCAATACTGTAGATGGAATTTGGCCTCAGTGTTCATCTATACATAGTATAAAATAATGTCACTGGTAGGCGTCTCTCTGTTTGTTCGGGCTAATCTTGAGAACCACTAGACAGATTTTGTTGCAGTTTTCACTATTCTATAGAGCATTTGTCGAGGAAGGTTTAGGTGTATGAAACGTTAATATATGACAAAAAGGAGCCGAGCAGTGCTGATATTAGTGAAGCCATTCAATGAAAAAAAGGGACATCCGAGCTCTTTCTTGGCTTACACTGCCTAAACTGTTAAAGATATATCATGATGGACTTCATTTTATACCATGTAGAGATTGATACGTATTATCCGGTTTCTACAAGAAAATTGATGTTAGCCCTGTTTACTGATACAAAATTTCAGTTTTTCCCTTTTTTATACTGTTTGTATTTCATTTATGTGAAAAATGATTCTTTAATTTCAAACAATTCCCAGTAAAAGCCTGCGGCGTTGGCATTACAATAAATAAAGCATATGGACAGTGTTAGGAGCTGTGGTGGACAGTGCAGTGTCTTACTACCTCCTGAGGTCCTGCTGGTTGCTATGAGGTCTGAATGTCAGTGTCAGTAACTGCTGTGCATGCTGGTCCCAGTCATTGCTAAGAGACTCAGATGCAAGTGTATGTGATCAGAGGCTGCACAGGAAAGTTTGCAGCTGATGTTTAATTGCTGGTATTCTCACTGGTTGCTCTCCTATGTGCAGCAGCACACAAATAACTTGCAGGTGGTTGGTCTAAATTAAAGTTTTGTTATTGGTCTGTGTGTGTGTTAAAAGGGAGCCAAGCTTTCACCTCTTAGTCAGTTATAGCTTCATGCCTTGGTGTAAGCATGCTGATCTGAATACATGATGACTACTCTTTATCCTTAATTTCTATGTGCTATCCAGTTTTATCCATGGTTTCCTGTTCCCTGCATCACCGTTTGTTAAGTATCACTTTAATTAATATTGGAAAAATGTCATTTGTGTGCAAGTGCCATTATCAAGTTATCTGTTGTTACAGCTCCTGCTGTTATTGTCAAAAAACACAAGTTTATTATACTCTCTCATTGTGCTCACATTTGTTATAATACTAATCCAGCATTAACCCTGTTATCACCTGATAATTGTATAAACCTTTACTATCCTGAGTTTAAGACCTGGCGGCATCTCATTACTGGTGAGAGCATCTCTCTATGGGAAAAAGGCTGTTGTTAAAGGCAGAAGACTTAATAATGTGGCTCTAGAGGTTTTATGCAATTGCTAAGGTGTATCATAACAAACAGACAGTTAATGTGGTTGGAGTTGACCTAAGTGGAGACTGTTTTTCTCATGGACAACTTTATGTGGCCCTTTTGCATGTCTTGTCAAATCTAAATATTTTCAAGTTGACATCAGGAGGAAAAATTGTCTACAAGGCAATCTTATAAGACCTCTGTGAAAAAGACTATCGCCGTAAATTCAAAATTGGTCCCATTCAAAGTCAGGGCGGGTTGCTAGTTTATGATAAAGTGAAGTTCGTTATTTTATGAGCTCTTATTTATTATTATTTATTACCAGTTATTTATATAGCGCACACATATTCCGCAGCACAGCTCTTGTCTAGCTTCTTATACATGTGATAATAATAATGCTTTGCAAAACTAAAGTAGTTTCCCCTTATCTCCATTCACTGAGGAAGAAGCAATTTATTTAGTACACTACGCTCTTTCTCACATTTCCCTCAGACAGTAGAGTTGTAACAACATGAAGATGAATCCGGCCTGAAAAGAACTGACTCTCTCCTTTTTTTCATACTCTATAGGGTCTATGGCAATAAAAAGTAAAATAAAACAAACAACAAAAGTCCAAGGGAGCATGGTAACAGATCTGTTTTAAATGACATAAACAATGCCCTTAGCATTATCGTTTATAAATGCAGACTCAATAAGTTGAAAATGTACGTATATGTATGAATACGTATTCGGCCTGACTCTGTCCAAATGCAGATGGATCCCGCGGATATCTGCAAACTGCACATGCACCGTAGAAAGTGATTGCAGACTGTGCATGTGCTGTACTGTGCATACGTACACGGACGGAGACTAATTGTGAAGGCAAATTGCTCAGTCTGTTAACAGAACACTCTTTCTGTTAAATGGGCTTCTCTGGAACTCTGAAATCCCCCCTCTTGGACATTGCTTTGGACCTTTTCTTGAAAAAGTATCCACCCCACCCCTCAGGTGGAAGCGAAAGGCCTGCCGTGGAGTAAAGCATAATGTCCTACATCCACTCTAATGCCCATTATGGCTGCTGGCAACCAGTTTTTTGACTCCTACCTGTACCTGACTGGAAGCATGAGGTAATGGGATTACAGACAAGACAAGACAAAGACAAACAATACGAAGACATAGAAGCAAAAAAGCAGAGCTACTGTAGACATGCTTGATTATAGCATCAATAATATTTAATACAAAACATTGCTCCTTTAAATCCATTGCCCAAAACCGCTGAAGACACAACGGCTTTGAAAAGTGCCACTTAATAAATCTAAGCCCAAGACTGCATTCATCAGCTATTTCTTGGCTAATGAAATGTGCATTGGATTTACCATAGAATAAAATGTATCCTCTTTATTTTCCAAAAATGGTTTATTTAATAAATATGGCAGCCTGACTGAAACTGATTTCGGAAGATGCATATTTTTGTCAAATTTGGAGCAATAAAGTTTTGAAAATCCAAATCCAAACTAAAACAATACCCTGGTTAATAATAATTATTGAAAAATGTTTCATTTGTTATGCATAAAACCTCACTGATTCTAGCTATATCACATAAAATATGGAATGCCAACAATTCAGTTAAGGCAAGATTTCAATGCTAAGCATCTCTCTGCTAAATGGCTAGAGATATAAATGTTCAGCTGCCACAGCTTATGCTCCACAGAAAACCACTTAGCAAAATGTAGTATTTAATAACTTCTTTGGCTTCACTGTTTTTTTTAACAGCATTACGGTTTCATCTCTGCTTCCCGTGTAAGTTAAATTTCATGGTAATGCGTTGCTATGCTATTTAAACAATATTACAGTATTGGATGAGGTCAATTATATATATGAGTTAATGGTTGCATAAGGATGGAGTTGGATTCAACCTGTTTTCGCAGTTCCAGACAAGAAGAATAGACCAGTATTCAAGAGCTGACATTGCCTGAGTTTTACACCCACACACAACATTTATGTTTGTTATAAAATGAAAGTGAAAAATGCAGTTTATGGTACATTAAATACAACACATACTGTAGCTATTGTCATTTAAACCATATTTTAGAGGGTCACTGTAAGTAGCTGGCAATATACTGTATTAGGTAAATCATAAATTCCAATATAGTTTGAGGCTTTCTCTGCGAGATATTTAGCATGAGGTGGCCAGACCAATTCTCAAGATATTTTACACAGCAGTTTAGTCCACATTTCGGGGCCTATTCATCATTGGGGGCTGTATGATGATTAAGTATCCACCTAGCTGGGGGGATAATTATCACCGGAGAGATTCATCATTGCTCCAATGCGGGGACAGCTGTTCTGAAAAGCAGCTGTCCCTGCGATTAGTAATGGTAGCTATACTGTGTTACTTACCTGTCCCCGTCGCCAGCTTCTGTGCATGTGTGACCTAAGGTCACGCATGTGCAAAGCTGCCTGGGAGGTAGTGAGGAGGTGGCGGAGGGATCTGCTTGGATCCCTCTTCACATCCCCTACAAAAACAAGCTCTATCTCAAGATGGCATTTGTTCTCGCAGGTAAACTCTGATAACTTTTTTTTGGGAGTTTACTGAATATCAGGACTCCTGATAATGAATGGCGCATTACCAAAAAAATGTTGAACTAGCAATTCCAGATGTGTAGTTGGCCATTTTAGTGTTGATGGGCTAGCTCACATGCCCCTCAGATGGAGTGCAGTACCATGCACCACCAGTGGACAGGAAGTCTGTGTTAAGGAAATAATAGTATCATGGGTGAAATTGGGAGTGAAACAGCCCTTTTCAAAACTCAACCACTTACTGAACACGCCTTGGGGGTGTGGAAAGTGTCATCACATCATTATGCCCCTTAGAACAGCCGACAATCATTCGCTCTAGTTTTAGATGACTTCCGTCTTCATCAGGTCTTTGGCTCAAATGCATATATGTCCAGCTTTACACTGCACAGCTCATGAAGGGTGAACTGTGTGTTATGTAATGTGCATGCAGCTTCTCCTTCCCACAATGTTAATAGAGACATCCCTCTTGACTCTCATCGAACAATCATCCTAAATTTAGACTAATACACCTTTGCTTGTGTAAATTAAGGGGATGGGAAAAGTTGGAGAGCAGCCTAGCGCTGTCTAAACTGACAGCTACGCCCCTTGTATGCGGATTATGACCACACTAACAGCATAAACATTCTCCTCTTGAAATCCTGTGTTTGCCTGTGCAATATCATAACAGTTCACATGATTCGATAAAAAACTTTTATATGATAATGAAAGCTTTATATTTTTGGACAGCACAGTAGTACAGTGATCATCATTGCTATATAACATAATTGTGGTCCTGGGCAGTGGCGTAACTTCATCTCAGGTGCCCGGAGGCAAGATAAATTTTGGTGCCCCCCCAAATTTAAATTTACCACCCCCCCAGCTTCCGCCGCACCTCTATGCAGTCCCTTTTATACAATGCCCCCAGTAGTGGTCCCCCTATGCAGTGCCCTCAGTAGAAGTCCCCCTATGCAGTGCCCGCCTATGTAGTACCCCCCAGTATGGTCCCCCTATACAGTGCCTCCAGTAGTGTTTTCCCTATGCAGTACCTCCAGTAGTGGTCCCCCTATGCAGTGCCCCCAGTAGTAAGGCCCCTGTAGTGCTCCCAATAGTAAGGCCTCTGTAGTGCCCACATATGATGCCCCGAGTAGTAATGATGCTGTAGTGCCCCCATATGATGCCCCCAGTAGTAAGGCCCCTGTAGTGCCCCCATATGATGCCACCAGTAGTAAGCCCCCTGTAGTGCCCCTAGTAGTAAGCCCCCAGTATTAAGCCCCCAGTAGTTAGCCCCCTGTAATAAGCCTGCAGTAGTAAGCCCGCATTAGTAAGCCCCCTGTAGTGCCCCCAGTATTTAGCCCCCTGTAGTGCCCCCAGTAGTAAGCCCCCTGTACTGCCCCTAGTAGTAAGCTCCCTGTAATGCCCCCAGTAGTAAGCCCCCTGTAGTGCCACCATTAGTAAGTCCCATGTAATTCCCCCAGTATTAAGCCCCCTGTAGTGCCCTCAGTAGTAAACCCACTGTAATGCCCCCAGTATTAAGCCCCCTGTAGTGCCCGCAGTAGGAAGCCTCCTGTAGTGTCCTCAGTAGTAAGTCTCCTGTAATGCCCCCAGTATTAAGCCCCCTGTAGTGCCCTCAGTAGTAAGTCCCCTGTAATGCCCCCAGTATTTAGCTCCCTGTAATGCCACCAGTAGGAAGCCCCCAGTAATGCCCCCAGTATTAAACCCCCTGTAGTGCCCCCAGTATTAAGCCCCCTGTAGTGCCCCCTGTAATGCCCCCAGTATTAAGCCCCTTGTAGTGCCCCTAGTATTAAGTCCCCTGTAGTGCCCCCAGTATTAAGTCCCCTGTAGTGCCCCCAGTATTAAGCCCCCTGTAGTGCCCCCAGTATTGTGCCCCCCCGACCCCGGCGCCCACTCCTCGGAACTATGGGAGTGATGTCACAATGTCACTCCCATAGTGCACTGCAGGACCTGGAGCTCAGTAGTGAGCTCTGGCTGCTGCTGGCACCAGGAGGGGGGGAGGGGGAGAAGGAGCGGGTGCCCACTGGTAACACATTCAGTGGGCGCCCGGCAAATGGAGGGTGCAGGGGGTGCGACTGCACCCCTTGCATCCTTCGTAGTTACGCCACTAGAGGTGGAGCGCCAATCAGCGGCACTAATTCTCCATGCAGCTCCGACTCAGCAGTGGCTGGATGACAATGGAGCCAGGTGCCCACTTCAGGGGTGGTGCCCAGCGGCAAATGACTCCATTATCTCCGGGAGTTCTGCCACTGGTCCTGGGTTCAATTCCAATGAATATCTGTGAAAGTTTTTCCTTGTGCCCATGTGTATACCCTCTAGGTGCTCCAGTACATTGAAGTTCTGACAAAATGAACCCTAAAGGTGGCAAGGTAGTTAATGTAGATTGTAAGCTGCACTGGGGCTGGGACTGGTATGGATAATTACATATAGAGGGCCTCATTTATCAATTACTTTTATCACTCGTTGTGTATGATAAATGGTTCTCCAGCCAATCAGCACCTTAGAGTATCAGAATTTAGTTCTTGGCCCTCCTAGGCCAAATGTTTCTTATTGAGGTTCAGTTATGTAGTGGTGGACAGGGTTGTGCTTCTGTTTGTACATATACAATATTTTATGATTAAGAACCACCAGCTCTGGTTTTGCCTATCACATGGACCATGAAAAAATGTATATGGTCCTGAACCACCAACCTGTAGCACCACTGCAAGTTCCCCTTGGCACCCCCAAATGCCACGGCACCCAGTTTGGGAACTACTGATATAGAGTATACACTAGAGATGTGTGTCAACCCCCATGTTTTGGTTCTAACTCATCATTGTGTTTTGGCTTTGGTAAAATCACCCTCACGTGTTTTGGCAAAATCACCCTCACGTGTTTTGGCTTTGGATCTATTTTTAAAAAAAATGTATAAAACAGCTAAAATCATGTAAATTGAGCCTGTTTTATTCCTACAGTATTAGTAACCTCAATATCATTAATTTCTAGTCATTTCCACTCAATTTGACCACCTTACTGCTCACAATATTGTTCACCAATATTGGCCAAAGGCTGGCTGGCAACAGAGCAGCGGCACAAACACACAGCAGTTTAAAAGAATATACTGTAGCACATCTATGAAACATTGCCACACAGCAGTGGCAGACAGGATGGTAGTTTCAAAAACTATATGACCCTACACAAAGCCAAGAATGTTTTCATTAATCAATAACTAGATCAAAGGCCTAAGGGCAGTACAGGGTAATGGAGGTGGATTATGTTTGTAGTAAAAAGCAGGTAAGGCAATGGTTGATTGATCAAGAAAATGTAATTGCAGACGTGGCCTTGCGAGATCTGTTTTTGAGCTACTGAGAAAAGGCCATAAAGGAATACAATGTTGTTGTTAATATAGCCAAGGAATCCTGACAAGGGTTACAAGAGAAGCTGTACTAACCTCCCCTACCTCCTTCCTAATTGAGTAACAACCCCTGTAGTGCATTTATTAGGTGCACCAGAGAGTCTGAGTATGAGAGGAACTAGCTCAGAGGGCTTATAGGCAGTACAGGGAAATGGAGGTGGAGTATTTAGCGGATGGCAGATAAAAAAAGATTGATTGAGTAATTTAAAAAATTAAAATTGAGACCTGGCTTTGTATCTTCTTGTTTATATTACTAAATATTACTAAATATGCTCCATAATTCTGTTAATTGTTTTTATATTTTGTGATGCACCACATTATTTCTGGTTAAAAATGTGTTTCAAATTATTTATGTGTTAGAGCAATAACCAATAAAAATGTTTGAATATGAAAAAAAGACCGTCTTTAATGCCCCCCAAACAGCCCATAATGAAAAGAAAAGTGGTCCATGATGGAAATGTTCTTGAGCCCTCCCTATTAACCACCCACCCTTATGTTGTTTATTAAAAAGGACATGCACAGTTTAACAAACCAAGCAGTTCTGCAACAGGTACTGCCACTTTTGTGGCTAAATGCTTGGTTTGTTTGGACCCCCACAAAACAAGCAATCAAAGGGATTAAGTCGGGTGATAATCTCTACCCTACGAAGATGTCATTTTCAACCTCATTGTCCCCACCCTCATCAGTGTTAACAACATCATCATCATCATCATCATCAACACACAATTTTATCTCATCCCCACTGGAATCCACCATTACTAAAGTCTCTGTACTTTGTTGCAATTGGAGGCAAAGGTCTTCCTCAGAATTTGAAATTCATTTTATTGAATAAGAGTTTTTTGCCACATTTTGAGGTAGAAGCCTCCTATGCCGATTGCTCATAATGTCCCCAGCCATGCTAAACACTGGAGGGTGGGCAGCATAAGTACACCAAAGCTAGTTTGTACAGTATAATGGCTCCAAATTGCCTTTTTTTCTCCCAGTAATCAAAAGGAATGTGTGACATCCTAATTTGTACATAGTCAGTAAAATAATCCTCCACCATCCTATTGATACTATCAGATTGAATCATGGTAGAGGTGTCAATAATTGTGGGCAATTCTTTTAAGCCTGACCAGGTGTCAAAATCATGTTTCACCTTGAGTTGACTCATCATCCACATTTTTTTCCTGGCTGCAGCATTTGCAGGAGAAACTGAAGCAGGAGATGTTGTCATGTCATGTGTTATTTGAGCTGACAACTTGCTGGCAATGAGCTCTTTGCATCTCATAAGATCTGTGTCAGTTGGAAAGAAAGACATGACTTACGACTTTTAACCTAGTATTAAACATGTTTGCCAAAATGTAGTGATCCCATTTTAAGATCTTGATAACTCTTGACAACTCTTTGGTCACAGTGAAGCGAGTAAAGAAGTTGGGGTGCTCTGTGCCCTGGACGTGAACCCGTTAGTGTTAGGGACTGCTAGTGACAGAGAAGCCGTGATGAGGTCTAGCAGGTTCCCATGTATTTGCAAATGCATGCAGCAAATATCTCTGAAATTCTATTACCATATAGTGTTCATATATTGTTTCTAGTATGGTTCAGTGTGCTGAGGAACAATACCCCCTCCCTTTTCTACTTGATAGGACCTCTCCCTTTCATGCAACTGAAAAAAGTAGTCAGGTACTAGATTGATTGAGCAGCTGCCATTTTTTTGTTTGTGAATTCCGAAAATATCAAGACATTTTTTCTGGCCACAGACAGCATCTCCTCCATGCCCCTTTAATTTTTTAAAAAAATTCGAAGCACCAAGTTTATTGTGTGGGCAGAACATGGGACATGTACAAATTCACCCATTTGTAATGCTCTCACAATGTTACATCTTATCTGAAATGACAAATGCTGAGGTGAGTCCTAGTGGGGTAAGCTATTTTTCTAGAACATTTCTGAGTTTTTCTAACAGGTTGACACCGGTATGCCTCTTAGTGAAGCCGGTGATACAGAGAGTAGCCTGCCTCTGAATAAGCTGGCATTGTGTGTTAGATGCTGCTAAAGGTGACACACCCACCCAGCAGGCTATCACAGTTATGTAATACTTTGTTTGATCAGTACTGCTTATCCACATATCTGTGGTTAAGCGGACAGCGCAGTGGTTCCCAAACTTTTTTGAATCACGGCGCCCTAGAGTATCAGCATTGTTTTCACGGCACGCATAAGCCAAAAGTTTGTTGTTGAAAAATTCAGAAAAAATTTAGCAAAGTAGTAGAGTGAAGTAAACTGTGATAACCTGTCATCCTTAAGGTGCATACACACGTAAAGATTTTCTGTCCAAACATCCAACTAGTTGATTGGTTGGAATGAAAATCTGGTAAGGTATGGGAGTAACTGATGATCAGAAATTTGCTTCTAAATGCCAGAAAACAGATGAAAATTGTCGTCAGACAAGTTTGTTAAATGTTTGATCTAAACAATTTGTTCAAACAACAGTTTTTGTCCATTTTCCAGCATTTGAAAGCAAATTGCTGATTGTCATTTGCTTTCATACCTTACCAGATTTTCATTCCAACTAATCAACTAGTTGGATGGTTGGACAGAAAATCTTTACGTGTGTATGCAGCTTTAGGTTCAGTTGTGTGGTGGTTCACAGGTTTGTGCTTCTGTTTGTCCACATATTTAGATCACATTGACCATAAATTATTTGATTTGGTGCTGGATCTCCAACCCGAGGCAGCCTTGCAAGTGTCCCGAGGCACCCCAGGGTGCCACAGTGCACAGTTTGGGAACCACAGGGATAGTGTATAGTGCATACAATGGCATTTTCTACTTTTCTTTTATATCCCAGTACAGGTGAGGACCTGCTGTTCTTGTAAAATGAAATCAATATGGAATTTGGTAGCGGGGACACAGACCTCAATTAACTGTGTAAAATCATATCAAATAATACTGAAGATTGGATGCAGATCTAATGCTAGCAGAGCCATCATGACTTCGGTCATACACTGTGCAAGTGGATGGCTGCTTTCATACTTGCTTCCTCTTTGCAAAATATTGCTTCTCAGTCACTTGTTGTTTAAAACTAATCTTTTTGTTCCTCTTCTGGGATGAATATTCACCCCCAGCAGCAACAGCAGCAGCCCTAGAGCTCAAGGATTCTTCTGGGGATTCCTGGATAGGGGAGGAGTCAGTTAGCATTTGCAAATTGGATGCAGGAGGACTATCTCCAATCATGAATGAGATTAATGATGAAGGGGTTGGCGGTCGAGATTGCATAATCTGGGAGCTAGCTGATGCTTGTTACTTTACAGGATATTTCAGCTTTTCCAAAAACTTTGCATGAACTTGCTGCAAATGATGTCACAGGGAGGAGGTGCCTAGATGGTTAACATTCCTACAGTACCTCTACTTACTTTAGCTTTACAAACACTACAGATGGCTTGACAATTGTTGTCAGGATTTGGGTAAAAATAATTCCACACAAAAGAGGTAGATTTTTTTGTTTTATGTCCAGGCTTGGCAATGTCCTTCTTCTTATCACTGGAAAGAACTACGGCCACTGGTGCCTGACTTACACAAACAACATCCTCATCATCAACAGCCTCGTTAATGGCATCAGCTACACAAATACCCCTTCATCCTGTTGCACGTCCACAGTAGCATTCTCAATTTCTATGTCACCATCTTTACTTGTGCTGCTCATCCCCACATTTGCAAAAGGTGCAGAAATGGTGAAAGGAGGCTTCTCTACGAGTACAGTATCAGAAATGTCACACTCACACATAGCACTTGTGGACACCCTTAGACTCCTCAGGGATTTGTGATGTTTTTGAGCACACAGTTTGTTCTTCAGCCTTATGGTTATCAATCGTTCAAATCTGAAAGAAAATCTGACATGTGTGACTGCAACGATGAACGATGCATGTTCCCGTTTTTCAGATAACGATATCTGACATCTGATGTGTTTGCAGCCAGATTTGGATGATACCATTGATTTTAATACTGTCTGAAATTGTTCAATCGTTCAAATTATTGGTAAAGCGTTCAAATCATTCAATTGTTCATCTGACAAATCTGACTGTGTGTATGCACCATTAGTGTTTTTTTTTGGACTGATTTGCCTGTTTTACATTTGACACTTCTACTAGACCTAGACTCTGGGCCTGATTCTGACCCACTCGTGAGCGCTGAGCGCTCGCAAGTGGGTCGATGGTGCCCAAGTGCTCATGTGCACGACGGAGGCGGCTCCGTCGTGCGCATGCGCGAGACACGAATAACGACGGCCAAGCCATCGTTAAGGGTCTCGCACCAAAGGGGGCGTGCTGTCGATGGTGATTGACAGCACGCTCCCTTTGGTGGGCGTGCCGGGGGCGTGACTGCCCAGACGGAGGCATTCCTATGGGAACACCTACCGTCTGGGTTCGGCCCCACTGACATCACTAGTGATGTCAGTGGGAGTGCTTTTGGCTCTGATAGAGCCAAAAGCACTCCTGGGCTTGCGGCAGCAAGACCCTACCGCAGGGTCTCGTCGCAAGCCCGATGGTCGCGATGGTCATGACCATCACGACCATCATCATGGCCGCTTGCTATAGCTGTGGGTGGTCACCCACACCTATGCGAGCGGCCAGGAGGCAGCTCCAAAAAGGAACAGGGACGGCCCTGATTCAGAGCGAGCGCTCTGTCAGAGCGTCCGGCTCTGAATCAGGGCCTCTGTGTGAGAAGGTGTTGCGTCATCATGTGAGGTGACAAAAGAAGATACCTGACTGACAGCAGTTTTAGAACCACCACTTGCAAATAAAGACCAAGGCCTGAGACTTTCCTTGACACTCTGGACCTCATTCAGACCCGCTCGCAAGCTGGTTGATGGTTGTGCACGTGCGGTGTGCGCAAGCCCCATAGCGAGTGAGAAATTCACTCGCTCCGGGGCTCACTACAAACGGGGTGGCTGTCAATGTTGATCGACAGCTCACCCCGTTTTGTAGGTGAGATGGGGGGGGTGGCTGGACAAACTAAGGCATTCCTGAAGGAACGCCTGTCGTTTGTGGGAGGCCCTACTGACATCACCAGTGATGTCAGTATTGAGCTTCCGGCTCTATTAGAGCCAGAAGCTCACTGGGCTTGCAGCAAACGAGACCCTACCACAAGGGTCTCGTCGCAAGCCCAATGGTCGTGACCATCACCTGGCCGCTCGCAAAAGCTGTGGGTGGTCACTCGCAGCTTAGCGAGCGGCCTGGAGGCTGGCTTAAAAAAAAAAAGCGGCCGCCCTAATTCAGAGCAAGTGCTCACTTTTTGCGAGCGGCTCTGAATGAGGTCCTCTATGTGGTGTACGGCATGCTGGCAATTTTATGTTTTTCAGCAGTAAACTTTCCCTTTATTATTAGAGGTAATTGTTTTTACATTAACATTGTGAAATATTGTTTTGATTTCAGGTGCCCTTTCTTAAACCCTCTATGCATAGGCTTTAGTAGATGTTGAAGTACTAGTATCTTCTTGTCAGGCCGCAGCTGCTCCTGTTTTTCTATCAACTGATCATGATCCATATCGACTCACAGTGCTTCTAGTAATGGTGGCACTGCATCTACTGAACATGATTTTTTAACGCAATGCACTGTCTGAACACACACAAGTTTTAGATCAAAAAAAGTTTTTTCTTTTAACAAATTACACACTGCGACTCACAGCGTTTATATGAACAGTGGACAGTACCTACTGAACGTTATTATTTGACAGTTTTATTTTAGTTTTTTTAACATGGTGCCTGCACTGAACACAGTGCTCACAGTACTTGCACCTCACAGCCCTTCACAGTCTAACACAGCTGCAGCAGTACTTGCACCTCACAGCCCTTCACAGTCTAACACAGCTACAGCAGTAATTGCACCTCACAGCTCTTCACAGTCTAACACAGCTACAGCAGTGCTTGCACCCCACAGCCCTTCACAGTCTAACACAGCTACAGCAGTGCTTGCACCTCACAGCCTTTCACTGACACAGGGCCTGATTCAGATCTGGTCGCTAAGCTGCGCTCGCTCACTAGGGGCGATTATCGCACATCTGTGCATGTGTATGCTTCAAAGTATGCATGCGTGAACCAGTCACTGCGGCCGGGAATCGTGCGCATGTAGTGCACAGACTGTATGCTACATTGAGTGACAGCGCCATTTGTGGGTGGTGACAGGGGAAGGTGCTTGTGATCGGGGGAGTGGTTGTGCGAACGCAGGCATGTCTGAGTGTCAAAATGGAGTTTAATGGGTGTGCATAATTAGGAAAGTAGCGTCATTGAACACATCACTTGGTTGTATTTCAGCCTGAACTGATCGCACCACTTGCGGTGGGGTAGGGGCTACCTCAAGGGCTGCGAGCAGCTCCGATGGCTCTCGATGTTACCGATTAATCAGACACTTCCTGGAGATGTTGTGTGCTAAGAGAGAAAGGTGGGCGGCTTTATACACCTTCGTATGCTCACTGCTTACGTCACTAAGACATAGAGGGCGTCCTTAAGCCACATAGTGCGATCACAGAATTTGCATACTCGGCCCCTTTTGGCAGTGGGCGATCGCGGCTTAGTGAGCAGGTCTGAATCAGGCCCACAGTACTTAGTGCTGCACCCCACAGCCCTTCACAGTCTGACACAGCCACAGCAGTAGTGCCACAGTAGTGCTTGCACCCCATAGCCCTTCACTGATGCAATCTTCTTAGTGCTGCAGGCAGCCCACAGCCTTTCACAGTCTGCCACAGCAGTGCTTAGTTGCACCCCACAGCCCTTCTCTGACACTGACTTAGTGCTACAGCCCACAGCCCACCCTAACACTCTGGCATCCTCTGTGAAATGGCGTCCGTGATTACGAGGGAGGGACTTTTATTGGATCCAAAACATGCAAGATCTGACATTGAGAATATGACGTTTTGCCTCATTATGGATTCCAAGTCTAACGGGAAAAGTTTAGCCTGGGCTCAGAAGTACTTGGATATCTACAATTTGGGTGGGTTTGGTTTCAGAAAACTGAACCCGCTAATCTCTAGTATATACACTGTAAAGCACTTTGTAAAATGTAGGCATTATACAAATAACTACTCAATAGCTTAATAAGTAAATATTTTGTGGTTTCTCTTTCTTTATTATGCTCTCAAGTACTCACATAAGAATTGTTGAACATTGATCTATTGAAGCAATTAGAATACTATTGCTGGTTTTGTCTTTCTTGGCTGCTACTTTACACTCTCTTTTTTCACATGCTCTATCTCATCTATTAAACTAATCACATCAATAGTGTTCAAGGTTTTATGGTCCATGATCTATCCATTGTTAATTCATTTTTCTTCCATTCGTTCATCTTCGGGATTCCCTTAAGTTCTACCATTCACTTCTGAGAACAAAATGAAGGCCGCCATGAAGGTATATATATATAAGCCCGTAATTGTGTCTACTTTATGTATCCAACGTGATTCACATTGACTCAATTTCTTACCCGGGTCACCCCCCCCTGATATCTTTAGGGAAGTGGTCTATTATTTTGTTCTTCAAAGATGCTAATGTGTGCTGCGCACTCTTGAAGTGACGCGCAACTGGCTGGTCACTCTCACGTCCATCCAAAGCCACCATAATGGCGGAGCGGTGGAGCGCTATCTGCTCTCTAAATGTATGGATAGTTTGGCCCACATAATAGAGCCCACAAGGGCACATATTGATGTAAATTACATACTGTGTTTGACAAGTTAGAATATGTCTAATTTCATATTTGTGGCCCGTGTGGGGGTGTTTAAAGTAGCTATCAGGTTCTAGGTATCTGCAGGTAATGCAAGAAGCACACCTATAGCATCCAGGTTTCTTTGTTTGAAGAACAAACGGGGCATTAGAAACCTTGGGGGTTGCCATGAGGTTAGATTTTACAAGAATGTCACAAAGGTTACGCCCTCTTTTATAATAGGGCATGATTTCTTTACTTTTAAATATCAGTAAATCCCCGATACCCAGACACTATGGGCCATAGGGCTCGAGAGGCACGAGGGATTCCCTGACTAGCCATAGTGTACTGTGACACAAGAGGTATTTTGTTGATTTTAGACCCTGGTTTTGCTGACTAAGTAGCTCTGCACCGGGAATCTTTAACACTTGCTCCTTAGTATTTTTAAGAATTTTCTCAGGATAACCTCGTTCTGCAAATTGTTGGGCCACCTGGTCTAAAGCAGAGGACACTGCTGTAGGGTCTGATGTGATCCTAGCAGATCTGTACATCTGTGATTTCAGGAGAGCTTTCTTTAGCGATGGTGGATGACAACTGCTAAAGTGTAAGAAAGTGTTACAATGGCGTTTCTTTGCATATAAGGTAAAACACTTGCACTGTTAAGTTTGATTGTTTTGTTACGCTGTTTGTGACTCATCCTGATGAAAAAGTCTTAGGGCTTTGAAACGTTGATGCTTTTTATGTCATGCTGATGATTTGAATACAAGTGCCGCCTCGTTCTTAGCTATAAGAAACTTGGACATATATATATATATATATGCATATGTGTACACAAAAGTGTAATGTTTAGTTTTTATTCAAGCCTTCAACCATTTCTCTGCAAACATTTATAAAAATACAACTTCATCATTTGAAAAAAAAAAAAAATTTTGGTTATCCAAAAAAACCCCATGGTTTATATCGTACAATGATGGAGTAAAGTTTAGGTATGGGCACAAAAGGACTCGGCAACCTGTGTTTGTCAAGCTGTGCTGACTCTGTAACTCCCAACATGGCCAGCGCAAGTTTTTATTTGTCAAATGTTATAAGTGTAGCAGCCCTTACTGGGACTTGTATTTTCCCCACAGAAGAACATGCAGAGGTTGCCCATGCCTGGTGTACATGATCTCAGGTAACAACTGCAGAGGTGAATCAGCTTAATGTTTCATCAAAAAAGTATTT
Source organism: Taudactylus pleione (assembly GCA_031769625.1). Classification (NCBI taxonomy): domain Eukaryota; kingdom Metazoa; phylum Chordata; class Amphibia; order Anura; family Myobatrachidae; genus Taudactylus; species Taudactylus pleione. The sequence goes on along the minus strand of JAUIMM010000281.1, from coordinate 11,527,515 downwards.
AGTTAAATGGCCCTACCAAAAAAATATAGTAGCGTGGTGTACTTTAAATATCTGAGTCTGATGTGTTAAAATATCACAACATTGCCGAGTTTACCCCTGGTGTAATATTAAATTTAAAATCAGACCATGCTGGGATGAGTAGTTCCACACATGTAAAAATTTATTTTATTGTCCATACTTGCAGCTACTGCATCTAATGTATTTTTGGTTTGTAGTATTACACAAATTGCACCAAAATATCCTACTTAAAAAACATAGAAGTATATATATTTACTATAGTGAGAGTTTTTTTTAAGTCGAAATTTTGCCCATAGCAACCAATCAGATTCTACATAACATTTAACTAGCACCTTCTAGAAGATAATAGCTAGTTTCAGATTGGTTGCTATTGGCAACATCTCCACTTCAAAAAACTCCCACTTTAGTAAATATACCCCATAGTCCATTTGTAGTGTCCTAAAAATAGTGCAAAACTTTGAATTCACAAAGTGTGTTACTTTTTAAAAGAAAATACCCAAAACAATACTTACCCACTTCTATCCTCTAGATTCTGAAGATCACCCTCTGGATACACAGGCTGCATTCTCGGATGAGGAAGGCCTACAGGAAGACCAGGATATGGTTACTCTGACTATTTATTATTATTTATTAACAGTTATTTATATAGCGCACACATATTCCGCAGCACTTTACAGAGGATATTTGGCCATTCACATCAGTCCCTGCCCCAATAGGGCTTACACTCTATATTCCCTATCACATGCACACACACACATACACACTAGGGCTAATTTTGCTGGGAGCCAATTGACCTACAAGTATAGTTTTGGAGTGTGGGAGGAAACCGAAGTCCCCGGAGGAAATCCAAGCAAGCACAGGGAAAATATACAAATTCCACACAGTTACGGCTCAGTGCTGTGAGACAGTAATGCTAACCATTACACTGTGTGCTGCTCAACTATGCCAACCACACCCACTGTGTCATCTACTCCAACACTTTTAGCTCCTACGAGGCGTAGGTGCTAAAACGGCCAGACACTTCCTACTGGCAAGAAATGGCGGCATTGCAACAGCGATAAATTGAATTGCTAACCAAAAATGTAGGACAAAATAACACCATAAATAAAATGGGCCACAGGCACAATAAAAATATGATGTGATAGAGGGTGGAGCTAACATGTATTGCAAACACCATGCAACAAATTCATGAAGATTGTAGTCTCATTAAATTATTGCAAAGAAATGGAACAATACCATATGTTTAAACTTCCTCCTAACAAACATTGATAATGACAAATAAGAGTACACATATTTCCATGTCACTTTGAAGCTGTTTGACACTTGCACATAATTGAAATGATTAAGAGCTATAGGACAGGCTAATGACATCATTTTTGTAACATGGGCCCTCATTCAAAGCCACTCGTAAGCGGTCGTACGCTCGTAGTCATCCGATGTTGTTAAACCACGCATGCGTCGGTGTAACAGTGCGCATGTGCGTACGGCTGATTGCGATAATTTTTTCTGTCGTTCGTCGAATAGCGAACAGGAAGTGACATGTCAAATGTGATTGACAGAACTGTCCGTTTTGGGGTGGTGACGGGGGTGGAGATGGGAAAACGCAGGCGTGTCGAAGCGTTTTTTGGGCGTACATAAATTATCTGATGCGAACGGCCAATGTGAACGGAACAAGTGTTACGTCACTGTCTGATCCACTTTCCATTAAAACTGCTCGCTCAGCTTGTGGTCTGGTATTCTCTACCGCAATGACGATGGTCTCCTCGTTCTTCCCGAGGCTCATCGATGGTTTCCCGATTTATCAATTGAGGCCTCAAAAACAGTCAGTTTTGAATTGCAAAAATGCTTGTAAGGTGTTTAGCCAATAGCCTTTTTTTAGTAGCAAAAAACCGTACCCATGTGAACTACTCAGCTGCTAATTTCTGGGTTATACAATCAATTAGCTTACAAATTTATTTTACATTTGCGTGTTTTTTCCAAATTTGTTTTCTTTTTTTTTAGGGCAACAATATCGTACGCAGGTTTGTTGTTTTTCTTCATTTTTTAGGGGCAAAGAAAACAATCGTCCTTTTGTTTTTTGCTAAGTGTTAATTAAAACTCATAAATTGTTTTTAATCCTTGTTTTTTTTTTTCAAAAATAATGTTTTGATTTCCGTTGTATTGTTTGTAATGTTGTTTGCGGGATTACCTTTTAACCAGTTTTTGAATAAATTAACAATAGAATTGTGCAGATTTTCAACTTTATTTATTTATTTTTTAAATTTTGGGGAAATAATAAAAACTTGATAACGTAAAAAAAACAAATAACAAATGATTTTAGAAACACACAAACAAAATAAGTGGCATTTGAAATCCACAAACAAACACAGTTAATAAAAAATTCACAAGAAAGGAGAGGGAGGTTTTGGGCATTATGGAATATGGGGCAAACACTGAGAAGGATTGTGGGTAAATTAGCCAGTGCTGTCATCGCCTTTTGGCCCGTTTGGCCGGGGTAGGGAGGGAGCCTGAATGGGTCCGGGATGTCCTTCTGCTGGCCTGGCCAGAGGCAGATGTTGTGGCCTCTAGACTAGGCATAGGGCTAGGCACATTTGGAGGGATGGCTGTTGTTGTGCCAGAGGTGGAGGGTCCTGATGTTCTGGCAGGAAGGGAGGCTGGCTCCAACATGTGCTGGTCCAGGGCATTTGCTATTCGCACGTTGGCCCCAGTATTTTCCGCAAGGGTCTTAGCGTCCACCACCCGTAGCAGATTGGCGTCCATCCTCAGCAGAATCTCGGTCTGCTGATCCGTTTTAATATTGAGATCAGTGAGGAGGCCCACTGCCTGCGAGGGGGAATGCCCTGGACTGTCTGCAACAGGGTCCCTAGCCGGATACTGCTTCCTTCCCTGCAGAGCCAGCAGAAATTCTGCGGCCAAAGCTCACCTCTGGAGCAGACTCATCCGCCTGTGTCTCTGTGAGAAAAAAAGAGAAAAGTGTAACATTATAATCTAGATATTGTCCCAAACACATTTCTGAGTTGTTAACATTACAACATTTACCTGGGGCAACATGAGGAGCCGCAAAGTCGGGCATGTCGGTATCCATGTTCGACACGCCAAACACCTCCTCATCCTGCACACACCCCTGGGCCATCTCCTCCAAATCTGTGAGCTCCAGTGACACAGGAGTGGGACCCCCACCTGTCCCCCCTGCATGCCTAGCTCTATCAGCCAGTTTTTGCTTAAGACGATATTTGAAGTCGCTCCATCTGTGGGGTAAAAAGTTGGCATTATTCCGGCAGTATTTGGACCTGTAAACACTTTTTACTAAAATTTAGTTTTTACGTATCGGCGTTTGACCTCCCAGGTTGAACGTTCACAATCACCCACCCTATTGACACCACTGGCTATGTCAACCAACATTTTCCATTTCTGGCTTGCACCCATATTCCTTGCTGCCTGTGGCAGGTTGTCATTGCACATTTGCACCAAAACCTCAATCTCCTTTCTTGTAAATTGTGGCTGCCTTTTCTTTTTTTTTGTTTAGTTGGCCTACTAGGCCCAGCAGCCCCTTCCATGGCATCCTCAACACCTTTTTTGAAAATGGGACTAAAATTTATAATGTAAAATGTTCCCAAAATTATTGTTAAACAGAATCCTTTTGCCCAAAAAAGAGAAATACTTACCTGGCGCCTCTTGGCCAGTGCTTTGCTGCTCTGTAGTCATTTTGGACTTTCAGGTCTCACTACAGCAGACCGATTTGGCTTTTCAGTGACGTTTTTATACATGCATCAGCATTATTCGGCCGCATCATTGACTGTGCGCTCCTATTGTCCATCCTTAATTTGAGCGGGAAAATAAAGACTATTTATGGCTTGGTGTGACTGGAGTCAATGTGGCATGTTGTTTGTTGGAGGTTTGGCGTTGGAGTGGTTTTGAGGCTTAGTGAGTAGAAGGAGGACATTTTCGGAGCGATATTTTGTTTTTTTTCTAGCTTCTTTATTTTCCGTTGTTTTTTTTTTTTTTGTTTGGCTATTTTTTGGTGATTTTTGGAGTAAGTATTGTAAAAAACAACTGTAAAAAAAAAGTAAATAGTTTTCAAATGTTTTTAATATTTTTTTTTTTGGTTTACAGTTAGTTTGGCATTGCCCAAGTGAAGTTTTTGAACTTTGGGATATTTGTCTGTTTTTGGTAAGTGTTATTGTTTTCATGATTTTACAAATTAGATGTGTTGTTCTTAGCATATGTTTCGCAAAGTAATGTTTTTTTTTTCGGGGAAAAATCATGTGTTACCACTAAATGTAGTGTACTATTTAGCGAAATAATGTTTGAGTGGTTTTAACTGTAAAAGTAGAGTACTATTTTACGAACTAATGTGTCTTGATTTCACTGTAAAAGTAGCGTACTATTTTGCAAACTAATGTGTCTTGATTTCACTGTAAAAGTAGCGTACTATTTTGCGAACTAATGTGTCTTGATTTAACTGTAAAAGTAGCATACTATTTTGCGAACTAATCTGTCTTGATTTAACTGTAAAAGTAGCGTACTATTTTACGAACTAATTTTTTTAAAAATTTTCAGTGTAATATCATGTCTTAACACTAAATGTAGTGTACTATTTTCTGAACTAATGTGTGCTCCCTTCTTTATTTTTTCACGAAAACAATTTGTTTACAATCATATTTTATTTAATGAATCTTAAACATATTTTCTACTTTTGAAATGTAGGGTGTTCTGCACATGACACGTCCCAGGCCTGTAAGCATCTTTGGATTTCTGAGAAAAGATAAGTATATTTTTCTTTACGCATTTGGCTAAAACAATAACTACCTGCCTTACCATTTCAGGTTGATGTTGGTCGTATTATATTGGCCATGGTTCCAGAACCCGACCAACCTCAACTTCGTCCCAGGCATAGGCCTTGTAGGCGTGCAAGGCCCCAGATATATAGAACATGTGTCACCCTTTTTGGAATGCCAGATGATGAGGTATTAAGGCGATACCGTCTGCCGCCCCAAATCATCATAGACACTCTCTCATTCATAGAGAGTGATCTTGAACGGCAAATTGACAGTCCTACAGCAATACCACCACTTACTCAATTAATGTCGGTGTTACATTTTTGTGCCTCAGGATCCTTTCAAACCACTGTGGGAATAGTTGCAGGAATATCCCAATCCTCCTTTACAAGGATCCTGAGGGCAGTGATGGAGGCCCTTTTTAAACACCTCCATCATTTTATTCAAATGCCATTGGATATGGTTACCCTTAATGTGTCGAAGGCCAATTTTTACCAAATAGCTGGCTTCCCACACATCATAGGGGTTGTGGATGGCACTCACATACCACTTCAGCCTCCAGCAAGGCTGGAGGCTATTTTTAGGAACCGCAAGCACTTTCATTCACTGAATGTAATGGTGGTATGTGATGCCTCCCTCCAGATCCTGTCCCTGAATGCTAAATTCCCCGGCAGTGCACATGATTCCTTCGTCATCTGTCAATCATGGATTTGGCACAAATTAAACAACCTACAAGCTGGTGATGCATGGCTTCTGGGTAAGTTGACACCCTCTGTTGAAACCAAAGCAAAGCTTGTTACACAATGGTCCTGATGTTTGTTTTTGTTTTTTCACAGGAGACAGTGGTTACCCTTGCACACCCTGGCTGCTCACTCCTTATTTGGTTCCCACACCAGGGCCACAAAGTCAGTATAATTCCGCACTTACAGCCACCAGGCAGGTGGTGGAGTGCTGTATCGCCTTTTAAAAGGCTGATTCAGATGCCTCCACCACTCTGGTGGCGACCTCATGTATTTGCCGGCTATGGTTTCGAAAATTGTGGTCCTGTGTGGGATATTTCGCCATAAGGAGTGGTGTCCCAATGCAGCCAGAGGATGCCTTGCCTGAGGACGGCCCCCCCGAGGTTGGTCGGGGGTCAGTATGTGGGGGGGCCATACGCGATGAAGTTGTGGCCAGATATTTTAGGTAATTATTTCCTCATGTTTAAAAATGCCACAATGTAGACATGTAATATTTTAAAGTTCACTTTTAACAGTTTTTTTTTTAAATTCTTTTTAATCCCTAAAATGACCATAAACAACCATGCCTACTACCTGATCAACACAAATGACTTTATGTGGGCATATTGGATATAACTTCGGGAACAATGATTTCTTCTCCTCATTTGTGGATTCATGTTGGAAAGCTACTTCTTCAAACAGTTCCTGATTGTGTTTTTTTGGGGTTTTGGGTGTGATTTTTAACTTGTGTGTGTGGTTTGGTTTTTCGAAATTATTGTGTGTATTCACTTGGTGCTATTTGTGTGCATTAAAATTTTATTTGACGTTCACCAACCATTTCCATCGTAAATTTACAACCAAGTGTAACCTGTTTCTAAAAATGCAAAGTTGCTTAATGCCTAATACTGTAATTTCTTATTTGGAAAAGTTTAGTACCCTGCTTTGTTGCTAAAAACAAACACCAAAGGTATTATGGTGAATCCGTATGTTTGCAATTGTAGGCCTAAGCAGGTAGCTTTCAATGTAACATTACCCACACCAAACAATCTTCACATTTTGAGGTTACTTCTCCAAACCTATTGGTATTGTTATGTGTTTAATGTGCAAGCTTACATACTTACTTGAGCTTTCGACAAACACATTTACATTTCTTTAAAAAACATGGACAAATAGTAGACTTATGTAAGGTTCAACAATCTAAAATTGACACACAAGGAATGAGACTTAAATAAACCAAAATATAATTTATTTTTTACAACATTTTTGGAGGTGTATAAAAAAAAATTAGTGGCGCAGGCGCGCCAAAATGTGCTCCAACGCCACAAGCAGCCCAACTACATGGCCCCTCATAATCTGCAATCCTGCATAAATGTCTTCATAACGCCTCTGGTCCTCTGTGGGTCAAAAAAATGTGCGGATTACTAAAATGACACCTTAATTTATATGTGAGAAAACAACTAAAAAAACAGACTATACAAAAAAAGGTGACACCAAAAAACAACCAAACAAAATGAATGCCAAACGAAAAGATTGTGGAAAAACAAAGACAAAAATTTTTAGGACAAAATAACATAAAAGAGAGTTACAACTACGCAAAAATACAACATTTGTTGTTACCGTAAACAAAAAAGACACAAGTATGAGTGTTTGGACATGTGTCATATGTGTAAGGGGAAAACATCCTAGAGATTGTTTCACAAAGATATATATCCAAAACATTAGTACTACTTTACAATTTTGAACTGCACAGGCAAAAGGACAATATCACCCAAAAACCAAAAAATTTAAAAGCAACCATAGTTTAAAAGGGAAACATACCGGGCCTAATGCTGCCTGAGCCAGGTGCCCCGAAATCTTCCTCCTCAGAGGTGGGCCAGTGCTGCTCGGAGGGAGGAGGGGTGATTTGGGAAGACGTTGAGGGTGAGGAAAAGAGAGGGGGGTGGAGGGGAGGGTGAGGAAAAGAGAGGGGGGGTGGAGGGGAGGGTGAAGTTGGAGGGATAGGAATGAGAGGAGAGGGAGGGGCCTCATGGTCTGCAAGGTCTGGGGTGAAGGGGAATTTGGGGAAGAGTGGGGAGAGGATGTTTGGGTGGGAGTGGGGGAGAGGGGACGAGCCCGACGTCGGTGACGTTGTAGACGTCTTAGTCTGCGCTCAGCCCCTAAATGATGTAGAAAAATGTAGATTATTACATATTTTAAATTTTGAAACCAAAAAAATAAATAAAAAAACCAGGGCTATACGGGAAACATGCACACGCAGATATGTCCAAAATAAAGAAACAGGGCTATATGGAAAACATGCACACGCAGGTATGTCCAAAATAAAGAAACAGGGCTATATGGGAAACATGCACAGGCACGTATGTCCAAAATAAAGAAACAGGGCTATACGGGAAACATGCACACGCAGGTATGCTTACATTTTAAATATTATTAAAACAAACACTTACTTTCCCTGATTTACTGAAGCAAATTGTCCAACAGGCGTGGGGATCGGCGCCGGAGATAGGACCACCGCCTTTCCAACTGTCCGATATTTCGGCGGAATCCGATCCTACGCAGACGGCGACGCACCTTCGCGTAGGCAAGCCGCTTGCGGAGGTTAGTGATGGGGCCCGTGGAGTACGTTAATCTCCAGTCCATCACATCAGTGAGGACCAGGAGTTCTCTGTGGCAAAAAGCTGTGGCTCTCATGATGGCAATGATTTTTTTAACACAAAACAGTTTTAATAAAGGGCCTAGAAAAAATATGATTGGCTGACAGGGCCACTTCCGGAATTGACTTGTGCGAGCGTTCCCTGCAACCAAAGAGGAGACGGACGGTCGCTATTTAGAACGTTCGCTAGCTAGAGGAGGGGTTGGGAGACTATGGGGCGGAAGATTAGCTGCGAGCGAACATACGAGCGAGCGCTTGATTTCACATTTTTACGCTTGTACGCCGAACGTGCGAACGGCCACTTGCGTCCGGGTCTGAATCAGGCCCATGGTGTATACAATTTATTAATCAGGTGTAAAATACTCTCCATTAGAAATGTAATTAAGGATACTTACCAGAGAAATGCTTTGAGATGAGATGCTGCCTCACCTGTCTGCCACTTTCTATCATCCAACAAAATCCTCACCCTACTCACTGTCTAAGGCAGGGCTCAGGGAACTTTTTTACCTTTTACCCCAAAATATATTTAGATACGCCAATGTTACCCCCTTGATTTGAAAGGAAGGAAATCATATAGTAGTGCCCCCATAGTTATGCCCCTGTAGTAGTGCCCCCATATAATGCCCCTATAGTAGTGCCCCCATATAGTGCCCCTGTAGTAGTGCCCCCATATAGTGCCCCTGTAGTAGTGCCCCCATAGTTATGCCCCTGTAGCAGTGCCTCCATATAATGCCCCTGTAGTAGTGCCCCCATATAATGCCCTTGTAGTAGTGCCCCCATATAATGCCCCTGTAGTAGTGTCCCCATATAATGCCCCTGTAGTAGTGCCCCCATACAATGCCCCTGTAGTGCCGCTTGTACAAAAAACAAAACACTTACCTTAATCCCCGCTCCTGCATCCGCCGTTGTCCTGTCCGCCCGGATGCTACTTGGAACTATGGGAGAGACGTCATGACGTCTCTCCCATAGTGCGCATGGAGAGAGTTCAGAAGAGAACTCCAGGATTTTAATTTTTACCCCATGTGGGGTAAATTACCCCTGTTCCCTGACCACTGGTCTAAGGCATAATCAGCGGTTATGCAATCACATATTAGGCAAAAGACAGCAGCTTAGGACAATATATGAAATTTTATTTGGTGAATACAACAAAATTCCTCTAGACTTATCAAGACAATGGAACCTAGATTTTAGTGGCCCAAAAGTATGTTCTATCACACATCTGGTGGACTTATGTGCATCATTATACTTGCGCTCAGCTAGAGAATTTGGAAGCAACAGTGGAGTCAGTAACCAGGAGCAACACCAGTAGCCAGAGTCACCTATTGGGTTTGATAAAAAAAAAAACCACTCAATAACACCTAAGGATTGCTGTGCACATGACTATAAATAAATATGCTTATCCAGCAGCCAACCCTCTGGCATTTGTCTGGCTTCAAATTTATCATGGAGGGATGACTGGCTAAGAACAAAGACATCATGACATGACCCCAGATAGCCGACTACAACACTCATGATATTGTGTGTTGCATCACAAACCACCTGCACGTTTGTGGAATGGGCATGATACCAATTTAAATAGAGGCACACCCTGGCCCTAAGTGGTCTCAGCCCAATATGTGTGCCGTCTATAACACCAAGGACATTTGGCATGCCTACAATGCCATAATAAGCTACTTTGACTGCATGCCAGTGTGACTCCTTGCTAGGGGAAGCAGATTGAGGTATTTAGCAGAGGATCAAATGCTGGCAAAATCTGAGCCTGGTATCTCGAAAAGGTTGACTGGGATATCCCTAACAACTCTACCAGTTACAGACTCAAAGTTTCCAGTGGCAAAAAAGTGCAACACACTCAAAAGCTTATGCAGTCCTGAGACAGCGCATGAGCGTCCTGTATCAGGATCTATGTCTATTTTGACAAGGTCATACAGATGGAATATGTTGGAACGATTGAGCCAGAACATCTGTATGACCTCGCCATTGACCAATGCGTTCAGGTTCAAACGCCCCCTAAAAAATTGTGGCCTGTGCAGCCTCTGCGGTACCTGCATAGCCTCTTGAGCCTGCTCAGTTTCTTGCTCCTGGGTCCATCCAGCCTGGTGGTAGAGCTTCTGTTATCCCAGCCATATGCAAGACACAGCAGTGCTCACAAAGTCTGCCATTACTGCTCTCATGCCATAAATTATGTGAATTATGGCCTTTTATAGGCCTCCTGGGAGTGTGCTAATTATCCTTAATATAAAACACATGCAAACACGAGGAAAACACAAGTGTAATTTGAAGAGAGTTTTCATTCTCACCCAAGTTTTTACTTGCTTCTGCAGAAGACACAGCTTCCAGGCAGGTTTATTTGTTTAGAGAATTCACATCCGAGTTTGTTTATTTCTCCGGCGAGTTTACAAACTCGAATCTTAGTAAAATTCAGAGTTGTAATTATTTCATGGAAAGTACTTGCGAGTTGGGTTGATGGTGTCATGATGCAGCCTGGGATCAGCCTTTACTCACCGCTGAACTGGTGTCTTTAGGCTCCAGGGCGTTCAGGCACCAGTTGTAGTGATGAGTTATGGCTGAGTATTCTCCCCGGGGCCTGCTAGGGTTACCATGCGTGCGTCCTGGTTCCTGTGCTAGCAGGCATGGGCGCAGCCATGTTGGTTCATCTCACCTGATCAGTCTCCTCCAATGACAGCCCTGCGGTCTCCCAGCTGATCTCATGATCCAATGACCAGCTGCCTAAGGGTATTTATGTCTGACTCCTGCAACAGGAAGTTGCTGATCAACTTAGCTGTTTCTGGGATTACTATGCTCTCTGGTGTTTCCCAAGAAGAACCTACAGTCTGTTGTTGCAGCCTTCATGCTGACCACCAGTGCTACTTATATTAGCTTTCATGCTAAATCCCTGTGTGTTACTTCAACTCTCACAGAACTCCAGTGTTCTTGTAAAACCCTGTGATTTAGTGTGCTGCTGAGCTCTCTAATCACTCCCTGTGTTCCTGTGGTGTCAGCGTTCATGATAATTGCTAGTTAGCTTACAGCTGAGGCTCTATCTATTCCCAGTACATACCTGTGTCCATTTCCTTTGTGTTTCTCTGTGCAAATCAGCACTTGGACCTCTAACAATTCTCAGTACATTCTCAAGTTCTTTCCCAGTGTTCAACTATTTAGTTAATCACCAGTGTTCAGGCATTCTCAAGTTCATCACCAGTGTTCAAGCATTCTCAAGTTCATCACCAGTGTTCAAGCATTCTCAAGTTTATCATCAGTATTCAAGCATTCTCAAGTTCAACACCAGTGTTCAAGTATTTACTTATGTCCAGTGTTCAAGTATTTCGTTCATCCCTGCACATCCAGTATGTCTTAGTGTACTCAGTCCCTGTGCTTCAGTCCAAACTATTCTGTTGTGTTATTCCTAGTGTTCCCTGTGTTATATACAGTATATACTTTCAGTCTTCTGTCACTCCCAGGTAACTGTCCAGAGAGCCGCGACCTGCTCAGTTGGTGCAGCGGAAACCCAAATCCTGATTGGAGGTGTCACTGGAGAAAACCACCAAGTAAGTTAGACTCCGCACCTCTGGGCAGGTCTAGTCAAACTTAGGTTTGGCTGCAATTAGGAGACTTAGCCTGCAACCCCCCGGTTCCTAACCTCATCAGAGGTTTCCCTAGTGCAGATTGTGACAGTTTGATCAGCCTAAAATGCAAGCTGCCGGGTTACAGGATAAAACAAATTTCTTTGGTTTACTTTATCAAGTGTCAGCTCACGAGACAAGTCTGCAACTCATGAGAAAATAGCTGCAAGAACTCTCTGGTCAAATAAAAAAAAAATCCGTTCCTTCCCCAATATTTCCAGTTACTTTACAAATCCCATCAGGGAATTCTCCTGTGTCCATTTCTTCAGAGTCACCTGGTTAATTTTCATCTACAGCAAATAATTTTTCTGACTTTTCTGACTAGTTCATCTTCCAAGTGTCCTCTGACTGCACAAGTAACCAATACCAGTGACCTAGTCCTTCTCATGAGCTTTTCCCAGTTATTAGAAAAACTACAACGTCTCCTCCCCAAGATTTTTCAGGTTATTCCCAAACTTTCTAGTGTCACCTCAGATTCTATTAACATCTTTCCCAACAAGATAAAGTTAAGCATCAGAGTTTCCTGCACCCTAAACTCACTGAGCTTGAACATCAGCAGCGCCTGGAATCGCATCTTTGCTTATATTGTGGTTATGATCACTTTATTAAAGACCGTGGCCCTCATTCAGAGGGTCACAGCTTAGCGACCGACCAGGGTGATGGTCACGATGGTAAAGACCATCACGACCATCAGGGCTTGTGACGAGACCCTAAGGTTGGGTCTCGGCAACTGCAAGCCCTAGGGAGCTTCCTGCTCTGATCGAGCAGGAAGCTCCCCACTGACATCACTGCTGATGTCAGTGTGGCCGCCCACAAAATGGCAGGCGTTCACTTGAGAAAGCCTCCGTTTGTGTAGCCACCCCCTGCCCCGCCTACAAAACGGGTTGAGCTGTCGATCACTATCGACAGCCGCCCCTGTTGTAGTGAGCTCCGGAGCAAGATAAATTCTCTCTCGCTCCGACACTTGCGCACACGCAGTGCGGCCACTGGGCATGCGCAGGGCCTTAACATCGACCCGTTTGCAAGTGCACAGCGCTTGCGACCGGGTCTGAATGAGGTCCTGTGTTCTTAATCCACTGAGAAATGTGATCTCCAATGTCTACACTTAAGTTCATCCCATCAGCCATTGGTAGTTCCAGTATTTCTAATTCCAGGTGAGGAGAGGACGTTCACCAAAGATAAGAAAATTCGAGTTTTCAAATGGTCCAGTTACAAGATGTCATTATACAAGTGTGGGAAATTTAGGAGAAGTACCTCTCTCTATGAAGGTCAAAGAGGCATGAGCTTCTAGTGGTTCCAGTCCCAAACCGGACAAAGCCTGTCCCACACCCTGTGCCAAGAACATTTGTAATTCAGTAGGTCCTGAAGGGGCAACTATTTTACTGTCCGCTGAAGGGGATTCTGACGTCACTATGCCAGAGGAAGCAATCGAGCCGTCTCCTTCAAAGGAACAACTTGTCTTGCCTAAAACCAGTGTCCTACCTAAATTTTCAGGACCGGTAAGAGTATGCTGCACTGAAGTTTCTAGTGGAATTCCCAATACTCCTATATTAGTTTCTAGTGCGGTTCAAGTTAAAGAATGGCCTTTGGAATTGCCAGATTTCACCTCTTCCATCTTAAGTTTCATGCCCCAAGAAGGGGTTTCAAGTTTCACACCCCAGGAAGGGGTTTCAAGTGTCTCACCCCTAGGAGGGGTCTTCTAGTATCATACCCCAGCAGGGGGCCTCAAGTTTCTTATTACAGGAGGGGGTCTCAAGTCTCTCACCCCAATTGGGAGTTTCAAGTTCTGTACCCCAAGATGGGGTTTCAAGTTTCACACCCCAAGGGGGTCTCTTCATTTCGAGTTTCATGCCCCAGGAGAGGGCCTGCATTTTGAGTTTCACGCCCCAGGAGGGGGGCCTTCATTTTGAGCTTCATGCCCCAGGAGGGGGCCTTCATTTTGAGTCTTACACCCCAGGAGGGGGCCTTTGTTTCAAGTTTCACACCCCAAGAGAGGGTTTAAAATTTCATTCCCCAGGAGGGGTCTTCTGGTGCTATACCCCAGGAGGGGTTTTTGAGTATTATACCCCAAAAAAGGGTCTTGAGTCTCTCACCCCAGGTCTTGCATCACAAGAGGGGGGTTCACATTCCATACTCCAGGAGGAAATGTCAGGTCAGATTCCCCAGGAGGGGGTTTTAGGTTCCATACCCCAGCAGATGGTTTCAGGTTTTGTACCCAAAGAGGGGGTCTTGGGTCTTTCACCCCAGGAGGGAGCCTCTGGTCTTGTATTCCAACAGGGTTTCAAGTTCCATACACCAAGAGGAAAAGTCAAGTCAGCTTCCCCAGGAGGGGGTTTTAGGTCTTAGAGTTTTAGGATCAGAAGGGAGTTTCAAGTCATACACCAAGAGGGGGTTTCAAGTTCCATACCCCAGGAGAGGTCCTCAAGTCTCACAACCCAGGAGTGGATTTCAAGTCTCACACCCCAAGAGGGGGTTTCAAGTCTCATACCCCAAGAGGGGTTTTCAAGTTCCATACCCCAGGAGGAGTTCTCAAGTCTCACCCCCCAGGAGTGGATTTCAAGTCTCGCACCCCAAGATGGGGTTTCAAGTCTCATACCTCAAGAGGGGGTTTCAAGTCCCATGCCCCAGGATGGGGTCTCAAATATCTCATTCCAAGAGAGAATTCCAAGTTCGGTGTCCCATGAGGAGGTCTCCAATTCTAGTTGCACACCTCAGGCGGAGCTTTCGAGTGTGGTACCTTGGGAGAGGTCTTCAAGTGTCTTTCTCCAGGAAAAGAGTTCTAAATTAAAGACCCCCCAAAAATTTTTGTTCTTCGTCAGATCTTTCTCCTGAAAACAAAATTAATTCTGCAGCTAAAGCTTTCAACACCAAGCAGAGGTCTAACTTTCGTGTTTACAGGAGCTTTGGAGTCCATAACTAAAAATGAGGTGAAGACATTAATAGAATGATATGGAGGCAAAGTTTTCAAAAATATTATTATTAAGATCAATTATATAATCATGGGACATGATGGAGGAGAGTCCAAGCGAAAGAAGGCAAAGGGCTTAGGGACTACATTTATTGATGAAGGCGGCCTTTTTGAATTAATAAACATCAACTCCAATTCTCCTGAATTCCTTTCTAGTTCTTCTGTTGATTTGAGTGAGGAGCTCCAATCAGATTTAGTTGAATCTCCAAATGATATTGTCTCCAAGGAAAATTCTGTTTCTCAAGACTCGTCTGATGCATTGGAGCCTGTAGTCTTTGATGGTGAAGTGCCTCAGTACTCCGCGTTGCTTAAACATTATGACACACTAATGAGAACCGATCCATCTTGTGGTATCACTTCCACCAATCTCGTCAAATTTCTCATCATGAACTTCAGAGGAAGAGCTTTGGAGTGGGCTAACCCACTTATTGAGTACAAGGATCCAATCCTACAAGATGTGATGGTCTTCAGTACAGCCCTAATTAAAGAATTTATTCCTGTGGATCCGTCATCAATTACCTTTTCTGATAAAGGTTTTAGTTTGATTTCACCACCTCCAGATATCAAACTCAGATGTACCACATTACTCCCTTTTCAAGGCAATACGGTACAGGATTTATCAGTCTGAAAGAAAAAAACTTCATTTCATACTAGATATCAACTCAAGATTGGTAAATCTACAAATCCTCATACAAAGTCTGAAAATTTGTTTTCAAGTCTTGTGGAACCTAATTTTTTATGTCTTCAAACAAAATCTTTTCCAAGTCAAATTTTTTTGGTGAAATGCTCTGGCTGGACCTCTTTGGGGCATCACCACTTAACACTTATTTTTAACACTTTATGGGGCATATTCATCATACCTAAAAATTCTCAGGAGGTAATTAGGTTTAGAACTTGCATAGAGTTCTACCTAGTTACCGGAGGAATTCATCATTTCTCCTCTCCATAACTATCTATTTCGAAAAGCTGTCATTTTTGCGATGACAGCTTTTCGGGAAATAGATAATTTTCCCTATCTACACTTACTTACCGCAGCTGGAATCTGTGCTACGCATGCGCTGTTACATCTGTAAAACCAGCACATGCGCAGCACTGCCTACAGATGAGGTAATTTTGTGTCCCCCTCACCCTCCCTCCCCCTCCGCTCACCTCCCCCCTGTCACCGCACTTACAGTACCTGCCCGCTGCAGCGCCTCCGGCTCCGTCCTGCTGTTCTGACACGTTGTCTCCCAGCAGCACACAGTACAGTTTAGGAAAAAAAAAAAAAACTTTTTTTTTTTTTAAACTTTATTGTGTTCTGCTAGGAGAACACGTCTCAGAACAGCCACTGTAGCCAGAGGACGGACCAGAGCACCAGAGGGAGACGCCGGGGGACCTGCACATGCTGGAAGCAGGTAAGTGTTACCTGCTAGTCGCCACCTCACAGTGGCAAATAGTAACTCCATCAAATTCTGAAAATACATAATTTTCGGAATTTGATGAATACCATAATTTCCACATTCCCATACTAATGTATTGGGAGTGTGGAAATTAACTCAGGTGGACTTAATCAGGAGATATCAGTGATATCTCTTGCATTAAGATACTTCATGAATACTAAAATAACTGTATTTAAGGAAAAAGTCCTTAAAAACGTTATTTTAGTGTTGATGAATAGGCCCCTATATCATTCTATGTTTGTTTTTTGTTTATGTTACATTTTCACACACTTATTTTTCATTTTTTTCTAACACTTTCAACACCAAGCAGTCACCTTCACTCACATAACACTACAACACTTCACTGCTATTTTTTATTTTATTTTGTGTGGTGCCCTGGGGTGATTTGGTTGTGCCCCATGCCCCAGACACGAACCCCCATAGTTTTAGGGACTTACCCAATGAGGTTACCTTGATGACGGTGGATAAGCTCATAACTTTGGCCAAATTTATGCCAAAAACCTTGTATATGATGTATAATTATTAATGGTTATATGGTGCATCTGGTTTCTCTTTTTTTCCAGATCACATATGTGTTTTCACTTTAGTGTCATGATACTAACCCAGTCATCTTTGGTTGTCCCATGCCAAATACTGTAGAAAGTGGGTATGGATTGTATGGTACACTCCCTTCAGAAGACGTCTGCTGCCTGCCACCTCTGGTACTTGTTACTATAGCCAGCCCACACTGTGCTAAGCTACATATTTATACATAAGGCAGCTGAACTGTGAAGAATATATGAGGTTTCCAATTATAACATTTTACAACTGCATTGTACGTGATTTATTTACGCCACTGTTCTCATCATTGTAGAATGTGTGATCTCCCTCTAGTATCTACTATGGTTCTTTGACAGAGGAGACAGATATTTGGAAATCTGTAATTCAATCTACCATGGAACCCAGGATGACAGGATCCCCAAGATATGTCTCAGAGTCCAGTAAAATAATAAGTTTACAATAGATAATATCAGTCTATCAGTACATCTAAAAGATGTTAACTTGATTTTGTATTATTCATTTTTAGATACTATCATTATTATTATTAGTATAGAAATCCTTTATTTATAAAACACTATTATATTACACAGTATTGTACATTGAGTGAATGATAATACAAATAAATAATATACAATGACCCACTGGTAAAGATGGCTCTGGTCAAATGAGCTTACAATTTAATAAATATGAAGAACACATCTCTATATATGTATATGAAATAAAGTTCCCAGTTTAGGGGTCTGCCTTTTCGTTCAGGCTAATCTCTTGAACTACTGTACAGATTTAGATGGGGTTTCACTATTCTATACAGCATTGGTCAAGGAAGGTTTAGGTGTATGTACCATTCATCTGTGACAAAAGGGAGACAAGCAGTGACGATTTTAGTAAAACAAAGGACCTGATTCAGAGCTTGCATCCAGCTTATGCAAATTTTTCAAAGTGACGACATGGGAAGCGATCGCTCGCCAAGGCATAAGCACACCCACTTTGGTTGTGCGAGCGATCGCTCTGTGTATGCAGACACCCATAAGCGTATGTTGAGATGCCCACTAGCGCACATCACCTCCAGGAAGTGTAGTAAAACATTGGTGCATCGAACACCATCGGTAGCGAACGCACAGAGTTGCCTTACCCTGCGATCGCACAGAGTAGTTCGCGTACGTGCAGCACGAAGCGTGCTCATGCGCCTACGCAAACCATTGGCACAGCGCTAGCGAGCAGGTCTGAATGAGGTCCAAAGTCTTAAAAAAATCTTGCACCAAGCTGCTGACCAGAGTGCTGAATCAGCAAAAGGCAGTGAGAGCCAATCAGAGATAGCAATATGCCCTGTTGCTTAGCAGCAGCATAGAAAGGGGAGGGAGTCAGGGGCTGAGCAGGGTCATGTCTAAGGCAGCAGTAGGTGGAGTTGTGGTGACACTGGTGAGATGAAGGAAGCAGGAGTGAGAAGCAGGGGGATATAGAGTTGCCGAGGTTTGTGGTGAGATGCATGGGGCTGTGGTAAGAACCAATGGCAAGCGTGAGAAGCAGGGGCATGTGGTGAGATGCAAGGGGCAGTGGTGAAATAAAGGATGCTGTGGTGAAATGCAGGGGACCGTAGTGAGAAGCAGGAAGTTGCTGTGAGAGGCAGGGGGTAGGAGTAAGAAGCAGAAGACTTGTGAGATGCAGGGGGCTGTGGTGACATGGCATAGGTTGTTATGAGATGCAGGGGGCTGTGGCGAGATGAAATCGATCCCGCACAAAACCTGGGTGTGTCGCTAGTGTTATATAAAGTAGCAGATTAACAATTTGTCAATTGTGATGAGGTAAGTGTGTGGATAATGCAAGACAGAAGCACTATCAGTCACCAATATGAAAGTAGCCTTAGGTGTCTCCGTTTCTGTGCAGCTACCGGTCATGTGGTTTGAATGGGGAGAGACAGTGGATGCCAGAGACATAAGAGATTATCTAGTCATTGCAGAAATTTTATGACAGCTGCTGGCAAGCATGAGTGTTCTTCCCCATTATTCTAATTTGAACTAACTGAACCTCCTTCCACTTTTGGCATGGAAGAAGGCTTTGCTTTTGTGCTGCATTGACACATTTGCCAGTTCAGAGCAGCTGGCAGATATAATCACTGTATCTTTTTTTGGCATTATGCTGAGTGGTAGACACAAAGCCAGTACTTTTGTTCCCCTTGTTTGAAGAAGGTGTGGTGGTAGATCCTGTCACCAAGGAAGAGTGGAGGTCACCATAAGAGGAACAGTGATGGCAACAGCAATGACAGTTGAGCTGTTTCAGTTCAGCAGTTGAACTGAAAGTAACAGTAGATCTTAGGAACAACCCTGTCCATGATGTGAGGATACTCCCAGGTACTTCTCTGCAATTTCCCACTGCCTTCCAAAGTATTTAACTGTATTTTATTTGTAAGAAAATGATTATGGAGAATGGAGGGGAAAAATTAATCTAAAGTGCAGCTATCTCGAATTGCTGTCCATATACCAATCAAAGCCTACAGTATGATCATATTTAAGGTGGTGCCCCACTGGCACTTTGCATTTGTGTTGAAGATGGTAAAATCTCTTATTATGACACATATGGCCAAATGTAACAGAGTGAGAGTTTAGAAAGTGTGAGAGTTTTGCAGTTTTAGCTTCAAAATGGGAAAACATCTGGATGAGCGTTTAAATCAGAGAGTTTTTTTAGTCTAAAAAAATACGAGTTTGCATGTTCTCAGACTCTATTACATTGGCTGAGTTTAAAAAGTGTGAGAGTTTAGTGTTATACTGTCACACTTTTTAAACTCTCACCCTATTACATTTGGCCCATAAGGTGAATGTATCCAGCATTGGAGAGAGATAAAGGGGATACGTTTAGGAAGCCGGGGCCGCAATCCCGAACGCCGGCTTCCCGAATCCTTTATCCCGCCTAGGGTTAAATGACAGGCGTCTAAAATGTAGATGCCTGTCATTTTCCCGACGCCGGGAGACAGGTGCTCGGCATTCCGATCAAAGGGATGCCGGGTGCCGCAAGTGGGGGAGTGGGGGAGGGTTAGGTTTAGGGCACCCGGGGGGGAATTAGGGTTAGGCACCCCCCCAGGAGGGTTAGGGTTAGGCTAGGGAGAGGGAGGGTCAGGGTTAGGCACCCCCGGTGGGGGACTTAGGGTTAGGCACCCCCCCAGGGGACTTAGGTTTAGGCAGTGGGGAAGGTGGGGTTAGAGTTAGGTACTTGGGGGGGGAGGTTAGGGTTAGGCACCCCTAAGGATGGTTAGGGGGGTTGGTTAGGTTAGTAAGTACTTACCTTAGGGACGATCGGAATTGCCAGAGCTGTCGGGCTTCCGCTGCCGGGCTCTGCTGTTTTGTCGGGCTGCTGCAGCCTGGAATCGAACTGCCGGTCATGCAGCAGCCGGATTTTCATACCGAATGCAGAATTCATACCGAATGCAATCAGCTTCTACTGTAACTGCCATTTCATAGACTGTGCCAGATTGGCATGAAAGAGGAATACACATCTCCTATCTAATAGGATCTATTATGCTCAGAATATGTTAAATGTAGCATCTTCAGAACTTAATCATTCATGTGTAACAGCAGACTGTGCCATTCATAGTGCCTGACACCTTGCATACTGTATTTGAAGTTAATAGTTTCAAACTGCTAAATGTTTCATTATACCAATGTACTGTTTGAGCTTTATTTTGTTAAACAAATATAATGTTCTTTGCTAAACCTCTACTAACAAAATCTATGCAACTCCTGCATGGGTCATTTGCCTCATTAGTGGTAGACTCATTGCTAATTTATGCAAATAAACATTTATGGATTTTTCTAAGTGATGCTTGGTCACATGTGACAGGTCTCACTGCACAGAATACTAATCATACTTACAAAACTAATACCAAGCTTTAGTGAAGGTAGACTTCACTCTTCTCTATTTCAGTTTGCAAGCAACACATCCATTTCCAAAAATAAAAGAAATTATAATTAATCTAGTAAAACAATGTTATTTGCTTTGAAGCCTAAACAAACTGCGACATTGAGACAAACATGGGTGCATAACTGAAAGAAATGTTCACACCCCCTATTGTGTAACATTATCTAAATTACACTATTCACATTCACAATAGAAATTAAACTATTCACCTTCATAGATTAATGCAGCTCCCCAGTGGCCATTGTCACATTGATGACACAAGCTATAGTTACTATGACAGTTGCAGGCTAGATGGGGTAGTTTGCAAACAGTTCATGCCCCCAAAAGCAATGGGAAATGTACAGTAACCACAAGAATATTGAGCTTAGGGCCTGATTCATAGATGGACACAAATCCGGTCAAGGCTGTGATTCCTTATGCAGCAAACTTGCAAAAATGTGCACTGAGACGTCCACCTGCTGCGTCTCACATCCGCTGCTTATGTACAAAAGCTGAAACATTTGTCGAACTTTGAACTTCTGGGTAAGTCTATGCTGTCTAAGACAGAGCAGCTCTCCTAAGATGCTGGGGCTTCTCCAGCTGCAGACCAATTTGCAGAGGCTCATTAGACCACACCCACAAAACGGTGCAGACACACCTGCATGCATTTTTCTAACCACACCCCATTACCTCCCCAAGCGCTGACTGACTGTCACTCACTTTGAGAATAAATCCTTTCTGTATGGTTAATCTATCGCCACGCGTGCACAGTGCAGCTGTGACATGTGCGGTGGCATGCATCA
Source organism: Taudactylus pleione (assembly GCA_031769625.1). Lineage (NCBI taxonomy): Eukaryota > Metazoa > Chordata > Amphibia > Anura > Myobatrachidae > Taudactylus > Taudactylus pleione. Next base: position 11,506,089 of record JAUIMM010000281.1, on the reverse strand, counting down.
AACATTGATATTGCTTTCATCTCTAAATCGGGAACTTAGCGTGGAGCTGAGATGGGCCTGCTGGCTTCTGCGCCATTACCACATTGATATTCAAGACAAAATGTACCAATTGTACTCTTCAGCTGGTTTATGCGTATATAAATACCTAGGGGTTTATTTACTAAGTATCGGGCTGAAAAACCTGACACATCTGTTTGTTTTTATGCCCAATATTTAAAAGGGCAGTGCTTTTACTAGCTGTGTCTTGCTAGTAAAAGCACTGCCCTTTTAAATATTGGGCATAAACACGATACAACCCAATAATTATTAAATAAAGCCCCTAATGAGAGATGGATAAATGCACGCCCGTCTTAATAGCATTGTAGGCCCTGGGAAAAGTAATGCACTGGGGCCCCTACCCACCAACTTACTAATGTGTAGGTTTTAATGGACTGTGTGCCTGATTCACTACGGAACGCAGTTCTGCTTATATGCACGCAATGCAGTTGCTAATATCAGCGGGAATATGCAAATGTTTGCATTCATAATGCGATCGCAGGCTAACATAAGAACGCTCTACATCCATATACTTTGCAATCAATAACATCGAGTAAGACCCAGACACACACTTGCTCAAGAAGAGAAAGTACAAGCGCACAACTCCAACATTACTAATTATATATAATACATTATGCAATAGAATTTTGCAATACATAGAGGTTTTAGCATAGTCATGGCCATGGTTATGGGCCTACCCACTGCGCCCAGGTAACCTCTGAGGGTAAGTCCTTAACCTACTGGGGTTGAAATCCAGAGCACAGGACACCCCCAAACAGGCCCAGCTGAGCCACCCCAGGGCATAACTCTAACGAGAGAAGGTGAAGTGTAAGAAAGTGTAAGATAGATTTCAACCCCAGTAGGTTAGGGACCTACCCTCAGAGATTACCTGGGCGCGGTGGGTAGGCCCATAACCATGGCCATGATTATGCTAAAATCTCTATGTTTTGCAAAATTCTATTGCACAATGATATATATATTTATATATAATTAGTAATGTTGGAGTTGTGCACTTGTACTTTCTCTTCTTGTGTTTGCAACAATAGTCTCCACAGGTAGCACCTCCCATTATATATATATATATTCAGGGTGTGCAGTCTAGGGCCCCCCTTTCTATACATACTTGCACAAGCCCTGACACAGGAATTGCTAACAGCCACGCATGCTATGAGACCTCAGGCTGCATATGGTATTGCAGTGGATAATTTATGCATGCCCCTGCAAAACCGTTGAAACGTAATGGCACGACTGTGTTCGCCCGGCCACCCCCCGGCATTACCACAAATGGAACTTCCTGTCAATCACTCTGCAATGGGTCTGCATACACACTGCGATCTCATTCCCGAACGCAGTGGCTAGTTCACGCATGAGCACTACGATGCATACACATGCGCAGTATGCAACAATCGTCACTTGCAATGCGTGATGAATCAGGCCCAGTGTCAGATACTTAATTTCTGATTCTCAGCAACCTTACATTAATTCCAAATGGCAACTTGACCAAACTTTTTCCTGTAAATCCCTCAGGGCCAGAGAGGGAAAATATAAGAAGAAAAAAAAAAAGGATCTGGTGTATTACCCTTTTATTGATAGGAATCCAAAAATTAGTTAGTGATGAAGTAGTATAGATTAGAAGTAGAGATGGGTATTTATGGTGGGTGCATCCAGAGAACACTGATCTCCTGTATCAAACTTTCTTCTCCTCCCCTCTGGGTAGATATACGCAGCTCCCAACGTCAGCAATTAAATAAATAAATATTCCCAACCCTCTTGTGTAGCATTTCCCGTTGATCTTCAGAGTTAAGGACAATTAACTCAATACAACACCCCAGAGGCCATATTGATGACCCAAGCACTTGTTACTGGGACATTTGCAGACTAAATACTGTAGTGCTAGTTTGCAAACTGCTCATACTCCCTACAGCAATTACAAAAGAGTGGCCACAACCATATAGAGCTAGAGTTCCCACTAGGCTGTTTTAGCGGGGCGCGGCGCCCTGCCCTCCTTCTGGAGGGCAAAAAGCACCCTGCCCTCCAGGAGGAGGGCAAAAAGCGCCCTGCCCTCACAGCCTGCGGGTGCCGTTCTCACCCGCGGGACGCAGTGTCCCGCGGGTGGAGAAACATGCGGTGTCCCGGTCACCGCCGGAGAATAGACGCCGGGCGCATGCGCCCGGCATCTATTCTCCCATTCTGCAGCACTTGGGGGCTGCCCGGCATGTCCGTAAGCGCCGGGCACGCCCCCAAGTATGACGAAAAGGGGACACGTCTTATAGACACACCCCCTTTTCATGACCACGCCTTCGGCGCGCGCATAAGAGTGCCCTCTCTAGCTCCGGCGCCCTGCCTGCCGCCGGAGCTAGAGTTAACACTATAGAGCTTAGCGTGGTGATGAGTTGTGCCTGCTGGCGGTAAGAAGCTAACCACAAGTTGCAGCCCAGACTTGGAACCAGTTGGAGACAGATAGGTGGTCTGTCCACTGAGAGTCGGTTTCAACTAGAGATAATTTTAGGTGACTTCTGTGTTTCTGTGAGATACTGAATTGTGCTACAGTGGTTAAATTGGAGACAATAGGTGACCAATTGACATCAATGACTGACTTCAGGGGATGGTAATGCAGACAAGCTGCTTCACTTTATGAGACATGGCTGAGCAGCCCATATAGTTCTGCCACGAATCACAAGGACCCAAATATCTACAAAGACTTCCTGTATTAAAGGGGGGGAGACCTCTTTGCTGAGACCCTGGACTGAGATGAGGTAGTCCCAGACTTCCATGGATTCCACACAGGCTGCACATATCCCTGCACTCACAGGCTTGGCCTGCCACTATAGCCTGCATCTTAAGCATGTCATCTGAAGCATGGAGTTAGAACCAGAGTTGAGTTTTAATACCATCTTTAATCTCTTTCCAGGTAAACTAATGCCATTTTCCATATCTGATGTCTTTTACTGCAAGAATAGTCTGTATTGAAAGTTTGTTTTATAACTGTGAAGCTGCATATTCCCCCATCATTAATTAGCTTGTTGAACAAACTGCTCAAACATTCCCTCCCACTGTACCAGCTGACCTAGCCTCTCCTGCTAAAGCGACTAATTTTAAAGCCTGTACACACAGGCTTGGCCTGCCACTATTGCCTGCATCTGAAGCATGTCATCTGAAGCATGGATTTAGAACCGGAGTTTGAACTGGATTTGGACTTTTGACTAGAGATGAGCGGGTTTGGTTCCCTGAGACCGGACCCTCCCAAACTTCAGAGATAAAGGGCGATCCAAGGTGCCCCTCGGATCTCTCCTCCTGCCCCGGATCCCTAATTGAGGCAAAACTTGGTGATCCTCTGTCGGATCTTGAGGTTTTGCCTCGAGCGGCCATTTTTAAAAATCTCTTTGCCTTCAATGGGCAAAGCGCTGTTTGGCCGACAGAGCCTGTCTGTCAGCGTTAATCCCATTGAATGCAGGGAAAAAAGAACAAATAGAAGATGGTGCTGGTTCCAGTTGCTGACACGCCTGCGGCCGGCACCCCCCGCTGCCGACACACCTGCAGCTGGCACCCCCCGCTGACGACACACCAGCTGTCGGCACCCCCACTGCTGACACCGCCGCCAGGCCAGCTGCTGACACTGCCAGCACCCTGCATTGAGAACACCCCTGCACTCACGACACAATTAGTAAACCTGCACTGAGGACACCACTGGCACCCCCGCTCTGCCGACACCACCGGTACCGGACACTGCCAGCACTCCCACACTGCCATTCCATGCACTGAGGACACCATTAGCAACCCCCTGCACTGTGACACAGCCAGCAAACCTGCACTAAAGACACCGCTGGTACCCTTCACTGAGGACACTGCCAGCACCGAAGCACTGCCATTCCATGTACTCAGGACACCGTCAGCAACCCCCGCACTGCTGACACAGCCAGAAAACCTGTACTGAAGACACCGCTGGCACCCCTGCTCTTCTGATACCACCGGTACCCGGCACTGAGGACACTGCTAGCACCGCAGCACTGCCATTCCATGTGCTGAGGACACCATCTGCAACCCCTGCACTGCTGACACAGCCAGCAAACCTGCACTGAAGACACAGCTGACAACCCTGCTCTTCTGACACTGCCGGTACCCTGCACTGAGAACACTGCTAGCACCGCAGCACTGCCATTCCATGTACTGGGGACACCGTCAGCAACCCCGCTCTGCCAACACTGTTGTCACAGTAAGTGCACTATTGGTGTATCCAACCCACACTGTATAACACACTGTATCCATGTTGGAAATTCGATGCTGAACTGCCACATGTTGTGCCGCCCACAGTGTTACTTAGCTTAGTCAGCCAGGTAGCTGGATGCAACCTTTTGGCCTTAACTAGATGAAAAAAATAATATTGTGAGGTGATCAAAATTAATTGGAAATTACTGGAAATAAATGTTATTGAGGTTAATAATACTGTAGGAAGAAAAACAGGCCCATTTTATGTGATTTTAGCTGTTTTTATGATTTTTTAAGAAAAAATCCAGATCCAAAACCAAAATGGAAAAACAAAACACGGAGGTGAGGTTTTGCACAACCGATACAGATCCAAAACCAGGGCAGATCCAGATCCAAAACCAAAACACGGGGGTCGGCACACATCTCTACTTTTGACTACTTTCTAACCAAAAATTAAACCATTTCCCAAACACAACAGCCACTCCACCTTCATTTACACTCCCCTGCGACCACACACTCGAGCGAAGGAGATGCTTTGGCTTTTTGCAGATCACTCTATAATTTTTTAAAATCTGATTAAGTTTAACATGGTTTTTAACTTATAATGCAGTCACCATTTTTTTTTCTCCACCTGGGCATATACTTCCACTACTTGTACAGCCTGCCAGATGTAACCTATGCAGTGCACCCCAGATGGCTGCCTCACATGGTCCTTCTTGGGCAGGATGAACAAACACGTGGATCTATTAATTCAGTGCATTTCATATTTCAAATGTTTCAGCCACCCGTAAATGTCATTCCCGAACTGTAGCACTGTTTGCTGTATTTACTATTCCCTGTTTTGTAAAATGTACTTCCACCCCACTGTATGATATACTGGCGAGCTATACCTCCACTGAAGTGCATCCTCCATGGGCAGAATGTACTTCATGTGGATCTATTCACACAGGGTATATCATAAAGCCACGCATGTCAGTTTTCCCATATATGCCTTGGATCCTTGTGTGGCTTAACTCCCACAGTGCAACCTTCGTAGTGCGCCCATCATGGCTGCCTCACCTGGTACACTCGTGGATGGGATGAAAAATACATGGACTTGACTATTATGGTGGGACCCTACTCCTAGCATCAGGATGCTGCAACCAAACCCATTTTGTGTCATCTCTTCTATTAGTAACCTATTCCACCCAGGGTAATCCTACGTAGTGTGCCCAAGACGGCTGCCTCATTTAGGTCCTTTTGTGGGTGGAATATATAACCCATGGAAGTTAATTCCCAAAATGTCTGCACCAACCCTGAAATATGTTTATTGTGCTCTCTAGGTTTCAGTTGATTTTAATTATCTGTGTGGTTTTCTATTTTTGGCAACACCAAATCCTTGTACAATGTACCATGTTTTCTGATGTCTGTAAAGCGTCTTTGAGTCCTATGGGAGAGAAGCGCTATATAAATAAAATTATTATTATTATTATTAGTGGGTACCTGGATTGAGGCCCAAAGGGCCATACTGTTTGAAATGATGGTGAACTGTCTCCATAATTAAAATAAAGGGGGATTACTGTCCCTGGGCAGCATGGTATTTACAGAGGGGGAGAGCCCCTATACAAAAGCTTATAGTAGCCAGACGGGGGGAGGGGGATGTTGTGGCATAAGCTGCATGGCTAGAATCGAGAGGCGGTTGGAAGGCCCATAATAGAAGAAGAAAAGGTGGAGTGCAGCCCTGAGCAGCAGAGAGCCCCAAAGTCTGAAGGGAGGAATGCGGGGCTGTGTGAGAGCCTGTAGTGAGAGATGTGCTAAGGTGTGACAAGGGGCTAAGGTAACCCTGCTGGTGACATGCCAACAACAGCCCTAAAGTCTGGTCTTTGTGAGGCTATCCAGTTGGAGTGAGGAAAAGCAGGCCATATGAGAAGCAGATGAAACCACGGCTGAGTGAAAACAGAGAAAGTGTCAGGTCTCATATGCAGATTTATCCTCGCACAGAAAGGGTATGGTAGCTGAAAAAACAGTGTCAGAGCTACATGTGGAAAGTGTAATATCAGGAGCATGCAACTGAGAGCAGAGAAACGCTTAGCTAAAATTAAAGGTGAGATATTATGGAACTACATGTACCAGAAAGTGTGTGAGGTTTATAGGCAGGTCTGGATTAGGCTGCATTATAGGCAGGGCGATAGGGGTGGCAGTCCTGGGAACCCCCACACACTGTCCCCCACACTTACTAACCAAAAGTGGAGCACAGCATTTAACTGTCTCCGCTCTGGTCCACGGTCACCTCCTCGGCAGCTCAGCTGTTGCCTTCCCTGTTACAGTAGCCACCGAGGAGCTTCTCTCACTGTAGACAGTAACTGTGCAGTCTTGTGAGATTTGATGTTATTATCTCATGAGACACACCAGAGGTGGGGCAGAGAGCAGAGCTGCTGTAGAGTGGGCACACTCGACAAGGCTCCTTTTCACTGTGTTCCTCGCGGCTTGTCCCAATGTCTGCTGTGCCTATTGTGAGACCAACAAGGCATCACAGGTATATACTAGGGATGTGCGCTGACCCCCGTGTTTTGGTTTTGGATCTGTATCTCCTTCGTATTTTGGATCTGGATTGGTTTTGCCAAAACCACCCTTGTGTGTTTTGGTTTTGGATCTGTATTTATTTTTTAAAATTTAGAAAAACTGCTAAAATCATATAATTTTTTTTTGTTCCTACAGTATTATTAACAGCAAAAACATTAGTTTCCACTCGTTTCCATTCAATTTTGACCACCTCACGGCTCATAATATTGTTTTCATCCAGTTTAGGCCCAATATTTGCACTAAGCTAGCTGGCTGACTAAGCTAAGCGGCAGCAGTGGGCGGCACAAAGATGTGGCAGTTCAACTTCCAACATGACACATAAGGAAACATGTTTTCATTAATCAAGAGGCCTGAGGGAGTTGGAGTATGTATGTAGTTGAAGGCAGGGACAGTGAGGGTTGATTGGTAGTAAATTTTATTTCATTTTTTGATTCAGAAGCAAATTTATGAAGGAGAAGGGGAGGCATTTACAAAAAATATTTAAATCATGCACATCAGTCCTTGCCCCAGAAGAATCCTTGAGCACTATGCCTGCTGATTCTCGGAGTCGATTTTCATCCCAGAAGGGGACCAGAAAGACTACTGGTAGTACTTTAAAAACAATTGACTGTTAAACAGTTCTTTGCAAGAGGGAGCAAGTATGACAACAGTCATCCAGTTGCATAGTGGATCACTGACACCATAACATCTATGCTGGTATTAAATGTGCATTAAATATTTGCCAATAATGCAGTGGGTTTTAGATAGTTAATTGAGGTTCAGTGTCCCTGCTACCAAATCCCATCTAAATTCCACTTCACTAGAAAAGCAATTACCGGCCTGTACAGGGACATTATAAAAACTTAATTAGTGGCCTCCAAAATTCTATTGTACCCACTGTCCACTTAACCACAGATATGTGGACAAGCTGAACAGAGCAAACACAAGATTTAAGGTTTAAGTAATACGTTGAGTCTTCCCAATGGACACAGATCTTAAGCAATGCAAAAAGCACTTGGTAAGCAAATTGTTAGCTCAATTGGCACGTGATGAAGCAATGGCTTCTCCTTCAGTTTCTCCAGTAAGTGCATCTGCCGAGAAAAAACTAAACTTTCACAACTAAGTTTTGACATTTGGTTAGGTCTAAAGGAATTGTCTACAATTAATGAGACCTCTACCATGACTCCATCTGATACGGTCATCATTCAAAGAATGATTGAGGACTAGTTTGCATTTTTTAATGATAGTGTCCAAATAGGCATGTCAGACAGTCCGTTTGACTACTGCCAGGAAAAAAAAAGACAATTTGGAGGCCCTTGCACAAACTGGTTTTGTTTTATTTGAGCTGCCCACCCTCCAGTGTGTTCTCAGAAAGAGTTTTCAGCACAGCCAGGAACCTTGTCAGTGTAGCTTGTTCTGTGGGGGCCCAAACAAACCAATCGCTTCATGATTGTTATTGTTGATGAAGGTGTTGGTGGTGAAGATGGCAGGTGCTTGGATCTAGCAGAGAGAAGGGAGCTAGCTGACACTGGACTTCTTGTTGGTCCTTTTTTAGCCAAAGTTTCTGAATTTTGAAAAAACTTTTTGGATAGATGTGTTGCAGATGACATAACAGGGAGGAGATTCCTAGAATGTTAAGGTTCCTACCTCTACTTACTCTGGCTTTACAAAGGATATAGATAGCTTGACAATTGTTGTAGAGATTTGGGCAGAAATAATTCCACACATAAGTGTATTTTTTTGTCTTATGCCCAGGCATGACAATGGGCTTTTCCTTATCATGGGCAACAACTGTTTCTTCCACTGGTGCCTGATTTACACAAGCAACATCCTCATCAACAACATTCTTATTATCGTCAGCTACACAAATATCCTGCTCATCCTGGTGCACTTCCACAGAAGCATCCCCAAATTCTATGTCAGCATATTCACTTGTGCTTACATCATCATAAGAGACAGATCACCAGTCATAAATAAGGGCCTTTCCTTGCCACTTCATGTGGTGAAAGGCATATTGCCAATTTTATGTCTTTCTGCAGCTAACTTTCCCTTTGATGTTTTTTTCTTTACCACTGTAAAGGATTGGTTCTTGATTTTAGAAGCCCTGACTTAAGCCCTGTATGCCCTTGGGCATTGGATTTAGTAGATGATGTAGATGGACTAGTATCATCATGACTGGTAGCACTAGCAGCAGCTCCAGCACTAGCATGTGGTTCCTGCTCTGCTATCAACTGATTGTTTTCCATATCAACAAACACGAATTAAGTGGGGTACAGCACACAAGACAATTTGTACCAATTTTAAATATTACACTGCGGTATTAATGACCTACAGTGTAACAAGATTTTTTATGATAACAAAAAATTAACACACTGAGCTACCACTTACAGTGTCACAAGATTTTTTATGAGTAAGAAAAGAATAACACACTGCACTACCATTTACAGTGTCACAATTTTTCTATGAATAGGAAATGAATAACACACTGTGCTACCACTTACAGTGTCACAAGATATTTTAGGAATAAGAAAAGAATAACACACTGCACTGCGAGTTACAGTGATGGCATTATGTTTTATATATAATGCATGTTATTTAGCACTTTGCTGTGGTCTTGTAGTCAGCATGTAGACTAATAATCTATATATGATTGAGGAGAAAACTTGAATATTGCACTGCGCTACCACTTACAGTGTCACAATATTTTTATGAATAAGAATAACACACAGCACTATGACTTATAGTGTCACTATGGTTGATAAACTGTGGTCTGGCCGGCAGTGTCACCGAACAATAACAGCAAAGCTAAGTTTCTAACACACACACACACAAAAATAGAAAAACAGATCTTTTTTAATTTTTTGAGGAATGACATTTTTTTTCACTTTTTTACACTGGGGAAGAGCACCCCTGAATGAGGCAGCAGCCCTTTAATGAACAACACAGACAGCACCCCTTCTTTATGGACAACAAAGCACCCCTGCCGAATGCGGACAGACCACCTGTTGTGCAGAGTCACAAACATGTGGACGATAAACTGCGGTCTGGCCGGCAGTGTAGTGTAACTACTACTACCTAGTACACACACAAAAAATGAAGAAAAAAAAAGATTTTAATTTTAACTTTTATTTGTTTTACACTGGGGAAGAGCACCCGTGGATTGACAGAGCATCCCTGGACAACACAGCACCCCTTTATGATCTGCAGCCCTAGCCCCTTGATGGACAGGATAAGACAGCAGCAGCCTTTTTATGTACTGCTGCCCCTGTTCCTTGATTGACAGGACAACAGTGAGTGACACAGCAGCATCCCCCACTTTATGTACTGCAGCCCCAGCCTGACAACACTGCACCCTTGAACAAATAGTGTACAATGACAAGTCACTGACAATGATTGATGACTGATAAGTTGACAACTACACCAAGAGCACGTCTGCTGTGTCGTCTGCCGGAGTGAAAATGGCGCAGATCATCGGGACCTTAATACAAAACCCGCGAGAATCCGACAGTGGGATGATGACGTTTTGCCTCGTTTTGAGATCCGAGTAACACGGAATCACCCGAGCCGGACTCGGATCTCGTCTCGGAACACGCAGGTCAGGTGGGTTCCGCTCAACTATAGTATATATATATATACATATATAACAAAATGCAGCAGGGGTAGGCACTCCAATAGCAATATGAATACTCGCCGTGGTGCACACTGAAGTAGATCAAGTAGAGCAGGCAGAATCAGGGTCACTCTCCGGTCTTAGTGAATAGATAGTAATAGCCAAGAGCCAGTCGCTGGGTCAACGTTTCGAGTTTAATACACAACTTGTCATCAGGACATACATAAAAGTGTAATGTGACAAACCTTATATACCCTAGGTGTCTCACTCGGTGTGCCTGATTGCCCGCTGTTCAGTTTCCGGCTCCCGCTCGGTCAGCGTCACATGACAATGACGTCATCGGGGCCGTACCATCACCCAGGCAACCAAACACCGCTACTAACAACGAAACTTTACACAAACAGACAACATACAAAATATAAAATATACATGGTGGAAAACATAGCGATCTATCCTGTAGTATATCATTGAGCTCAAATACTTATTTTATAGCTATATCAGCTTACTAAACAATACATGTAAACAAATCACACTTCACTATAAGCATATTACAACAATGGGTACAATGTTGTTACGACCACATTTCTGAGAAGAAATATAACACATAAATAGCACTACAGTGTGCTACAAGGTATATTATACCTAACTGTAGAATAGTAGATGATCTACATCACAGCGAATACCTATAGGCTGAACATCTTTAAGATAAAAATAAATGAAACTGGCCCTTGTTAGAAAAAAACTGTAAAGGACAAGTGATCATTAAGACCCTTGGGTTTAATGGTATCTAGCAAATAGATTTATTTTGTTTCCAATTGGAGAAGCGCTCTATGTCTATCTCCGCCCCGGGGGTTCAAAGGAATATGGTCAATGACCATATGTCTGAGATTAGCCATGTTGTGCCTTTGTTCAAAAAAATGTCGGGCAACTGGTTGCTCCGACGGTTTGCCGTTGAGGTCCATCCTAATTGCAGATCTGTGTAGCGCCATCCGTTCCTTAAAGGAATGGATCGTCTTACCAACATAGTAGTATCCGCACGGGCATTTGATGAAATATATTACAAACGAACTGGAGCAAGTTAATGGATATCTGATGATATATTTTATATTTTTGCCCTGTATGGGGATGTGTAAATAACTTACCCGTGATCATATGCCCACAGGTAACGCATCCAGTGCACTTGTAACACCCTCCCACCTTTTTAGATATATTGGAGGTGTTCGCAGCTAAATCCGTAACATCTGTTCTAACAAGTAGGTCCCTCAGGTTTTTATTCCTTTTCAAACAGGGTCGAATAGTATAATTTTTTAATCCCTTGAGTTCTTTATCTTGCTGTATGATGGGCCAAAGTGATCGTACCGTATGGTTAATAACTCTATTGGCAGGATTATATCTGCGGGGCCAATTAATCTTTTTCTCAATAGTTTTTGATGTTCCATTATTTTTTTGTAACAGGTCATTCCTAGATCATTTGTCAACTCTATTCCTAGCATTTTGTATGCAGTGCATAGACTACCCTCTAATTTTAAATTTTTCACACATCCTATTAAGGTCTTCCTCAACCTTACTTGGGTCACTCGTATTTCTTTTGACCCTAATTAACTGGGAGAATGGTATACTATTTAAAGTGGCTTTAGGATGGTAACTTGATGCCAACAGAAGCGTGCTGCGATCAGTGGGCTTCGTAAAGATATATGTATTCATCCTATTATCCTCCTTCTTTATTGTCACATCAAGAAAGGAAACCTCTTCTAAACTGAGTTGATATGTAAATTTTATAGGACACTCCTTATTGTTAATGTTATCCATAAGGGTCACAAATTCATCATAATTGCCCTGCCAGAAAAGTAGTATGTCGTCTATATACCGACTGTAGAAGAAGATTTTTTCTCTAACATCCCTATTGAAGAATAATTCCCTCTCAATAGAAAACATGTAACTATTTGCATAAGTGGGCGCCACATGAGAACCCATGGCGCAACCTGTGCGCTGCAAATAGAACTGACCATTAAAAAAGAAATAGCTCCTGTAAAGCACTTGTTCCAATAGTGACATAAAAAATGATAGATTTGGGCCTTTGTAAAGATGGTTGTTATTTAATAACTCAAATGTGGCTCTCATCCCATCTTGATGGGGTATATTTGTATATAAACTATTGATATCTAGAGTACACATCCAGATGTGGGTCGGGATCTCTCCTAGGTCAAGTTTATTCAATAACATGGTGGTATCTCGCAGATATGTGGGCTCCGCCTGAACACAGGGCTGAAGAAAGAAATCAAGGAATTCCGAGATTGGACTAAATAAGCTCTCCCTTGCTGATATAATCGGACGGCCCGGCGGTTTAGATACATTTTTGTGGATCTTTGGCACACTGTAAAGTAGTGGAGCTATAGGGAAGTCAGTTCTCAGAAAGTCGCCAGTGTCTGTATCAATGACTTTGTTCAGTATTGCCCAATCAATGATAGAGTCTAGATGTTTCTTGAACTCCCCCGTGGGGTCAAAGTCCAGAACAGAATAGACAGATACATCCGCAAGTTGCCTGTTAATTTCTTCTATATATTGGGATAAGTCCTGCACCACTGTGCCTCCTCCCTTATCCGCGGGGCAGAAAATTACATCCTGATAGGATCTGAGGTTTTTGATAGCTATCAGGATGTAATTTTCTGCCCCGCGGATAAGGGAGGAGGCACAGTGGTGCAGGACTTATCCCAATATATAGAAGAAATTAACAGGCAACTTGCGGATGTATCTGTCTATTCTGTTCTGGACTTTGACCCCACGGGGGAGTTCAAGAAACATCTAGACTCTATCATTGATTGGGCAATACTGAACAAAGTCATTGATACAGACACTGGCGACTTTCTGAGAACTGACTTCCCTAAAGCTCCACTACTTTACAGTGTGCCAAAGATCCACAAAAATGTATCTAAACCGCCGGGCCGTCCGATTATATTAGCAAGGGAGAGCTTATTTAGTCCAATCTCGGAATTCCTTGATTTCTTTCATCAGCCCTGTGTTCAGGCGGAGCCCACATATCTGCGAGATACCACCATGTTATTGAATAAACTTGACCTAGGAGAGATCCCGACCCACATCTGGATGTGTACTCTAGATATCAATAGTTTATATACAAATATACCCCATCAAGATGGGATGAGAGCCACATTTGAGTTATTAAATAACAACCATCTTTACAAAGGCCCAAATCTATCATTTTTTATGTCACTATTGGAACAAGTGCTTTACAGGAGCTATTTCTTTTTTAATGGTCAGTTCTATTTGCAGCACACAGGTTGCGCCATGGGTTCTCATGTGGCGCCCACTTATGCAAATAGTTACATGTTTTCTATTGAGAGGGAATTATTCTTCAATAGGGATGTTAGAGAAAAAATCTTCTTCTACAGTCGGTATATAGACGACATACTACTTTTCTGGCAGGGCAATTATGATGAATTTGTGACCCTTATGGATAACATTAACAATAAGGAGTGTCCTATAAAATTTACATATCAACTCAGTTTAGAAGAGGTTTCCTTTCTTGATGTGACAATAAAGAAGGAGGATAATAGGATGAATACATATATCTTTACGAAGCCCACTGATCGCAACACGCTTCTGTTGGCATCAAGTTACCATCCTAAAGCCACTTTAAATAGTATACCATTCTCCCAGTTAATTAGGGTCAAAAGAAATACGAGTGACCCAAGTAAGGTTGAGGAAGACCTTAATAGGATGTGTGAAAAATTTAAAATTAGAGGGTAGTCTATGCACTGCATACAAAATGCTAGGAATAGAGTTGACAAATGATCTAGGAATGACCTGTTACAAAAAAATAAAGGAACATCAAAAACTATTGAGAAAAAGATTAATTGGCCCCGCAGATATAATCCTGCCAATAGAGTTATTAACCATACGGTACGATCACTTTGGCCCATCATACAGCAAGATAAAGAACTCAAGGGATTAAAAAATTATACTATTCGACCCTGTTTGAAAAGGAATAAAAACCTGAGGGACCTACTTGTTAGAACAGATGTTACGGATTTAGCTGCGAACACCTCCAATATATCTAAAAAGGTGGGAGGGTGTTACAAGTGCACTGGATGCGTTACCTGTGGGCATATGATCACGGGTAAGTTATTTACACATCCCCATACAGGGCAAAAATATAAAATATATCATCAGATATCCATTAACTTGCTCCAGTTCGTTTGTAATATATTTCATCAAATGCCCGTGCGGATACTACTATGTTGGTAAGACGATCCGTTCCTTTAAGGAACGGATGGCGCTACACAGATCTGCAATTAGGATGGACCTCAACGGCAAACCGTCGGAGCAACCAGTTGCCCGACATTTTTTTGAACAAAGGCACAACATGGCTAATCTCAGACATATGGTCATTGACCATATTCCTTTGAACCCCCGGGGCGGAGATAGACATAGAGCGCTTCTCCAATTGGAAACAAAATAAATCTATTTGCTAGATACCGTTAAACCCAAGGGTCTTAATGATCACTTGTCCTTTACAGTTTTTTTCTAACAAGGGCCAGTTTCATTTATTTTTATCTTTAAGATGTTCGGCCTATAGGTATTCGCTGTGATGTAGATCATCTACTATTCTACAGTTAGGTATAATATACCATGTAGCACACTGTAGTGCTATTTATGTGTTATATTTCTTCTCAGAAGTGTGGTCGTAACAACATTGTACCCATTGTTGTAATATGCTTATAGTGAAGTGCGGATTTGTTTACATGTATTGTTTAGTAAGCTGGTATAGCTATAAAATAAGTATTTGAGCTCAATGATATACTACAGGATAGATCGCTATGTTTTCCACCATGTATATTTTATATTTTGTATGTTGTCTGTTTGTGTAAAGTTTTGTTGTTAGTAGCGGTGTTTGGTTGCCTGGGTGATGGTACGGCCCCGATGACGTCACTGTCATGTGACGCTGACCGAGCGGGAGCCGGAAACTGAACAGCGGGCAATCAGGCACACCGGGTGAGACACCTAGAGTATATAAGGTTTGTCACATTACACTTTTATGTATGTCCTGATGACGAGTTGTGTATTAAACTTGAAACGTTGACCCAGCGACTGGCTCTTGGCTATTACTATCTATTCACTAAGACCGGAGAGTGACCCTGATTCTGCCTGCTCTATATATATATATATATATATATATATATATATATATAAAATAACAAGTTATATATATGATGCACGTGTATGTGTACTCTATGTATATATATATATTTATATATATATATATGTATATATACACAGCATATGTGTAATAAAGCTGTACATATATATTTGAACTTGAAATCCCAGTTCATTACATTAGTGTGTATATATACAGCGTGTATATATACAGCGTGTATATATACAGTGTATATATATATATATACAGTGTATATATATATATATATATATATACATACACAGAGCCGTAAGTAGACTTTTTGGTGCCCTGTGCCAAAAAGAGCATTGGCACCCCCCTCATTTTTCAAAGGGACATAATACACCCAATAAAGGGGAATGGCCTCATGGGGAAGGACCAGGGAAGACATAGGGGAGGCCAGGAGATGCTGGGGATGAAATAAGAGGAAGCTACAAGTGAGAATGATAATAAACAGAAACTTGACAGGCCCAAACAGTGCCCTCTGACCTGTGGTGCCCTGTGCGATGGCACCGGCCGCACTACCCTAGCTACAGCCATATATATATATATATATATATATATATAAATAATATATATATATATATATATATATATAAAATGCAGAAATAAGGCGTCACTCAGAGACTTCGTTGTAGCAAATTTTGTGTAAATAAACACAATTAATGTTTTGGGGTCTGTAACCCCGTCGCCATGATCCAATCAGAACCTTGATCCCCTGTGTCTCCGATGACCACTCTTCAGTGTTCAGAGACTCCGGGCGCATTGGAAATGACACTATCTGAGTCGGGTAGTCAGGTAGTCATGACAGCGCTATGTGTAAATAAATAATCATGCTGTAAAACATGGTGATTGCGACATATGAACGAGATCTTCTATGATCCATCGGTATAAATGCAAATAATTTTTTAGTGTACGAAACCTCTCTGTGAAATCTTAATATATGTCCTAAAATGGACTCATATAAATTAAAAATCTCGTGAATGTGTGAAAAGATTATTGAACACTAGTGAGTATAGAACAACAAAAAAATTACAAAACAACACTTAAATACATCTAAATATTACTTAATCTATATTCACTAAGACTAATAAATATATCATTTATCTGTGTGTAAAATATAAAAAAAATATTTAAGTAGTGTTATACCTTTGTACTACTTAAGAATGTCTCAAATAAGACATTTTATAAAATGGGTAACTACATCATAGCATTTATGAAACCCATTCACAATACATAAATATAAATATAAGAAAGACTACCTACATCAGGAGATAAACCCTATGATTATCTACAGAAAGGCTGCAGTTAGGGTAGGGTTAGGATTAGGCTGCTGTTAGGGATAGGCTGCAGGTAGGGTAGGGTTAGGGATTAAGCTGTGGTTAGGGTTAGGCAGCAGTTAGGGTAGGGTTAGGCTTAGGCTGCAGTTAGGGTTAGGATGCAGTTAGGGTAGGGTTAGGAATAGGCTGCAGGTAGGGTAAGGTTAGGAATAAAGATGTGGTTAGGGTTAGGCAACAGGTAGGGTAGGGTAGGGTTAGGATGCAGTTATTGTAGGGTTAGGATTAGGCTGCAGTTAGGGGCTGACAAATTTCTAATTACACCCCTGCATGGGAGCTCAGACTGGCATGTGGGGGGTAGAGATTAAGGTAATTACTGTCTGGAGCAGGGTATCTGGAACACTTTAAAGTATGGAAATATACAGATTTGTCTTCCACTTCCAGCATATTCAGAATCATCCAGCTTTATTGAGGATCCCCACAGCTGCCTATTACTCCACGTCAAGAGCTAGCGGCAATCTGACACCGGTGCCGTATCTTTAAGCCACACACCGCCTGTATACACAGCCACCTATGCTCAACAGCAAGAGCTAGCACCACTCAGGCAACAGCGCTGTATTCTTAAGCCACCTACCACCTGTGTAAAGAACATTTTGCGTAGCCTTAACTGAGTTGCTGCGTTAACATCGGAACTCCGTGTAGTTCCAGCCTCCATATAGAAGACATCAATACAATGGCGGTGGAGGTCTGTACGAACTGCCTGTTTTCACTATATACATTGAGCAGCATAGAAGCTGATTGTCACATGGATTATCTCTCACTATTAATTATCAGTGAGTATATGGAACATTTGCTTAAACTTTTTCAAAAAGTGACTTTATGCTTAAAGACGGAGGTGACTGTATGGTTATTCATTAAACTATCTATATCTTGATTTGGCTATGGTTGGGACAGCAGAACACATTTTTTAAATGCATTGATATGTTTATCTATTGATACTTTTTCCAGTATATGGATGTGATACTATATATATATATATATATATATATATATATATATATAGACAAACAAATTACTGATGGGGCGCTCCTATTAAAACGCAACTCTTTATAATGACATGTATTACAATCCTTCTTAAATCTTATATATTTTCTATTTTCTTTAAGGAAACAATTTCCCTGTATGTTCCTGTTTGCTTTTCAATGTAAATCAATTAATCCAGATTGTGAGCTTGCTTCAAATCTTCCTCGGGGTTCTATAGAAAGATACCCTCATACCAAAACACCCAGACAATTGGCCCAAGGCCAGTATTAATAAACAAGTTATAAATCAATTAAATTCTAAAATAATCGTATTATTCCTTTATTAAAAAATCCACAATACAGTAGATGGACATTTCTTACATGTTATTAATACAACAACCGATCTTTAAAGAAGGATAATTAATCACCTTCCAATCGGAAAAGTGTTTAGATGTAGTGTCCACCTTTCTTTTTAAAACCCGACGCATTTCGTCACTTTATGAGACTTCCTCAGGGGTAAATCTCCAATTACACACTTGTATTCAATACAAAAAGTGTTATATGGTTCTCTAATTCAGATGTTGTAGAACCTCATAGTTGGAATATATATACCTATGTCCGTGGTTTATAGTTGACCCTCTAGTGGTTGATTCATAAAAACATGAAAACTATATGTGTGTTTATGCTTCTCCATCCAACTGCTATCCAACTGGGATAGTGTACGTATCATCTGTACACTATCCCAAACAACAAAGGGGATGAGCGCAGTACTTAAATACTATTTACTTGTTACCTAAAGGGAGGGCAACCTTTTAGTACCAGTAGCACACCCCTCACAGGCCACATTCCCCTTAGTGCGCATTTAACAGTTTTACTCTCTGTTCTATGTACAGGACTGGAATAAAGTTACACCACTGATTGAACAGTCTCAATAATTAGAATCCTAAAAAGCGTCAGCAGAGTTAACTGAAAAAAAGTATCAGGTAAAACAGCTCTGACAAGATATTTCTAAATGTGTCTCCCAGTTAGAGATTGGAAAACAGACCTTAAAACAAGTCTGGGAAAAAGAGAGCGGTCTCTCACTGCACTGTAAAACCAATCACTTATTTTGGAATAGAAAGGGAGACATGTTACAAAGCTCAGGGAGAATATTCAAGGGTCCAGTGGGGTCAAAGAGACCACTTCAACCTTGGTAGCATACCTCCAAGTGTCTGCACAAGAAAGAGAACAAGAAGCAAAGGCTCTTAAGGAGAGCATTCTGCAGAGCAAACAAGAGAAAAAGACAGCTGTCACTGCTCTCCAGCATCAGATCCTGAGCTGACGTACAACTGTCATGGCTTAGGGAATGTGAGAATGTCCTGAAAGAGAATCCACTGAAGAGAGAATACAACAAAATAGCCTGATTATAGCAGAGAAAGGGGGAAAATGTATGTTTTAAATAATGAAAATCAGTAAGTAAAAGGGAGTCTTTAAATAGCTGCTTCTTACAATTACAGTACAAAGGCAGAGCAGGAATAGTCAGCTCTATGACAGTATCACACGCAAATTCAAGAAATTAGACTTTTTAATTTAGTCCTTATGAGTAAGACGTATGAAGCGTGGGTTAAAACAAAGGATAATCTGACTAAAACAAAGGGAGTGTTTACAAGATGTTAGAACATATAGTAAGACTCTCTGCAAATGCCTTGAAACAAACGATTTATTACAATGAGGGGCTTAATTTGAGCCTGAATGAAAGGTACCTGGGAAAGAGGCACATTTTGCTTATCTTGTATATGTTGTATATGCAAGATGTACGTAGCTCGGTAATGGTAGTATTTGTGCCCACTTTACCCCTGGAAACAACAGTAATATACAGTCGGGTGCATAAATATTGGGACATTGACAGAATTTTCATATTTTGGCCTCTATTCACCACCACAATGGCTTTGAAATGAAACAAACAAGATGTGCTTTAACTGCAGACTTTCAGATTTAATTTGAGGGTAATTACATCCAAATCAGGTGAACAGTGTAGGAATTACAACGGTTTCTATATGTGCCTCCCACTTTTTAAGGGGCCAAAAGTAATGGGACAAACTAAACAATCCTAAATCTAACTTTCACTTTTCAATACTTTGTTGCAAATCCTTTGCAGGCAATTACAGCCTGAAGTCTGGACATCACCAGACGCTGGGTTTCATCCCTGGTGATGCTCTGCTAGGCCTCTACTGCAAATGTCTTCAGTTCCTGCTTGTTCTTGGGACATTTTTCCTTGACAGAATTTTCCTTGGCTCCTTAGAATCCGTATCACTCATCTGTAATAACTAATAAAGATTATCACAAATTCTATTCAGACACAAAGGTAAAATTTAAGCCTTCACTATATTCCTAACAATACACATCTGCCATCTTGGAATGGGTATGAAGTCCCGGCAGCTGAATAGCCGCTGGTTCATATCCTGATGCCGGCAGCTCGAAGGGAGTAGGTCCCTACAGGGCAGGTAAATACCCTATCCCCACCCCTCTCCCACCCTAACCCTCCCTTAGTGGTACCTAACCCTAACCTCCCCTCCTAGTGCTTAACCTAGCCTCCACCTGGGGTGCCTGACCATAACCCGCCCTTACTGTACCCTAAACCTAACCCCCCCGTGGGGTGCCTAACCCGCCCTTACCGTAACCTAAGCCTAACCCCCCCAGGGGGTGCCTAACCCTAACCCTCCCCTTAGGGGTGCCTAACCCTAACCCCCCCAAACCTGACCCTAACCCCACTATGCTCCCTAAACCTAACCCTCCCCCCTGCGGCTAATGCGAAGGGTGCCCCGGACTTACCTAGTTGGGGCTGGCATCCTTCTGTGTTCCGGCGTCGGGATTAAGATAGGCATCAGGATTCCAATGTCAGTATTGAGACCGGCGGCCTTGCACCCATTGTTATAATCATCATTCCATATTTTTCACCAGGGGTTGAGCACAACCAAGTGATCAGACACTTAGGTGCATATGTGTCGTTGTTTTGGTCAGCATGAAATGTATTTTACACAAATACGCCCTTAATGTACTTTGGCCACAGTTATGCTCCTCCTTTAACCCCCATTCTGTCCTCCTAACTGCAGGTGGTCATAAGTGAAAACAATTGGCTTATTTGGCATGGCTATAAATGTGTAACAATATTTGTGCATGTGCAGTAAAGAAGAAAGAACAATATTCGGGGAAAAATACAGTTTGAGTCCAAACTACATGAGCTCCTGGATTAGTAAAAGACAGACAGGAAGATAAAAATGTTAATAGAAACTCTCTTTACACAATAATAAGGAGCTGCTCTTGTGGATTTTGAGTTTCCAAAAAGAGCTGTCCTTTGCGATAACAGGAATTCTGAGTTTATGACCTGGGAGTCCTATCTGCACATGTGTGACCAGAAGAATAGAAAAAGAAGTCCGTAGACTTCTATTAGGCAACACCATCTATAGATGGCATTGTCCACCGAGTCCAAGCTCCAGAAAGGATCTTATTCTGGAGCTTAATACATTTGAGAAATGTATCCAAAACTCCAATACCATCAGTTTTCTGAGTTTTGATTGCATTTAGCCTTTGTACATGCCACCCTAAGTCTTGGGCCCAATGTGTGGACTTGCTGTCTGTGTTGCTAGCTGTGTGAAAGTGGATCTGGCTCTTTGCTCCTCCTCTGGACCCAAGAACAGGTAGGCTATTGAATTAATTATCTTGTAGAATAATAAAGAAATGCTAGTGATGAATAATCATATGACCACTTGATTTGAATGTGGCTAGTTCCATCCAACCTACAGTACAGTACAGTATTTCTGAAGACTGAAGCATTGAATTAGGGTGACAGCTTTACCTCCTTCCATATACACTACACATACTATACAATAAAGCACAGCACATATTTTAGCCTTTAATTGCTTATATCCTTTATATGTATTTTGCAATATCATTAAACTAATGAAGCATTTTCACTGGTGTAGAATATTGTGTAAAATTGTTTTGTAACTGTTTAAGATTGCTGCTTGTAAACCATCATGGTGAATTTTGCTTAAGCATGTATAGCATTGTCTTATATGTGCTACATAGAGAATCTGATGATATTCTTATGGCAAACCAAGCTACGTCTTTCACTTAGAATAAAAGTTATTTGTTAGTGCAAGTTGATGCATGCTGACTCCTTTGTACTCTCGCATTATGTAGAAGGTTCTCTGTGCTTGGTAATGGCATAGTAGAGCTCCCTGTTATAGTAAGGTAATACAATGATGTCATTAACGATCTGCTACTGCAGGAGAATGGCACAATAAGCCTCCTGGAATTAGAAACATTTTACACACAAATTGCTGTGCTCGCGCAGCAGTCGCTCTAATGGCATCCCATAAACCATATGGCTTAGCTTGGTGTTTGCAGACTTCTTAATCTGAGTTTCAGTAGCAAAACCATACCTTAACCTTCACCTTGTCTTTGCAGGTAATCCAGATTCCCACATTATCAGTTTTCTACATACTTGCTTTAACTATTCAGATAACCTCATCACACTGAGGGCTGTATTTTTTAAGCAGTCCAAAGCCGATTTTCCATATTAAGCTGACAAAAAATAGGCTCCTACTGTATTGTGGCATTTATCAAAGGGTTAACACACCAAAGAAATCATTGAGGAGTGTTTACATGCACCTTCTTCCTCCACCAAACCCAGATTGAGTATGAAAACATAAATTAGGACAGTGCCACTGCCATTTCTCTCACTGCAGGGCACTGAAGGCTTGTTAGAGCAAGCTATGCCTATATATACTGGTATACGTTGTGGCAGGGGAGATCCACCCACACAGACTAGAAAAGGATTGTGGGAAGATGCCTAATTGCTGCCTTGTGGATAGAGCTCAGGTGAGGGCTGATGTGAAGGCAGACCAGTCAGGCTGCTGTGGGAAACAGTCCATGTGGGATTGTGGCAGCAGAGATCCCAGTGAAGCTATTGGGGGCCAGGAGGCCAGTGTCTGGACCTTGCAGGAGGCAAGGGGGGGACCACAAACTCTCAGACTGAGTGACACTGAGACAGCTAAGCTGCAGGCTGAGGGAGCCAGGGCCTCTGTATACCTGGAGGATACAGGGAAGGTACAGAGACTATGGGCCTGATTCAGACCCTGTCGCAAGCGAAGCGCTGTGCGCTCGCAACCGGGTCAATGGTAGGCCAGTGCGCAGGTGCGAGACCAGGATAGCGACGGGCACTCCGTCGCTCTGGGTCCCATACCAAAGGGGGCATGCTGTCGATGTTGAGTGACAGCACGCCCCCTTTGGTGGGTGGGCCAGGGGTGTGGCTGCCCAGATGGAGGCGTTCCCATGGGAACGCCTACCGTAGGGGGCCGGCCCCACTGACATCACAAGTGATGTCAGTGGGAGAGCTTTCGGCTCTGTTAGAGCCGAAAGCTCTCTGGAGCTTGCGGCAATGAGACCCTACCACAAGGGTCTCGTCGCAAGCCCGATGGTCGCGATGGTCTTGACCATCGCGACCATCATCATGGCCACTCACTATAGCTGTGGGTGGTCTAAAAAACAAGAAGGCTGGCCCTGATTCAGAGCGAGCGCTCTGTCAGAGCGTCCGGCTCTGAATCAGGCCCTGTGTTTGTACAGCTGAGGAAGCTATACCAGGCCAGGAGGCCAGGTCCAGTTCTGCATGTGGCCGGAAGGACCACCAACTCAGAGACTATGTTAGCAGACTAGCTGCTCCCTTATAGAGAGGGTTGAAGAAGTGAGCTAGTGCCCTAAACAAGGGCTAGGTTTGTTTGTTATTTTCTGTTTCCCGATTTCTTATGCTGGAAGTAAAGCATCACCTCGTTTATTTTCATCTGAAAGCTGTGTGTGGACCCTCATTAAGCACCTAAACACTGCACCCCTTCACCCTCTGCTGAGCTAATTAATCCCAAGACATTACAATGTTTAGGAAGCCGGCGGACGGAATGCCAACCACCGGCTTCAAGACAATTGAATCCCGAAGAGGGACGAATGACAGGCGTCTAAATCTAGACGCCTGTCATTTTACTGATGCTGGGAGAGCAGCGCCTGGCATCCGCGGGGGGGAGGGTTAAGTTTAGGGCTCCCAGGGGGGGACTTAGGGTTAGGCACCCCCCCCCCGGGAGGTTAGGTTTAGGCTAGGGGGAGGGAGGGTTAGGGTTAGGCACCCCCCCCGGGGGACTTAGGTTTAGGCAGCGGGGAAGGGGGGGTTAGGTTTAGTCACTTAGAGGGGAGATTAGGGTTAGGCACAGGGGGGGAGGTTAGGGTTAGGCACCCTAAAGGAGGGTTAGGGGGAAAAATAGGTTAGTTTATACTTACTTAAGGACGATCAGGGGTTTCCTACTCTGTCTGCCAGCCGCTGTCGGGATTTGAACTGCCGGGCAGGGGTCCAGCGGTAATTCATACCGATTCCTATATACTGTATGTAGTCAAGTTTACAGCATGAATTTGCATCATAAAACATAGGTTCTCTTATATGGTTGTGTTGAGTTGCATGTATCTTGGTAAATGTGTAAATCAATACACTTTGTAAGAATGCTGCCACATATAGATGCGTTTAAATCATACTTACAGTATCTTCTATCCATAATGTCTTTGATACACCCAACTTTGTGGGCTCTCCCAGACTTTTGAGATAGTAGGTCATTCCCCTGTGAGCTGCCCACATCCCAAACTAAGTGTATGGTTTGGGGGCTTAATGATGTGATCACAATTCCCTGCTACTGTATAGATTATGGGTGGGCAATAAGCGCCCCCCCAGATGTTGTAAAACTGCACATCCCAGAATGCCATACCACAGTTTTGGTATTTGGCATTGCTAAAAATGTTGCAATGCATGCTGGGATTGTAGTTCGACAACAGCTGGAGGGCCGCTTATTGCCCACCCCTGGCATAGAGCCATGATTCATGGAGCTACATCCCCAGCACCCCCCACTTGGCTGTCTCTATGAAAGTTAGGAAGTATGCTTCAAAATATGCTTTAAGTGTACCATTATGTGGCTGCATACAAGATTTTCCAGTCATCATTATCAACTTGATGATGATGTATGTATTAATGTGTAGTAAAACACAAAAACAAAATAAATAAATACATTTTAAAACAGCATAGTTCTGTCCACCCTTAAAGTAAACTTATCTCCAGTGATCATGCCCAGAGTTGGTTACCACTAATGAGGAGGGACGAGCAGCATGAGGAACCCCTTAAGAGCCACATCCAGCACCAGGCAATGAAAGGCTGGCCTGGTACCACTTTACAGTAATTTGGGCTCCTCTGTCACAGTGGGACAAAGCCCGGCTTATTCAGCATATTAGGAAAATGTATTGACCGAGTAGGACAGTCCTCCAGAATCGGAACTGACAATCAGAATCAGTGGTCTATGTACTCAGCCTTAGATAGAGATAAAGTGGATGGAGATAAAGTGCCAACCAATTTGCTCCAACTGTAACTGCCACTTTACAGGCTGGGTTTGAAAAATGACAGGAGCTGATTGGTTGGAACTTTGGGCCCCATTTAATAACGATGCAAAACCCCTTTAGCACTCACTAAAGAGGTTATGGCATCCTTTCTGCATTTAACAAACAGCTCTAATCTAAGATTACTGCTGTTTGTCACTACATCACTCTTGCCATCTTTAGATCGATGCAGTCCCCATTGCGCCAATGGGGACCCGGCAGAAGCCCTTCTGGCTTCAGCAAAGCCTTCCAGGCACTGCCGGATCCCCACCAGGTTAATCAGTCATGCATATGCGCAGACTGACTATCGCACATGTGCATGACAGAGTAGCCTGTTGCTGGCAGTAATAGGCTGCCAGCAGGTGAATGGAGGACTCCACTGACGAGGAGGACGTCCTGGACCTCATCAGAAGGATAGATAATGAAGAATACCAGTCGCATATTCCTTGGTATCACTGGGACTAAACTAAATATGCCTATAACAGTGTGCTGTACACCGGCACTCACTTACTGGGTTCGGCAGCACTGGTCAGCAGCAGGGCAGCGAAGGGGGGGGGGGGGAGTCCTTAGCGCCTGCTGCTCTGTCATCTGGCTTCCTCCCCTGGCATCCAGAATCAGTGTGCAGGTGGCCGCGGCTCTCCTGGGACCACGCGCGTCAACCTGTGAGAAATTTAAAGGTCCAAGCACACCACTAGGTGGTATCACAGGAGGCATCAAATTCAAGCCTCCTCCTATATAAGAAAGTTCCTCAGTGTATTTCTGTGCCATAGTATAGACTGCCAACCATACTCCAGCATTCCTAGTGACCTGTACTGCTCGATCCTGACCTTGGCTTTATTCATGACCTGATTCCGTCTCATCCCTGATACTGTGCTTGGTAATCTGATTTTGACCTTGTTCTCTGTGAGGGCTGCGACCTGCGTGTCGGACACAGATAAGTCCAAACATCCTTGCAAGGGTCCCTGATGAATACCACCGGCATGTTAGACTTCACGTCTCAGTACTGGGCCTCGCCAATCCCGAAATACGGGTTAGCATACATTATCCATCCATGAGCTGTGACAGAATACTCTGGCCTAAAAACATGGAAGCCACTTATAATCTTTCACCACGAAAAATCTCCTTGCCAGAGTCAAGGATCAAAAACAATACTTTGCCCAGAGTATGCAGTGCCTACAAACGCTTATGCAACGAGTTGGTGCCACCCAGCCACCTCCTGTACAACCAGCACTACCACCTGTGATGACCATTCAAGCTGCAAGTGTGTCTGCACCATTACAGATTCCAAATCCCGCAAAATTTGATGGGGGTACTAAAGGCTGTTGGGACTTTCTAAATCAGTACTCAATTCAGTACGAAGTCCAGACTGCAAATTTTCCTTCCAAAAGTAAAGGATGAAGGTAGCTTAAATCATATCACTGCTGTCCAGACAGGTCCTAGCATGGGCTTCCCCATTGTGGGAAAGACATGACCCTCTGGTCAATAATAGTACTGAATTCATAGCAGCTTTCCATAAAGTTTTTGATGAACTCGGACGAGTATCCTCCGCAGCATTGGGTATTTTACAACTGAAGCAAGGCAGTCTACTGCTGGTCAGTACACGGTGCAGTTCCGAACTCCTGCCTCCTAGTTGAGATGGAACAACAATGCCCTGGTTGCTGCATTCATGCAAGGACTTTCAGGACATACTGGCATCCAGAGAATTACCAACATCTCTGGATGCCCTAATATCTTTATGCATACAGGTAGGCCTCCATCATAGAGAAAGAGCACAAATTTGATAAATATTTTTAGCATAAATCATCAACATGAAAATGAATATTTAGATATAAACAAGTTTTTCTTGCCAGGTGAAGGTCTCCGCTAAGATCCCAGTGTGATAGCGTAAAGCTATCACACTACTTCCTGGTTCGGGTCCTTGGTACACACGTAAAAATTTGCAAATTAGCAGCCTACAGGC
Source organism: Taudactylus pleione (assembly GCA_031769625.1). NCBI lineage: Eukaryota > Metazoa > Chordata > Amphibia > Anura > Myobatrachidae > Taudactylus > Taudactylus pleione. The sequence continues at coordinate 11,478,806 of JAUIMM010000281.1, read as the reverse complement.
TACTATAGAGTGCGCAATATGGAACTAGGTAAATCCAGCAGCACTGCAGCCCCCATAAAAACCTATGGGGCTGCATTTATTCTATGTTTATTCCTGTACTTGTACAATATATGTTTGTTTGTGTGATTTAACATATTCCTTTACATCACTACTTTGTTACTAAGAATGCCCATGGTTGTTATGGAAGTCGCTGGGAGTGCTCATTGATGGCATCATTTTCAGACCTGACACCTGCTGAACACACAATGGAAATCACTTTATATAATGTTATATACTGTAAGGTGAGTGGTGACATTTTTGGTTTAAACTGAAACATTAATTGAGAAGGATCTTCCTACTTTGCTATTAGCCCTAAGTGCTGTCCTTTTGGAGAAATTTGCCTAAGAAGGTAGTGGGAAGGCACAAAGCTAAGAATCATGATGTTGGACTTTTTTTTCTTTATTGATAATAATAATAATAATAATAATAATAATAATAATAATAATAATAATAATAATCCCCTCCACTGCAGCATACGTTGTTGACAGTAATGCTTGAGGAAATATTTTTCACAATGCAGTTCAAGTGGTACAGTGTCAGAGGTACATTGGCAGGGTCACTCACATTTCTACTAAAACTGTGTTTATAAGAAGATGCACAGTGACTCATGTCACTCTACGTTCCTCATTCTTTAATTGCAACCATCGTTTGTCGTTTGTGTCACTTCAGTCAATGTTTTCCCACCTTGCCTAAATATGGGAGCAATGTCTCTGGTCATACTTTGTCTCTCTCTTAAAAAATGTCCATTATCGTTTAAACACCCATATATGATTAATAGCATATCCCATGGAATAGGCTTGCATACTGATAATGTCATTACTGAAATTGCAACACTCCAGCTCGTTGGTGTCTCCCGGCATAATTATCTGTTATGCATGCTAATACTTCTCCAGATCCATCTGATCAAGTACAGTACACTCAACTCCTAATTACAATACTTTGTCACACAGACTCTTTTATCTTACTATAGTATGTTATAATCTAGGCTGGAGGAAGTGTCTTCCGGCTTTTTAGGAATGAAAGAGCAAAATACTTACAGTAATTTGCTCTGTAAAATTAGTGCCAGCTGAATGAATCTTTTAAATACCTCCATTGCTAAAATGTATCTGCTGTATTATGGGAAAATTGCCCAGTTTAAATAAATCATGTACCAAAAAGTTGTTTTTCAAAATTGAGGAGATTATGGTTATTTCCTTCCATCTACTGTACAACCAGCACAACTTTAGCAGTTCTTCCAATGGACTGATTAGAACTTAGCTTTTCTTCCTGACTTTTCCTATCCAGACACATTCAAAACCACAAACCATTTCATGCTGCAATTTGTCATATAGAAAACACTTTATTTGGTTACATATAATCAATGCAAAAATAAAAAGTATCCAAGTTTCATGAAATTAAATTTACAACAGTAACAATGAAAATAAATCTCTATTGAATTCCTGTACCAATATTTCTCCACTTCTTGTAAAAATAATATACAGATCACGATGTCTTCAAGATGTTAAATTCTCAGATGTAGGGGAGAGAAAATGGAACAAGGGGTATAATGTAGTGTTTTAGATAATATAGCCACACTCAGGGGGGATTCAATTAGCCACAGGATATGCCCCACAGCTAAATGATTGTGCTACATGGTGGAGTAGCAATTAATTAGTCTTTTCCCCGAGCGGTAAACACTGGGTTAATGCGCACCAACCCATTACTTGTGAGTAATATGTGTAATCAATGCTTTTGTGACAGAATTTTCCTCTCAGCTCCTGAAGCTGTGAAGAAAATGCCACCTCTGGGTCTTAATGCATAGGGTACAACCTGCAAAATGAATTGGCCAGCCTGAGTAATTAGCTACAGGTTAAACCCCACAGCTAATTGAATCTCCCCTTTAGTAATTACAATGCGTCTATTTCAGCAACAGGATACAATATGGCTTATGACGTTATAGCCTTAATTGATATAAAATCTACCTCTAATCTTTGTCCCAGAGTTCATATGACATTATGATATAGTAGGTCAGAGCATTTTACTGTTATTTCTGATTAAAGTTGTTTAAAGTTTTCTACTTCTGGTTCCGCTAGACTCATCAACTATACTACTTAAAGGTGAACTTGTGCATCACTTAAATACACTACTGGTCAAAGGTTTGAGAACACACCCATTTTTGCAGTTTTTATTGAAATTAAAGAAATTTATGTCCATTGAATAATATGAAATGGTACAAAGGCAAGCAGTTTAAAAAAAGGTTTAGGTTAGCAAAAACTAAACAATAATGTAAATTTCAGGGTTATTAAAAAAAATGCTTTTTCAGGGAGCAAGTAATTGGTTAAGAACTTACAGCAATGAAAAGAAGGATTGTATTCGCCATGAAGCCCCACCAGTGGATTACTGAGGGCTGGAAGAATATCTTATAGACTGAAGAATACAATCTTGAAATATTTGGAAATATTTGGTCTATCAGGGGGCAGCTTTTAAAGGTTTCCACTTCCCAGCATGTTTAAAACCAAAATTTAAAGGGTATTTCTTTTATTTGCAAAATACCCCATGTTTTGCTATTAAAAGCATTACTCTTTTAAATTTCAGACTTACATGTGCCAAGAAGTGGCCGCCGCTTAGCAAGTAAACTGATGTGACACCAACGGTCAAACTTGGAGGAGGAAGCATGATAATCTGGGGCTCTTTTGCTGAATCCCAATTTACACAAAGTGACTGCCACCCTGAACCAAAAAGGTTATCACAGCATTTTGCAGCAACATGCAATAATCTTGGTCTATGCCTAGTTGGTCAAAGGGTTTACCCTACTGCAAGATTATAACACAAAACGTTCCTTCAAGCTATGTTAGAACTATGTTTGAGGAACACAACAAGTGGGTTGAAATCATGGAATAGACAACACAGTCACCAGACTTAAAATAAAAACCCAACGAGCTGGTTTGGTATGAACTCAGCAAAGTCATACCTGATACTTGAACTCACAATCTCACACATTGCAGTCAGACACCTAAGACATGGATCTATTTGCTCCTGCATAAGATGACTGGTAATTGTAACTATATGAATTTAGGGATAATGGTCGGTATAATACCATTGCAGATAAGCAGATCTATTTAGTGTGTAGTCAGACATCCAATCCCCTGCAGCCAAACACTACATAGATCTGGCAAGCTACAATGATTTTATACTGATAATTACACCTAGCTTTATATAGTTAGAATTACCAGGGTTCCAATGCTGGAGCAAATAACTACATTTGTTAGGTGCCTGACTGAGGAGTATAAAGTCATGAGTTTGAGTTCCGGGTATTGCTGCTGAGAAATGCGTGTTTCAAATAAAGGAGAATGTAACTGAAGGTACCTGCTCCCCCCATACATCAGGAAAAAATTAATGTGACGGTGTGGGGGTAGGGTCATTAAAGCTAACACCAAATAAGAAAACAAATAAGTATGCACAAAAAAAAATAAAATAAATGTGCCAGTTCTTTAGAGAGGTTGCTCCCCCTGTCTTCACCACTGCTTATGAACACCTACAGTATTTTTGGATTGGTGGGGTTGGAGAAAGCACATTCAATTAAGCATTTCCTGCTTTATAGGTAGGCATAAAGTTAAACTCAAAGTTCAAAAGTCAAATTTACAATATAAGCCTGAATCTTACAATCAATCACTATGATATTACATTATCCTAACATTAGACAAAGTTATTAATCCAAAGATGAATCAAGTTTAACCCTAGGGAATGGGTTTGAAATGCCGGCAGCTGTTCAGCCGGTTGAAATCCTGACATCGGTTGCCAACAGGATGAATATCCCGACAGAGGCAGGTAAGTATCATGAATCCTTTGCCGGCATTCAGCACTCCGGTCACATAACTAAATCCCTAACCCTAGCCAAGTTTAACCCTAGACCTACATGAACCATAATCCAAACTAACTGAGCCCTAAAAATCCTCACACTGACTTTTCTGCACTAGTAGAAACAGTTTTGCTCTTAAGAAAAAGAAGAAAACAAGATACATTCTAACAGTGGGAAGTTCCTACTTGACTCCATAAAACCTTCTACAATTGGGACACAAAAGAAATTATTAAAAGGTTTATATAGAACATTTTAATAGCTGTGACTTATTTATTTCACTCAATGTTTGAACTTATTTATCTCTGATTTGTTTTGTTGATCATTTAGTTGCTATCTTTGTAATGAGAAATTAAATGACGATGGCTGGATTTTACAGCAGCCTAGTCCTAGTGAGTGCCATCTGTTTGTTGTTCTATTTTCAAGTGTACCCTGAAATTGGAAAAAGTTAAAAATAGTCATTTATAGCTCAAACACTCATGTAGCAAATTTAAAACAACATTGAGCTTAACATTGAAAACCACAGAAAACCTACAATGTGCAGTTACATTCAGTACATTTTACATTCAGTACATTTCGTAACCAAATGTACATACAGTAATAATTAAAAGAGATGATGGTATTAATGTGCTTCCTATCCTAAGAGTTTTTTTTTTCTTATAACATTTAGGGGCAAATGTATGAAGCATTGATAACCCCTATTAGCTGTGATTTTTGTCATGTGCATACATGTCTTTATAAGTTTGCACATGTGGAGTCCATTCAACTTCATATTGTGTGCTTTGGTGACATCTTGTGCATGCGCATTATGTATCAAATCAGAATTATGCTATAGTGATACAAAGGGACACAGGGCCTGATTCAGACCCACTCGCAGTGCACGTGTGCGAGCCCCGGAGCGAGCGAGAAATCACTCGCTCCGTCGCTCGCATCCAAAAGGGGCGGCTGTCGTTGTTGATCGTCAGCCTGCCCCGTTTGGTAGGCGGGTCAGGGGGGGTGGCTGGCCAAACGGAAGCATTCCCGAAGGAACGCCTGCCATTGGGGCGGCCCCACTGTTAGAGCCAGAAGCTCACTGGGGCTTACGTCAGACGAGACCCTACCACAAGGGTCTCATCGAAAGCCCGATGGTCACGATCATCACCTGGCCGCTCGCAAAAGCTGTGGGTAGTCACCCACAGCATAATGAACGGCCAGAAGGCCGGACTTTAATAAAAAAAAAATGCCCTTCAGAACTCCGTCAGCGAGCGGGTCTGAATCAGGGCCACAGATCGCAGGAGGGGTTAGTTACCACAAGACCCCTCTGAAATTTGAGTTATTCATGCATTGCTGCACTATGACATCCAGTAGCAGCGATATTGGATATATCAATGAAGAGATTAGATGTTGATACATCTCCCCCATAGAACCATACAATATTTCCTAACCTTTGTTACTAGCCTATACTTCCCAGGTTGGTTACAGTATGTGGGAAAGATTTCTGGACTGCACAACCTGACTATATATATAATGGGAGGTGCTACCTGATGAGACTAATTGCAGGCACAGAAACAGACAAATCTCAGGTGCACAACTCCAAATTATTAATAATATATATAAATGCAAAAAAATTTTGCAATCAATAGAGGTTTTTAGCATAATCATGGCCAAGCTTATGGGCCTACCCACCATATCCAGGTAACCTCTTTCGGGTAGGTCCCTAACATACTAGGGTTGAAATCCAGAGCACAGGACCCCCCAAAAAACCGCCCCAGCCAAGCTGCCCCAGGGCACCACCATAGTAAGAAAAGTGCAGTGTAAAGAGATAGTTAGGAGCAACTGCATATAAAGAATGAAAATAAAAAAGTGAAGTACATATATATTAAACACACAGTGAAGGGTTAAAATGGAAAATGTGTTATAATGCAGTGGAAAATGTGTTATAATGCAGTGCCCTGAGACAATCAGCCAATGCAATCCAGGGGGACCCACGCCCCAAAAATGAACCAAAGTTGCACTACAGTATATAACTTTTAGGATTGTGCCTAATACAGTGTGCATATACATTACCATATATATATTATAACACATTTTAACCCTTCACTGTGTGTTTAATATATATGTACTTCACTTTTTTATTTTCATTCTGTATATGCAGCTGCAGCTGCTCATAACTATCTCTTTACACTGCACTTTTCTTACTATGCTGGTGCCCTGGGGCGGCTTGCTGGGGCGTTTTTTTGGGGGGTCCTGCGCTCTGGATTTGAACCCTAGTATGTTAGGGACCTACCCCATTATATATATAGTCAGGTTGTGCAGTCCAGAAATCTTTCCCATATACTCCATTTAATGTGCTTTATTGCACTTCTGAGGGAAAGGAGACGCCCTCATTCTGGACTAGCACCCTACCTTATTGGTTTAAAAGCATGGAGTATGGTAATGTATATGCACACTGTATTAGGCACAATTCTAGGTGTCCTAAAAGTTATATACTGTAGTGCAACTTTAGTTCATTTTTGGGGCGTGGGTCCCTCTGGATTGCATTGGCTGATTTGTCTCAGGGCACTGCATTATAACACATTTTCCATTATAACACATTTTAACCCTTCACTGTGTGTTTAATATATATGTACTTAACTTTTTTATTTTCATTCTTATATGCAGCTGCAGCTGCTCCTAACTATCTCTTTACACTGCACTTTTCTTACTATGCTGGTGCCCTGGGGCGGCTTGGCTGGGATGGTTTTTTGGGGGGTCCTGTGCTCTGGATTTGAACCCTAGTATGTTAGGGACCTACCCGAAAGAGGTTACCTGGATATGGTGGGTAGGCCCATAAGCTTGGCCATGATTATGCTAAAAACCTCTATTGATTGCAAAATTTTATTGCCTTTATATATATTATTAATAATTTGGAGTTGTGCACCTGAGATTTGTCTGTTTCTGTGGTTACAGTATGTGTTATTTAAACTGCTTTTGTGTACTCTAATACAGTGTTTCTAAAACAGTGTGTCACAGCACCTTATTGTGTCACAAGTTGGTCCCTGCTCCAGGATGTGCTGTAGCCAATCACCAGAGCAAGGGGAGGGGAGTGTGCTTTCCTGCTCTTCCCCCTGCATCAGCACATGCCCTGGGCAATCACCAGAGCAAGGGGAGGGGAGTGTGCTTTCCTGCTCTTCCCCCTGCACCAGCACATGCCCTGGGCAATCACCAGAGCAAGGGGAGGGGAGTGTGCTTTCCTGCTCTTCCCCCTGCACCAGCACATGCCCTGGGCAATCACCAGAGCAATGGGAGGGGAGTGTGCTTTCCTGCTCTTCCCCCTGCACCAGCACATGCCCTGGGCAATCACCAGAGCAAGGGGAGGGGAGTGTGCTTTCCTGCTCCCCTCCCTTCTCCTGGATATACTCTGGTTAATCAACAGAGCAAAGGGAGAGGAGTGCGCTTTCCCACTGTCCGCTCTGCTCCAGGACATGTTTGGGCAATCAGCAGAGCAAGGGGAGGAAAGTGTGTTTTCTGCTCTCCCCTCTGCTTCAGAAAGTGCTCTGGACAATTAACAGAGCAAGGGGGGGAGAGTGTGTTGTCCACTTTCACCTGTGCTCCACAGACTCAGTATTATGGGAGACTAATGCTGGGAACACACTGACAGATACATTGGCCGATCAATTGATCGGCCAATATATCTATTGCCCGTCGGCCAGTGTGTACCCGCGATATGTTGGTGAATGTCGACATTCACCGGCATATCGCATTGGTTGTGCTGCACAGTCGATGGACAGATATGTCTGCAGACCGCCCGTACACACACACAGCGGCAGCCGCGAGGAGGGGACGGGGCACACCCCCGAACCGCCCACCGGCCGCCGGGACCCGAGGGCACAAGCAGATGATGGCCATTCAGTGTGTATAAAGGACCATCATCTGCAGATATATCTGTCAGGTGTGTACCCACCTTAAGAGGAAATTAAGAGTAAAGTAGTCCTAAGGTCAGTAAACTATAATGATTATAGAGAACTGGGGTAAAGGGGTGTTTGGTATGAAAAGAACTGCTGGGAGTGTATGCTTGGGTACAATAATGTTTATTTACATTTATTTTTAGATCTTTAAAACTTTTTGTCATGTATGTGGATGTCACTTTTCATTGTATCATGGTAGAAAAAAGTCTGAAAACCACTGCTATAATAAATATTATTTACTTTTTTGGGACATATAGGACTTTCCTGTGGTGCATAATGTAATAAATACATTTTTATTTAGGTAGATTATACAGATAATTCCAAGTAATATTAACAATATGAATAAAATGTCCTTGGTTTTTTTTATTTACTTTTCTCCAATCAGTGTGACCATAGAAAGTTATTCCAAACTAATTTTAAAGATACCAAACGTGGGTACATTATGTATTAGAGTTATACTACCTCGAAATACAGTATACTGTACATATTTGTAATGTTTTTTTTCTATTGTTATTTTTATTTTATTTTTAATCAGAGAGCCTGTTTCAGGTCTACCCTAATGTTACATGAGTAGTTTCAACATAGACTACAACTTAGTTCCGCTGAAGTATTAGCCACTGTTTATATTCTCTATATGTGCTGACAGGACTCAGGGAACACTCCTTAACATCAAACAGTGCTCTCTGGGGGAGGGGGAGAAGAGAGGCCGTGGCTGTGTCTAGCAGGGAGCTGCCAGTGAGCACAGTGAAGTGGCAGGGTCTCCCTACAGCTCTCTAGTGTGCAGCTATTAGACACATGCCTTACAGCTTTACATAGATTATTCATATATTTTAATCTATATATATATGTATATATATATATATATATATATATATAACCACACACACAGTACACATACCATGACTGCAAAGTTTTGGTAGGAGAGTCTTAGAGGTAAATTTACTGAAGTGAGAGTTTTTAGAAGTGAGTTTTAAAAGTGATGTTGCCCGTAGCAACCAATCAGATTCTACTTAACATTTAGCTAGCACCATCTAGAAGATAATAGCTAGAATCTGATTGGTTGCTATGGGCAACATCACTTTTAAAACTCACTTCTAAAAACTCTCACTTTAGTAAATTTACCCCTTAGTCTCTTTCTTGTGCTTGCTCCTCAGGCCAAATATTTTATGAGGATAAATACCCCAAAGCAAATAAAATGTAGGCATTATATATGTATATATCTACCTGGATATAATATCAGAGCGAGAACTTGCATAAACTATACATATGCTGTACCTCTATAGCTAGCTTTTACAGTCTGGAAAAGTTATAAATACAGCGTGTGAGTGTTCCTGGTTAGTGGATGTCTGTAGAGCGTAATTTCCCTGCAAAACTGTTTCTTATGAGTAACAAGAAGTCTGATCTGGCGGATCGGAGTGACATATCGGGCACATCGTCTAGTGTGCACCCGTTATGTTCCTGACGATGCGTGCTCTGCATGAAGAGCCGACGGGGGATGTCGTTAGCTAGAGGCCATGCTGCCGAATGCAGCATGGCCCCCACCGTCATTCCGTCACTGTCTGCATCGGCAAGTGTGTATTGCACTTGCCGATGTCGGCTCCCCCGCAGGGTCCCGTCGCTGAAGATGTCGGTCTGGGTACAAGTCGTCTAGTGTGTTCTCAGCCTTACACTTTAAATTGAGCAAACACCCTGCCATCCAGGGGCATGTGATGTACTGTAGGTTAGTATATTTATATGCCAACACATAATTACAGTATTCAGGGTGCTTTCTATGTCGTATATTGGCCACTATATTGCTATATTTATTTAGATCATTAAATGTTCCCTGCTTTATATAACATTACTGTATTATGCAGTAATTCTACATTATTATAGGCTGCTACAAGAATATATTGTATTGGTCACTAGATTTGACTCTGCATTGAATACTATTCAGTTAGTGCTGGTTGGATACTATTTAGTTAGAGCTGGCAGGTGTTGTACATGATTATAACTCTTTGACATAACAATTTTTCAAACATATCACTGGATATATAAACCAAACTCACATAAGACAATTCACAGTTTTCATCATGCACATTTTTTTAACGCTGCTCACTAGTGGTACTTTTTCTCTGATTCCAATACCCCCCCCCCCATCCTCCGCCCTCATCTCACATTCTTTATCTTTCTATATACTGTGTTTTTATTAATGTATTTTTTCTCTACTGGGCACTTGATAAGCAAAACATTTTCGTACCAAAGCCTTCTGATATTTTAAATCATGAATTATTCTATGTGTATTCAAAACTTAAAACTATCAAAGTGACTTATGTATAAATAAATATGCATAGATATGTGGAATAGGCACTATGTGTTCCTCCCAGAAGGAATTAAAAGTAAAGGCAGGGTAAGGGGGCATAATAGTTACATTACACTTTTCAATTTTTCATTCCTGCCTCGTAAAGAACCATTTTGCTTCTGTACTGTACTGTAGTTAATGTTGGTCCACATTCAAAACTCTGTTATCTCATGTTATGTGATCTCAGATTGAAATGAAAGCAGATAAATCCTAAATGGAAAAGAAATAACAAAGAATTATTTACTTTGATATTTTATTTTAAACAATTTGAAAGGAAAAAAATCAAGAACCCCAATAAACACAGAACAAATGAGCATACTAAAAGTAGATACTGTATTTTAAGTTTTTCCAAATAGCAGTCTGTTCAGATTGCTATATCTGATAATTCATATTTTTTGTATATACTGTATTAACATTTACTGATATTATATAGCACCAGTGTATCCATTGTACTTTACAATTGGTAACAAAAGAGCAATAAAAAGTAATAAAATAAGAATGAGTAATAACAGATAGACAAGGAAGTAAGAGGGCCCTACTTGCAAGCTTACAATCTATAGGGAAATAGGCATTTGATATACGGGGATAAATGCTTCATATTACACACAATATTGGTGCAACCATACTGAGGTATGGTTGCACCAGAGGTCTTTGGTGGGCTATATGATCCATATAACCACAGTTGGCAGGAGTCAGCAGGATGTGTGAGTGTAGAAAGAGAACAAATATAAAGTTATGTGTGGACGGTGTAAATGGGAGTTAATTAGCAGAATAGCTTACGGACATTAAGTTAGTGGTTCTGGAAATTGATAAGCTAATTGAAGAATTGAGTTTTCAGGGAATGCTTGAAGTTTTGGAGACTAGAAGAAAGTCTTGTTGTGAATGGGAGGGCATTCCACAGAGTGGGTGCAGCTCCCAAAGTGAATGGGAGCAGGTAATGAGTGTGGATGACAGATACAGATCTTGCACAGAGTGGAGGGGTCAACCTGGGATATATTTTGAGATAAGCAATGAGATGTATGTATGTTTAGTTTAGTTGATAGTCTCATATGTAAGTAAGTATTTTATATTAGATGCAGTAAAAAAAAGTTAACCAATGTAGGGACTGACAGAGTGGATTAGCAGAAGATGACTGCTTAGCAAGGAAGATCAGTTTAGCCATGGCATTCAAAATAAATTGTAGGGGTGAAAATCTTTTTAGGGAAAGACTAGCAAGGAGACTATTGCAATAATCAATGCAGAAGAGAATTACTGCATGAATTTGAGCTTTTGCAGTGTCTAATGTGAGATATAGGCATATTCTGGATATGTTTCTTAGATGTTTGTAAGAGAATTTGGAAACATTGAATGTGGGATCCAGAGGACAGTTCAGAGTCAAGAGTGACTCCTAGGTTGTGAGCTTGAGGGGTATGGTTACTTGTGTTAGCAACAGAAATAGATGAAAGGTTGGTTACCACTATTAGCTGGTGGAAATATTATTAACTATGTTTTTGAAAGATTAAGGCCCTCATTCAGAGCCGGACGCTCTGAGCAGAGCGCACGCTCTGAATGAGGGCTGTCCTCCATAATTATGGAGCGTCCTCCTGGACGCTCGTATAGCTGTGGGTCACCACCCACAGCCTATACGAGCATGCAGGTTGATGGCCGCGATGGTCTTGACCATCGCGACCATCACCACTGCGAGCCGGAGCCTGCGGTTGAGTTTCTCAACCGCAACGCCCGGAGTGATTTTGGCTCTATCAGAGCCAAAATCACTCCCACTGACATCACTAGTGATGTCAGTGGGCCGGCTTCTGATGGTAGGCGTTCCCTTGGGAACGCCCCCGTCTGGGAGGCACGCCCCCGGCACGCCCACCAATGGGGGCATGCTGTCAATCAACATCGACAGCACACCCCCTTTCATCAGACACAACGAGTGAAGGAAAGTCCTTCGCTCGTCGCGTCTGGCGCATGTGCACGACGGAGCTCCCTCCGTCGTGCGCATGTGCAGTGCACACCATCGACCCACTTGCGAGAGGACAGCCGCTTGCGAATGGGTCTGAATCAGGCCCTAAGTTTCTGGTGGCGAGATGACTTTCAAGATGAAATAAAAAAAACCAGTCATTACTGTGGCCAAAACAGGTAATTTTGAATATCACCTGACAACAGATGATACTGAAATTCAAAAAATAGTTAATTCGTTTTCCAAGAAATGTGGCATAGATTAATAAAAGCAGAGGACCTAGAACCTTGATAGACGAAGCAAAAGGAGCTGTATCCAGAGAAACAAATACTGAAAGAGTGATTTGATAAGTACTGTAGGATGATAACCAGGATAGGACTGTGTCTTGAAGACCCAGGGGTTGTAGTGTTTTTATGGAAAGAGAGAAGTCAACATTGTTAAATGCAGCAGAGAGATCCACCTTAATTGATAAACAATCAATGACTACCTTAGTCAGTGCAAACTCTGTAGAGTGTTGGGAACTGAGAGATGGGATGGTAATTTGAGAGGGAGCAGAATTGTGATTGTTTTAGAATAGGACTCATCACTGCATGCTTGAATAATGATGGAAAGACACCAGTAGAGAGAGAGAGAGATTACAGATTTCAGATAAGGTTGGGATGAGCACAGGAGACAGAATTCTACTGATTTGTGAGGGTATAGGATCAAGAGGAGAGGTAGTAGAGTAGGAAGATTAGTAGAGAATAGATACTTCATCTTCATTTGTGGGATCATATGAAAAAATGATGCCAGAGGGTTCAGGGAAGGAATTGAGCAGATTGCTGGCTGAAGAATTTCACAAATGAATCTTATTAATCTTGTCCTTGAAGTAGGAAGCAAAATCTTGGTCAGCGATAGTGGCTAGTGGACATGACAGTGTGGGAGGAGTGAGAAAATATAAAACTGTATTAAAATAGTGATTTGGTTAGAAGCTTGAGCAGAGATGAGTGATAGGAAACATGTTAGTTTGGCAGTGGCCATAAACTTTCAATAGGAGTGGTTGATAGTCTTCTACTGTATGCATGGTAGTCACTCAGCGTATGAGACTTGCGCCAGTGATGTTCTACTTTACATGATAGCTTGTATAGGTGCCTTGTTACTTTAGAATGCCAATGCTTGACATCTTAGTCTATGTGAAGTGTGAAGGGTAGCTGGAGCCACTTCATCGTGGGCTATTTCTAGAGTTTAGTTAAGATTTGGTAAAGTAATCTCTGGATAAGTGAATGTAGAAAGGTTCTTGCAGAAAGGTAGAAAGTTGTTGAAAATTAATAGAGTTAATATTTCTGTGGGATGGAGGAGGCTTGGTAGATTTGATTTGAGAGAGGGAGATGAGTGTTATGGAATCAGAAACTGAGCACAGTCACAGAGACAACAGATACAATATGTCTGGCACTTGCGTCTCCTTGTAACTGGAGAGGTGACACATGAGAGGGAAAGAGTGGTTCTATATAGGCCGTGTACAGTAATGACAAAAATATTATTATATATTTAATCAGTTTATGCTTCCAAATGCTGTGTGTGCATTGGTACATCTATAACAGCCCCCAAAATAGTTCCACAGATGAAAAGCTCAGGCATCCCCAAAAAGAACGCTGAGCACATTTTTTAGATTATCTTGATATTTTATTTTAAAAAAAGTTGCTGCAGGAAAATAATCACAATAACAGATTACTTGACAAACCAAAGTATTTTTACAGTATTATAGAAGTACTGTATATACAATAATTATCGGAAAGGAGAAATATGTGGTTCACAAAATTTTGAGTACTTTGCTTAGGCTGAAGTCACTGGGTCGGCAATTCATGCTATATTGAGCTTAAAAATGCCATGTTTTACTGAGTAGCTGAATAGTCCATAGCTAGAGCTAGATGCTGATTTTAGTATTTATGTGACACTATGGGTTATATAAACCTCCAACTTGCAGGACTTGCATATCATAATCTTCAATACTTTATTAACAATGCATGCATACTTGCAAAGGGCTGTTGTGGGAAGAGCTTAATGTTATTGATTATTTGTTTTTCATACTGATTAACTAAATCCGTTGTTGAAAACAGGAGATATTGTAAATGTGTAAAGACAGGGCATGATGCTCTTCCTGTCTACCCCATCTGTCTCACTCCTGGCTGTCTGCCCCTTTCCTTTAGAATGTAAGCTCTCACGAGCAGGGCCCTCTTCCCTCATGTTCTTTCCTTCCCTTACTCATACGACAATCTACACAAGAGCACCTAACACTTCGTAGCCCCTGCTTATTTTTGTGTGTTATGATTGCTATTGGAGCAATGTATATAGACTATGGACCTGATTCAGACCCACTCGCGAGCGGCTGTCCCCTCGCAAGTGGGTCGATGTTATGCACTGAGCATGCGCACGACGGAGGGAGCTCCGTCGTGCGCATGCGCCAGACGCGACGAGCGAAGGAAAGTCCTTCGCTCGTTGTGTCCTATCAAAGGGGGCGTGCTGTCAATGTTGATCGACAGCACGCCCCCTTTGGTGGGCGTGCCGGGGGCGTGCCTCCCTGACGGGGGCGTTCCCACGGGAACGCCTCCCGTCAGAAGCCGGCCCACTGACATCACTAGTGATGTCAGTGGGAGTGATTTTGGCTCTGATAGAGCCAAAATCACTCCGGAGCTTGCGGTTGAAAACCTCAACCGCAGGCTCCGGCTCGCAAATTCGATGGTCGCGATGGTCTCGACCATCGCGGCCATCACAATGCACGCTCGTATAGCCTGTGGGTGGTGACCCACAGCTATACGAGCGTCCAGGAGGACGCTCCATGAAAATGGAGGCCGGCCCTCATTCAGAGCGTGCGCTCTGCTCAGAGCGTACGGCTCTGAATGAGGGCCTATATCCTTATCCTGCATTGTTTTGTACTGTAAGTCGCTGTTTTTGTGTTTGCTCATTTGCTTATGTACTTTGTGAGGCGCTGCGGAACCCTTGAGGCACCATATAAATTAAGGATAGTAATAAAATAATAATAATAATTTAGCCTCATCCTCAACAAAGACTTTGCCTGGGCTACAGTCATCTCTTGCTTCTTCAGCACTTAAGTAACAGACTGTTGTTTGCTCTGCCACAAGAGACAAGTCGATCTGGACCTTATTGCTGACAAGTGAATATTTTTGGTGCCTTATGTTTGATTTTGCATTGGCCTTTTACTTCGAATTGTCATAATAATAATAATAATAATAATAATAATAATAATAAAAAACAACAACAATATCTTTGACTCCTCACAGTATATAATGAGTGCCAAAGCCTCCCTCTTGGTACTCAGGCTTACTTTACACCGGACTGTCAGCTCATTGGATAGCGCTCTGGACCTCATTCAGAGTCGGTCGTTGCGGACACACGGTCGTAAGGGAAAAGGGGCTGGATATGCAAATGATGCACTCGCAAGTTGCGTCCTTAAGATCGGATCGTTAGCTGGCCGACCAAGGGGAGGATGCGGCCGTAAGACAAAAAATACGCCCCCTTCTCGTACGCATTACACGTCATCTCCGGCCATATAAGGATTAATCGAGACCATCGGTAACCATTGGAACTGGTCGTAGAGCTTAAGGTTGACCATACCCTCTCTTAAGCACTACGATCAGGTCAGTGTACAAACCACCCATGTCACGTGTGCCATGACACTACTTTGTTAATTATGCACTCCCATAAAATGCCGTTCGCATAATTAGGCACACCTGCGTTCGGATCTCCACTCCCCCGTTTTCAAGCACCTTCCCCTGTTACCACCCACAAACGCCTCATTCTGTCACTCAAACTACCGACCTGGCTGTGTTCAAGGATAGAGAAATTTCTGATCGTAGCAGCTAGTTTGCGCACACGCATTGCGCACTTTACACATGCGCAGTTTAGCGAACATCGGTGGCATACGACCGTGCGGCAACAACGACTGACTCTGAATGAGGTCCTCTGTCTCAGTATAGTCAAATGTCATTTGGCAACATCTCAAAACTTGAGTATAGTCACAATCAGAATTAATTTGAAGGGAGTCTGAACTAAACTTAAAATTAACCACATGATTTCTTAGAACTTGCATTGAACCACCAATGCCAAGGTCTCCTTTTTAAACCCTTTCCGATAATGCCCCACTCTGTATGTCCTGCATGGAGGAGTTGCACCCAGGGCCATCTCTTCCATTGGGCTTGTTGGGCAGTTTCCCAAGGGCCCGAAGATTCAAGAGGTCCAGCCAGCAGTAGAGATCAGGCGGCTGCAGCAGCAGCAGGGCACTCACACAGGCAGGATGTGTTTTTAGTTTCACTTTCACTTTCTGCCTGTGAGGCAGCTACTGCAGAGTGCAGAGGAGAATCCAGGCAACACTGACAGACCCGGCTCCACCACACAGGATAAAGGTAAGAGCTGGAATAGGGGAGGCAGATACATTTGGGGAGTGAGGGCTGATGGCACTACTATGGGAGGGGAAGACAAAGATATATGGGGAGTAGGATATATGTGGGGGCTGATGACCTGTTTAATGGGGGGGAGGCAGAGACAAGGGTGTGTAGGAGCTCAGGGCTGAGGACACTGCTATTGGGGGGAGGGCAGAAGGCAGAAACACATGGGGAATGGGGGCTCAGGGTGTTTATGACACTGCTTTGGGGGAAAGGGGGAGAGATATTGGGAGTGGGGCCCAGGGGGATAGGAAACTGCTCAGGTGGACTCCATCATCCACATTGATAATAAGAGACCCAGCAGCGACTGTCTTTTGGCGTTGGGATTTGAGTACTGATTCCCAATATGGGCAGCAGACTCTCTTGTGTACTATATGGTGGCTGTGTCATACCATTGTTCTGGGCAGCATATATGACCATTTACATTTTTTCCCGTGAATGGGTGGGTAGGGGCCCCAGTGCATTGCTTTGCCCAGGGCCCACACTGTTAAGACAGCCCTGGTTGCACCTCTAATCCAATGGAAAATGACCACCACTAGTACATTAAAGGAGACATTGCACTAGAATAGTTGTTGGTATGTACAGTATATCGGACTCTTCAGGAAAATAATGAAAATAAAAGCTCTACAACCTGTCCCTATTTAGAAGAATCTTTACTCACATTATTTTAGTAGCTGCCTTATTACATAACCAGAGCAATCTTTGATTCTACTTTTTCAATATTTAATATTTTTCCCTTTAGACAGAAGATAATACAATCTTAGCTTGATGAGTTTTGTAGTCAAGTCATGTTGCAGTGTCAAATGCTATGGCCATCAAAACTTAACAAATCGTATCTTCCAACAATTAATCATAATTTGTTTAATCAAGATTGAAATACAGTTAATAAAGATTTATTTATTATACATTATTATGGCATTTTTGTGTATTTTCGTCATTTAACTGCCTTTGAGCATTTTCCTGATTATTGTAAACAGAAAATAGTGCATCAATTATTAGAGAATGGAAAAATTACTGCATCTTCTATACAAACAGTCAGAAGGTCTTGGCAATCTTTACAATGCATTACAATTTAATAACAATGGCTTTGTTTAAAAGTGAAAACATAAAATTCATGGAACAGGTGGATATTAGTGATCAGAACTATAGGAAACATTAACTAAAATAATAGGCCTCATTTAAAAACCAGAAAAAGCATCCAAAGTGAATTCCATATTCATCAACCAAGCACACACATCACATGCCTAAATTCCAATTTTTTAAAGTGCCCACAAAAAAGTATTTTGCATTTATTTCATCAGGTCCGGCTGGCAATGCACGTTGCAGATAGAGAGAAAATGTAACTAATGGTGCATACAAATGGTCAGATCTGTTAGATGAACTATTGAACAATTTCAGACTATTTTAAAATGAACGAAATCGTCAAAATCTGACTGCAAAACAGACAATGTCAGATATTGTTATCTGACATCAGTGGCATAAGTTCATCCCAGATGCACGGAGGCAAGTTATAATTTGGTGTCCCCCCTAAAAAAAAAATGGAAAAAATATATGTTGTATATATAACTATTACATATGCACAAAAACACTAATATAAAATAGCTTTAAGCAGGGTGAATATGTTATGATATGATGTGGGCAATGGAGGAGTAGCCCCTTCAGTGCTGGTGCCCGGTGGCAGGCACCTCCATTGTCTCCCATAGTTCTGCCACTGTCTGACATGGCCCACATCGTTGCAGGCCCACATCAGATTTTCTTTCAGATATGAACGATTGAGCGATTTTTAAAATTGTTATTGTTCATATCTGACAACAAATCTGACCGTGTGTATGCACCATTAAAAGTCCAATTTTTTTTAGGACATGAAGACATTGAAGGGACTTTGGGGCCTCTCCCCTTGAATCTCCTGTCTCATAAAACATATTCTTGCAGTAGCGGGCATAAATACAAGTATACTATACGCACCCAGATAGAAAAAATGGGTTGTTTGGCGCACTTTTATTGAGACCAGCAAAATATTTTAAAAGCAAGAGATAGATACTAAAGATTTGTATATGATAGTGCAAGATAAATAAAGTAGTGATTAAAAATGGTGTCCTTTTTATAATAATAATATTGTAATATTTGAGTGTGTTGTAATTCATTTGCTTGAACTGGAATATTTCAGCAGTAATGAAGCATACAGTCAGGTCCATAAATATTGGGACATTGACAGAATTTTCATATTTTGTCCTCTATTCACCACCACAATGGCTTTGAAATGAAACAAACAAGATGTGATTTAACTGCAGACTTTCAGATTTAATTTGAGGGTAATTACATCCAAATCAGGTGAACGGTGTAGGAATTACAACGGTTTCTATATGTGCCTCCCACTTTTTAAGGGGCCAAAAGTAATGGGACAAACTAAACAATCCTAAATCTAACTTTCACTTTTCAATACTTTGTTGCAAATCCTTTGCATGCAATTACAGCCTGAAGTCTGGAACGCATAGACATCACCAGACGCTGGGTTTCATCCCTGGTGATGCTCTGCCAGGCCTCTACTGCAAATGTCTTCAGTTCCTGCTTGTTCTTGGGGCATTTTCCCTTCAGTTTTGTCTTCGTCAAGTGAAATACATGTTCAATCGGATTCAGGTCAGGGGATTGACTTGGCCATTGCATAACATTCCATTTTTTAGCCTTAAAAAACCCTTTGGTTGCTTTTGCAGTATGCTTCGGGTCATTGTCCATCTGCACTGTGAAGCGCCGTCCAATGAGTTCTGAAGCATTTGACTGAATATGATCATATAATATTGCCCAAAACACTTCAGAATTCATTCTGCTGCTTTTGTCAGCAGTCACATCATCAATAAATACAAGGGAACCAGTTCCACTGGCAGCCATACATGCCCACACCACGACACTACCACCACCATGCTTCACTGATGAGGTGGTATGTTTTGGATCATGAGCAGTTCCTTTCCTTCTCTTCTCTTCCCATCACTCTGGTACAAGTTGATCTTTGTCTCATCTGTCCATAGGATGTTTTTCCAGAACTGTAATGGCTTTTTTAGATGTTGTTTGGCAAACTCTAATCTGGTCTTCCTGTTTTTGTAGCTCACCAATGGTTTGCATCTTGTGGTGAACCCTCTATATTCACTCTTGTGAAGTCTTCTCTTGATTGTTGACTTTGACACATATACATCTACCTCCTGGAGAGTGTTCTTGACTTGGCCAACTGTGAAGGGGTTTTTCTTCACCAGGGAAATAATTCTTCTGTCATCCACCACAGTTATTTTCTGTGGTCTTCCGGGTCTTTTGGTGTTGCTGAGCTCTCCAGTGCGTTCTTTCTTTTTAAGAATGTTCCAAACAGTTGATTTGGCCACAATAATGTTTTTGCTATCTCTCTGATGGGTTTGTTTAGATTTTTCAGCCTAATGATGACTTGCTTCACTGATAGTGACAGCTCTTTGGATCTCATATTGAGAGTTGACAGCAACTGATTCCAAATGCAAATGTCACACCTAGAATCAACTCCAGACCTTTTACTTGCTTAATTGATAATGAAATAAAGAGGGAATAGCCCACACCTGTCCATGAAATAGCTTTTGAGTTGATAGTCCCATTACTTTTGGCCCTTAAAAAGTGGGAGGCACATATTGAAACTGTTGTAATTCCTACACCGTTCACCCGATTTGGATGTAATTACCCTCAAATGAAATCTGAAAGTCTGCAGTTAACGCACATCTTCTTTGTTTCATATCAAAACCATTGTGGTGGTGAATAGAGGCCAAAATCTGAAAATTCTTTCAGTGTCCCAATATTTATTGACCTGACTGTAAATAACAATCAGAGAGTAAAGCTGGGCATCCACTATACAATTATCTGTCAGATATCTGTCCAATCTGGCTGGTTGGAATGAAAACCTGGTAATATATGGGAACAAATGACAGTCGATCATATGGTTTTAAACACTGAAAAGAGACCAAAAAATGTTTTTAAAATTGGCTAAATTTGTGTGTTTAAACCAATATTCTGAACAACCATTTTTGCCTATTTTCCAGTGTTTGTGAGCTAATGGATGATTGTCATTTGCTCCCATACATTACCAGGTTTTTATTCGAACCAGCCAGATTGGACAGATATCTGACAGAAAATTGTATAGTGGATGTCCAGCTTACGGGTCCTTCAAATAATTTAAGCTTACAGGAGGAATATATAGAGTCCAGCTGTCCAACTAATATAACAATTGTTTAATATCCCGTACTTATAATATTAGGTTAAGGGACAAATATTACTGTGCACTACATACCATAACTCAGAATAATACTCCTATGATTAGCTCATACTGGGGCATATGTATCAAAGCCTGATGTGAGATAAAATTGTGAAATATATATCACCCACCAATAAGCTCAAAACTCTCATTTCTTAAACGCAGCCTGCAAAATGTAAGTTAGAAGCTGATTGGTTGGTGATATATATCTCACACATTTATCTCACATCAAGCTTTGATACATATGCCCCACTGTGAGCAACATTCTGTACATCAGGAAATTGAGATAATCACATTGAGAGCACAGCTCCCTTCCTACTGTATAAATTTGAATGTTCCCTCTTTATATTACAAGTAAGGAATCAGATAGTAATATGCACTTTGTCCCTTAATATAATAGTCCTATAATTAGTTCGTACTAGAGCAACAATCTGTATGTCATGAAGTTTTGATAAACAGGTTCTAATATCCCATTTTCATGGCAGCAATAAGGAATCAAATATTAATATGCATAAGCCTTGAGAAAGCTACTCACTATAGCGAAACACTTGTCGTCGACAACATGTGTCCACTGTGTACTTTGTTTATTTAAATAATTAACATTTGCAATGTTTAATACGAAGTTATATTTATGTGTGTAATAGAAACAGTGCAGTCAGCATACAGGATCCAGTGATTCGAAATACAGATAGCACAGGTATGGGAGAGACCAAACCCTGCTGCTGCATACATAGTCAGTTATGGGTACTCCACCTTACTTTAATTAGCCTGAAGTAATTTGAATGCTTGATATTCCAGAAGTAAGCTAATATATAATGGAGTGACTAGTATAACTGTAACATCAGAACACAGGAGATACGCATAAACCCCACTATATTTGATGATAAGGGAATACTGGGAGACAATTGAATCACTGAAATATTGTAGTTTTAAAAGTGGATTTCTTTCTGGCATTAATCCAATTACATTGTCATATATCCACTCTCTATGGGAAATCTAAATACTGTGGTTATGTACTAAGCTAGTGTACAATGTTTCAGTTATTTGTGACTAAAAGTTTTAATATTGTAACTATTAAAATCATACATGGAATAGAGGTTATATCATATCAATATGTTTTCTGTGATTGGGCTACTTAAAAACAAAAAGATTCTAAATGTTCAATAAAGTCACCGAAAGTGATTTTAATGTCTGTGACACTTAGGAGTCTATTTACTAAGCAGTGTTATGAGACAGAGTGAAAAGTGATAAGTCTGTGATAAGGTGCTAGCCAATCAGCTCCCAACTGTCATTTTTCAAACACAGCCTGTGAGATGGCAGTTGGGAGCTGACTGGCTGGCACCTTATCACTGACTTGTCACTTTTCACTCTGGGACTGATTCAGAGCTGGACGCTCTGACAAGAATGCTCGCTCAGAATCTGGGCCGTCCTACCTATTATTGGAGCGGCCTCCTGGCCGCTCGCATAGCTGTGGGTGACCACCCACAGCTTATGCGAGTGGCCAAAAAGATGGTCGCGATGGTCAAGACCATCGCGACCATCGGGCTTGCGACGAGACCCTGCGGTAGGGTCTCACTGCCGCAAGCCCAGGAGTGCTTTTCTATCAGAGCCAAAAGCACTCCCACTGACATCACTAGTGATGTCAGTGGGGCCGGACCCAGATGGTAGGCGTTCCCATGGGAACGCCTCCGTCTGGGCAGCCACGCCCCTGGCACGCCCACCAAAGGGGGCGTGCTGTCAATCAACATCGACAGCACGCCCCCTTTGGTGCGATACCCATAACGACAGCTTGGCCATCGTTATTCGGGTCTCGCGCATGCCTCAATCATGCGCATGCACACTTGGGCACCATCGACCCGCTTGCGAGCGCTCGGCGCTCGCGAGCAGGTCTGAATCAGGCCCACTGTCTCCTAACACTGCTTAGTAAATAGACCCCTTGGCTATATGAATCACTGAATGCAAAACTTAAACCTAATTTCCAACTGACAATTTTACATATAAGTATATACCTATTCAAGATCACAGTGCGGCTGTGACACTGTTGCTATAGATGTGATAAGAAGTCTATCCACATGTAATAGGGTGTCAGTTTTAGTTTAAATCGAACTCGCACCTTCTCGCATTTTTTGAAGGTGCGTGTTGTTGCCGAGACTCGCAAATGTAATAGCCTGCAAACTCTTAAGCTGCATACACACACAACGATTGAGTTAATGAACGATTTTAGTAAACGATTTTCTACCTTGAAAAAATGAACTAAAATCGTTTACTAAAGTTGTTCATTTACTATGTTCATTTAAATGCAATGAACTAATAATGATTTTTGCATATTAACTTAATGAAAATCGTTGAGTTGACAAGTCTGACTGAACTACAAACTACAAACTACAAACTACAAACGTGAACGCGCATGAACAATAATCGTTCATCGTTTGACTCAGAAAGTGAACGATTTTTTCAAACGATTATCGTTAAACGATATCGTTTAACGATAATCGTTTTAAAAAATCGTTGTGTGTGTATGCACCTTTAAGCTTGAGGCTGCTACACTATGCAAATCTGTACGTGAATTTGTGTATGTAACCTCACACCTTTTAATGTGACTAGCATTAAATGGTGCAAGGTATACAGAAGCTTTCACAGATCAATGAAATCCATTAAGGCTTCTGTCTGTGTTTTTAAAAAAATTGTATGCACCCCATCCCCAAAAGCATAACCAGCCCCGGGCTCTGTACAGCCTGTGCTGGTTCTAAAAATACAGGGGACAAAATATGTATTATTTTAAGTACCAGCACAGTGCTTTTCAGATCCAGTCCTGGTTGAGGAAATACAGGGGACATAACTAGTATGGATCCCCTGTAATTTCCATAACCAGCACCAAACTTTTTCTAGCAGGGGGCTGTAATGCCACAGCCAGGGAAACCCTTTCACCACAGCCCCCGGCCAAAGCATTACCCCTGACCACTAGACAGCCCTGGCCGGGGATCCCTAAGGAGGTGGGGAGGACCCCCAATAAAGGGGTCCCTCTCTCCAGAGCACCACAAGTATGGGCTGATAGCCCGGGGATATCTCCGACACCCCTGGCGGGTGGGTGCCAGGTTGATAGTGTAAATGTGTGGTGTAAAAGTTAGAAGTGTAAATATTGTCTTCTGCAATAAACCACGGGTCCCAGCAAGCCCCCCCCCCTGCATGCTGGTTCTTGGAGAACTGGTACCAGCATGTGGGGCATTAGGGGCCTGCTGGTACCTGTAGTTCCACTGCAATAGAAATATAAAAAAAGACAAGACACACACTGTGAAAGTACAATTTTATTTAAACATACAGGCACACATACACATGCACCCTCACGCTCACTATCACACATACTCACCTAGTATCCCTGTAGCCAATCACGTCCCCTTCTCCGTGTACCTGTAGGCATCCAGGGGGTTAAGAAAAAAACCCAAAAATACGAAACCATGTGGACAGGAGGAAAGGTAAGTTTACACATGCCATTTCTCCGCATGAGTGACTAGGGCCCATGTGTGCCCTGTCATTGCAGGAGTCGCCAGTCAATCATCGGGCGCCTCCGTTTGAGCTGCCTGCTGATTGGCTGTGTGTGGTCAGCCTGGTCCAGAGGCAAACACAGGAGTTTCATGGGGGGGAGGTTTCCATATATATATATATATATATATATATATATACAGTCAGGTCCATAAATATTGGGACATTGACAGAATTTTCATATTTTGTCCTCTATTCACGACCACAATGGCTTTGAAATGAAACAAACAAGATGTGATTTAACTGCAGACTTTCAGATTTAATTTGAGGGTAATTACATCCAAATCAGGTGAATGGTGTAGGAATTACAACGGTTTCTATATGTGCCTCCCACTTTTTAAGGGCCAAAAGTAATGGGACAAACTAAACAATCCTAAATCTAACTTTCACTTTTTAATACTTTGTTGCAAATCCTTTGCAGGCAGTTACAGCCTGAAGTCTGGAACACATAGACATCACCAGACGCTGGGTTTCATCCCTGGTGATGCTCTGCCAGGCCTCTACTGCAAATGTCTTCAGTTCTTGCTTGTTCTTGGGGCATTTTCCCTTCAGTTTTGTCTTCATCAAGTGAAATACATGTTCAATCGGATTCAGGTCAGGGGATTGACTTGGCCATTGCATAACATTCCACTTTTTAGCCTTAAAAAACTCTTTGGTTGCTTTTGCAGTATGCTTCGGTTCATTGCCCATCTGCACTGTGAAGCTCTGTCCAATGAGTTCTGAAGCATTTGCCTGAATATGAGCATATAATATTGCCCGAAACACTTCAGAATTCATTCTGCTGCTTTTGTCAGCAGTCACATCATCAATAAATACAAGGGAACAAGTTCCATTGGCAACCATACATGCCCACGCCATGACACTACCACCACCATGCTTCACTGATGAGGTGGTATGTTTTGGATCATGAGCAGTTCCTTTCCTTCTCTTCTCTTCCCATCACTCTGGTACAAGTTGATCTTTGTCTCATCTGTCAATAGGATGTTGTTCAAGAACTGTAATGGCTTTTTTAGATGTTGTTTGGCAAACTCTAATCTGGTCTTCCTGTTTTTGTGGCTCACCAATGCTTTACATCTTGTGGTGAACCCTCTATATTCACTCTTGTGAAGTCTTCTCTTGATTGTTGACTTGGACACATATACATCTACCTCCTGGAGAGTGTTCTTGATTTGGCCAACTGTTGTGAAGGGGTTTTTCTTCACCAGGGAAATAATTCTTTTGTCATCCACCACAGTTGTTTTCCGTGGTCTTCCGGGTCTTTTGGTGTTGCTGAGCTCTCCGGTGCGTTCTTTCTTTTTAAGAATGTTCCAAACAGTTGATTTGGCCACACCTAATGTTTTTGCTATCTCTCTGATGGGTTTGTTTTGATTTTTCAGCCTAATGATGGCTTGCTTCACTGATAGTGACAGCTCTTTGGATCTCATATTGAGAGTTGACAGCAACTGATTCCAAATGCAAATGTCACACCTAGAATCAACTCCAGACCTTTTACCTGCTTAATTGATAATGAAATAACGAGGGAATAGCCCAGACCTGTCCATGAAATAGCTTTAGAGTTGATAGTCCCATTACTTTTGGCCCCTTAAAAAGTGGGAGGCACATATTGAAACTGTTGTAATTCCTACACCGTTCACCTGATTTGGATGTAATTACCCTCAAATTAAATCTGAAAGTCTGCAGTTAAAGCACATCTTCTATGTTTCATATCAAAACCATTGTGGTGGTGAATAGAGGCCAAAATCTGAAAATTCTGGCAATGTCCCAATATTTATGGAACTGACTATATGTATATATATATATATATATATATCATACACTGTATATATTTCTATATATATATATATATTTGTATACACATACATACATATATGATATACACATATATATACATAGACACACATATATATATATATATATATATATACATACACACATATATATGTCACACATGCCTTATACAAACACAATGTCACATACATTACAAAAAACTTTCTTTGCAGCAGATCTGATAGGGACAGGATCTAGCAGGCTGGCACCATGTTCTTAAGCCTCGTCCCCTCGCTGCAAATCGCCGCAATTCATAGGTCAATCGAGGGGGGGGGCGGGGAAAAATTAGTCAAATCTAATTAAAGCACGTCATATTGGCTCCGCCTCCTCCATATTGACCCACAAATCGCGGCAAAATAGCTGTGAGAGGGCGGCGCTACTGTGACAATCTCCATTGAAGTCTATGGTGGGAACTGCTACATTCTATCCAATGATGTAACCGCAAGGTTACTTGAGGTGCTGGTACTTGGTGTTCTCCAAGTACCAGCATGCGATGAAAGCTTGCTGGGACCTGTAGTTCTATTGCAAAAGACAATATTTACACTATCTATCTTTTACACCACATTTACAGTATCATCCCGGCACCCACCGGCAAGGGGTGCTGGGGATAGCCCTGGGCTATCATCCCTGGCCTGGCGTGCCCTGGAGAGGGAAACCCCTTTATTGGGGGGGTCCCACCTCCCCAGGGATCCCCGGCCTGGGCTGACTAGCGGTCAGGGGTAATTCTTTGCCTGGGGAACCCGGTGAAAGGGTTTCCCTGGCTGTGGCATTGCCCCCCACTAGAAAAAGTTAGGTGCTGGTTATGAAAATTACTGGGGATCCCTACTTGTG
This sequence comes from Taudactylus pleione, assembly GCA_031769625.1. Lineage (NCBI taxonomy): Eukaryota > Metazoa > Chordata > Amphibia > Anura > Myobatrachidae > Taudactylus > Taudactylus pleione. Next base: position 11,451,828 of record JAUIMM010000281.1, on the reverse strand, counting down.
TTGTTCCCAGGTATTACCACAACCAGGTCTGGATCAGAAAAGCCTTGTGCTGGTACATAAAATACAGGGCCCCCCTATGCATTTTGGCCCCTGTATTTTTAGAACCAGGACAGGTTTTAAATAGCCCGGTGCCAGTTCTTAAAATACAGGGCCCCCCTACACATTTTGTCCCCTGTATTTTAAAAACCAGCACAGGCTGTTCAGAGCCCGGCCTGGTTATGTTTCTGGGGAGAGGGTGCATGTCTTTTTTTTTAAGTGTTTTCATATGTACACACGTATCTCAGGGATATGTGCATGTTTCTGTTTTACTCTGACCTGCTCAGGATAACTTGCTATCCTGAATCTGGTCTATTGTTTTTGCGAGATCTCAGGCAGTTATATGTGTGAGTGAAGCACTCGCAGTCTATTACATTGTCTGAGTTCTATCTAGAGCATTTGGAAAACATTTGGATGCGAGCTGCTTTTTCTGCAAGTAATAATAAAACCCCAAAAATATGAGTTTTGAGACGCAGAAAGTACTTTAAATTTACTTACTTTGAGCCCATATATTTAAGGGGATCACCCGGGATGAAAGCCAGCATTGGCATTATTAAATACAAATCTATCTACTAGTATCTTTGCTGGAATGCCAGCACAGACACAAAAAGACTTTTACAATTATATTACTATGGGCTGCTACAAAATAACTTTTAATCAACCTAATTGTCTTATTTTCTATTTTTGTTTTTACTTTTATTTTTCTTAGACAGCTGTCTGGTATACATATTTTTTAACTCATGTGTTAAGTTTCTAATAAACATTATTTATTGCTAGCATTCATGAGTTTCTCACATATTCCTTTTGTATACTGAATGTATCATAATTATTGTGCTATTAGATTGTGTCAATTTCTATATATTTTATTATAAAGTATACCTTTAGAATAACGCATTCTCTGTCACATTTGTGTTTTCTTTGTATTTTGTGTATCTTTCAAGCTTGATAGTTAGCTTCACACACATGCTGCTAGTTTGTTAAATGCCTTTTTTAAAACACTGAAATATTAGTGCTGGGATTTGGGTAGGTTTTCTACCTTTTGCTGTAGTAAATTGTCCTACCCTGGCATACACCACAATTGCAGTCAACTGTCACACTTCCTTGTATAACAGAAGTGTTGATACAAAATGGGCACCTAGTAACAGAGAAGAGCACATTTCAAAATGAACTACAAGCAGGTAAGCAGAAGATAGTGGTGCACCCCTTTTACATTAGTAGATAGGAATGTGGGAGTGGTGTCTTCTAGTTCTGGGATTGGTAGTGTGGCTCTTATCTGCAATATAATAGCCATAATATACTTTCCACTATCCAGGATTGGGTGTCCTAAATGTTAACAGCCCTAGAGAGTGGCTACACCGTTTGCGTAAACGCTTTGTACAGCCATAGACCAATATCACTCGACATGTGCGCCAGCCCCCTGTGGTTTGGTTTTGATTCCATATCATCATCATGTTTTGCTTTTGACAAAACTATTCTCAAGTGTTTTGGTTCAGATAAGGTTTTGGATTTCTTTAAAAATTTATAAAAACAGATAAAATCATGTAAAGTAATTGGACCTATTTTTCCTTTAGTATTAGAAACAACAATAACATTCAATAACGTAATTTCCTGTCAATTTTGACCACCTCACAGCACCAGAAATCATGAGGGAGGGACTTAAATGCAATCCAGAACACTCGAGAGCTGGTTTTTAAATTTGAGTTCCAAATTGCGAGAAGACCTGTGCCAGGTAATGTGAAACAAATATATTGACTTATTTATTTAGCTTTGAATTACACACATTGGGCCTGATTCAGAAGTGCATGCAAGTGCATTGCCATTTGCAGATTCCCGAATTATTGGGAATCTGCACATGTGCAGATCCCATTCTACGCATATGCAGAATGGATCCTGTGTGATAGCACGCAGGTCCCCATATGTCTCTGCCTGATTGACATGCAGAGGCTTTACGGGGTGGTGCGGGGACAGGGATGGTCTGCGTTCCTGAAAACGAGGGCGTGTCGTCCCTGTTTTCCAGGAGTGGCAAGGCCAGGATCTGCGTCAATGGATGCAGATTCCTGGCCTTGCATGCCGAATAGCCTGAGGCATACTCATCTGACAGGCGCCATCCAACATCATGCGCAGCGCTGGGATTGCAGATGCAGCAGGAGGTGTCAGACACCTCCTGCTGCATTTGCAATTTAAGCAGATAGGTGCAAAATCCGCACTAGAACAACAACAGTCTACAATTCTGCTTGGGAAATTAATATATATGTACTCTAATTAACAAGCAGAGGTTGGGAGGCAGATAGGAATCAGTATGATTTACCGGGTTCAAATCCTGACAGCGGATGCCCGGCAGGGGTGAAGATCCCGACTGCTCTAAAGGTAAGTACCGCTAACCTAACCCCCCCTAACCCTCCCTTAGGGGTGTCTAACCCTAACTTCCTCCCAAGTGCCTAGCCCTAACCCCCCTCTAAGTCCTAAATCTAACCCCCCCTTCCTCGCTGCCTAACTCTAAGTCTCCCAGGGGGGGGCCTAACCATAACCTCCCCCGGGGGTGCCTAACCCGAAGTCCCCTGGGAGACCCTAACCTATCCGCTCTACCCCACCCCCTGCAGCTGTCCGCGCCCGGCTTACCTTCGTTCGGTAAGCCAGGTGTCAGGCTCCCGGCGTAGGTCTAATGACAGGCGTCGGGATTTTGACGCCTGTCATTGGACACTTGCCGGGATTAGACAGTCAGGATGCTGATGGCCTGCATTTAGACCGTCAGCATCCCAACTGCATACCGGCAGATATCCCTATTGCCAAGTACTATCATTTTATATATTGATTGCTGTTATCTATAGAAGGTTGGCGGTGCTCCCCTGAGTCATTCATAAAGGGGAAAAAGAGAAAGAAGACTGTTGTTTGGGGGCACACTTATGTGATAATAATGTGATTAAAACTTAGCTTTTAATAAGCGACACTAAAATAAGTAGAAAAAGATTTTTGATTTAAAAACTAGAAAAAATGCAAAGAAGGAAGAAAAATATATAAAAAAGTATATATTTGTTTTTTTATAATTTTTTTTTTTGCAACTTAGCAAGGATGGAATTGCAAAACTGCTTGTGTGTGGCTTTTCAATTCTGTCCTCTGCTGAATCAGACCCAATAACAGTAACATTCTCCGATACTATAGACCCAATTTACATCCACATCAGACCAGTCATTAAAATGACCTTAATAGTGCTTCATGTACCCTTGCCCAAAGTAAAAGGAACAATTTTAATAAACCATTTTGTGTACATGTTGGAACTGATGTGTGTGCAAGTGCTGCTACTGCCGAGTTATATAGCCACACACCAGCGGATGACTCAAAATATAAACAGGTCAGTTACTTAACCAGCTATGTTGGTTTACTGAATGATAACAGGTACAGCCATACTCACTGTTACATGTACACTGATAATGGAGAGAAGCTTGAGTGGAACGTGGTCCTAAACAGTTCACCAGTTGGTGAGTATATGCTGCTTGCAGGTAGTGGTGCAGGATGCTAGAACATCTTTATGCAGCTTTACACTGGGGTCTGTCACATGGATCTAAGCAGGAGACTTCTGTCTCCACCATGTCATTCTACACAGTACTAAGATGGGTGCAGTCACATGTGCAGTAGCAGATGAGGTTGAAGGTCAGAACTTCCTGCAGACTCTGGGTCCTATTGTCCATCATGTATGCACAGTGTAAACTGATTACTACTGGTGTTGCTATATGATTCCCAAGTAAACATGATAACCATGCATCAACATATTTTTTTTGTATGCTAATTTTAGCGCAGTTGCTTAAGCTGTGGTACGGTATGAAGTAAAAATAAAACTGTTAAAAATACAAAATGTATAACTAAAATACTGAGAATAGTGTGTGACTGGGGTATCTGAGATCTAGGAGGATGCTATGAGTGGGTTTTGTAGAAACTAAATCTAAGGGTATTACTCACTAGTAGTTCCCCTAGATAGAAGTACTGCCTTTAATACTGTAAACCTTTCCCACTAACACAAATCTAAGCCATTGAGCCAAAGTACACAGTCCTAGGCGGGCTTTCTTTGTACTCTGCAATTCTTTGTTTATTGCCTCTTTTGCAAGTTCTACTTATTCCCTCTATCAGTATGAGTGCACCAGTGGTCAGTGCTGATAACCCATGTGTTTTTGTTTTGTTCTTTATACCTCTTCTCTTAAAAACAATCAGCATGTTTGGTTTTGGTTTACCATCTCTACAACCAATATTCATGGGTGAGTTTGGCCAGCGGGAACATGTCTCCTTGGCCATTCCCATATTAATAGTCTTGGGTCAGTATCAAATAATAGTTTAGGCCACATGGGCTGTGAAAATGTTTTGCTATTTGTGTGTTAACTACTCAATATATAGGCTGAGCCCCAATAGGATAATACTGCATCTACATAATACTGCATATTTTCAGCGCTGGTAGCTGTTAAATTCACAATTGCTGGAACATACTACATTACTATTACTCAGACATTAGTTTTAGATCACCAACATTACTACTGATGGAAACTGGATTCCAGGAGTGCCTCAGGTAAGAGCTCTAGCAGTGAGGATCCCAAGCTGCATTTTCATATAATTACAGAGAGCAGCCACAGATTTGTGAAGATCTCTGCCTGACGCGATCATCTCTACAGTGAGAAACTCATCCATGTTCAAGAGGGCAAGTATCCATGATGATCAATTTACTACTTATTGCTTTTTTACAGTATAGAAAACATTCTACAGTATTAAGTTAGAGTGCTCAAAATGGGAATGGGATTTTTGTCTTCTAATCATTGAGTCTAACTACATGAGCTGGATGGTATGGAACATTAATGTTTATGAATTATTTTATAACTAACAGATTTCCATTATTGCTCAGAGCTGTGTACTTAAAACACACAGGTGACAACACAATTTGAATTTAGTTGATTATATAAACATAGTCAACTTGTAATAAATTAAATTGTTTTCATACAATAACTTTATGTTATAGAGCTCATTTATATAACATATTGTACACACACCAAATTTAACTTACAATTTACTGTGTATTATTGGATACATTACAATTTTCACAGTTCTTAATATCTTTCACATACATCTATTTCACAGCCACCTTTTCCATTTACTGCACCAGATCTTTCACTTGTCAGCCCTGATTGGCTTCACCTCTTGGTGGTTGATCCCTCACCAGGGAACTGCCACTTTGGATCAGACTAGGTTGATCCATTAGCCTTTCTCCCAAATCCCAGCTGTGTCGACTAAGATTTCCAGTACAGCTAGAACTGCCGTGATACTTGATAAATAGGTCCTCCCAAGGCTATTGCTGTAACTCGATCAGTATATTGGGTGATTAAAAAATACATTTCTTTGCTGGAACACACATCCATTCTCTTTTATAATTCACTTCCATGTTCTATACTCAAATTCACTTTTTAAACTTTCCCGCCCAGCCTGATATTTGCCAGCAAGCCCTGGCAACAATGCACCTTATACTGTGAACGCTAACCCCTGGCAATAATGCACCTTATCCTGCGAACGCTAATACTTTGACAACATTCAATACACAAAATGTTATTATTAATATTATTATCGCTAGTTTTTAGGGCATCACAATTTTCTACAGCAGAGAGATGAGCATTATGTCAAATACATATAATGTAATTAAAAAGCAAGTAAACGCTAAACTACAGTAAGTTAATAACAAAAAAATGGATAAACACAAAAGCATAAAATGGTAAAGAAAAATAGTGATAAAAGGTCAAACATTCACTTTATAAAAAAATACAATGATTAATCTTGGGCCTTGAGCATAATGGGTTTGTTATTAAATAAGAGCAGTAGATTTTGGTTCGCCATTTAAACACTTTTACTGTTATGCAAAGGTGGTGCTATTGTACTTCCATTTGTATGTATATAAACATGAGTTTATACCAGCGACAGAAAACCTATTACCGAAGTGTCCACACACCAATCCTTAAATCTCGCAAAATAGCCCCATTCCCACACCACAGTCTTTGCAGCCAAGCCGTGCCATGTATCTCGCCACGGACTTATTCACAAAATAAAAGTCTTAATCACAACGCTAAAGCGGCACTGGCACTGGCATTGCATGCAACAGCTGTGTGAAACTCAGATGCTAACCTGTGTAAACAGGGCAAGAAATGGTGGACCAACAGAAGTAAGTAACGCCATCCATTCCACCACACATTATGTGTGCTGAATCTGCAACTTTATACCAATTCACTAAGCTTAAGTGCCTGGTACACTATAAGCAACTTTGTATGCGACTACTCTGTGTACAAGATGCTAAATTTAGGAGAAAGTACACAACTCCTGGGAATCGTTACCCATTGTGGAACGTTCATGCCATGTGTCTCGCACCATATGGTGTAAAAAGGATAGGTGTACAATATGAGGACATATTTGTATATTCACAAGCTGGGCAAACATACAGAGTGAGCAAGAGAGGGAGTGGTGGGAGCTAGAACAACCTGTAAATAAACACAGCATTACAGCAGCAGTAGTGATGTCAGGCTCCTGCTAAGCTGTGCTGGATAAACTTCTATATTAGATTCATATATCCATCTTGCTGTATCATATTTATATTTGTTCTGCTCACCAAATATGAAACATTTCTTGTGTTTCAGTAGTGATAACAGGCAATGTAGAGATTGATTATTTGCAAACAAATGTTTTGCATGCTCATTTTAGTAACGCTAATCAGCATTATAATTTCCTTTTGCTGAGCAAAATAAAAGAGTCACAAAGCTCTCTACTAAAAATAGAGGCAAGATCACTGGGTCCCCTGCAGCCCTGAGCATCCTATTGTTCTTGTGAGACACACACGTGAAGCCACCACACTTACTGTCCAGTTATCCCTGCTGAGCAATTAATCCTTTCAGAAGAGGACAATGGCTCCTGATGGCATTGATACATAAAAGCCATCCTCCTGAGCAGACGTTATTGAACTGGCTGCAGTACTTAAGACACAAAAAACCATAAACAAGCAGAAATCATGCTGCCAGTTACTAGATGGCTCTGTAATTGTACACAAAGACTTCTAAAATACTTCTAGTCCTTCATCTATTTTAATGTCCATTGGAGAGTATTAGCTTTCAGTTTTGGTGGATAGATAGCACAGAGGGTCATAAACCAATCCAATAAATATCCACATCGGTGATTTCTAATACAATCCCAGTGACCCAGGGAAACCATTGTCTATCTTTGGAAGTTCACAGTCACTCAGGAGACCAGCCTAAGCGTTTTGTTGGGATTTATGCGCGGCGACTGTTTTATAAAGTCACATAAAGTATGAATTGTGCAGCCTTACGGAACTGGACTTTCAAAGCCTACACCACCAAACTAATCGGTGTCTGTATGAAGGAAAAGGAGAAGGGGAAAAGTTAACTATGCCATAAAGCTTTATCAAGCTATGTAATGACGAGTTATGGTGGACAGCATGGATGTAATCTTATGGCAAAGTGATTCAAGATATGTTCAGTTAGGGCAATGGAAAAAACGCTCATTACCTGGAACACCTTAATATGAAGGTCATGTAGAATACAGTAATAAAAACCACCTAACTTAGATGTATTCACAATATCACAATTAAACATTTAATCTCTTTTACTTTTTTTTTTCAATATTTATAAACTTGCATCAAAATCTGCTTAATAATTGGCACACAGTCACAGTAACTCCACATTGAGATTCCTCCATCTAATTAAATTTATCTAATTAAATATAAAATATTATGATCTTGGTGTCCACTATTTATATTATTAAGACATTTTATTAATAACCAGAAGTGGTACATAATATATTTATATAGCAATTACAGTAAGTCTGATTTATGATTCCTCCCATCAGCAACGGGTTTTAGTACAGGAAGTTTACACCACTTTGTCCACAGTGAGTATGTTGACATGACAGTATCGGCGCCGGGATACTCCTAACAAGGGTGTAATGCTACTTTGAGCAATAGTAGGGAACGGGTGACCATAGAAACTAATGTATTAAAAACACTATATTTGATAATGCATTAAAATTACATATTAGAAATTCCTCTTGAAACAATAAGTATTGATTAGTGAAGTATTTAAAAGAAAAAATAAAAATCAACGAAGTGAAGAAATTGTGAGAACTCAAAAGAACAGAAATCAGACTAAAAATAATTGGACATCAATTTCTCTTTTATGCAATAACTGGTACAAATACTGTCACAACAGCAGCTTGTCTACTTATAATCTATTGTACTGTGGTCTGACGGAAAATTATAATGAGAGGAGAATTGAGACAAGCATTATTATTGATAAAATATATTTATACAGGTTGAGTCTCCCATATCCAAATATTCTAAAATACGGAATATGCCAAAATATGGATTTTTTTTTAGCCTGACTGTGATAGTGACACTTTTGCTTTTTGATGGTTCAATGTACACAAACTTTATTTAAGGAACACCATTATTAAAAATATTGTATAAAATTACCTGCAGGCTGTGTGAATAAGGTGTATATGAAACATAAATGAATTTAAGGTTTGTACACAAATTTTGTTTGAGCCACAAAATTATTGAAAATAATGTATAAAATTACCTGCTGGTTGTGTGTATAAGGTGTATATGACACATAAATGCATTATGTGTTTAGATTTGGGTCCCTTTCCCAATATATTTCATTATGGTATGCAAATATTCAAAAATACGATATATTCTGATATCCAAAATACCCCTGGTCCCAAGCATTTTGGACATGGGAGACTCAACCTATGCCAGCTAGTATGAAATTATTAACATGTAACATGTATAAAGAATGTCATATTGTGCACAAATAAGAAATAATTGTGAATAGAAAATATTTTCTGTGGACTTTATAATAGTAAATAGAATAGTTATACTGCCATGTGTACGTGTTATAAGCATGCAACTTTTGATTTTAAAAACTGCAATTGGTGCGTAAAAAGGCACAAATTGCATTTTCCATTCAAGTCTAGATAAGCCTCTGAGGATGTTTCTTTGACATACAATATTACACTATCAAGCGTTTTCCTTCTTTATTTTATACCTATTTGGTGGCTAATTGTTTATGTTTAGATTCTGGAAGGATTTTGTACTATATAAAGAGCTTATACTATCTGACAAATATCTTGCATTTTATTTATGTTAATTGTGTTATATGTGTGGTATATTAGCATTAAATCAATCTAAAAATGTCTCTGCGACTCTTTATATGTACCCAAAGGTCTTTTTAAACTTTTAGATTTCACTAGAATCTATCTGCTTCTTGTTATTACCCTTAAATGAATTCATGTTTGGTTTCCAATTTGTTCTGGGGATTTCAAGTTTAGTTCTTATTTGCTATTTATTATTTTGCTCAGTTGCAAGATCCTGGGCAAACTCATCTTGTCGTGTGATTCTTTTTACTTCACCCTGGTGTCACCGAGGCTTCAACTTGAGAATAATGAAAACTAACCTGTTTGTCCAATGTCAATCAGGTATCTGTGAGTGTATGTACAGTGAGCAAGGAAGTTAAGGAATGCACCAAGCTGTCTTAGTTTATTGCTTTTAATATTGCTCCAAACTATGTATAATTGTGGTGTTTACGGACAAATTCTTAGAATTTGATTTAGTGTTATGGTAGAACTTGAACTGGCATTTTATTGTTATGGTGGGAAAGGAAAGTTCAATCATTTCTTAGAAATTGTTATTGATTAATTATTATTATTATTATTATTATTATTAAGAAGAGTAGAAGTTTGGAACAAACTTTCAGGATTTATAATATAAAACAACAGGAATGGAATTAAACAATGATTTGGATAAACACAGGTTTGTTATAAGAATAAACCATTAATAATTAAAATTGGCAGACTTTGATGAGATAATTATGATGGTGTGTTAGCTGTCATTTTCTGATGTCTCTGTGTTTTGAACTTGTTATCCACATTGTTTTTTTGTGAAATATAGTTTTCATTTTAAAATAGAACTGAGCCAACATACTGTACTTTATGCTGAGTTTTAGTAAAGGCCAGAAATGATTGAATGGATGGCAAGTGATTAGCTGCTCTGTTCATAATTAGTAGGACTGAGTCTAGTTCATGATCATAGTCACCTACGTGGAAGCAAATCAGTCAAGCTCATCATCTTTTTAGAAGTAAGATCAGCCTCTATAATGCTTACATTTGTGCAATTGTACTTACATTTATGGGGTTGTGCTCACAAGTACACACTCCTTTATGTACTTATATCTGGTACTATTGTTTCATATGCTCCTAAGCCTCCCAAACTTTGGATGACCATACAGAAGTCTCTCTCAGAACCACCCCAACTGGATGACTTGTTGTGGAAACCAAATCAGTGATACATCTAGCTCTACATTCAAATATGTCTTGGATACTGTGACAGCTTGGGATCAAAAGTTGAAAGTGAGCCAGGAATGTATACTCCCCTCCTCCCACTTTTCTATCCTTGACTTTTGTAGGTTGATTCTAGATTTTGGCCTTGTTGCATAGACTAGGTACTTTATTATCATTTACCCAATTACATCAGAAATGTCATATTCATTTCCAGGATTTTTATGTACATTTATAAATCCATCATGAGATTCATTTTCAAAATACTCCCACATCTTTCTTACACCTCTCCCCCCTCCTTTTATCACTCTTTGACTCTCGGGGTACCACCACCACAAAAGAGGAATTTCTACTTTGTCTGACGCTCTTGTGTCTAATGTAGAATGTCAACAACTTCCAATCCAGTTTTCTTGGGAATTATACTTAAAAATGTGTCTATCAGATCGGGGATATATTTTCAAAATGTTTTTTAAAATGTATAAATCATACTGAAATACTGACAAAGATTATTTATAGACAATATAATAACTAGAGACTGGAAAGGTGCGCAATGAAACCATGGGTGCAGCTTAATCAGTGTATCCTAAGTAAAATACATCCAATATTACTCAAAAAGGAATAAATAAAAAACATAGTAGTTGCACTGGAAACAGATCACTCCCCTGATAAATACATTTCCAAAAAGAGAGTTCCAAAAAGTGTCTAATTAAACACCATTTGCACTTACAGTTGAAATGAAACATAAAGCATGTAAAATGACTCCTAAGTGCAATGTGTTATGAAATTCTTATCTGTAAAAAGGATTTCTGCACTTTCTATGTGTCTTCCCTAATTATTGATACTGAGAGGTACAAGGAGAAGGGAGGCACTGTCTTTCAGATTGGGTGAGAATAAAAGAAGACCGTATCCAAACTTCAACTATTACAAACAGATTTCTCACATAAACTTTCTATTGAACAATCCTACATTGTGTTACTCAAAAGAATACTGACGGTGATTATCCTTTCTCTAAATTGTGTGAATAACACAAATGGTGTTTATTTAGACACTTTATGGAACTCTCTTTTTACAAATTTGTTTATCAGGGGAGCGCGCTGTTGCCAGTGTAACTACTCTGCTTTTTAAAGATTATTCATAGATTATACTTGCTCTTGGATGAAATTAATAAAATATGGCTGTATTGATGAAGATTTGTTGGAAAGACCGTGGCAATGTCATTCTTTGCTTTCATACGTTCTGTAGATGCCTTATCTTACTCAGTCTTTTGAATTAGTTTTTCATCCTCATTAATTGAGTAATTCAAGCTGTTGTCCCCTGCACATTGGAACTGGCCCTCCTACATAATAATCCTTTACTTCTCCAGACTACTATTAGACATGTCCTAGGGCATATCATTATAGCTACCAGAGAAGCAATCACTCAGTTCTTTAACTCTCCCCTCTGCTTCTCTCTTTCAGTACTTGTATGAGTCCAAGAAGTTATAATATGTAGATCGTTCCAGAAATCTTCATTTGCTTCTTTGATAAAATGGTGCCAATGGCCAGGGGCACCAAGAGGATGATGGGGTTGGTACAGATTACCTGGCTTGGGATTTACTGTCAGACTGGATGGGCCAAGTGGTTCTTATCTACTGTCAAATTTTATGTTTCTATGTAACTGGGTAGGTGGAGCAATGCCCCCTGTCTGAGAGCACTGATGTTTCTAGATGGTGCACACATTGGCATCACTGAATATGAGCTTTTGTTAAATTGAGCGGCAATAATAATATCATTATTATTAGAACATATTACTATTGCTGTTGAGTTCAACATACAAAACCTTAGAATAGCTACATTCATTTGGATATTGTGTCTGTTATGTCTATGTTTTTACTAGAGATGAGCGGTTCGGATTCAGTGGAATCCAAACCGCTCCGAACATAGGGGATCCGAGTCCACACGAATCCTGTTCGGGTGTTCCCCACCTGACTCAGATCCCCATTCGGGGCCGAACGGCGGCCGCCTGATGTCGGATTCTCACTAGAGAATCCGACATCAGGGCTCCTTGAGTGTAGGGCAGACCGCTGTGATAGCGGTCTGCCCTACACAGAACAAACACACAGCCGCCAGCGGCAGCTGTGTGTTTGTTACAGCAGCTAATGAGAGTCACACAGACTCTCATTGGCTGCTGCACGGAGGGAGCCGGCTGGAGCTCACTCATGAGCTCCGTCTTCTGGCTCCCTCCTCGTCACGTGGCAGCAGAGCGGACGGTGGCTGGAGCGGGGATACAGGTAAGTTGTTTTTTTTATGTGTGTATGGGAGCCTGCTAATGGAGGGGCCTACTACTGGGGGGGCATACTACAGGGGGCCTGCTACTGGGGGACCTACTACTGGGGGGGCATACTACAGGGGGCATGCTACTGGGGGCCTACTACTGGGGGGGCATACTACAGGGGGGCATACTACAGGGGCCCTGCTACTGGGGGGCCTACTACTGGGGGGGCATACTACAGGGGGCCTGCTACTGGGGGGGGCATACTACTGGGGGGCATACTACTGGGGGGCTGCTTATGGGGGCATACTACTGGGGGGCATACTACTGGGGGCCAGATAATGGGGGGCATACTACTGGGGGGCATACTACTGGGGACCTGCTTATAGGGGCATACTACTGGGGGGGCATACTACTGGGGAGGGCATACTACTGGGGGCCTGCTAATGGGGGTCATACTACTGGGGGTATACTACTACTGGGGGCACTGCATAGGGGGCCCTACTACTAAGGGGACTGCATAGAGGGCACCACTACTGGGGGCATTGTGTAAGGGACACCACTGCTGGGGGCATTGTGTGAGGGACACTATTGCTGAGGGCATTGCATAAGTGGCACTACTACTGTGGGCATTGTATAAGGGGCATTACTACTGTGGGCATTGTGTAAAAGGGGCGCTACTGTGGGCATTGTGTAAAAGGGGTCACTACTGTGGGCATTGTGTAAAAGGGGCACTACTGTGTGTCGTAAAATAAGACACTACTTTATGGTGTAATGTGAATAGGGGCACTATGTGCGGTGTAATGTGAATAAGATTGTGCACTATGACTCCTAGGACCATAGCCCACTTTGTAAACAAGTACTGTGATTCTGCTGGCCGTACCCCACTGGGTGGGTGCACTAATTTTCATTTCTGCCACTGCTGTGTGGCAATGTGTCATAGATGTGCTTTATACTGTGGTGTCTGTGTCATTGTGCCGCTGCTTTGTCGCTTAGTAACCAGTCAGCTCACTGCAACCTTTGGCCAATAATGTTGAAAACAATATTATAAGCTGTGAGGTGCTCTAAATTGACTGGAAATTAATGTTATTGAGGTTAATAATACTCTAGGAAGAAAAAAAGACCAATTTATGTGATTTTAGCTTTTTTTTGTAAATTTTTGTAAAAAAATCCAAATCCAAATCCAAAGCCAGTCACCGCAGTTTGGCAAATCCAAATCCAAATCCAAAGCCAGACGACGAATTAGAACCAAATCCAAATCTGGCAAAAATGTTCCGGCGCACATCCCTAGTTTTTACCTATATGTATTGCTTTCATCATTTCACTTTAGAGTTTATTCTTTGTTTTGTTAACATTCAAATAGGAACACGACTAATTTGGTTTCCACTCTGTGACCTAGTTACTCCAAATCAAGCAGTTACTCCAAATCAAACAAATACCTGTTCTGCAGGGAAAGAAACATAATAAAACAATACAACAAACTCACTTTAATAATTCCATCTTTTCTTGCAGTCACATCACATTTTTAAACTTTATACATACACTATTTGAAGCAGAATTTTACTCTGATGTAAACCGTTGTATGTTATATTCATTTACAGTACATTGCACCAGCAAAGGAGGCATTTTAGGGCTGATGTAGAGTGGAACTTGTTTCCGGAGCATGCTTTCATACTTTGCATGTTCTGAATCCAAACACACATAAGTACAGTTGATGCAAAGTTGCACATATTCAGCTTTTCAGGCACATTTCCACTTGTGACTAAAGACTGCATAAGCTGGGATATAAAGGGGCATTCTCACATAGATAACTTTCAGGTGATGCGTGTTGATGGAATTGGGAGCTATGCAGATTTGCTCGAAAGCATAAACATGTCTATCTTCAGATGTATCTATTGTACAAGCATAGGGCTAGGGCAACGGTTGCACTGATGATGATAATGATGACTATCAAACCAAGCATATGTATAGTGAGGATGCCCTCACAAAGGTGAGTACACTTATGTACGCAGTTCCATGCTATGCAGTGTGGGAGTAATTATGGCCACCTTGTGTTCAACTATGCATCAGCCTCAAAATGTCCATGCTAACAGGACAATCCATACTGAATACTCTTATATCCAGCTTTAGAGGAAATCTGAATTATAAGTAATATTTTAATTTACAATTCTTAAAGTGAAACTAAGGTAAAATAATAAATTGGTCTAAGCTAATAAACATAACTAAGACAAGACACTTTACGGCTATCAAATGTTCATGCTGATCCACTGTTTATAGTTCTCTATGCTTAGGTTTGTTCCCCTTCCTGTAAAAAGATTTCATGCTGAAATGTGATGCATTCCACTCACAGTCACTTCTGAGATCTCGGTGTGCCAATCACATCTCCATAACCGCACAGCCTGAAATGGTTTCATGGCAAATGTTGCAAAGCACAGTTTAATAATTAGATGTCAGTGTCAAGGTAAATGTAGCATATCCTTGCTATGTATGGTTGTTGAAATTGTATGTGTTATGTTAGGAACACATCCCACACCGATTTTCTGTGTCTATATCCTTATCCAATCCCTAGTGTTAATTTCTTCGTTATGATATGGTTTACCAGTATAGATAATGGCAGACCCCTATTTTTTGGGTTTTTTTTGGTTTTGGTTCTAAATCATCGTCGTGTTCTAGTTTTGGCAAAACCACCCTCAATTATTTTGGATTTCTTCCAAAATTTATAAAAACAGCTAAAATAATGTAATCTGGACCTGCTTTTAATTCCTTTAGTTTTATTAACATCAAAAACATTAATTTCCAGTCAAGCTTGACCACCTCACAACTCACAATATTGTTTTCACCGATATTGATCAAAGGCTGCAGTGAGCTGGCTTGCTAAACTAAGCGACAGAACACTGGCATCAAACACATGGCAGTTTAAAAGAATATAGTACATCTATGAACATAGTTGCACAGCAGTGGCAGACAAGAATCTTCCAAACAGCAATAAAGTTCTTTTAGTGGACTAACACTAGTCGCCCCCGGGCCTATAACCTGGGTGACTGTTTCACCATCAGGATCAGTTTCCCAATGTGTCTGTAGATCTTTTACCAGCCACACACAGATGTCTATAATTAACTGCCTTTCCAGGCTCATACTTACACAAACCCTGGCCTGGATCTGACAACCTGCAGTTTTACCACTATGTCAGATCTATCCTGTCCTTGCCACACTCCTGCCTCACCCACCTCTATTTGTGTCATCTGACCGGGAACACAATCCTCTACCAAATTCCAGAGCTCGCCTTGCACCCCCCCTTCCTCCCTTAGCTTCACCATATGGTTGCTCAGGGGTTCGGGACCCACAAACATTCTGGAAAGGGCATCAGCATTGAGGTGCTGTTTTCCTTGTTGATGTTGTACCTCAAATTTGAATGGCTGTAAAGCCAAAAACCAGTGGGTTACCTGAGCATTCACCTCTTTGATTGTCTGCATCCACTGTAAGGGAGCATGATCTGTGACTAGCTGGAATTCTCGCCCCAATAGATAATATTTTAGTGACTCTACTGCCCATTTAATCGCCAAGCATTCCTGTTCCACAGTTGAGTACTTGCGTTCTCTGGACAGCAATTTCCGGCTAAGATACAGTATAAGTTTCTCCTCCCCATCTACCTCCTGGGAAAGGATGGCTCCTAAGCCTGTCCCATCAGCATCAGTCTGCAACACAATCTACTTCTTAAAGTCAGGAGCTTGCAAAACAGGCTCTACACACAAAGCTCATCTTAAATCCTCCCAATCAGCCTCTGCTGGCCTAGACCACATTATCTGATCTGGTGATTGTTTCTTAAGGCACTCAGTCAGTGGAGCAGCCCTAGTGGCAAAATCATGTATGAACCTGCAGTAATTACCCACCAGACCAAGGAATGTTCTGAGTTGTTATTTACATTAGGGTTTAGGCCACGTGAGAACTGCTTCCCCCTTACTGGGCTGAGGTTTTACCTGCTCTCTGCCTATGATATATCCCAAGTATTTTGCCTCCACCATTCCAATGGCACATTTAGCGGTAAACCCATGTGCCCGTAAAGACTGTAACACTGCCTCTATCCTTGGAAGGTGTGACAGAGCTAAAGATTACTATGTCATCTAAATATGCAGCCGCATACTCCCTGTGGGGCCAAAGTAACTTATTCATAGCCCTCTGGAAAGTTGCTGGCGCTCCATGCAATCCAAATGGCAGCATTTTGTACTGGATCAAACCCTCTGGGGTAGAAAAAGCTGTGTTTGCTTTAGCAGCTTAAGTCAAATGAATCTGCCAATACCCTTTTTTCAAATCAAGAGTGGTGAGATACTGGATTTTTGTTAGATTCTCCACCAGCTTGTGAACCTAGGGCATATGGTAGGAGTCAAACTGAGAAACTTTATTTAAATTGCAAGTCAGTACATAATCTTAAAGCTCCCAAAGGCTTAGGCACCAAGTCAATTGGGTTATTCCATTCACTGTTTGATTCCTCTATGACCCCTAAGTGCAGCATCTCCACCACCTCTCATTTTACTGCTGCCCGTTTTGCCTTGGGTATGCGATAGGGTCTCTGCTTTATTATCACCCAGGGAGGAGTAACAATATCATGCTGTATGATTTGGGTCTTTCTCGGAATAGCAGAGAATACATCTTGGTTTCGTGCTACTAAACTCACCACTTCCTGTTTTTGGCTAAGACTGAGGGTGACCTCCATAGGTACCTAACAGTCTGGGGTTTTCTTTGCCACTAAATATGGCTGACTGGCACTTTCTTTCTAAGGTTTTAATAGATTTACATGATAAATTTGTGCCTCCTTCCTTCTATCCTCCTGTCGTATCCTGTAGTTTACAGGTCCTAACACCTCTATGAGCTCATAAGGACCTCACCATTGAGAATACAATTTGCTTTCAGTAGTAGGCACAAGCGCTAGTACCTTGTCTCACGGTTGGATAGATCAGTCAACTGTGGTAACATCGCAATTGCGTTTCTGACACTGCTGAGCTCTGTCCATATGTTCATTCAGCAGTGGAACAATCTGCCTTAACCGGCCATACAATTGGGACACAAACTGAATGATATTAGGATCTTGCCTAAGACTGTTGTTCCCACTCTTCCTCTAACACATCTAAAATTCCTCTAGATTGCATCCTATAGAGGAGTTCAAAGGGACTGAGGACCTCATTCAGAGTCGGTCGTAGCGGCCGCACGGTCGTACGCATACGATGTTTTTCGTTCTGCGCCTGCGCCCGGCTAGCAGTGCGCATGTGCGTACGAGCTCTACCGATCAAAAATACTGTCGGTCGTAGGGCTTCCGACACGGAAGTGGATTGCTAAAGTTGATTGACAGGAAAGGCTGTTTGTGGGAGTATACGTGGGTGGTGGTCTGGAAACGGGGGCGTTCTTCAGCGTTTCCAGGCATTTTAGGGGAGTGCGTAAATTACCTGCTTCGTACGACCAAGAATTGCGGATGCATGAAAATGTCACTCTACGAACAGGCTGATCGTCCAGGCTAAGGTAGGCAAGAAGCGTCCGTAAGCCACAACAGTACAATCGTTATTCTGATGTTCCCTGCGATGTTTCGATTTAGAACCACACAAACCAAGCAGCTAAGATTGCTGCATTGTAACTATTGACACTGCTAATTACCTTGTAACTCATTTCACTTGCGTGTGCATTAGGGAATTCCTAACCAAAATGTTTCTTAGCGCTTTTTAAACGCTTTTTGGCCCAAACAGTTTTTAAAACATCTAGCATTGTGTTTTGCGTAGCACCCTTTTCAGATACCATACTTTTTAAACCTTGTATACATTGATATAATTAAAGAGAGACATTTTTGGTGAAATTATTTTTTGTTTTATTTGTAATTTGCCTTTCAGCACACATAACATATTAATTCTGAACGCAAGATTTGCATATAATTAAAATAAAAATATAATCAAATTTTTTTTTATAATTTGGTTAAAAAAAAAAAAAAAGAGCTTGAGACATTGGTGACCAGAAATATGGGGACTGGACAACAGGTGAGGGAGGAGATATCCAGGGCTACTTTTGTCATTTGGGCCGGCTCGGTGGAAGAGGTAAGCTACGGACAGCCGATTGGTGTGTAACACGCCGACTGGCCTGGCCAGAGGAAGATGGGATTTCCTCTGGCCTAGGCATAGGGCTCTCCATACTTGCCGGGGTGGCTGTTGGGCTGCCAGAGGTGGTGGTCCTGGGAGGAAGGGAGTCTCGCTCCATCATGGCAGGTGGGTTGGCCTGCTCCTGGGTATTGGCCAAACGATCTAGGGCCCCAGCAATGGTCTCCAGGGCCACCGCCACCCTCACCAGAGTGGTCTCCATCCTCAGAAGAACACATGTGTTATCCTGAGTTTGGGAGACCAACCTGGTGAGGAGAGGCACTGCTCGGTGTGATGGTTGCCCTGGAGTAGACTCCACAGGGTCCCCAGATGGAGTACTTGGATCCCCCCCTGCAGAGTACCCATCTGTGCTGGACCCAGACCTGACCTCAGGAGCAGGCACTACCTCCACTGAGTTTGGACTATAAATTGAAAAATTTTAATTGTTTTCCCCACCCCAAAAAAAGAGACGTTTCAGCATTATACTTTTTGCCTTACAAAATTAAATTACCTTCTTGCACATGTGGAGCGTTGAAGTCGGCCATGTCAGTGTCCATAGTGGACACGCCGACTATCTCCTCTTCCATCACACATCCCTGAGCCAGCGTCTCCAACCTTGTCAAGGCCAGCTCCTCAGGGATGGGACCACCACCTGTCCCCGCAGCATGATCCACCCTACTCCGTAGCTTCCTCTTCAGTTGGTATTTGAAATCCGTCAATCTGTCAATTTTTTTTAAAAAAAATGTAGTGTTATTTTTTTTAAATAAGATCAAGCTTTGGCCTTCAGTACACTCACAATATCATTTTCTTACCGTTTTTTGACAACTTCCTGTGTTCTGTAGGCCGTCCCCACACCATTAACAGCCCTGGATATCTCCTCTCAAATCCTGTCTTTGGCTACAGCCACCATATTTCTGTGTGCATTGACTAGGTTGTCCATTGTCATGGTCACCAATGTCTCAAGCTCGATCTGGGAAAATGGAGGGTTTCTTGGCCTGCGCCTTGGCCTTGGCCTGCTTTGGCCCGCCTCCTCCTCCTCTACTGCTGGACTTTGAATCCCTTCACCTTCAAAAATTACAAAAATAGTAACATTTTTTAACAATTGTATGGGAAAGTTGACCAGTTCTTGTGTTGTGCAAAAAATGTGATTGGAACTTACCTGGCTCAGTTGGCCTCTGCTCACCATGCTCCTCACTTGCCATTCTGCTAACCTGTGAGAGAGCATGAAGAATACTGCTTCTGTAGAATTCTTTATAGATGTGAGTGCATCCCTGGATTGGTTACCCGTGCATCCTTATTTCCCTAACTACAAATGCACACCTTTCCTGCATTCCCTAATTTCTGCGTTGGTTGGGCTAGATGTGAGCGCATCCCTGGATTGGTTACCTGTGCATCCCTATTTGCTTACGTACAATGCACACCATTCCTGCATTCCCTAATCACTGCGTGGGTTGGGCTAGATGTGAGCGCATACCTGGATTGGTTACCCGTGCATCCCTATTTGCTTACGTACAATGCACACCTTTCCTGCATTCCCTAATCGCTGCGTGGGTTGGGCTAGATGTGAGCGCATCCCTGGATTGGTTACCTGTGCATCCCTATTTGCTTACGTACAATGCACACCATTCCTGCATTCCCTAATCACTGCGTGGGTTGGGCTAGATGTGAGCGCATACCTGGATTGGTTACCCGTGCATCCTTATTTCCCTAACTACAAATGCACACCTTTCCTGCATTCCCTAATCGCTGCGTGGGTTGGGCTAGATGTGAGCGCATCCCTGGATTGGTTACCCGTGCATCCCTATTTGCTTACATGCAATGCACACCTTTCCTGAATTCCCTAATCACTGCGTGGGTTGGGCTAGATGTGAGCACATCCCTGGATTGGTTACCCATGCATCCCTATTTGCTTACATACAATGCACACCTTTCCTGCATTCCCTAATCACTGCGTGGGTTGGGCTAGATGTGAGCGCATCCCTGGATTGGTTACCCATGCATCCTTACTTCCTTAGCTACAAATGCACACCTTTCCTGGATTCCCTAATCGCTGCGTGGGTTGGGCTAGATGTGAGCGCATCCCTGGATTGGTTACCCGTGCATCCCTATTTGCTTACGTACAATGCACACCTTTCCAGCATTCCCTAATCACTGCATGGGTTGGGCTAGATGTGAGCGCATCCCTGGATTGGTTACCCGTGCATCCCTATTTGCTTACGTACAATGCACACTTTTCCTGCATTCCCTAATCACTGCGTGGGTTGGGCTAGATGTGAGCGCATCCCTGGATTGGTTACCCGTGCTTCCCTATTTGCTTACGTACAATGCACACCTTTCCTGCATTCCCTAATCACTACGTGGGTTGGGCTAGATGTGAGCGCATCCCTGGATTGGTTACCTGTGCATCCTTATTTCCCTAACTACAAATGCACACCTTTCCTGCATTCCCTAATCTCTGCGTAGGTTGGGCTAGATGTGAGCGCATCCCTGGATTGGTTAAACGTGCATCCCTATTTGCTTACGTACAATGCACACCTTTCCTGCATTCCCTAATCACTGCGTGGGTTGGGCTAGATGTGAGCGCATACCTGGATTGGTTACCCGTGCATCCTTATTTCCCTAACTACAAATGCACACCTTTCCTGCATTCTCTAATCGCTGCGTGGGTTGGGCTAGATGTGAGCGCATCCCTGGATTGGTTACCCATGCATCCCTATTTGCTTACATACAATGCACACCTTTCCTGAATTCCCTAATCACTGCGTGGGTTGGGCTAGATGTGAGCGCATCCCTGGATTGGTTACCCATGCATCCCTATTTGCTTACATACAATGCACACCTTTCCTGCATTCCCTAATCACTGCGTGGGTTGGGCTAGATGTGAGCGCATCCCTGGATTGGTTACCCATGCATCCTTATTTCCTTAACTACAAATGCACACCTTTCCTGGATTCCCTAATCGCTGCGTGGGTTGGGCTAGATGTGAGCGCATCCCTGGATTGGTTACCCGTGCATCCCTATTTGCTTACGTACAATGCACACCTTTCCAGCATTCCCTAATCACTGCATGGGTTGGGCTAGATGTGAGCGCATCCCTGGATTGGTTACCCGTGCATCCCTATTTGCTTACGTACAATGCACACCTTTCCTGCATTCCCTAATCGCTGCGTGGGTTGGGCTAGATGTGAGCGCATCCCTGGATTGGTTACCCGTGCATCCTTATTTCCCTAACTACAAAATGCACACCTTTCCTGCATTCCCTAATCACTGCGTGGGTTGGGCTAGATGTGAGCGCATCCCTGGATTGGTTACCCGTGCATCCTTATTTCCCTAACTACAAATGCACACCTTTCCTGCATTCCCTAATCACTGCGTGGGTTTGGCTAGATGTGAGCGCATCCCTGGATTGGTTAAACGTGCATCCCTATTTGCTTACGTACAATGCACACCTTTCCTGCATTCCCTAATCACTGCGTGGGTTGGGCTAGATGTGAGCGCATCCCTGGATTGGTTCCTCGTGTATCCTTATTTGCTAATTAAAAAATTAAGCATGGGTTTAACCCTAAAAGTAGTAATATTGGTTTGTCATTAATACATTTTTAATTTTTTTCCCATATCATTTTAAAAACGAACAACAAATACACATGTAGTGATTTCCGAAGATGGCACTGCCCGACCCTGTAAGAATATGCCCCATTATTATAAAGCTAAGTATTTTTGCACATATTTTCACAATACACTCTGGAGAACCAATTAAAAATTTACATTTAACTTTACAGAGCGATGTTGGACAGCTAGATGTGAGCGCATCCCTGGATTGGTTACCCGTGCATCCTTATTTCCCTAACTACAAATGCACACCTTTCCTGCATTCCCTAATCTCTGCGTAGGTTGGGCTAGATGTGAGCGCATCCCTGGATTGGTTAAACGTGCATCCCTATTTGCTTACGTACAATGCACACCTTTCCTGCATTCCCTAATCACTGCGTGGGTTGGGCTAGATGTGAGCGCATACCTGGATTGGTTACCCGTGCATCCTTATTTCCCTAACTACAAATGCACACCTTTCCTGCATTCTCTAATCGCTGCGTGGGTTGGGCTAGATGTGAGCGCATCCCTGGATTGGTTACCCGTGCATCCCTATTTGCTTACATGCAATGCACACCTTTCCTGAATTCCCTAATCACTGCGTGGGTTGGGCTAGATGTGAGCGCATCCCTGGATTGGTTACCCATGCATCTTTATTTCCTTAACTACAAATGCACACCTTTCCTGGATTCCCTAATCGCTGCGTGGGTTGGGCTAGATGTGAGCGCATCCCTGGATTGGTTACCCGTGCATCCCTATTTGCTTACGTACAATGCACACCTTTCCAGCATTCCCTAATCACTGCATGGGTTGGGCTAGATGTGAGCGCATCCCTGGATTGGTTACCCGTGCATCCCTATTTGCTTACGTACAATGCACACCTTTCCTGCATTCCCTAATCACTGCGTGGGTTGGGCTAGATGTGAGCGCATCCGTGGATTGGTTACCCGTGCATCCTTATTTCCCTAACTAGAAATGCACACCTTTCCTGCATTCCCTAATCACTGCGTGGGTTGGGCTAGATGTGAGCGCATCCCTGGATTGGTTACCCGTGCATCCTTATTTCCCTAACTACAAATGCACACCTTTCCTGCATTCCCTAATCACTGCGTGGGTTTGGCTAGATGTGAGCGCATCCCTGGATTGGTTAAACGTGCATCCCTATTTGCTTACGTACAATGCACACCTTTCCTGCATTCCCTAATCACTGCGTGGGTTGGGCTAGATGTGAGCGCATCCCTGGATTGGTTACTCGTGCATCCTTATTTCCCTAACTAGAAATGCACACCTTTCCTGCATTCCCTAATCACTGCGTGGGTTTGGCTAGATGTGAGCGCATCCCTGGATTGGTTACCCGTGCATCCTTATTTCCCTAACTACAAATGCACACCTTTTCTGCATGTTTCAATAATTGTGTTTTGGTTTCTTTATTTAAGGTAAAGCCAAATGTTCCCTTACTTGCGGGTTTTAGTTGGAGAGTTTGGTGGTGCAGGAGGTGTTGAATATCAGTAAAATAGTTTGAATTTGATTGCGAGTTGGTTGTGTGTGTAGTTTGTGAGTTTGTTTGAATTTGATTGTGAGCTGCTTGTGTGTGTAGTTTGTGAGTTTGTTTGAATTTGATTGTGAGCTGCTTGGGTGTGTAATTTGCGAGTTTGTTTGAATTTGATGGTGAGCTGCTTGTGTGTGT
This sequence comes from Taudactylus pleione, assembly GCA_031769625.1. NCBI lineage: Eukaryota > Metazoa > Chordata > Amphibia > Anura > Myobatrachidae > Taudactylus > Taudactylus pleione. Next base: position 11,427,795 of record JAUIMM010000281.1, on the reverse strand, counting down.
AGTTTGTGAGTTTGTTTGAATTTGATTGTGAGCTGTTTGTGTTTTTTTTGTGTGTTTGTTTTTGTGTTGTGTTTTTTTGTGTTTGTTTTGTTGTTGTGTTTTTTGTTGTGCTTTTTTGTGTTGTGTTTTTTTGTGTGTTTGTTTTCATGTTGTGTTTTTTTGGTGTGTTTGTTTTGTTGTTGTGTTTTTTGGTGTGTTTGCTTTAGTGTTTTTTTGTGTGTTTGTTTTGTTGTTGTGTTTTTTGGTGTGTTTGTTTTTGTGTTGTGTTATTTTTGTGTTTGTTTTTTTGCTGTGGTTTTTTTTGTTTTTTGGAGAGTTTGTTTTTGTGTTTTGTGTTTTTTTGTGTTTGTTTGGTTGTTGTGTTTTTTGGTGTGTTTGTTTTGTTGTTGTGTTTTTTGGTGTGTTTGCTTTTGTGTTTTTTTGTGTGTTTGTTTTGTTGTTGTGTTTTTTGGTGTGTTTGTTTTTGTGTTGTGTTTTTTTTTGTGTTTGTTTTTTTGGTGTGGTTTTTTTTGTTTTTTGGTATTTTTTTTGTTTTTTATCTTTTTTTCTTTTTTGGGAGGTGGGGTTTTTTCGGGTTTAAGCTCTATTTTTTGGCGTTGGAGTTTAAAAAACACCGTTCGTTTTTGGCCTTGTTTTGGAGGTTTTTTTTTGGGTGGTTGTCCGACCTTTTGTCCGACCTTTTGACTTAATAAATCCAACGTTATTTGACGAAGTGAGCCAGCCTACTGCATTTTTAGATTTTGTTTTGGGTTCATCAATCTGAATCTTCGATTTTTAATTTTTTGGAATCTAATATTTTTTTATAATATTTCTTAAAGGTGTTTTACACTCCTTTTTGGTCTGGAATCAGGTAAGTGTCTATTTTTTCAAACCTACACTTTTTTTAAAATTTAATATCTGTTTTTTAAACCAAATTTTTTTGAAATATTTTAAATTGTTAAATTTTTTAATTTTAATTTGGTACATTTAACAACACTTCATATTTGCTAATTAAAAAATTAAGCATGGGTTTAACCCTAAAAGTAGTAATATTGGTTTGTCATTAATACATTTTTAATTTTTTTCCCATATCATTTTAAAAACGAACAACAAATACACACGTAGTGATTTCCGAAGATGGCACTGCCCGACCCTGTAAGAATATGCCCCATTATTATAAAGCTAAGTATTTTTGCACATATTTTCACAATACACTCTGGAGAACCAATTAAAAATTTACATTTAACTTTACAGAGCGATGTTGGACAGCTAATAGTGGCCATGTTGACCCCCACCAACCTTCCTCAGCCTCCTCCTGGGCGTAGGCATAGGGGGCATGCAAGGGCCAAGATATATAGAACAAGTGTCTCCCTTTTTGGAATGCCTGATGATGTGGTTGTTACCACTTATCGCCTGCCTCCTAATATTATCCTAGACACTCTTTCAATAATAAAGAATGATCTAGAAAGTCAGATTAACATTCCTACAGCAATCTTACCATTTACACAGTTGTTGGTGGTGTTACATTTCTGTGCCTCAGGCTCCTTCCAAACCACTGTGGGGCTGGTGGGTGGCCTCTCCCAGCCCTCATTTTCACGGATCCTTAGGCGTGTGCTAGATGTATTTTTTAATAATCTAGCACATTTTATTAGTATGCCTTTGGATCTGGAAGCCCTTGATGTGGTAAAGCAGAAGTTTTTTTAAATTGCAAGCTTTCCACACATCATAGGGGTAGTGGATGGCACTCACATAGCACTTCAGCCCCCTGCATGCAGGGAACAAATATATAGGAACCGCAAACATTACCATTCCCTAAATGTAATGGTGCTATGTGATGCCCCCTCCAGATCCTCTTCCTGAATGCTAAATTCCCAGGCTGCAGCCATGATGCGTATGTAATCCAGCATTCAGGGATTTGGCCCAAATTAAGCACACTGCAAGCTGGTGATGCATGGATTCTTGGTAAGTTAAAATCCAGTATGTATTTCTACTAATAGTGTAAACAGGTTCTCATGGTAAATTTATATCTTTTGTTGTCCCAGTTCCATCAGGTGACAGTGGATATCCTTGCACGCCCTGGCTGCTGACTCCTTATTTGACTCCCACACCTGGGCCACAAACTCACTATAATGCCACGTTTACTGCCACCAGGCAGGTGGTGGAGCGCTGTATCGGCCTTTTAAAGGGCCGGTTCCGGTGTCTCCATCACTCTGGTGGTGCACTCATGTACTCGCCGGATATGGTTTCTCGCATTGTGGTCCTGTGTGGGATTTTACACAACATTGCAATAAGGAGTCGAGTACCCATGCAGCCAGAGGAGGCCTTGCCAGAGGAGGGCCCCCCGGTGGAAGGTGTTGTGATGCTGTCGGGGGGGGGGCCAGATGCTATGAGGTTGTTTCTCATTTTTTTAGGTATGCATATTAACTTTTTTTTGTAAAGAAAATACAAATTTGCAAAATGTATTCTAATGTGTCCCTTTTTCTTTTGTTTTCTTTTCCAAACAACAAAATCACAACACTTTCAAAAACATGGATAAAAAATGGAACACATTGGCAATACCCTGTATGTTTTTGGACTACTAACACATTTTGCATGGATATCCCCCAACATGTTTAGTTAATTTGCCTTTTAATTTAGTAAATGTTATGTTTTCCTTTGCAAATTTTTTTTTTATTTTACTATACTTGTTTATGTTTGACTAAGCCAGATGTTTAATTTGCCCAAACCATGAGGACATTTGTTATGTGTGAATCTGTAATGTTTTTAATTTTACCATTAAAAGCCTGTTGGCAACATGTTTGTAATGTAAAAAATGTTTTTAATGATGCTAAATTTTAAAAAATTTTATGTAAAAATTTGTAAGCCATTTTGAGTTGTATAGTTTATGCAAAACCATAATTGTAAAATAAACAACATTACTGCAAATTTTATTAAGGTTTACTTATACATGTTTTAAATTATTACACTATGGAAAGGCACCCACCTTTGTTCCCCAAATTTTTCACATGCAGATGAAATGTGATGCCAAAAAGAGGACAAATGTTGGAAAGAACACAACTTTATTTTTTTTTTTTGATATGTCAGAAAAATTTAACCAAAAAAGAAAATAAAAAAACTACAAAGCCTCCAAACGCCCCACGATTCTTTGTAGGCAGATGTAGGCCTGCAGTAAGTAGGCAGATGTGTCGTGCAGCTTCTCCCAAACATCCCCCTGGATGTGGGTTAGATCTGTTGAAAAATTTAAAAAAATGCATAATAAATACTTCATTACAATTAGAAAGATTTGATCATTACACATTATTCAATGTACAAAAAAGTGTTTAAACACACTGATGTTACAGTGTGTTTGAAAGTAGCAGACACACAACTTTATTAATAGGTTTCTAGTTTTCTGTTGCTCAAAAACTTTTAAACCCTAACTATGTGGCATAATCCAAAAACCACTATGATGATGTTACAAATAATGGGAGGTGTATTCTTAAGTCATGATAGGCATATCCTTAAAACACAATGCACGTATTCACTTCTAGAATGTTGTTGATAAAGCAAAAAAAATAAAAATTTTTAGGGCCTAGAAAAAACATCACTTTGCCTAAGTACATTAGTACATTTTAAACACAGTGTACACAACATCAACAAGGGTAGTCTGGTTCCTAGCACCTTGGCAAGTTTGGTGACAAGTTTTTGGACATTGTAAAATACTAAACCAAATTTAATCATTAGTTCCTAAAACTACAAAAAAATAAAAAAAATAAATAAACCAAAATTTTGGACGACAACAAAACAAAAAAAGGGCCAGACAATAAACATAATGTTGTAAGTCTGAAAAACAGCATTACTGCGCAATGATGTTAAACCCCATCCAGCATTTTTTATGAAAATTAAAAAAAAAACATGGCTAACAACAACACCCCAAAATTATTTTTTTTATAAACGTACCCTGAGAGTGATCAGACACAGCACCAGATGGTGCTGGCGAAGCTTCTGGGGAGGGTGAATATTCGGGAGTGGAGGGAATGGTGGAAGGGGAAATGGAGGCGGCAAGATCACAGGGAGGGGAGATTTGGGAAATTTGGGATGAGTGGGCAGGGGAGGGAGGCAGACTTGGGGAGGATTGGAACAGGGAGGGAGGGTTACTGGGGGAGTATGGTGGTGTGGAGGGAGGGCTGGCTTGAGATGCAGGTGAGGGCTGCACGTTCAAATTTGATCTTTGTAGACACCATGCCCTTCTCTGTCTCCGCTGAGCTCCTAAAATGTAAACATAAAAACACAAACATAGTTTAGAAATTTGGATACACAATACAAGTACACATTCTGTACAATAGGGACAACATACAGGAGGGTTTTGAACATTGACTAAAATAATTGGCAAAGCAACATGCATTTTAAACAGTCCACTAATTAATACTTATAAACAAACGCATACTTACATCTGCATATTTGCAAACGCAAATTCCTGAGGAGCGCTGGTGTCCGGCGGCCCAGGTCCAACCAGCGACGCTCTAATTGAGCTATATTTCTCCGAAATCCCGCTGATCGGAGGGCTCCCCTTACCTCCGCATAGGCGGCCCTTTTTGCCTGATTGGAAATGGGCGGCTCAGCCTGGGTGATCCGCCTGTCCATAATGCTGACTAGGACAAGGAGCTGTGGCTCTCATGATGGCAATGGGTGTTTTTACAGAAAACATGAAATATACATGGGGTAGAAAAAATATGATTGGCTAAAATATTTACACTTTCATCAAAAACACCACTATTGGCCAATCCTTTAATCATGTGTCCCCCAAAATAAGGTCACATTTGATTGGCTACAACACGCAGTGTGCAATTGCAAACATAAGAGTGCAAATGATCCTAACGCAAAATGCAAATGCATTTATAAAGTTAATACAATTAGCAAACGGACATTCACAGTTAATATACCTTGCTTTGTTTTTCAGATTGTGTGAAAAAATAAGAACGGAGAAAACAAACACGAAATGAACAATAAAGTTTATTGACACATGTTAAAAAACTCGTTTGAAAGAACAGCAAGAGTTAAACACTTAATTAGATAATTGCCAACAAGCTAATAACAAGCTGATCGATAGTCCATGTAAACATGACACGTGACCATCAAAACAGCACATACATCCGCAAACATCAGAACATAATTAGCATATAGCGACTGACAGCGCCGGACTACGATTGACTCGTTCATTCATTCAGATCAGTCGGTAGCTAGAGGAGGTGCAGTGCTAATGAATGGGCATCACTTTGTTTCCGATCGCCCTGCCGTATGATCGGATTTTGCTGTCGTTGGCCGTACGACCGTGCGGCCGATACGGCCGACTCTGAATGAGGTTCTGAACCCCATGGAGGATTGGGGAACCTCACTAACTGCAAACATCAAATAAGGCAGGAGTAGATCCCAATCTCGCTTTTCTTGTGACACCATCCTCTTTATTATCTGTTTAAGGGTCTGGTTAAAGAGTTCACTAGACTATCTGTTTGCGGGTGATAAATTGAGGTGGTAATTTTATCTATCCTTAACAGTCGGCACAAATCTTTCATTAATTTAGATACATAAGGGGTTCCTTGATCTGTAAGGAACTATTTTGGTTTTCTTAGATGGATATATGGCATCAATAGCTCTCGGGCAATAGTGCTAGATTTCATGTTACGTAGTGGGATGGCCTCCGGGTACCTTGTGGCATAATCTACTTCCACTTATATTTATTGATGCCCATGAGCAGATTTTTCCACCGGCCCTATCAGAGCCATACCAATTCTCTCAAAAGGTACCGAAATGACAGGGAGGGGAACCAAGGGTCCCTGAAACCCTGGCTATGGTGCAGTCTTCTGACACACTGGACATTCCTGACAATACTTTTTTACTGCTGCATGAATGCTGGGCCAGAAGAATCTTAACTGAATACGCTGGAGAGTTTTCTCCTCTTCCAAATGGCTAGGTGTGTATGAGCCACCCTAAACACCAACTGCTCGTGTTTCTGGGGAACCAACAATTGGTCTACTCTCTTACCCAGCATATATGTTACACGATATAACAAATAATTATCCATGCAAAGTATGGTACACCTTCTACTGGTAAAGCCGTGCTTACTCTACCATTTATCTTTACAACATTTTCAAATGCATTTATCAAGTTCCCATCATTCTGTTGGTCTTGGATAAAGTTCTGCAAAGACACTTCCTTGCCAATGGGACCCCACTGTGCCTCGGACTCACTCTCCTCCTGCTGCTCATTGGCCAAGGAGAGTGTTACAGCCACCAAACTTTGGGACATAGCAGAGCTTGGCTCTTGGGACACCTCTGATGTGGACCATCTGCTGTCATCATAACAAGAAACCACCTATTGTAATAATGGAAAATCCTGACCTAGGATCAATGGGTAGGGTGGTCTGGCGGCTACCACCTTCCGAGATCCCCCTTTTAAAATTATTGGGAGGTGCACTCGGGGGAATTCTTCTACATTCCCATGTACACATATAGGACCTCATTCAGAGGTCGTACGCCACCGATGTTCGCTATACTGCGTATGCGTAAAGTTCGCAATGCGCGTGCGCAAACTAGCCGCTACGATCAGAAATTTCTCTCTCCTAGAACACAGCCAGGTCGATAGTTTGAGTGACAGAATGAGGCGTTTGTGGGTGGTAACAGGGGAAGGTGCTTGAAAACGGGGGAGTGGAGATCCGAACACAGGCGTGCCTAATTATGCGAACAGCGTTTTATGGGAGTGCATATGGTTTTATGGGAGTGCATCATTTACAAAGTAGCATCATGGCACATGTGAAATGGGAGGTTTTTACACTGACATGATCGTAGTGCTTAAGAGAGGGTATGGTCAACCTTAAGCTCTACGACCAGTTCCGATGGTTCCCGATGGTCTCGATTAATCCTTATATGGCCAGAGATGACGTTCAATGTGTACGAGAAGGGGCATATTTTTTTGAATTCCGACCGCATCCTCCCCTTTGTCGGCCAGCTACCAATCCGAACTTAGGGACGCAACTTGCAAGGGAATCATTTGACTATCCGGCCCCTTTTCCCATATGACCGTGCGGCCATTTCGACCGACTCTGAATGAGGTCCATAATCTTTACTGGGGGTAGCACCTGATCAGCCCCAGGTGGAACCAGGTTGGCAGAGATGATTGTTAATTCGCTGCCAGTATCCACTAAGGCCCAGACCTCCCGGCCTTCCACTCGCACCATCAAACAAAACAAGGTGGTTTGCACAGGAAAAGTGCTTCCAGCAGCCATGTTGACCACTGGTTGAGGTGTTTTTCCAGCACTGCAGTCCATCAGCTTGCCCTGCTTTGGGCAGTCCTGGTGCAAAATGACCGGGCTCGCCACAGTCAAAACACACAGCTGGAGGTGGGCTTTAACAACTGAGACCTGGGTTCTAGGCTTGAGTACTGGCTGGATCTTCTGCTTGACTTTATTCAACTTCCCAAGAGTCAGGTACTGTTCATTCACCACCACTAACTCCTCAAACATTTGAGGATCAGCCTGTAGGGTCTACTGTTGCACCACATGGTCTAGTTCTCACACAGCATGGTCCAAAGCCATCACCTCTACTATATGCTGAGCAGAGTTTTTATCCAGCTGCAACCATGCCTTAATCAGACTGACTAATTTGGCCAGCGGGACCCTTGGAGGCTAAAATGAGTTCAGCTGCCATTCCTGAAACTCCTGAGCTTTGCTAGGGCCAGTCACTCCAACCCTGCTGTGTATGACCTTTTGCAGACATGGATAGGAGTTGGCCTCAGTCACGTTTAAATCAACATATGCTCTCTTTGGTTCCCCTTTGAGACAGGGAGCAACTCTGGCAGCCCACTCCTCCTCAGGCCATTTTGAACATGCAGCAGTACACTCAAAGGTGCACAGAAAAATATAATCCGATGGTTAAAGCTTCTGTAACATCTCTCGCTAATGCCCACCTTTCCTCATTAAAGTTAACTCTGCATGTAATAATGGAATTTGAGTTTTTTGACCCTGAATCAAAGTTTGCTGTCCTTGCACCTGTGCTTGATGCCCTGCTGCCAGAGCTGACTACCCTGCAGCTAGTTCAGCAAAATGTTTCAAAAGCTCCTTCATTCCACACTGAATTATCCGTTTATGGACAAACTTAGGAGAACTTGGTCTGTAGAGTAGCCTGAGAGGAGGGCAGGATAACTTGGTTAGATGACTTGCCTGCCAGGAGGGCAGGATTTCTTGGCTAGATGAGTTGCCTGCCAGGAGGGCAGGATTTCTTGGCTAGATGAGTTGCCTGCCAGGAGGGCAGGATTTCTTGGCTAGATGAGTTGCCTGCCAGGAGGGCAGGATTTCTTGGCTAGATGAGTTGCATGCTGGGAGGGCAGGATTTCTTGGCTAGATAAGTTGCCTGCCAGGAGGGCAGGATTCTTGGCTAGATGAGTTGCCTGCCAGGAGGGCAGGATTCTTGGCTAGATGAGTTGCCTGTTGGGAGGGCAGGATTTCTTGGCTAGATGAGTTGCCAGCCAGGAGGGCAGGATTTCTTGGCTAGATGAGTTGCCTGCCAGGAGGGCAGGATTTCTTAGCTAGATGAGTTGCCTGCCAGGAGGGCAGGATTTCTTGGCTAGATGAGTTGCCTGCCAGGAGGGCAGGATTTCTTGGCTAGATGAGTTGCCTGCCAGGAGGGCAGGATAACTTGGCTAGATGAGTTGCCTGCCAGGAGGGCAGGATTTCTTGCCTAGATGAGTTGCCTGCTAGGAGGGCAGGATTTCTTGGCTAGATGAGTTGCCTGCCAGGAGGGCAGGATTTCTTGGCTAGATGAGTTGCCTGCAAGGAGGGCAGGATAACTTGGCTAGATGAGTTGCCTGCCAGAAGGGCAGGATTTCTTGGCTAGATGAGTTGCCTGCCAGGAGGACAGGATTTCTTGGCTAGATGAGTTGCCTGCCAGGAGGGCAGGATAACTTGGCTAGATGAGTTGCCTGCCAGGAGGGCAGGATTTCTTAGCTAGATGAGTTGCCTGCCAGGAGGGCAGGATTTCTTGGCTAGATGAGTTGCCTGCCAGGAGGGCAGGATAACACAGGCTGAAAATAGTTCAGGTGTAAATGTACAGTTTGATTACACACAGTAGGGCTGAGAAAACTATAGCTGCTGATTATACAGAGGAAGCATGGACCCAGAGGCTTGGGCCTGCATACACTGAGCACAGCATGTGGATGGTGAATAGTTCAGGTGTAAATGTACAATTTGATTACACACAGTAGGGCTGAGAAAGCTGTAGCTGCTGATTATACAGAGGAAGCACGGACCCAAAGGCTTGGGCCTGCATACACTAAGCACAGCATGTGGATGGTGAAAACAGACAGCAAGCTAACAGCAATCAGAGCAGAGTGGAACAACAGTCTTGAATAATTGAGCTACCTGCTGAAGCCTGGAAGGCAGCATGGAGGGAGACGGAGAGTGGTAAATAGAAGCAGCGGCTGAAGTGTAGACAATCACGGAGGATAGCTGGAACAACCAGACCGAGCTGTAGGAGGAAACTCTATATCCGGTGAGGGGTAATGAATCTGGAAGCTACAAATAGGAGGAGCAGCCAATCAGTACCATATGGAGTATGAGTCACTCTCTGCAGCATCCCCTGATTGCTTGGTAATCAGTGGAACCAGATTCTGAGTCAGTGTAGGTCCCGAACCGGTGGGAAACAAGCCGCTGTCATGGCTTGTGACAGTACCCCCCCCTTGACGTGGGGTTGAAGAACCCCCAGAGCCTGGTTTAAAGGGAAATTCCTGAAAAAATATCCTCTTCAACCTGGGAGCAAGTAAGGCATCTTCTGGAATCCAGGAACATTCTTCCAGACCATAGCCCTTCCAATGGACCAGAAACTGCAATCGACCTCTAGATTCTATAGAATCCAGCACTTTCTCAACCACAAACTGCTGTTGACCGTGGACCACCACCAGAGCAGGCCTGAAAGAACTCCAGTTCCCAAATCTATCTGACTTATGGACTAGCTTTAATAAAGAGGCATGAAAAGTGTTGTTAATCTTTAACAAATTTGGTAGTTGGAGTTTGAAAGCAACTGGGTTAACTTGAGAAATGATCCGGAAAGGACTAATAAACTGAGGACCCAATTTGTGAGAGGGTTGCCGGAGTTTGATATTTATAGTGGACAGCCACACTAAGTCCCCCCTTTTGAATGTGCAAGGCCTCCGATGTCTATCTGCCAATTTCTTAGAATGGAGAGATGCCTTGAGGAGATTATGATGCACCTTGGCCCAAATACCACGGACTCTGGAAACAGTCCCTGCATCAGAGGATCTGGAGAATGATAAATCAAATGAATTGGCCTGAGGATGTTGGCCCGTCACACAATAGAAGGGTGAAACTGAAGATGCAGAGTGACAGGAATTGTTAAAAGCAAATTCAGCCATGGGAAGATGAGACACCCAATCATTCTGGAATTTTGAGATGTAACACCATAAATATTGCTCCAGGGTTTGATTAGCATGTTTTGTCTGCCCATTAGACTGTGGGTGATATCCTGAAGACAATCTGAGACTGATACCCAGTGCAGTGCAGAAACATCTCCAAAACCGTGCAACAAATTGCGTCCAACAAGCGGAAACAATGTCACAGGGAAGACCATGCAAACGAAAAATATGTTCCAAGAAGAGGACAGAAAGTTCTTTGGCAGATGGCAATTTGGGCAGAGGAATAAAGTGCGTCATTTTGCTAAAGCGATCCACGATAGTCCAAATAACTGAACAGCCAGCAGAGCGAGGAAGGTCCACAATGAAGTCCATCGCAATGTGTGTCCAGGGTCTTTTTGGTGTGGAAAGAGGAAGCAGTAATCCTGATGGTGGGGTACGAGGAGTCTTGTTAAGAGCACAAACCTCACATGCCAAAACAAACTCCCGAACGTCCAAAGCCAAAGACGGCCACCAAACCGCATGAGACATTAATTCAATGGTCTTATTGATGCCTGGATGTCCGAAAGCCCATCTCACATGGAAGTCCTGTAGGACAGCTTTTCTCAAATTTACAGGAACAAACTGGCGATTGGACGGTCTACAAGGAGGCGAATCCTCTTGAAACACAGACAGATCCTCAGTCAAATTTAGAGATAAAGCCACCTGGATACAAGATCTGGGAATGATGGATTCTTTGATAACAGTATCCTGTTGGACAGGAGTGAAACTCCTGGACAATGCATCAGCCTAGATGTTAGTAGATCCGGGTCGAAAAGAAATGAGAAAATTAAATCTGGTAAAAAATAGGCCCATCGTGCTTGCCTGGAATTAAGCCTCTTGGCCGATTCAATGAATGCCAAATTTTTGTGGTCGGTGAGGACAGAGATCCGGTGTTTGGCTCCTTCAAGCCAATGTCTCCAATCCTCAAAAGCTAACTTAATGGCAAGCAGCTCCCTGTTCCCAACATCATAATTACACTCAGCTGAAGAAAATTTACGTGAAAAAAATGCACATGGATGGAGTTTGCCATCCAACGGATTATTCTGAGAGAGAATAGCTCCTGCCCCAATCTCAGAGGCGTCCACCTCAACCACAAAGGCAGATCTGGATCTGGATGTTTGTGAACAGGGGTGCTGGTGAAAGCAAGTTTGAAATGTTCAAAGGCCCGAACTGCCTGACTAGGCCAGTTAGAAGCATCCGCACCTTTCTTGGTTAACTCTACTATGGGGGCAACAATGGAGGAAAACGAGCCAATAAATCTCTGATAGTAATTGGAAAAACCAAGGAAACATTGAATGCCTTTCAATGTAGTAGGCTGAACCCAGTCCAATACTGCTTTAACCTTTCCAGGATCAATGGAGAAGCCATGAGGAGAAATGATATATCCAAGAAAAGATACTTGTTCCACATGAAACTCACACTTCTCCAACTTGGCAAATAACGAATTCTCTCTCAATTTAGATTGGACCTGACTGACATGCTGGACATGCTGGTGCATGGAGTGAGAGTAAATGAGGATGTCATCGAGATAAACAACAACAAAAATGCCAAGAAACTCCTGGAGTACATCGTTGATAAAGTCTTGAAAGACTGCTGGAGCATTAGCCAATCCAAACGGCATAACTAAATTTTCATAGTGACCCCGTATGCGTATTGAACGCCATTTTCCATTCATCTCCGGTCTTGATCCGGTTCAAATTATAAGCTCCACGGAGATCAATCTTGGAAAAAATGGAAGCTTGCCGGAGCTGATCAAAAAGTACCGAGATCAAGGGCAAAGGGTACGAGTTTTTGATGGTGATTTCGTTCAATGCCCTAAAGTCAATGCAAGGATGTAATGACCTATCCTTCTTCTGGACGAAGAAGAAACCAGCTCCAACCGGAGATTTAGAAGGACAGATGAATCCTTTAGCCAAGGCATCCGCAATATACTCCTCCATGGCCTTATTCTCAGGTATAGAAAGAGAATAGAGACGACCCTTGGGTAACTTGGCTCTTGGTAACAGCTGAATGGCGCAATCATACGGACGATGAGGTGGTAGAGAATTGGCCTTTGATTTAGAAAAAACATCTGCAAAAAGATGGTATTGAGCAGGAAGTCCTGGAAGAGACTCTGAGACAGCAGAGATAGCTGTCCGGATGGGTGTAGATAAACAGCAATTTTGACACGCTGGACTCCATTTGACAATATCCCCCGTAATCCAATCAATGACGGGATTATGGGTCATTAACCATGGAATCCCCAAAATGACGGGAGCAAAAGGACACTGGAGTAACAAAAAAGAAATCATCTCCGAATGCAAAATTCCAACTGAGAGACGAAGAGGTGGTGTCTTGAATTTGAAAAGACCATTAGCCACCAGACCACCATCTAACCCACAAATAGAAACCTCTTGAGGTAAAGGAACTGCAGCTAAACCTAAGGAATGGAAAAATGATAAGTCCATGAAGTTCCCAGCAGCACCGCTGTCCACAAACGCCGATACGGAATGGACGGATTGCGACAGATGTACCACCGCAGGAACTAGCGACAAATTTTTTGAGGAAACAGATGCCAGGCCTAAATGTAACTCCTCTTTTACATTCAGACCTGATCTTTTACTGGCCTATGTGGGCAAGATTTCAACGGATGACCTCTAGCTCCACAATATAGGCAGAGGGCTTGAGATTGTCATCTTTGTCTCTCCCTGGGTGATAGCCGGAAAGCTCCCAGTTGCATGGGTTCCTCAGAGTCCTCCACCAGCAGCCAGGAAGGTGACTGAGGTGACTGTACAGAAAGACAGTGTTCTCGTTTGCGTTCTCAGAGGCGACGGTCAATATGGATGGCTGAGATTAAGGGCCTGATTCAGACCCACTCACGAGGGAGCTCCATCGTGCGCATGCGCCAGACGCGACGAGCGAAGGACTTTCCTTTGCTCGTTGTGTCTGATCAAAGGGGGCGTGCTGTCGATGTTGATTGACAGCACGCCCCCTTTGGTGGGCGTGCCGGGGGCGTGCCTCCCTGGCGGGGGTGTTCCCAAGGGAACGCCTACCATCAGAAGCTGGCCCACTGACATCACTAGTGATGTCAGTGGGAGTGATTTTGGCTCTGATAGAGCCAAAATCACTCCGGGCTTTGCGGTTGAAAACCTCAACCGCAGGCTCCGGCTCGCAGTGGCGATGGTCACGACCATCGCGGCCATCAAACTGCGCGCTCGTATAGGCTGTGGGTGGTGACCCACAGCTATACGAGCATCCAGTAGGACGCTCCATAATTATGGAGGGCAGCCCTCATTCAGAACGTGCGCTCTGCTCAGAGCGTATGGCTCTGAATGAGGGCCTAAGTCATCTAGGGACTCAGGTGATGGATGTTGGACCAAAATGTCCTTGATGGCATCCGAAAGACCCAAGCAGAATTGGCTACACAATGCCGGGTCGTTCCATCCTGAATCCACTGCCCATCTCCGAAACTCTGAGGAATAATCCTCTGCAGGATTCTTTCCCTGCCGAAGAGCCCGCAGCTTGGATTCAGCCAAAGAACTACGGTCAGGATCTGCATATAATAATCCAAGAGCATCTACTGGTAAAAGCGCAGACTGTGTTGAAGCAAGACCAAATGCCCAAGTCTGTGGATCTCCTTGTAAGAGTGAGATCACTAATCCTACCCGCTGAGTCTCGGATCCAGAAGATAAAGGTCGGAGACGAAAATAGAGTTTACAACTCTCACGGAAGTTCAGGAACTGAGTACTGTCTCCAGAAAACCTATCAGGGAGATTCATTTTAGGTTCCTTGGGAACGGCTCCAGGAGTGGATGCCCGAACATCCTCAAATCTTATAGAGAGCGCCTGAACTTTTTGGGTAAGCACTTGGATCTGTGCAGCAAGGATTTGTGCAGGGTTTTGAGCCTGCTCCATAATGAAGGACATGGAACGCATAGACTTAAATACAAAGTTGGCCGGTTATAATGTTATGGAAAAGTGTCTCACCAGATAAGGCAGGAAAACTTGGTTTGTAGAGTAGCCTGTGAGGAGGGCAGGATAACTTGGTTAGATGAGTTACCTGCCAGGAGGGCAGAATTTCTTGGCTAGATGAGTTGCCTGCTGGGAGGGCAGGATTTCTTGGCTAGATGAGTTGCCTGCCTGGAGGGCAGGATTTCTTGGCTAGGTGAGTTGCCTGCCAGGAGGGCAGGATTTCTTGGCTAGATGAGTTGCCTGCCAGGAGGGCAGGATTTCTTGGCTAGATGAGTTGCCTGCCAGGAGGGCAGGATTTCTTGGCTAGATGAGTTGCCTGCCAGGAGGGCAGGATTTCTTGGCTAGATGAGTTGCCTTCCAGGAGGGCAGGATTTCTTGGCTAGATGAGTTTCCCAGTGTCTCTGCAGCTGTGACACAGGTATCTGTAATCAGCTGCCTTTCCAGGCTCATACTTACACACACAAACTGTGGCCTGGATCTGATAAGCTGCAGTTTTACAATCATTTCAGATCTATCCTGTCCTTGCCACAATAAATATATATTATTATTATTATCGTTTATTTATATGGCACTACAAGTGTTCCGCAGTGCCTTACAAGGTACATAACCAAAAAGTGACTTAAAGTAAAATACAATACAATGAAGGACAAGGACATGGATAATATACATTGATACATAGGTGGCCATAACACCCAATTAAGCAACAAAGCACAGGTGCCAAGTGTTAGGTGTCCTAGTGGTGAGTAAGAAGTAGATGAACATAAAATAATGAGAAGCACAAGAGTACAGAGGGCCCTGCTCGCAAGAGAGGCATGATACAGATGGGGAAGACAGGGAGGAGGGAGCATGTAGTAGCAAGTTAGAATGAGAGCTGGAAAGCATTGATGAAGTAGTGGGTCTTGAGAGCCCGTTTGAAGGATTGTAGAGAGGTGGAGAGTCTGATGGGGAGAGGGAGAGAGTTCCAGAGGTGGGGAGCAGCATGGGCAAAATCTTGGAGGCAGAAGAGGGAGGAAGTAATCAGTTGGCATGAGAGGCAGTGTGCATTTGTTGAATGAAGAGGGTGGACAGGAGAGTGAAGGGAGATGAGGTCAGAGATGTAAATGGGAGAGGAGTGTGTGAGGGCTTTGTAAACGAGTGTGAGAACCTTGAATTGGGTTCTGAAGTGGAAGGGGAGCCAGTGGAGGGCTTGTAGGGGAGGGGAGGCAGATGTAGAGTGTTTGGAGAGGAAGATAAGCCATGCAGCAGCATTAAGGATAGGCTGAGGAGGAGAGAGATGGGATTTGTGGAAGCCAGATAGGAGGAGGTAACAGTAATCCAATCTGGAGATGACCAGTGAGTGTATTAAGGTCTTAGTAGCATCCTGGGTGAGAAAGGGTCTGATCCTGGAAATATTTTTAAGATGGAAATGACAGGACTGTGAGAGGTTCTGGATATGTGGTTGAAGGAGAGGGAGGAGTCCAGGATAATTCCAAGACAGCGCACTTTGGGGTTAGAGGAGATAGTTGTGCCATCAATTGATAAAGAAATAGTGGGAGGGTGGGAAGATGATCATCTCATTCTTAGACATATTAAGTTTAAGAAATCGCAGGGACATCCAGGAAGATATAGCAGAAATACATATATATGTGTGTGTATATATATATATATATATATATATACTGTATATATATATATATATATATATATATATAGTGATAGAAGCACTTGAGCAGTTTTGAATGGCTTCTATGTCTGTCCCAGATTCCTGTCCTGTTATTTTAAAACCCCCAGGAGAAGTCTGGAAAACAGACTAGAAATGTCGGCTTTAGTGAAAAGCCGGAATGGGTCCTGGGGGTGTGGATGTGAGGAGAGTGAGGGCTCCATCCAGGGGCCACTCTGGGTATTGGACTTTTCAGCCATGTAGCAGGCTCATTAGAGCTTGCACCTGCAAATGGCTGTGATAAGCTAGGTTTAGTTGTTCTCTGAGTGTCTCACACCTGGGAGAGTAGGCCCGCAGGCTAGCTTGCTCTGAGACACTGTTTGATACAACCTGTAAGTACTGTGGACGTGAACTTATTTAGTCTCCTGATAGTGAGGGAATCGACTGTCTAGTTAGAGCCCAGACGAGCTAGGAATTTGTTTGTATTTTGTTTTATTTATGTGCTCTGTACAATAAAGACTGGCTCCGACCAGCTTGTACAAGAACCCCAGAATTGTGTCCTGTTTCTCTGGCTGCTGTGTGTGAAGGAGGGAGCCCATCTACCCAGAAGAGGGACCCCTATCCCGACTGTGTCACAATATATATATATATATATATATATATAATGTACTCACACATACATACATAGATACATGCATACATACATATAGATGAGTAAAGCTACTGTATTTGAACGTGTAACTGTCACCACACCAATTAATTTGCCAGGGGTCAAGCACAGATATCCTTAAAACCTGGACTATTAGGGTGAAGACCGAGTTTGGGAACCTGTGATATAGGGAAATGAACGACTGTTACCATGCTGTTTCATCAAAAAGACTTTTCACTTTTATGATTTTAGTGTGCAGCGGATGGGGTCACAACACTCAGCAAGTACAGTATTATACAATGCCTTTCAAACACACACAATCTACCTTGGATATACATATATATACATATATATATATATATATACATACTGTATATATATATATTTATTATATAATTTAATTAAGAGACTTGAGAATTTTTTTAGAACATAAAAAAATTATTTTTTGGGATACAGCTCACTCAGGGATCTATTCATCATCAGGGTCCAGACGGGGGATACTGATAACCAGAGCAATTCAGCATTGCAGAGACAGCTGCTCCAAAAAGCAGCTGTCCCCATGATCAGTAACACTGCTACTTCTATAGCAGCGTTATTTACCTCTTCTATTACCGGCTTCTGTGCATATGTGACCTGAGGACCAGGTGTGTATCTCAAGGAGTTTCTGGGCTTCCGCAGAGACTCTCCCTGCAGTTCAGGCACCTCCTCAGTAAGTGGGACCCGGGTTCTGCACAATAACATTGTCACGGTCTAGATATTATGTTGGTCTTGCTCGGGACCCTTAGGTATGAGGGATGCACTTAGGAAACAAGGTGGCTTGATAATACTTTGGCTCATAGGCTGAACTCGCTGGCTCTGCACTGAGAAGTAAAGTTGGTTTGCAACATCGAAGCTGCCGCGCTATTAGGTGACAATACGCAGCGGCAGATGAAAGGCAGTATACTTGCTGACTGAGACAAAGTGGTTGCTGGCTGACCAGAGTGGAAGAAGCAGGTCTGTGTACAGTATGGGAGCTGTGGCGCTGTCAGGGGATGATACTCAGCGATAGATGATAAATAGTGAGAGTCTATGAAGTACCACATAGAGGGGAATTCAATTAGAGGTGAAAAGCCATATTCGCCTGTTTTTTGTGAAAAATTTGTCTAAAAAAAATTCGCCAAATTCAATTCCAGGACAATTTCGCCTAAGTGGAAACAATTCTCCAAAAATGATTCTCCAATCAATAGCTGGTGAAAAGAAATGCAAAATCTTTATTTTGGGGTGCAAACGTGGGGAAACAACGCAGACCCCTTGGGACAGCCCCCCAAAGGACAAATACGCAAAAAACCCAGAAATTAAACCTAAGAACACCCCAAAATAGACGTAATTTTTGGGGTGTAAATTTAAATAGTGGTGGGATAAACATTAAAAGTAGCGAAAAATACTTCTTGGGGGTCCAGAAGTATGGGTCAGGTGTTTTTGGGATTGCAGGTGCATGCAGCAGGTGGATTTTTCACAGTTTTTAAAAGTTCACTTTAGAGACATAAAAACATGCTTGCACCCATTTTCAAGTACCCCAAATTTGACAGGACTACTTATTTTCACCAAAAAATACAGCTTTATGCCATTCTTCACCACTTTTACAAAAATGCTAATAGCAAGCAATTTACACAACTTAAGTACGCAAAATAGTTTTATTAGGGCTATTAGTACACATCTATAGTGATCCCCTATGTTAGTGCATCTTTTTCTGGGGTACAGACTGATTTCCCCAATTCTTTCAGTACTTTTCACCTGCTCCGTAATCGCCTATTTCCGTATTCGCCTGTTTTGCAATTGAATTAGGCGAAAAGCGGGGACGAGCACGGAATAAATTTGCCTCTGAAACAGGCGAATGAAGCGAACAGTCGGACAGGCGAAAACTTCGCCTCTAATTGAATATGGCTCATAGAGTCACAGAGGACACGATCACAGGATACAGGAGTAAGCCTGGAGCCTAGAACTATCCTGGGAAGTAAAACGTTGTTCAGGCCATGGGTTGCTCACAGGACCTGTTTTAAATAGGAAGTAGTGAATAGCCATTGGTCAGACTTATCAGGTGAGCACACAGGTGCATTAGTTAATCACAGGAAGGTGTCCCTGGGATGTCTTGGAAACAGAAATAAATGAATGTTTGATTCTGAAAGGAATGCTAAGACCCTGATTCATGACAAATAATCACAGTGCAGTATCCGGCTCCAGGTCAATGAAGAGGAGCCGGCATTTTGGTGTCACACCCTCGGAGGGTGACACTCGGTGTGGTCCGAAATCCTCTGTGTCCCCCTAGTGACACCACTGGATCTTATCAATGTATCTGTTTGCTTAAGATAAAAGGCTTCTTACTTTTGGGTAACTATATAGCGCTTTTCTCCACAAGGGCTCAAGGTGCTTTACAAAAATCATAAACATTATGCAAAGGTTTAGATTTGCAGGAAATTTATAAACTAATGAACAATATATAACGTTGACACAGCCATTTTGGACAGTAAATTCCAAGGATTATTTATCATACCCACAAGAGGAGGCAGCCATCTTGGGCACACTCCATAGGTTACACTGTGTGGAATAGGAAATGTCTGTAAGAGATGATACATAATGGGGAAGCTACAGAATACGAATGCCAGATGGAGGATCCTCACAACATCATTAGAACAATGCATTGTTCATCCGACCAACAAGAATTCCAGGCAAGGCAGCCATCTTGGGCATACTACATAGGTTACAATGTGTGAGATAAACAATCCGGAATGGTTATGAAATACCAGCGACATCCCGAAGGTTCAACATCCCGACAGAGGCTCATAAGTATATTAACCCTCCCCTCTCCCTACCCTAACTCTCCCTTAGTGGTATCTAACCTCCCCCTGGTGGTGCCTAACCCTGACCTCCCCCAGTGGTGCCTAACCAAAACCTCCCCTACCTTCACCCTAAACCTAAGCCTCCCAGGGGTTGCCTAACCCTAACCCCCCTAGGTAGTGCCTACCTCTAACACCCCCTCCCCGGAACCTAGCCCTCCCAGGCTGTGCCTGACCCTAATTTCATCCTGGGGGTGCTTTAACCTAACCCTCCCCCCCTCCGCGGCTAACGCTAACCTATCCCCGCTTACCTTCATTCGGGAGGCCGACTGTTGGGATTTCAACGCCTATCTTAAATCCCAAATCAGGCTTTCGATGACAGGATTCCGACGGCCGGGATCCTGCCTGCCGGTGAAATTCACTACATCCCAAACAATACATGTAACTAAGACATATACGGGTAAATGAAAAGTGTCTAATACGATATGCACTGCATTGATAGTTCCACTGGTTGTTCATCCTGCCCATGAAAGTAAAGGCAGAGGCAGCCATCTCAGGAGCACTATATAGTTACAGTTGGCAGGATGTGCAATTAATAGAAGTATAACATGCAGTGGGGATTACAGGAAGAAAAATATAAAAAACACAGGAAATGGACCATGCTGTGGTGGTATGGATAGATAAGGAAAATAGTCAGCATATTGCAGAAAGTAGTAGATGTTAACAACAGAATAATAACAAAGATGACTCAAAAAAACATTAGTGAGGACAATTGTAATAACACATATGCACTGATGGGTAGAATTACCAGGGAAAGTAGGAGGAGGGTGGAGTAGAGGTGCAGTGCTGGAGAAATTTTAATTTAAGGTTAGAGAGCAGGTCAAAGTCGAAATCCAGATAACACTCCTGTTACAACTCTGACATGCTTAAGCTGCAGGCTTGAAGATGGCAGGCCAAGCATGTGTGTGCACGCCTTTAAGATGACGCACTTTTGTAGGAGATACTGGGTCACCTGGTACAGAGGAATATATTGTTTGAGCAATTTGTTCAGCAAGCTAATTAATGGAGGGGGATTTTGCAGGCACACATTTAGAAACTAACTTCCAAAACATTTTTCTTAAGGTGTGGAAAGTGTAGGCAGGCAGAAATTAAAGCTTTAGTTGCTGTACAACTTATTGCTTTATTTGACAATGACCAGCTTTACCTTTAAGCAGGGCAGGTGCAGGTTTCAAGGTGCCATAGGCCATGCTTCGCCCTACTATCATGCTCCCACATGACACAGTATTTAGGAGCAATGCCAGATTTATTAAAATTAGAGTTGAAAAACAAAGCTACTAAAATATTGAGGCTAAACACTGCTAGTGGCATATATGTGTGTTTCTGTAGCAATTAAATTGTAAGCTCCACTGAATAATGATCTCTGCAATTTAATATACAATACCTTGTGGAATGTTGTAATAAGTTTCCTGATTATCCCTGATCTTATTTATCATATATATATATATATATATATATATATATATATATATGTACATATTTTAGCAAGGAAGGTCCAGTTATGGTTGGACTTGACCATAAGAGAGATGTCAGCCGGGCTTTCCAAAGCAGGACACAGCTACCCCTGTGCACACCAACTTCTCTCACTCACGGATATAATGTACTAGAAAAGCAGCCCCCTTCTATCCCAAATTTCTTGCCACTGTCAGCACTGTACAAGTTGGAAGGTGAAGGACGCAACAATCACGCAGCTAATAATTGCACTATATATGGGAAGTGGCCAATGATGCTGTTACAGGACTGGTACATGTGATGATTTACCCCTATTCTCTCCAGAACCCAATCAATGAATTATATATTATTTTTATTTTCATTTCTTCATTCTCTTTTTCTTCCTTTGTTTGGTAAATTGGGGAGTGGACATATTACTACAATATGTCAAGGTTGGTTTTTGTGGACAAAATTACAGTTACATTTTAATTTTGGTTCAACCAGTCTTCAGAAACAAGAGCCTGTGAACCCTATCCTGAGCAAAAAGCCATTTGGCATAAATCTCTAGTAGGAACCAACTCGGCAAACCAAGTACAAAATCTCTCAACTTTCATGTCTGAGAAGCTTTCATCCTTGGAGGAGCCATCCTAGATATTGGTCTCTGTACCTGGATATGTAAAGGATGGTTCTGATTATTTTAATGCCACGAATACAAAATACATAATTGTTTACTCTTTAGAGAATTACACATTTAAATGGTATCCACCTGTTTTTTTTTTTTGCCACAACAAATGTCCCCATATTTGCTCCTTTTTATATCAGACATTTTGAATTCAAGTGGTGATGTATCAGACACTTTGGATGTTCTTTTGATAACTTTGATTTACAAGATAATTTCATCCTCACTCACCCAATTCGAATATTCAAAATATGAAGCTTGTTCTTGACACTTGATGAATAGCTGACACATGTATTATGCCTAATCACACTATTGATGGGATACTGAGACACGTGATGCATTAAGAGAATTGCAGTGGGATGTGACCTGCAGGGCTGCCTAATTCTTGCTGGATAGGAGAAGTACATGAGGATCTTGGTGCTTTGTTTGAAGTCTTCTAAACAAATTAAATATTTGCTCAGGTTGGTGACATCGAACACATTTTAAATAAAATACAAAAATTTAAGATGAAATGTAATAACTTTCCCTTTATTTCTGAGCATGTTGGAATGTGTTAAATTTGAAAGTCTGTATTTCTTTATTTGCTAGATCTGCTTGTGATTAAAGGAAATTAAGTATTTTCTCATACAGTATATATCTCAAACATATGAAAACATTTTTCCTTATTAATTTTGATTTTATTGTAAACAAAAAGCTTGCCTACATCTAAGTGCATTATTACATTACCTCTGTACTGCCTGCTAATATGTGCTAAAATAAAACTGTAAGCAAGCCATATAATGCACAGTATAGTAATAACATTTTCTTTATGACCTTTTGACAGGCCTCTTATAACATTTTCCTTTTTGGTTTACAAGGTTATTAAGAATGCATTAGAGGTTTAACAGATATATAAACCAGGTAATTTGAAGATATAATTTGGGGCCATTGTATAGTGCATGCCATCAGTGTGAAGAAATTAAAATAGAATTATTAGAATTTATACTGCAATATTAAAATGCTAGAACCTCTTACAGTGCAATTGTGGTTTAATTCTATAAATATTCATTGTCATTTATATAATTTGTTAGACTATATAAATGGCAAATTGTCTTAGAGAACAGCATTTCTTACCATTATCATTCCCTGCATTTTATCATATTTCCTTTCTCATGTTACTGGAGAAAAACATTGATGGATTAGAATAGCAAAAGCATTATAGAGCCAACAACTGACTAACAAGTATTAATTTCATTAATAGAGCAACCGCCTTCATTGATACAGGTGAATGGATTCAGCCTTTTCGCTATGTTGCTTTATGTTGTTGTAGCATTAAGAAAACAAGAACCCTTTCTCTTGGTTAACATATAGATGGAACATTTTTAAATAAGGTCATTGCCCTATGTGCTAGGCCACTTTATTTTATTCTAAAGCTTTTCCCCCTGTGGTGGCTCTCTATCAAAGCAATGTATAATGAGCTGGAACCAAATTTCTGTGAGGCAGGTTGGTGGGACAATTATTTTACTATAAAATATGAAAAAGTCGTACAAGTGTTTGAATCCAGACATTAGTCATGAAACGATTACCATCTAATGTCACTGCCTTTTCATTTAATGCTACTGTTGCTGCCTCCAGGTTATACAGAACGTCATTAGAACTCGGTGGGATAGATAGATGGATCATCATGATCCATTCCCTCAATGATTTTGTGGCTTGTATTGTTGGAAAATCACTCAGTTCTCTTCAACAGTAATATGAAGTCAGCCTAGGAATATTATGAAGGTTTTTTCCAAGGGAGACTAAAGTGTTAATAAATGAAAATTAGAAATTAGTTCTCTGTACCTTGCCATTCTTTAACACACTTATGGGTAGGGGTCATAAAACATAATTGGTAAAGTCATATTATGCAGCTTTGTATTACATTATTATTCATCCAAATTTTATTTTCCACATGTAATATTTATTATTACTATTATTATTATTATTATTATTATTTTCCTTTATTTATATGGCGCCACAAGGGTTCTGCAGTGCCTAACAAAGCACATAAACAACTGAGCAGAACAAGAGAACAGTGACTTACCGTACAAGACAATGCAGAACAAGTACATGATATATAATCACTGCTGCAATAGCGATCATAACACTCAAATAAGTAGCATGTGGCAAAAGTCAAGGATTAGGTGCCAAAAGTAATAGTAAGGGAAGAAAAAGCACATGTGGAAGAGGGTCCTGCTCGTGAGAGCTTACATTCTAAAGCAGGGATGGGGAACCTTTTTTCTACCGAGGGCCATTTTGATATGTAACATTATTCACGTTCCCGGTGCAGGCCATGCCTCCTCCATGTGAAGTCACATGGGGACGGGGCGACAATAGTCAGTGACTACAGCAATACCTGGAGCATCCTGAGGATGCTCCGGGGAGCTGTAAGGGCAGCAGTGTGACTGTCTGAAGCATCCTAAGGACGCTCCAGGCTGCACTGCTGCATAGATTCTGGCCGCAGGGTGCCATTATGAGGCTAGCAGAAAAAAAACTCGGAGGGCCAGACAAAATGATTCTGGGGGCCTTATTAGGCCCCCGGGCGTGAGGTTACCCATCCCTGTTCTAAAGGGTAGAGGACAATAAGCCAAAAGATACAAAGCATTTTATGAGCTTTCAGTGGTGGCTTTGAATGCCACCTGCATGGTTCTCCTAGTCCCACGTTATATGTTGTATAAATTCAAGTTAAAGAAAAATAATAAATAAGATATCAAGCAAAAATTACAAAAACATCCCCTTGCTGAAAAACGTATTTAGCATTTAGTTACAATTGACTCTGTAGGGTTTTGTAGTCTTGATCCAATACACACATTTTTTTTTTAAATAACTCTAAACTCCCTTTTCCAATTACTCTTCTTTTCTTGATTCACTGTAGTGAAAGCAATTAAGTACATTTCTAACCATTCAAATACAGGAAAAGTGTTGATAATTATCTTTCATATTTGTTTTGATATTTGTTTTTTTTAACTGTATTGCTTATTCCTTGATGTATTAAAAATAACTTATTTAGATTTTTCTTGGGTATATTTTTATTTTCATTATACTGTAATGGATATGAAGATAATAAGATATATTGGTGCATGCTTATTTATTTTAATTGGCATTTTTTTTTGACAATTTTAACTTTATTTTTAAAGTAAAAAAGGCATCACGTAATTCTGTTTTTGTACTACAAGTAAGGTCATACCTAGTGGTTCCAAAACAGCTGGAGAGCTTAAGCCTTCCCATCCCTAAATGATGTGGGGTACATAGAGTACTCTGGAAATGGAATTTAATTCTACCTCTATGCTCATAGTAACAACCACTTATCTGGCACTGAAGGGGAGCAGGTAGCATCCCCAACATTAATCCATTGCTGTTTCCACTTTCTCCACTGTCTCCAGATTTTAGTGCATAACTGTGGCTGGAGAATGAAACTCAGCTCTATGCTCCACTGCATCCATTCTGTTTGACCCTCCACCCACTATCCTTCCCCAACATTAGGCTGAATACCCTATTGAGCACGTACGTCCCACACTGCTCTATTGTTTTCTCACCATTTGCCCTGCTCATCACTAAAAGCCTGTGGGATTAATATTGCCACACATTGTAGTTTATAGCTGCTTAGTTCAGGCTTGTGATCTGATTCATAAATCCCACGATAACTAAAGAGGAATGATGAGTGACGTTGGTAAATGTCCCATCTTAGCATGATAACATTTTGTTTATTTCACAAAACAAAGACACAACTGTTTAACACCCCATGATAATGAGGACATAATGGTAAATACAGTGTGTTATCATTCAAGACAAGCAGCTGAGGGTAAAAGATGAACAAAACACTTAATATTTAATATTAACAATCAAATGGTAAAAGACAGTAATATAGCATGCAATAGCAAAATGGACAAAGATTAAAATAACAAATAAGTAACTGACAGAAAATTAGTGAGTCTGGGTGAATGGAGGACTCTGCTTGGCAGTGAGAGGATCCTCTCTGTTAGAAGGATTGATAGTGACAGTAAATTTATCAGTAAATTAACAGTCTATCACTTTTCACTAATCAGTATTCCCTGAAATAGAGAGTAAACCCATCCATGGGTTCCACAGTGTGGATAATTTACAGTTACAAACATTCTTCAGCATAACCTGTCTCAATCATAACGCCAGCACCAGCCAGGCTGGCGCAGCATGCTGCCCAAAAATAGATTGCAGCTGAGGCTAAGAACAAGTAGGCAGCTAACTCGCCTACTCCCCCTACAGGAATGTCTGGGAGAAGCATCCTGTATTGATAAATTTAGCTCTGGCGCTAATTTGAAACCAGTATATATAAAATTTATTTCATTTCCCAAAATAAATAGTGTCCAGATGGTTAAACTTTTCTTAAGAAGATTCTGAGAATAAAGTATATTCCAAACTGTAATTATTTTCAGGCTCAAAAGGCAGAGAATGTATTTATTGCTTCCTTTCCGTAAAACACAATCTTAATAAAACCAGTCATTATGGTCCTGGAGCTTTTGAAATATTCCTATTGGCATTCTATTGCAAAAAAAAAATGAAAACGTAAACTGTGAATGATTATATGCTTTTTTAGGATTAAAGTTTGGAAACGTTATCCCTACATACAGGTTGCTATATTTTGGTTTCAAATCAGCACTAGATCTAAATGTTATCTATGCATTTGCTTAAGGAGGTCTTTGGCGCCAGCCACTCATACTGGTTTACAAGCTTCCTGTGAGACTTCCCCGGTGAAATTAGCAGTCTGGTGCCTTCATGGATCTGCCCAATGTAGCAAGAAATGTAGAGAGCAGGTAAGAAGTAATTTACTGCGCCACACTCTCTGCCTCCTTCCTTCACCTGCCCATCAAATAAAGGGCAAGCACAAATTAAGCAAAATAAACTTAACACAATCGCAGTACAGTAGGCCACAATGAGATATATAACCAACTACTAGCCTAAGAAAAATTGCACAGATATTGTTATGATCATTAATATAAATAACAACTATGGTACTCCAAATATGTGTCAGGTAATTATTCCTTTTCTTCTAAGTTTCTTATACATGCCTATAACCCAGGACAGTGGAAAGGGCAGGGAGTAGGAATGGGGCATCAGCCGAAGCCGGTAAGAGCATAAAAACAAAGTTCATGCTCTGTAGGAAAATGAGAAACAATATACTTTTACTGTAATATACTCTGAAACATTTTCCTTCCTGAGCAACCCATATATTTGCCTGATAGCCAACCTCCCAGAGTTTTCATCTCATTGTCTGTGCACTAATATTCCTCTCATTTGCTGTCTGTGCACTAATAGTTAAGCCCTACTGACAGCCCAAGTATTCTCAGCGCACTGTGCACCACACAGTAAAGCTGAGTCCTCTTAGCTTGCCTACCAGAGCCTCATTCCTAGACTGCCCTAGCACTGAATCAAGAGCTATGATAGGCTATTTTTGAAGTTCTAGGACAGGGGTGGGGAACCTTTTTTCTGCCGAGGGCCATTTTGATATATATAACATTATTCGTGGGCCCAGTCCAGATGACGCCACCTCCATGTGACATCACATAAGGGTGGGGCCACAATCAATGGTGATTACAGCAATGCCCGGAACATCCTGAGGATGCTCTGGGGAGCTATAAGGGCAGCAGTGTGACCATCTGAAGTGTCCTTAGGATGCTCCAGGCAGCACTGCTGCATAGATTCTGGCTGCATGGTGTCATTCTAGGCACCCTGCTAGCCAGATGAGGCTAGCAGAGAAAGGCTCTGAGGGCCAGACCAAATGATTTTGAGGGCCTTATAAGGCCCCCGGGACTGAGGTTCCCCATCCCTGTTCTAGGAGGTAGTCAGATACGTGAGACTTATGCTGCATACACATGGTGCAATTAAACAGGACGATATGAACGATAACGATATAGTTAAATCATTATTGTTCATATCGTCCTGTTTTTAGCCCCCTCAAATGACCAAACGATGGTCGATGCTCTGGCACGAATGGCCTGACTCGGATCTGAAATCGAGGTAAAACGTCATCATCCCGCCTTCCGGGTCTCGCGGGTTTTGGATCCTATATAAGGTACCCGCGTCGGCGCCATTTTCTCACTCGGCTGTGGACAGTGAAGAGGGAGGGTGGGAGTTAGGGCTGGCTGGGCTGTGTAGTGTAGTGCAGAGTAGTGTTGTGCTGTGCTGTGCTGCGCTGTGCTGCTGTTGTCCATAGGGGCTGTGTCCACTACTTCAAAGTCCATAGGGGCTGGCTGCACTGTGTTGTGCAGTCAGTTGTCAATAGGGGCTGTGTCCACTCCAAAGTCCTGTGCAGTGTCCCAGTCCTAAAGGGGTGCTGTAGTGTTGTCCAGGGGGTGCTCTGTCCGTCAGGGGTGCTCCCCCCAAGTGCTAAAAAAAAAAAAAAATTTCTGTGTTTGTGAATTGTGTGCACTGTGGCTGCACGTGCATCAACAAAGGAGCAGCGCCAAGCGTGCGCCTGTGTCCCATTAGTAAAGGGCCGGCTGGCTTGTCCGTTAACGGGTGCTGTAACCCCCAAAGTACACTCCAAACAAAAAAAATATATATTTTCTGTGTTTGTGAATTGTGTGCGCAGTAGCCGCACGTGCATCAACAAAGTAGTGCCAAGCGTGCGCCTGTGTCATAAGTAAAGGGCCGGCTGGCTTAACCGTTAAAGGGTGCTGTAACCCCCAAAGTACACTCCAAACCAGATAAAAAAATATTTTCTGTGTTTGTGAATTGTGTGCGCAGTAGCCGCACGTGCATCAACAAAGTAGTGCCAAGCGTGCGCCTGTGTCATAAGTAAAGGGCCGGCTGGCTTGACCGTTAAAGGGTGCTGCAACCCCCAAAGTACACTCCAAACCAAATAAAAAAATATTTTCTGTCTTTGTGAATTGTGTGGGCTGTAACCGCACTTGCATCCTCAAAGCAGCAGCGACAAGCATGCGTCTGTCTGTTAAAGGGTGGTGTAACCCTCAAAGTGCGCTCCACAAACAATAAAAAAATTCTTCTTTCTTTTTCTGTCTTTGTGAAATGTGTGGGCTGTAGCCGCACCTGCATCCTTAAAGCAGCAGCGACAAGCGTGCGTCTGTCTGTTAAAGGGTGGTGTAACCCTCAAAGTGCGCTCCACAAACAATAAAAAAATTCTTCTTTTTTTTACCTGAGTTGCCCCCCATCCAGTGTGCACTCCGAAAGAGTGTTTAGTGCAGCCAAGAACCTTGTCAGCGAAAGGCGTAGGAGGTTGCTTCCACAAAATGTGGATAAGATGATGTTCATAAAATGAATTATCAACTCTTCCAGGGAGACCAGCCTCCAGAACGTACAGAGGGACCTGTGGTTGTGGATTCCAGCGGGGACGAATTAATACTCTGTGAGGATGAGGATGTACACAACACTGAAGAGGGTGAGGAATCGGTGGATGAGGAGGATGAGGACGACATCTTGCCTCCGTAGAGCCAGTTTGTGCAGGGACAGATTAATTGCCAGCTTGTTTTGTGGGGGCCCAAACGAACCAATCATTTCAGCCACAGTCGTGTGGCAGACCCTGGCGCTGAAATGTTTGGTTTGTTAAAGTATGCATGTCCTGTTTATACAACATAAGGGTGGGTGGGAGGGCCAAAGGATAATTCCACCTTGCACCTCTTTTTTTTTTCTTTGCGGTATGTACTGTTTGGGGCCTAGTTTTTCAAACTGCCATCCTGTCTGCCACTGCAGTGTCACTCCTAGATGGACCACGTGTTTGTGCCGCCCACTCATATCTCTTAGCATAGTCATCCAGCTACCTCGGTGCAACCTTTTGGATATAAAAACACTATTGTGAGGTGTGAGGTGTTCAGAATAGACTGAAAATGAGTGGAAATTAAGGTTATTGAGGTTAATAATAGCATAGGAGCAGAAAAACACACAAATTCTGTGATTTTAGCTGTTTTTATGCTTTTTTAAAAAAATAATACAGATCCAAAACACAAAACCCAGAACCCAAAACACGGAAGGGTGGTTTTGGCAAAACCAATCCAGATCCAAAACACGAAGAAAGATCCAGGTCCAAAACCAAAACACAAAACACGAAAAGTGGCCGGTGCACACCCCTAGTTGATATAGATATCGCCCATCACCCATGCATGCACGCCAACATGGTCGATATCAACCATGTTAGCCTATTTACTATAGGGGCCTGCGATCATTGATCGCGGGTCGTTATAGTAGTTGGGGGGGTTACTGCATGTGCTGGATGTTCGATCCAGCACATGCAGGACGATCAGACAATGATCATCTGATCGTTGTTTGATCGTTAAGTCGCTATGTGTATATGGAGCTTAAGTACTGGGATGCAGACTGTCAGCTATGTACAGCAAACTGACAGCTTGCTTCCAGGCACTGGAGCACAATCTATGTAGTGAAAACAGACATTCTGATAAGAATACTTTTAGTTTGCTGATTCTCCTGCCACTCAAAATTGCTGCCTGACTAACATAGCATCATGGCAGGCAGGCTCTCAATATGATTCATTGGGCAATGAATGAATCACTAATACTAGTTCTTTATAAAATATATCCACTGCTGTAAAATTTAACCTGAATCTCATTTATTTCTCTCAGTCTAAGAGGGTATGCATAATGTTGATTCATATTTATTGTACAGTATTAACCTTTTAATAAAAGGCAAAATAAGACCTACATAAAAATACGACTGCTGAATGAATTCTGTTTTGACAGCACATCTAAAATGTTTTATTTTATGTTTGTGAAAAGATCCATGGAAATATGTTTGTTACAGATATACTGTCATAATATAAAATGTGCTAGAAGTATAACAATGGCTTTTTACCATCAATCGCTAATCAAAATTCATTTTAAAAACTAACTGTTAAATAGACACATTTTTAAAGCGTTTATAGTTCATAATTATAAACAAAATGTAGCAAAAAAGAAAAGAAAAAGGAAATTGACTGTGTGTGCCAACAGATCCACTGACGATTTTTGAAGTCATCAATTTGGCTGTAAACAACCCAAATTTGCCATCCTGCAGCCTCCTAGCAATATTTAGGAATTTACCTTACCCATAAAGGATAATTACATATTTGTGCCTTAGTAGGAAGGAACCCCCTAACTATATGCTGTGGGAACAATGGAATAAATTGCCAAAGCAAAGCTTATTCTTTACGTTCTACCACAATTTAAGTAATGACATTTAAAACATATCTTACCTGGTTGGCTTACTCAAATTTGAAAACAGCTTTTATAAAGTAGAATGATTTATTGAAGCACATTCATTTCTAATAATAGCCAACATTCTCATAAGTAATAGGAAACAGGCTTTCACCTAAAAATGTGTAATTTCTATAGTACACACCAGTTGCAAGGAAAACATCTGTTACCATTTTACCGTAATGTACAGATGGTGCATATTTATTTAAAACAAACTATATTTGACTACCAATTGCATAAATAAGTATATGGGCACAGGACATTAACCTGGCACCAAAATGAGGGCCCATGCACTATAAAAGTGAAAACCTTCTCCAGGAATAAAACAAGAAAACAAGAAGGACTTTGGTTTAATATAAATGGTGAAGGACAGGCTGGTTTCCGGCAGTTGGCAGTTAAGATTTGTACATTGACTAGATCATATTTGACGTATCCACCTACCATTCTTACTCCTCTTTGCAACTGCACCACATCAGTGGTGTCTGCACAGAAATGTCATTTGCCAGTGGCTATTCTAATATTGAATGCTGTGATAATGCTTCTGCCAGCAGTCACACAAACATTTACCATTACCAGTTACAATTGTTATTTTACTACCTTATGTGTTAATTGTTCTCTATACCTCTTAGATTGCAAGCACACTTAGGCAAGCAAGGTCATCTTTTAATGTCATTCAGTGTTATGTACTTGTATCATGAATCGCTTGGTTCCCTTAATCTACAGAAATGTGTAAGAGTTTCACACTTTAAAAAATAAATAAGAATTATAATAAGAATAGTAATGACAGGATCCTTTTTATGCCATGTAACACTAGATTATGCTGTATAATGGAAAAAAAACATACTTTATTTGCATAAAATACTCATTGCACTGTTATATTATTCATATGTTATTGGAAGATTAAATAATTATTAAAATCACAAACGTAATTAATGTTTGCCATCAAATAAAACTGGATTTCTGGCTCTGAAAAGTAATAGTTCCATCTGTAGAATGTTTTATCATTGTCACTAGCCACATGTCTTTACTCCCAACGCACACAAAGCATAGTAGTCACTTTGTTTACACCACATATAGGTATTACACAGAGCACACATGCCTGTAAACATCAACTTGAGAGCATGTTTCAAGTCATTTATTCTGCAGTAATTACATTAAGCAAACTATTAATTTGAATAAAGTGTACTTCATTATTACAAGCTCCAAATTCAATTCCCACTAATCCAGGCCACCTGCTGACTCAATTTTCAATCTGTCCGAGAATCAGAAAAGCCTCCTGAGAGTCCAACATATTTCATCTCTAATTAAGGGTTAATGCTGCTGCCTATTAATTACACACTTGCATTTAAAAGATTGCCAACTTTCTAGATGTTACTGCTGCATAGTAAAGATATAATACTTAGACAATGTACTAAGGATTACAGTTTAACTCATGATATGCCAGAGGTCTAAAATTAAATATAGGCCATGAAAGATGAGATTCTAGCTAACGCCAGGACATTACAGATATACAGTATTTTACTAGTAAAAACATAATACAGTAGGTACACTCTACAGTGTGATCTATATATGTATCTGACCCTTTATAAATGCTGCCACACCACCACCATAGGGTTATACATAATATTAATACATAGCACCACTGCATGACGTGTCATCTTGTCAGGAAAAAGGAGCAGGTATGCAGCCATTCACACATAAACAAGCCATGAGATGTGAGTAAAGGATTTTATTTTAAATCAAATTTTTTTTTAGTGATTTTCAATAGTGAAGACAGACAGAAAACAGAAGAACCCCAACATAGCCCAAAAAGGTCATAAGCCTCCGCATAGGAAATGTTATTGCTGCTGCAACAATAAAGATGCATCACCAGGTATTTACAATGCAGGGCAAGTATAGTAGTACATTGAGATAACCAGCAATTAAATAATTACAGTATATACTAATCTTGAACTAAGGCAATAAAACAATTATCACAATGTCCAAAACAGAGAAGGTGACAGAATGATTGTACACAATACAAACTACCGCAAGGAATGAGCAAGTGTCCAAAATGTCTGTCTTGCTGGTTGCTCCATCCACCTCTGAGGTATCTTTCCTACTAGTGACCAACCCATTATGAAATTGATTCTAGGATTTCCATATCCAGTCATATTTGAACACAGAATTGCACTTAGTATGCATGAACCGTTTGTGCCCCACATTGTCATCATTAAAGGACACCATTCTTGGAAAGTGAGACCCATGGTGGTCAGCAAAGCTGTGGCTGCACAGATTCTAGCTGACGCCAGGACATTAAAGATGTACTGACTAGTTATCCTTCTCAATTTATCTAAAAGGTCTAGACAAAAAATTCACTTTTCAGAGGGCAAGAGGGGAGTTTTACTACCTGTTCTAGTTAACCAGCATGTGGCTTTCTTAAATAACAGGCTAATAACAGGGCATTTCCACAAAACCCTGCAAAAGGTTTTCTGTGAATTCCCACACTTTGGGCAGTATTCACAACCCCTGGCTACAAATTTGCACAGGATCTGTGTGGTAAGGTAAATATTAACCTACATTTATTGAAATCTAATAGATGAAGTGGCTGTTATAGGACTCCTCAACACCAAGATCCAATCATTATCCTTCAGGGGACTGATAACCGTCCCCACTTCCTGCTAAGTTCTCCCACCATATTCCCAGAGTACTTAGTAAGAAAGTACTAATATATCATGGTCACTAGTAATCTGTAACTATAATTGTAACTGTAAGCCATAGTTGAAGTTAGTAGTAAAGGATTTTAAGCCAACTAAGTACACAAGGCCTACAGTATCCCAACTCACTCTATTGTCACTCACAGGAAGGGCCACTCCCTGTGCTTGAAAGCTTTAGCAACACCCAAGATAGAGACTACTACTGCAGTGGCCTCTTCACCATGAGGCACCTGGAGATGGGTATACTATCACTAAAGATTCACCATAGAGGACTGTCCAGGCAAAGAGCCCAACTGATCTGGGTGGATATTGAACATGATAACCTGATTCAGTGAATTGCTAGAATTTTGACACCTGTTGAGAATGAAGATCTAGGATGGTAAGAGTCAGAGAACAAGGGCTTCTTCCTAGGCTTAGGTAATACAATAATTAGTGCCTTAGACATAGACTGCAGAAGTGTATTTACTGCACACAGACTATATAAAGTATTAAGCAGTTTGGATGTGTAAGACTGTCAGAGAAATTGCAGGGAACACTGCATTAGCATATTCTGCCCTTACAATATATGCCAGGCAGATACCATTACTATCCATGTGAGTGTATTGGGAGTGTTTGGCGAAGCGGCCCTTGAATTGTCAAGAGTTATCTAAAAGGTAGGTCTACTCAAGAGCCGACAAAGACTGTGTAGTCTCTTTAAAAGATCATTTAGATCCTATTAATGATCCTTCACTATTTTAAATATTTATATATTTCTTATTAAACAAGAAGTACATATGGAAGCATGATCCATTTGTACTTCTTGATGTGAAAGACGGTTTTCACTCAGGTACACATGTTACACAGGGACAGGTAATATAAAATGTTACAGGTTTCATATTTGCTACCTTATGCAGATCAGGATCAGACGTAAAATCTCACACACCTGAGTTCTGTATAACCTGTTGTATTAAATGATTGTAGAATGTGAGGATGATTTGGTTTACTTTGGAATCTTTTGTAGAAACCTCTTCTTCTACAACTAGCACATTGCTCATTTGCTTGTGATCCTTTGCTGCTAGATCCAGAGAATCTGAACATTTCTTTTCTATACAGATCTAATAACCTGATGAAGAATAATGTAAAAAGGGATGCCACAAACATGAACTTGTTACTATGACCTATAGGAGCTCCAAGGTGTAATCTGAGGTTTGTAGAAACCTTATCTTCTACAACTAATATATTGCTCGTTACTTACTAATCATTTGTCTGCTAAATTCCTGCTTACAGGATGAATATTTAACACACACTTATTTGTTTATTTTTTTTTACATTAAAATGCCTATGCTTATGTTATATACAATGTAAACATTATAATTAGTAATGCTCCACTGGCCATCTTTAAATAAGAAATCTCTAGTGTCTACAAATAAACCTTTCCACTACTATCATGCATATTGATCACTTAAATAAAATAAAAAAAAATTACACAAACCACAAAAGGACTGCCAATGCTACAAAATATATATTTTGGTAAAGTGCTGTTGACAGGCACAGTATATAAGATGCAATTTTTATGACTCAAAGCCCTGAGAGAGGAAGTGCAGAGAATGTATTTGACAAGAGACACAAATCCATAAATATCCTGCAAAACTTAAGATTCCTAAAGTCATTAGACAATGGAAAAAATAATGTGAATTTGAAATACTGCTAAAAATATGTCTTGCAGTAGTCCAGTTAGTACCTGGGTAACATGACATATCGTGTCTCAGGAATTCCTACCAGGTCATGTTGTACCAAGGAGGTAACTTATTTACTACGAAAAGATCACTAATAGGATGGAATATGAAATTAATATAAAAATTAAATTACAGTACTATTTATACAATATGAAGTACACAGGTAACCTTAATAAGTATTTTCTTATTCAAAATTAAATCACAAAGCATATACTATGTTAATTATTTGTTTCTTTCTTTTCTTCTTCAGCTATTTGTAATGGTTATTATTCATTTGCAAGCCTATTATTTCCAGCTGATAGAAGTGGCATCAATTAGCAGAGGACAGAAAGAAGAACCATCAAGACTTATTCATGCTAAGGTTAGATTGACAGATTTACACTTCATTGAACCTAAAAATCAGAAAACAATACAGAACAACTTCTAAAAATCCAGCAGGATCTTCCTTTCACACAAGTAGTTTGATTTGTTGCTTGATTATTAAGCCAGATCATCTGTGTTAGTTTGGCACACACATACGCATTTATACGAGTGCATCATTACTAGAAATGAATGGCACTAACGGTCTGTAACAGCCAATCACACCACTTGTCTAAAATTGGCTCCATCTGTAGCT
This sequence comes from Taudactylus pleione, assembly GCA_031769625.1. Lineage (NCBI taxonomy): Eukaryota > Metazoa > Chordata > Amphibia > Anura > Myobatrachidae > Taudactylus > Taudactylus pleione. Next base: position 11,391,934 of record JAUIMM010000281.1, on the reverse strand, counting down.
TTATGTTTAGGCAGAGTCTAGAGAATGATATATCTCACGTCTTCTCTTATGTCCTATACATGTGACTAATGTGTTCAAATTGCACTCTCAGATTTTAGATTTGTGTGTGAGAAAGGACTAGGTCTACCACAATTTATTAATTGGAATATCTTATTTAAAACATATGACTTTTGCTTTGTAAATTACCTCCTATTATAAGACTTCTTGGATAGCTCAATCAGTACAGTTATATTTTCCTAGAGGAGAAATCTTATTGGTAGAGAATTGTAAAAAAAAAAAATTATATATTTTTTTTTATAAAGTCTGTTTATTGAACAGCAAAAGGTTTACAACAATGTAATCACAGAATTGTATAAACCAAAAGCATACAACAATCATCAGAACTGCATTACAATTCCGAAATAAAACTATCATAAGAAAGTTGATGTGTGTTTCATTTTCTTATTTTATTTTGAATTACAGTATCAAGAACTTTGAGGGCGCTGGGAGATACCCGGCATTATCCCATTTGAAAATCATTTAACGAAATAACAATATTAGGATTCCACTGCGCAAAAGGAACCCAACTATAAAAATGTAAGGATTTAATCAACAGTTCACTTTAATGAAATAATGAGACGTTTAAAAACAAAATTCATATTATTATTCCAACCAGTGGCAAATGCAGGATTTCTAGAGGGGGGGGTTTCCAAATGCTTGATTTTAGAGTGAGAGTAGCCAGTCCATGAAGAAGGCATAATTAGTACTTATCCAGCTTCAATGTGCATCATACAAGGTGTATTGTGCATCATAATTCCAGTATATGCAGGATCAGCGATCATAGTAAGTCATTATGTGTGGAAGTAGGGCCATCCTGCCTCAGCTGAATGTTTTTATTTCAGATGTGGGCACTATTCCAGAGCATTGGAGCAGGTCTGACGGAGCAGCAGAAGAACCTAGCACTTCCTGGACATATATGTACATATTGGTCTACTTATGCACTGGATATAGTATTATAATACAGTAATATTATTTAACCCTATTGATGGTCTACAGCAGTACACCTCTAAAAGTGCATGTTTTCCAGATCTCCTAGTTGGTGCACAGGTGTATTTATTACTGGCTGACACATGTTAAAACATCCACAGGTATTACTAATTATTTAATTTGTGATACTGAGAAAAACATGCAGCGCTAGTAAAATTCTAGTATATTAATATTTATTTTGTGGTCATGGTATGGGCTGGGTAGGGGGGTTTCCAGACAACCAGATTCCAACCCACTTATTTACTGGAACTTTATTTAGATTGGTCTCTCTAGCAACATTGTAGTCAGTGCAGATAGTAGTTATTTGGATTCCTGAAAGGTAATCTGAATTCAGCACATTTGTTAGAATAAATTAATCAATCCTGACTCTGATTATAGAATTTGCCATAGCATGATCACCAAACCCTCATTTTATACAAAAAAGGGATTTATGTGGATCACACCCTGACTATTGTTTGAGTGTGTTCAGTATATTAATTTAATTGTTATTGACTATTACTCCATAACGTGTGACTAGTGCATTTTAAAAATGTTCTGTGTTCTTTGTCGCACAATGCTCCAATATGAGTATTTGGTCCACTCACTAGCCAAACATGTTCTGCCACTTCTTGTGACCTAACTGCTAGATGGATAGAAGCACACATGTTAACTCTAATGTGGCAGAAGTGTCTAGAAAAGCTCACTAGTTTATATCTGTCGATTTCCCCTTTGAAATGTTATCTTCTAAAGAAGATCTCCAGTATGAGCTCTGAATTGTTTGAGGGATCTTGTACTAGAGACCATTAAACTGACAATAGTTTCAGATTGTCCTAAAAAGGCACCTTCAAGTTTTATTGTTGTGTTTTTATTAGGAACACAATTGAACTGTTTGGCATCTCTGCTTTTTACATTTGTTTTATTACTTTCCCTACCTCTTTGGTCTTCATTAGTTAATTTGATTTTATGTTCATGTTTATTGGAAAACTATATGTATTGTAAAGCCTTGCACAGGGATTATGTTTGTTAAAGAACAATTGTTGAGAAAACCTTGAAACATGTACACTGTATAGTCCCGAAAACTCCTGCTAATAGTTCAATTCTTGAAACACCTAAATGGTCAGCAATGACCCATATAAAACCTTTGCTCAGCTAATTGAACCTTGGTCTTTATCATGTCCTCTTACTCGCTAACATTACTTTGCACTCTGCTCCACCAGGTGAACTAGAGGTAAATAAGAATGACAGTCTTTAAAGAATGAAATAGCAAGACAACTCTTGGTGTATGGGCTAATAAGGGCTCTATGACTTTTCTAATCCATTGGAACCTGTTCAGTAACTGCTGGAGCAATTAAAGTCAAAGTGATTTATTATCGATGATATGATGACAGCTTATTGATTTTGTCACATGGCGAAGTCTTTCATTGGCTCATCTGCTCCTTCAGCTGAGGGAAGGGGTTTGAGTTTAGAAAAATGTAAACAAACCTGCTGCTATTTATATAGTAATATAAGTGGGTAAGTGGGGTTTTGTATCACATTACTATTTACAGACAAAGCAAAGATTACTGCAGTGAAAGGGACACAATGGTTAACAGTATGTGGAGAATCCATGTTACGCTGACAGATCTGTGCTTGGTTAGCTGCAAATATCTTGGAATACTCAAATTAAATACAAAAATATTCTGTGCACCTGTGCGTGGTTTTCTGCAATCTATTCTGCTCCACATGCTGTAGATCACTCAGAAGTGGAAACAAAGTTTGTTCCAATTTATCTGAAATGTCCAAACTAAATAAACTCTGAATAATTCCATTGCAAACTTGTTAAATTCCCTACAATAAGTACAGGATCAACCACTTTCCAGCTTCTCTTATCAACTGTACTAAAGTGGTTATAGACATGTTAACGTAGAGAATGTTAAGTACAGTATCATAAAGAAACAGGGGATAAGAAATAGATGCAGCCACATATACCTTGTAGTGTACAGTAAATTATATTTAAAAAAAAACAACAACATTTACTTTTAACACCAATATTGCCTTCAACTCTAATACATATGAATGGCGTAATCCATGATTATACCGGACTTACAATTATGTTTCTATAATTCTCCTATGTAAGTAAGTAAGTAAAAGGAATAGTGCAAGTCACTAAAGGTGAAATCCTTTGTAGACCATCACAGCCCAGATAAAGCTTTAATACCACTGTGTTTTTTCTGTCGCTGTCAGATTATACCTTATCTGTTCCACAAACTTATAATAAGTCGCATATCTTTAAATGGAATGAATAACATTGTGGAAAATCACCAAGATGTCATGTGAGGAGCTGGGATAATGCCATTGTCTTGTGTGAGGGTTAAGTACAAATATGGGCTTCTTTTGAAAGAAAAGTAATGAGCTGTCTGGTCCTCCTTCACTTGAAGGCCACTCACAAAGTGACGTACAGTAAGGACTATTTATAGACTTTCTAGAACAAAAACTTCTAAAGGTGAGAAATACTCTTGACCTTGAATTTCCAAAAGGTACCATCTGACAGGACAGTGAAGTTGAATAAAAAGATACATTATTTGTGCCCTATTTTATACTTCGGATGCTGCATCACAAAGATGGGGAGAGAAATATGACAGAGGTGACGCAGACATGATGTTAATGTAGATTAATGACACAAGGTGATTCCTGGATTTACAGCTGAAAATGATTAATGGCCTGCATGTGTCGGCTTATGAAAAAAAATCCTTGCATGTTGTCATAAGCTTTGCAGCACGTTTGATTTTGATCTGGATTTTTTTTAGTGTCCCCTATACTTCAGGATTACATAGATTTAAACCTGGAAACTAACCCTCTACATCTGTTAAGGCAAATTCATTTTATGATAGAATTTAACTATACCTCTGGTGACAAGTGCGTACAAGCTGCTGGCACATATTAGTAGCTACAGTAATAGAGAACACAGCACTCAGTAGGGATTAGCAGCCACTTTGTTTTATCTGTAGAGATTCTTCCTTGGCACTTCTGTCTCTCTATCATGGAACATACCCACTTTTACACAGCTCATAATTGAAAGTAAAATCAGAGTTTGCATAAGGTCATTGTCTTTACTCTGTAATCGTCAGCATGCATTGTGTTTCTTATAAACAGTGGCAATCTAAATGCATCTTCCAAGTTCTCCATCTGGCTAATTGAAAGCGTATGAAATGGTTCGATCTGCAACAAAAGATAAATATGACCACAAGAATGGAAGCCAAAGGCATTTACTAGAATATGTGTGATGACTCTTCTGAATTTACTTGTTAAACAAATGCAAATTATTTCCATTAAAATAAGGTTATTAGCACCTCACTTCAGAGCAATCAAGTAGAAAGTCTGTTTGCTTATGTGAATATTTTTTATTGTTATGTGCATACACATACTAACACCCTCTTCTGTTCTACCTACAGCAGAGCTCGGCACACAGATTGGGTAAATGCTTTTTTTTTTTTTTATTATTCTCATTTCGCAAAGTGTTGTATTTTTTTTTAATTTATGCTCTGTCTGCTTGCAGAACCAATTGATCTGCTAAACCGTTCAGAGTAACATGCAATCTGCAGTAATTCTTTCATCTGTGCAAAATAGGTATTACATAATTTTTGCAGTTCTTAATGAGGTTGGCACATAAGCGTAAATCCCTGAGATTGAATATGTTAAATAGATGAACAATATAGGTGTCATTTACAAAGAGTGAAACTGTTGTTTTTTTTAGACTGATATAATTAAAAGTTGAAACTTTGATGGAAATATTGGGGAGGGAATTTAATCCTTAATTTAACCCTATTTATTGCTCAAAGGGCAGCTGTTGCCTTATCTGACAAGCTATGGCCTGCTTAACCAACTTGGCTGCCACAGCAGTTGCAGCTTATTCATCAACTCAAGTCATGCATACTTGTCATTGTCTTCAATTCTAATGACTAGCAATATATTTCTGGACCAACACCCAGCACACAAAGCCTTATGTGATAAAATTTAAAGCGACACTCACATAAAGTGTGGTTTTACAGGTAAATATAGACCCCAGACTTTTTACAAGTAGAAGTGCCTCCAGAACCCTTGCACAGCTGTAATAATTTGGTGGAAAGTACCCCTAAATGACCAAACCTAATGTGTTCTCTTCTTTAAAACAAGTTGAATAACCTATACTTGTTTTGTTTAGGTTCCCATTACATTCATAAAAATAAAGACTTAGTTCTGAATTTGAAAGTCAGAGATATGAAAAAAAACCTTTAAGCAGTGACACGGATAGCCACAACTGCAGCAGCACAAAACCAATAACTTCTTTTACCAACACTTCATTCTGGTGTGATAAGAGGTGGCCTGACACTGCTACTTAAACCTCCATCAATTAAGCTTCCATGGTCAGCAAGGATGTACATACCCCTGGGACACTGTAGCTCCTATTTTATTTATATATATATTTTAAGTGGCAAGGTATATTTTTTACATAAGTGTGCATGGACCTTTATTTTAAAATTAAAATAAGTATTATGTAGCTTTTAGGATTAGGCTCTGTGTTAATTTAGGGTTTGGAAACACTAAACTCACCAAAACCGACCAAATGAAAGTGTGACAGTTGGACATATGCTTGTCTGCATATATCTAGCTTGTTTTCGGACAGGGTACTGTATGCTCCAGAACTAAGGGGGTATGTACTAAACCTTGGAGAGAGATGAAGGGGAGATAAAGTACCAACCAATTAGCTCCTAAGGTTGGGTACACACTATGTGATCCATTGCACGATTTATCATTCTGATGTGGATCGGAACGATATATTGTGCGGATTGTATAGCGTGTACTCCCAATCATGCGTGCTGCAGAGCAGATGGGATGATGCAATGAATGATGCTATTTAGCATGGAACATCGCGTTGTCCTCCACTGCATCATGCAGTGTGTACAGACAGTGTGATGTATAACTGCATAGCTTCTTCCCGTCACTCGGTACACACATCGTGTAGTGTGTACCCAGCATTACTGTAACTTTACAGGCTGTGTTTGAATAATTACACTTAGGGGTTGATTGGTTGTACTCTCTGTTCATCCACTTTATCTGTATCCAAGGCTTAGTACATTGGGCCTAATTCAGACCCGCTCGCAAGCGCTATGTGCTCCCGAGCGGGTCGATGTTTGGCCACTGCACATGCGCACGCCGGTGCCGGCTCCGATGTGCAAATACGTGAGACCAGGCTAGAGATGGGCGCTCCGTCGCTCCGGGCCTCGCACCAAAAGGGGGCGGCTGTCGATTTTGATCCACAGCTCGCACCGTTTTGGAGGCGGGCGGGGGGGTGGCTGGCCAAACGGAGGAGTTCCCGACTGAACACCTGCCGTTTGGGGGCTGCCCCACTGACATCACGAGTGATGTCAGTGGTGAGCTTCTGGCTCTATTAAGAGCCAGAAGCTCACTGGGGCTTGCGGGAGCAAGATCCTACCGCAAAGGGTCTCGTCGCAAGCCCCGATGGTCGCGATGGTCGACACCATCGTGACCATCACCTGGCCACTTGCAATAGCTGTGGGTGGACACCCACAGCTATCGAGCGGCCCGGAGGCTGCACCAAAAAAAAAAATGCCCTGATTCAGAGTGAGCGCTCTTTCAGAGCGTCCGGCTCTGAATCAGGCCCATAGACCCGTAATTGTTAATACTAGTGATGAGCGGTTCATATGTGGCTAAGATCTTCCCACCAAGTTCCAATCTCAGGGCCTGATTCAGCAGTGCACGCAAGAGAGGCAGGCAAGAGGATGACCTGAGAGACATAGGGGAGGGGATGAGTTTGAAATACACAAGGGAGGGAATGAGGCTGAGAGACACGGGATGGGATGAAGCTCAGAGACATAGGGGAGAGGATGAGGCTGAAAGGCACAGGGTATGTGAAGAAGCTGAGAAACACAGGGGAGGAGATGAGGCCAAGAGACACAGGGGAGGGGATGAGGCTGAGAGACACAGGGGAAGGGATAAGGCTGAAATAAACAGGGGATGGGATGAGGTTGAGAGAAACATAGGAGGGAATGAGGCTGAGGGACACAGGGGAGATGAGTGAATAGCTGTATATTTAGAGTGGGGGGGTGAGGCTGGAGACACATAGGAGGGATGATGCCAGGCATACAGGAATAGTGCTGGAGAAACATGTAGGGATGGTACTGGAGAGACATGATAATGATGGTGCTGGAGAGAGAGGTGTTGTGGCTGGAGTAACACAGGTGAGAATTGTGCTGGAGAGACACGGGGAAAAGACTGAAAGATAAAGGTGGGGATGAGGCTGGAGAGACACAGGAGGGATGGGCCAATGGCCAACAAGCCTCTACCTACTGGGTAGGGATGATGGGCCCCAAAACATAAGTGTCCCTGGTGCCAAGATTTTAATTGCCAGTCCTGTTGCTAGCACACACAGGGCCAGATGTAATAGGGTGAGAGTTTAGAAAATGTGAGAGTTTAGCAGTAAAACTCTCACACTAATACATTGATTGAGTTGCATTTTCAAAACAGGAAAAATTAGTTTAAATCTTGAGAATTTTTTGAGTCTGAAAAACATGTGAGTTTTCATATTCTGTGACTTTATTACATTGGCTGAGTTTAAAAATGTGAGAGTTTTTCTCTCACATTTTCTAAACTCTCACCCGATTACATTTGGCCCACGGTGTCTAATTCCGAGTTGTATGCTATTTTTTTTACTGCACATACATCAAGATTGTGTTCGTACTGATTCGCAGTTGTGATTACAAATGCACACATGGAGAAGTACATTGAAAATGTTTTAGATGTTCCTGGTCGGTGACTGTAAGGTGGCTAATCAGACATGCAGAGATGGTGCATCTTATGGGATTGTTATAAGAGTGTGGCAGGCATGTTTGCCTACTCAGACGCTTAATCACGCAAATAGGAGGCCATACTCAGACAGAAAATCTGTACCTGCCAAAGGACTGGTGCAAGTTTCAATGGTGCGACCTATGGTGTTGTCTAAAGACACACCAAGCGGTATTTAAGCATCTACGAATGTTGAAAGTGAACATCTCAGCCCTTGCACATTCAGATGCATAGATGCACACCAGGGGAGGGCTTTGTAAGCTACAGTTGCATGATGTTGCAGACAAGTGGCTGCCAAAATAAGCAGATACATATTGGTGATTTAAATAAGTTGCCTAATTGTTGTTAGCAGGAGGCAGTGCCATAACAGGGCTTTAATGCATCCTGTGCCGGCCCGGCCACCTTTGCTCATAACGTCAAGATGTCACACATAGGGAGTGAGGCCAGCTAGCACCCGGAGCATCCACAAGACACTCTGTGCAGCTGTATACAAAGAAAGGTGCCTGCCTGTAGCATCTAAAGGATGCTACTGGCAGCACTGCTGCAGCCTCACTTGCTGCAGGCAAGACATATTTAAAAAGGGTGCAGGGTATGTGGTGCAGGGTGGGGACACCCTGCACACACACACATATATATATATATACTTACCTCTCCGGAGTCCGGCATCTGTTGGCCACCCAGCACACACACACACATATTTAAACTTACCTCTCCGGAGTCCGGCTTCTGCTGGCCATTTTCCCTGTGATTTGCCCATACGCAGTAGAGACGTACCCAGGAATAAGGCGTAGGAACCATTTTCACAGAGATCTGTGCATTCGCAGTAGATTCTACTGCGCTGCCGGAGAGGAGGGGGCCCACACAGAGTCTGCACACATGCCCACTCCTCTCTTAAACCCCCCCAGCAGGGTGCCTTTCCAGGCAACCTTCTAGCCAGGAGCAAGGGCCATGGGGCAGCGACAGTGATGCTCGCAGAGCCCTGTGTTTTGTGTGGCGGCACCAGTTGCACATCCCTAGTTACAGCCCTAGAAGGCACTGTCACAGTATGCACAGGAAATCTTCTGTACAAGTATTTATATAATAAATGTATTGCGTTATATGTTGAAAAATCAAGTGGGAAGTTTTAAAATATAGAGTTACTGTGCCTTTAAATAAACAGTTAGTACCATTCTGCAGATGGACTGGCCAAAGTAATAAATCATACAAAGGACCATGGATAGCTTAACTGTGTAAATGTAAGCTTGGCAACTAGTGAAGAAGGAAGAAGAATATGATGGCCATTAACTAAGTACTATGGAGAGCCCTATTGTTTGATAAACTCATCAATCTTTCTCATAAAATACCTGTTTAAAAGATATATCGTTTTATTAGGCTTTATTGAATTTCAGGTTTGGTGCACTGAAAATAGCACTGATGATTTATGGAGCAAGAGTGCCAGATTAAGATCTTGAAATCTCTGGATAAATGAGAAACTAGTACATTGGTGAGATATGCATGTAGCTCCTGGCGTATTCAAGCTGAACGTCTTGTCTGAAATTCCCCCTCTCTGGGAATACTGCACACAACATTAAGTCTATGACCTCCCCATGCATCCTCGATCCCTGTCCAGGGAAATCAGATAGTCTCCAAAGGTACAGTCACTGTGACATTTTTTGAGGAAATGTAAAGTAAATACAGAATTAATACTATGCATCATCTGCAGTCTTAAATCCTCTGCCTGCCATTTCTGAGCTGCATGAGTTGGTTTAATACATTTGAATAAGGAAACTGAACATTAGTATATAATATATTCATATTTATTAGAACACAATATGTTTCTACATCATTAACCATTACCTGCTTCAGTGTCCATATATCACAGTTGTGTACTTAATTCCTGTTACAACATACTGCAACACAGCGTGCACTGGAGGATTTTAATCCATCATGAAGATAACATAATTTTAAGATCTCGATTTAATCTTGATTTATCATTTTACTCCACATACAGTAAGACATTATAGTGTCTACCTTAGAAATTATACATAATATATATATTATATATATATATATATATATACTATATTTATAATATATATATATATACTGTATATAATTTGCATTGCATGTGAACTGTAGGACTCATGCAGAATTGTCTGCATAAAATTAGCTCTGAATAGCTACTTGTAAAATTGCATATTTGCAATCAAATACTTAAGTGAAAGCAGGGCTGGCTCAAGGCCTGTTCCAGCTGAGCAGCCAAACAAGGGTGCCACCCCATAGTGGGCAAATTGCGGCCGCCGCAGACGGGACCCACGCTCACTGCACCGCATCTTTGCCAGACTTGACCCTACAGACGGTGTTGCAGTGGTGTGAAATTATAGGTTATGTTGCCACACATTGCCCCCATCCGTGCACAGTGAGTGAGTCACTGACACCGAGGAAGGCTGCAGCTGTGCAGATGCAGTGTTGGGCTGAGGACGGTGATGAGGGGCTGAGATTTGTTATGAGAGATGAGGTGACAAGGGGCTGAGGATGGTACTGAGGGGCTGATGTGCTGAGGACAGTGATGAAGGGCTGAGGATGGTGTTGAGGGACTGAGGTGAAGAGGGACTGAGGATGTTGTTGAAGTGATGAGGAGATGAGGACAGTGAAGAAGGGCTGAGGGGATAAGAATGGCGATGAGGTCGGTGATGAGAGGCTGATGGTTGAGGTCAGTGCAAAGGTGCTGAGGGCCCAAGTGAGGGAGGGGGTGGGACCAAATCCAACCCACTGGTCTGATCTGGGCCCTCTGTAGGGAGGCACTCACTGGTCTGTCTGTACTCTCTGGATGGAGGCACTCACTGGTCTGAGCTTTCTGTAGCAGCTGGAGGAACTCTCTGGTCTGGAGGTTGGTCTCCTACAATTAGCTGTGGGAGTGGAGGAGTTTAATGAAAATTATAAATGTTTGATTTTTTTTTTCTGGGTGTGGGGGAGATTAATCAATGTGTCTTTTATTTAGTTTTTTCCAATGGGGGCAATTTTTGAATCCATGTGTTTTATTTTTTTCCTATGTGGGCCAATGCATGTGCTTTTTCTCCCTGTGGGGGCCAATGTGTATGCTTTTTTCTTGTGGTGGGCAATGTGTATGTTGTACGTGTTTTTTTCTCTCTGGAGGCCAATAGTGTAGTTTTTACCTTGTGTATGTTTTATTTATTTTTTCTCTGTGGCGTCAATCCTTTAATCAATGTGTATTATTTTTTTCCGGTGCAGGACAATTGTATGTTTTTTTCCTTGTAGGGGCCAATGTGTGTGTTTTTTTCCTTGTACGGGCCAATATGTGAGTTTTTTCCCTGTGGGAGCGAATGTGTATATTTTTTTCCTTGTTGGAGCCAATAAGTGTGTTTTTTTCCCTGCAGGCCAATGTGTGTATTATTGTTTTCTTTCCCCTGCGGGGGACAAAAAAGTGTTTTTCCTCTGTGGGGCCACTGTATGTATATTTTTCCCTTTGGGGGCCAGTGTGTGTGTTCTTTTTCTTGTCGGGTGCAATGAGTTAAATTTACAGCTGGAGGAACTCTCTGGTCTGGAGGCTGGTCTCCTACAATTATCTCTGCAGCTGTCTGTGACAGCCCAGTCAGTGTGGTCACTCAGTCTTCTGTAGGGGGCTGGGGAATGGGTGTGGGAGTGGAGGGGTTTAATGAAAATTATAAATGTTTGATTTTTTTTTCTGGCTGTGGGGGAAATTAATCAATGTGTGTTTTATTTTTTTTCCAGTGGGGGCAATTTTTGATTCAATGTGTTTTATTTTTTTCCTATGTGGGTCAATGCATGTGCTTTATCACCCTGTGTGGGCCAATGTGTGTGCTTTTTTCTTGTGGTGGGCAGTGTGTATGTTGTATGTGTTTTTTCTCTTTAGAGGCCAATAATGTAGTTTTTACCTTGTGTGTGTTTTATTTCTGTTTTCCCTGTGGGGTCAATCGTTTAATCAATGTGTTTTATTTTTTTCCGATGCAGGCCAATTTGTATGTTTTTTTCCTTGTGGGGGCCAATGTGTGTTTTTTTTTCCTTGTATGGGCCAATATGTGTGTTTTTTTCCCTGTGGGGCAAATGTGTTTTTTTTTTTCCTTATGGGAGCCAATAAGTGTGTTTTTTTTCCCTTCAGGCCAATGTGTGTATTATTGTTTTCTTTCCCCTGCGGGGGACAAAAATGTGTTTTTCCTCTGTGGGGCCACTGTATGCATATTTTTCCCTTTTGGGCCAGTATGTGTGTTCTTTTTCTTGTCGGGTGCAATGAGGTAAATTTACTAAAGGACAGTTTTGGTCCAAAACCGACCAACATCAATGGTTATCACTGCAGTGTTTGTGTCTAAAAAAATCTATATTTATTAACTGTTGGGTTTCAAAATAATTTGAAATGGCGATGTCAGTCTTTATCTGCTGCTCTAAATGTCGTCTGTTTTGATTTTCAGTTCAAAACAGACAGCAATTAGAAGTACAAACATGACAACAAACCCATCCAAACAGGAGCACTGTACAGATCAGTAAGATCTGTGCAGGCTTTTATGTGTAAAATACCTGTATAAAGAAAGAGTTAAAAGTAAATAAAAATAGCGTGGAGTCCTTCCTCCAAAACCATAACCAGCCCCGAACCTCTCAGTCTGGGCTGGTATGGGAAAATAGGTGGAAAAACAGTGTGGGGTTCCCACAATTTACCTATAACCAGCACCAGGCTGAACCAGCTGGGAGGCTAATGCCATAGCAGGGAGGCACACAGCATGGGGTACCCCCCGCCATCACATTAACCAGCCGCAAACTGGTCAGCCCATGGCTAGAATTCTTCAAAAAGAGGGGAGCCCAAAAATAAAATGGGGTCTCCCTTGCCAAGGAATGACCAGCCCGGGGCTGAGAGCACCACTGGTGGTGGTTGGTGCGGGGTTGATAATGAAATAATAGACAATAATATTAACAGGTACCAGCAACCCTGCCCTGACATGCAGGCACTTGTGGAACAACAGTCATTTAAAGCCCATTGGCACCTGTTATCTGCCTGTAAAGAAAATATAAAAAAACCACAAGACACACACTATTAAAAAAAAAATACTAACGAAACCTATTGGATCAGCTCCTTCAGTCCATGTAGTAGTCCACTGGTCTTCTGAAAACAAAAAACACAAATCTTGAGCCCAAACAGACAGTACTGTACACTTGGTACAGTTCTAGTGCGTAATGGCAGGGCATTCCTAGTTACTGTCATAGGAGTGAACAAGGGAAGTGCTGATTGGCTGAGAGAGGTGCTCCTCCAGTTTCTGTAGTCATCTATGCAAAAGTTTTGATTGTTGGTCCGATGTTCTAAAGTGTTCTAAAGATGGGTTTTTTGTTGGTTTTGCTTTTAGTAAATACGTGGTTTAGTCGGTTTGCAGAATCAATGTAAAATTGCCCAAAAACACAAAACTGACCTTTAGTAAAGTTACCCCAATATGTATGAGCTGAGTGCTCGCAAGCGGGTCGATGTTGGCCAAGTGCACATGCGCACGACGGAGGCGACTCCAGGGGCTGCGAGCTGAAATGTAGCGCTTGGTAGCTGATCGCACCCGACAGGAGCAAGAATAGAATAGCTCCGTCAGGCGCGATAGGGGCTGGAAAGAATTGAATTCCGCCCTATATCCTAAATAGATTATAGATCTGAGATACGTTTCTACATTTCATGCTCCCTCAAGCTGCCCAGATTGCCTCCTATCCATCCCTCCGTCCTCTGTGATCATCTTCTGTCACTTCCCCTTTCCTGTCAGATTGATTACATTCACTTCTCACCTCTTTAATTCCCTCCCCTCGCTACCCTGTGATCGGCTCTTTGCTCCTGTCCACTCCTTTCTTATTGACTTCTGTCACCACCCCTCTCCTTTTCTTATTGGCCTCTGTCACTTCCCCTCTCTGATTGGCACTTTCCTCTCCCCTCTCCTCTTTGATCCCCCTCTTTCTCTCCTCATTAATTCATTGTGCTTCAATGGACTTAAAAGTGAAACATCTGATGTAAAGTCCTAAACTTCAATTATAAGGTATTAGATTAAACATAGTCACTGCTTTGCTATTTAAAGAAATTAGGTGTTCCCAGGTATGACCACACAGTGTTATTTGAAAGGTCTTTTAAAAATATTAGGAGACCTGAAATAATAATAATGGTGGCAGACAGAACTTGATTAGTAGTACTCACATTAATATAGGTGCAATGTATATTTGTGAAGTAGGAGCATAGGAGAGAAGGGAGCCTATTTATTTATTACCAGTTATTTATATAGCGCACACATATTCCGCAGCGCTTTACATAGAATATTTGGCCATTCACATCAGTCCCTGCCTCAGTGAAGCTTACAATCTATATTCCCTACCACATGTACACACACTGGGGATAATTTGTGTTGGGAGCCAATTAACCTACCAGTATATTTTTGGAGTGTGGGAGGAAACCGGAGTACCCGGAGGAAACCCACGCAAGCAGAGGGAGAATACACAAACTCCGCACAGGTAGAGTTGTGGTGGGAATCGAACCCATGACCTCAGTGCTGTGAGGCAGTAACGCTAACCATTATACTGTCTGTGCTGCCCATAGGTGTCCTCACTCCAGTGAAAGCAGCTTGGGGCAGTACTTGCAGTAATAAGCTGTGCACCCTGTGGCATTTCACTCTTGCACATACTGTATATTTTGTTAATTTAAGTGAAATGATCAGAATATATAATACAATCTCTTCTATTGACTAATAACAATGATTCAAAGGAGATAAAAGTCAGATCCTAGGTGCTATACATAAATAAAGCACTGCCAAAGGAGCTACTCCTTAATGTCAGACAGTGCCTCACCAAAGCATCCATTCCCCCAATGGTACCTCAATGCCAAGTGTCATACTTCCACTGTTTGCTATTTTTCTCTTCACTTCAGTATTTCCTTTCAGCTGGCAATACTCCACTGACACAGTTCAGTACAGGGAGGAGGGAGGGGATGGGCGGTATGACATGCACTTTCTCAGGGCACTATGGTTCCATGCTACTCCTCTGAATACATGAGGATAAGTGTGCTATATTACAAATTGCAAAGGCAAAATGTTCTTTGTGGTCTAAAAGTTGACCTGCGGTCAAAGGGTTGGGTGAACATAAAAAGTTTTGTGTAAACTGAGTAGATGGGAGACAATTGGATAGAACAGCTTCAGAAGTTATGTTTGTGGTTCAAAAACCTGATAATCTTGCCAGAAGAGGTAAGTTTTTAGTAAACACTTAAAGGTGTGGAGACTAGAAGAAAGGTTTGTGAGAGAGAATGCATTCCACAGAATGTTTACAACCTAAAATAAGTCCTGTAATCTTGAATAGAAACAGATAACGAGGTTCTTAAAGGTTACAGGACACAGATCTCATGCAGAGCGGAGGGGTCGATTTGGGACATACTGCATTTTGTTATAAGCAAATATTATTATTATTATTATTATTATTATTATTATTATTGTTATTATATTTTATTTATAACAAAGATGTATGTTGGTGTAATTTTTTTGATTGCCTTACATGTACAGTAATCCAAAGTATTTTATATTAAATTTGGTACAATATAGGTAACCAATCTAGGGGTTGACTAAACAAAGCATCATTAGAAAAATGCTTTCCAAAAATAATCAGTCTAGAGATGCTGCATTCAAAATACATTGTAAGGGTGGGAATCTGTTTGGGGCAGTAAGACAACTATTGCAATAATCAGTGCAGGACATAATGGGCCTGATTCAGACTTGGGAATTGAGTGATAATTAGCACTTAACTGTGTACCTGGGCAAACCATGTTGCAATGCAAGGGGTGTAAATACATACATTTTTTTGCATGTAGTGTAACTACTGGCTGCTTTTGCATGTAGCTCACAAATACTGCTCAGCTTTATTATTACACTGCACTTTAGATGTCAGTTTGGACACCTCCCTCCCAAATATAAATCTCTCTGCACATTTTAAATCTGCCCCACCTGCAGTGCAGCATGGTTTCACCAAGATGATCACTTGAGAGAGATATCTCTCTCTATTCCCAACTCTGAATCAGGCCCTATGAGTACTAATTTAAGTTTTTTCAGTGTCTTGTGTAATGTTTATGCTTATTCTGGATATGTTTTTAGATGTACGGAATTTGATTTGGATACAGATTGAATGTAAGCAAAGGACAATGCTGAAGTGTGAAATGGTGAGAGATTTGAAAAGGGTTTGTAAATTTGGATGATACTGAAATCCAAAAAAAACATATTAGTGTTCCTAAAATAAATGGTCTAGATAAAGAAGAGCAGAGGACCTAGGACAGATCCTAGTGGGATCAACTCATAAAGGAAGCAGAGTGGAGGTGGATCCAAAATAGTGAATACTGAAAGAACTATATGATAAGTATGATATGAACCAGGATAGGACAGTGTCCTGAAGACCTAGGGATTGTAGCATTTGTATGAGAAGAGAGAGATCTAGAAAAAATACTAAATTATAAGTGGTATTTAGCAGTAATCAAATTGATTACGCACGGAGTCTTACCGCAAAAATATAATTGCAATCGCAATGCCGTCGCAGCCAAACATAAGGACGCCCACATCTGTAATACTTTGTAAGTCTGCGAAACCATCAGTAACATCGAGTATAATTGGAGCCTCACGCACCCTTGCACAAGGCCTGACCTTACTCTGGAATTGCTAATCTCGTAGCAAATAGTGAAAGCCCAAGCTACGTATGGCATTGCAATTGCTAATTTAACCACACCCCTTTAATGGTGTTCAAACGCACTGGCACGCCCGACCACCCCCCGTCACCACCCTCAAATGATCACTTCCTGTCAATCACTCTGTGATGGGTCTGCGTGGTCACTGCCGATCGTAGTGGCCAGCTCGCGGACTGCGATTTATATGCATGCGCAGAATGCAACAATTGGCTGATTGCGTGCATAATTGGAGTTGTGATCGGTAATGAATCAGGCCCTTAGTGCAGTCTACATGGAGCATTGTGAATGAAAGGCAGACTGAAATGAATCAAAACATAGGTTGTGTGAGGTCAGAAAATGTGAGGCACATGTTGTATTGCTTCTCAAGAAGCCTGGACTAGAAAGCTGAGAGAAGGCATGGTATAGAGAGTAGAGATTAGCGGGTTCGGATTTCGGAGATCCGAACCCACTCGAATTTAGCAAATCTGAGTCGTATCCAAGCCAGCTCGGAAGTTCCCGCCTTACTCGGATCTCTCAAATCGAGGCTAAACCATAGAGACAAAATCTCACGGCTCGCAAGCTTTTGTCTCTATATATAAGGGAAGCGGCAGGCGCCATTTTACTCCGGCTGTGGAGACCAGCAAAAAAAACAAAACATAGTGTATTTTTTTGTCAATTTTTTTTCTGTGTGTGAATTTTGTAACCGCACCTTGGCTACACTATTGGTGCTTGTGACACTGCTTCAAGACCGCAGAAAATATGGAGAGCTGTCACATGACAGGAGAGCAAGGCCAAGAACCACATGTTGTAGCAGCCGCCAGCAGTGCAAGGCCATCAACTTTCTCATCCTCTATGAAGGCCCATGCCCCAGGACTTAAGTCATGCCATCAATATGGTAAAGCTACTTTTACTGAAATTAAGAAAAAAAAGATGTAAGGAAATTTTGCTTTTAGATAAACAAAAAATTGGCAATATGCCATTCACTACACAAAGTGGCAAGGAAAGGATAAGGCCTTGGCCTTTCTTTATGAAGACTGCTGGTTCTGATTCTGATAGCCCTTCAGAAAAAATAACTGTGTGCCCTGAGAAATCGAAATCACAAATCCCAGAGGAGAGTGCAAGTGTGTCCACGGTTGCCACGTGTGAGCCAGACCTAAATACTAGTGTACTGGAGGATCCTCCAAGTTCCAACATTTGTGTGCCCTCTGTAAATGTGGGGAAGGGCAGTCAACATCTTGCAGATTTAGTCAGTGAGGATGCTTCTGTGGAATTGCACATGGAGGAGGAGGGTATTTTGGTAGTTGAAGGTGCTAAGGATGATGAGGATGTTGATGATAAAGATGTTGGTCATGAGGATGTTGATGCCGAGGAGGTCCTGTGTGTAAGTAAGGCAAAAGCTGTTGCCCATGGATTGAAAAAGCCAAAGCCCATTGTTGTCATGCCGGAGCAAAAGACAAAAAAATCCACTTCTCACGTAAGGAATTATTTCCACCCCAATCTAGACATATGTAACCATTGCAAAGCAAGAGTGAGTGGAGCGAGGGACCTAAACCACCTAGGAACCTCCTCCTTGTTACATCACTTGGAGCGCATTCATCAAATATCAAAGTGTATGTCGCCATGTTCCAAAACTCAAAACATAACAAGTCCACTGTCACCTACCTGCTCCCTCTCTGTGGGATCCAAGCTCCTTCGATCTCCAACACCAACACCTGCATCATCATCAACATACTCATTCATGATCGGAAGTAATAGAGGAAGTAAGTATAACAGCTGTCACCCAGTTAAACAGCGGATCACTGACGCCATGATGGCTGTGCTAGTATTAGATGTGAAATAACAAAAAATTAGGATGATAGTGTGGAGGAAGTGCAAAAGGGGGATGAGGGGGAAATTTGTATCCTATCTGACGCTAATGTGGATGTTGATGATAAGGATGTGGTTTGTGCAAATCAGCCACCAGTGGCAGCAGTTCTTGCTAATGATAAAAAGAAAGCCAGAAAAGCCACGTCTTGGGTGTGGAATTATTTTAATCTAAATTCTGACAACAGTTGTGAAGGCATCTGTTCCATTTGTAAAGCCAAAGTTAGCAGAAGAAGGGACATTAACCATCTAGGCACCTCCTCCCTGTTACATCATTTTCAGTGAGTTCATGCAATTTGTTTAACAAAATTATAATTTGTAAATTAATAACAAGCTGTCCAGTATCAGCTACCAGCAGTCTGGACCAGCACATGCAATCTCCACCACCAACACCCTCATCATCAACCTCCTCCTTAATAATTGAAGGTAGTCCTTCCAAAAAATGTTTTGTGGGGGCCCAAACAAACCAAGGAGTTTAGCCACGAAAGTGTCAGTCCTAGTGGCTAAAGTGCTTGGTTTGTTAAACTGTGCATGTCCTTTTCAATATCCTACACATAAGAGTGGGTGGGAGGGAAAACTCCAGGTCTCCTCAGAGAATCACAAGTGAGATAAGTAGCTCCACCTATGGATCTTTTAAAATGTGTCCGTGAATAATGAATACACCTGTGCACCTGCTGGGTGACCTAGAAAATGTGAACTGTGTGGGGTCCTGAGGACCGAGTTTGAGAAGCACTGACCTAGAAGGAAGAGAAAATATGGTGTGAGTAAAGAAAGACACATTTTTATAGTCATGTCAAATTTGAATACAAGTCTAAGAAATTACTTTAGTGTAGTGACAATAGCTGATTTGGCTCACTCACGACATCTTATTGATAAGTTGCATATAGGTAGCTTGTTGAATCACTCTACAGGAATCTGTTAGATGAATGCCCCAAAGCTGCAACTGACAACAAAAAGGAAAAGGGGGCACCTGTCACCCATATAAACTATTGCTTTAAAATACTTGATGCCTTAAAGCTTGCCTGAAGGCTTGTAAATCTTTTTGTATAACTTTATCTATCTGGGATTTTATTTTGAACATTAAAGTAAAACATTTTAATAGGAAGCTGTGCAAGGCCCTTGAGTGCTTTACAAAGCACCAGCAAACCTTTGCATTGTACTGGTTAAAACATATTCTATTTCTCTTTTTTTTTGTTCTACTAATAACTTATTCATGTCAACATTTTGTCAGCTAGCAAGAATGTGCAGCTGCTGCTGTACCATTTAAGCTTACATACTATAGAAAGCAAAAATAGAGCCTTCACATTTAAATCAGATGTGCCCAGCTAGTTTGTTGCTCTATATGCCATGTAGCATGCCATGCATCTCACGGTACACACTACGCCTTGAGTCGCGCCACACAGAATGTTTCGTAACGGAAAGTAGCGTAACACCGGAAAAAAGTCATAATGTGTAATACAACTTTTTGTCCACATGGTGTCATTTTTCCTAAACTACACAGCGCATGCGTCTGATTTCCAATGCATGTTCTGTATCAAAGCCCCATGACAGGCTTACAGAAGCAGTGATTCGGTACACTATAGTACAGCGTTTTCCTCATGGAATCATGTCTCATGTCTAATAAAGTTTTAAATCATTAAGTGTGTGAGTCCTGTACTTTTTTATATAAATATTTCCCTGTGTGCTCAAGAAAATGGTGCTCCAATACAGTACCAACGTAGCACCCTGCGAGGTGCGCTATGGTGTCTAGAGTCTCATAGTACTGCGAATGCCCAGTAGAGTTGGTCTGGAGTCACACAAAGTGCATCCCAGACTTAGATACTATAGTGATTTCATGACTTTAGAAACTAGTAGTGGGCTCTGTATGAAAATGGGGTCTCTGTATTACACACTGACTGCGTGTTTTAAGACGCAGACTTGCATCAATGTCTCACACTTAGATACTGTAGTGAATTCATGTCTATGAAACTAGTAGTGGGGTCTGAGTGAAAGATGGGTCCCTGGATTACAAAAATGACTGTACATTTTAAGAAGCACACTTGCATCACTGTTGGCGGCGCTGTGGTGGCAGGGATCTCCGGTGCAGGCCCAGTGGAGCAGCTCCATACTCCATGTAGTGCCTGCTAGTCACACTATGCTGTGGCTTATGGAGGCTCATACTGTAGTATGTGACTTAGACACTATAGTGATTCCATTTCTTTAGAAACTAGTAGTGTGCTCTGTTTAAAAGTGGGGTCTCAGTATTACAAACTGACTGTGCATTTTAAAGTGCACACTTGTGGCATTGTCATCGTGTCTGCGCTGTGGTGGCTGCCAGCTCTGGGCCTTGCACATGGGATGTCCGGCGCATGCCCAGTGGAGCTGCTCCATACGCCATGTAGTGCCCTGCTAGTCGTGCTGTGGCGTATTGAGTCTCATAGTACTGTGCATGCCTAGTGGAGCTGATCTGGAGTGACACAGTGCAATCAGCACTACACTGATGCACTGCGAGGTGTATACAACAGGTGCGACTGTGGGTTAGAAGTTTGGCAATCGGCTTGCAAGAGTGGGCATCACGGGTTTGAGACCTGGTAGGGACATTTTTTTTTTAAAATAAATCTTCACTAAATCTTCACTACAGGACATGGTGGTGTGTCATTGTGTCATTTATTCAATACTGTAGACCGAGCAATTGAAGTTCAGTATTTTTATCAAAGCAAATTGAACTCAATACATTGTCCACAACTTCATACCACCTGCCATTTTTATGCTACTATATGCCACTGTACAGCTGATGCACTATGTGCTCAAGAAAGTGGTGTACGGCGCTCCAATACAGTACCCACGTAGTGCCCTGCAAGATGTACTATGGCATTTAGAGTAGGGGTGTGCACCGGCCACTTTTCGTGTTTTGTGTTTTGGTTTTGGATCTAGATCTTTCTTCGTGTTTTGGATCTGGATTGGTTTTGCCAAAACCACCCTTCCGTGTTTTGGGTTCTGGGTTTTGTGTTTTGGATCTGTATTTTTTTGAAAAAAAGCATAAAAACAGCTTAAATCACAGAATTTGTGGGTTTTTCTGCTCCTATGCAATTATTAACCTCAATAACCTTCATTTCCACTCATTTCCAGTCTATTCTGAACACCTCACACCTCACAATATTGTTTTTATGGGCAAAAGATTGCACCGAGGTAGCTGGATGACTATGCTAAGCGACACGAGTGGGCGGCACAAACACGTGGCCCATCTAGGAGTGACACTGCAGTGGCAGACAGGATGGCAGTTTGAAAAACTAGGCCCCAAACAGTACATACTGCAAAGAAAAAAAAGAGGTGCAAGATGGAATTGTCCTTGGGCCCTCCCACCCACCCTTATGTTGTATAAATAGGACATGCACACTTTAACAAACCAATCATTTCAGCGCCAGGGTCTGCCACATGACTGTGGCTGAAATGATTGGTTCGTTTGGGCCCCCACAAAACAAGCTGGCAATTAATGTGTCCCTGCACAAACTGGCTCTACGGAGGCAAGATGTCGTCCTCATCCTCCTCATCCACCGATTCCTTGGATAAAACAGGAAAAGGGGATTTAGGTGTCCCTGGACTGCTTACGGTCTTAGCCAAAGTTTCTGAACTTGACAGTAACTTTTTATGAACGCGCTGCAGGTGCCGTATAAGGGAGGATGTTCCTAGGTGGTTAACGTCCCTACCCCTACTTATTTCACCTTTACATATGGTACATATGGCAAGACAGTTGTTGTCCGGATTTGGATAGAAATATTGCCAGACCAAAGAGGTGGAATGTTTGGTCTTCTGCGCAGGCATGACCGTGATGGGCTTTTTCATCCCACAGACAACAACTGTCTCCCTCGGAGCCTGATTTAAACAAACCACATCACCATCAGAATCCTCCTCGCCAACTTCCTCCTCAGTGCCAGCTACACCAGTATCCTCATCCTGTTGTACTTCAACAGTGACCTCTTCAATTTGCATATCAGCAAGTGGACTGTGGGTGCTCCTTTCAGCACTTGCAGGGGGCGTGCAAATGGTGGAAAGAGCCACCTCTTCCCGTCCAGTGCTGGGAAGGTCAGGCATCGCAACCGCCACCACACTTGGACTCTCCTTGGGGATTTGTGATATCTTCTTAGAACGCATAGTTCTTTGCTGTGCTTTTGCCAGCTTAACTCGTTTGATTTTTTTGGCGGGAGGAGGGCTTCCATCGTCATGTGAAGCTGAACCACTAGTCATGAACATAGGGAAAGACCTTAGCCGTTCCTTGCCACTCCGTGTCGTAAATGGCATATTGGCAAGTTTACGTTTCTCTTCAGATGATTTAAATGTTTTTTTCAAGGTCATTTTCCTGAACTTTGTCATTTGGGATTGTATGTGCCCTCTACTATGACATTGGGCATCAGTCTTGGCAGATGACGTTGATGGCATGTTATCGTCTATGTCATGACTATTGGCAACAGCTTCAGCACTAGGAGGAAGTGGTTCTTGATCTTTCCCTATTTTATTTTTATCGGAGAAAGTTTGGTCCTCCATTTATGTTATATTGATATATACGTTCGGCTAAGGCGCACACAAACACAGAAAATAATTTTTTATTTTTGTTGGAGACTAGTGCACTTTGTGGGTTACACCACCCTTTAAGAAATGAGCCAGCCGGCCCTTTACTTATGGGACAGAGGCGCACGCTTGGCGCTGCTCCTTCGTTGATGCACGTGCAGCCACAGTGCACACAATTCACAAACACAGAAATTTTTTTTTTATTTTGTTTGGAGTGCCCTTTGGGGGTTACAGCACCCTTTAGCGGTCAAGCCAGCCGGCACTTTACTTATGACACAGGCGCATGCTTGGCACTACTTTGTTGATGCACGTGCGGCTACTGCGCACACAATTCACAAACACAGAAAATATTTTTTTATTTGGTTTGGAGTGTACTTTGGGGGTTACAGCACCCTTTAACGGTCAAGCCAGCCGGCCCTTTACTTATTACATAGGCGCACGCTTGGCACTACTTTGTTGATGCACATGCGGCTACTGCGCACACAATTCACAAACACATAAAATATATATTTTTTTGGTTTGGAGTGTACTTTGGGGGTTACAGCACCCTTTAACGGACAAGCCAGCCGGCCCTTTACTAATGGGACACAGGTGCACGCTTGGCGCTGCTTCTTTGTTGATGCACGTGCAGCCACAGTGCACACAATTCACAAACACAGAAAAAATATATTTTCTTTTAGCACTTGGGGGGAGCACCCCTGATGGACCGAGCACCCCCTGGACAACACTACAGCACCCCTTTAGGACTGGGACACTGCACAGGACTTTGGAGTGGACACAGCCCCTATGGACAACTGACTGCACAACACAGTCCAGCCAGCCCCTATGGACTTTGAAGTAGTGGACACAGCCCCTTTGGACAACAGCAGCACAGCACAACACAGCCAGCCCCTATGGATTTTGAAGTAGTGGACACAGCCCCTATGGACAACAGCAGCACAGCGCAGCACAGCACAGCACAGCACAGCACAACACTACTCTGCACTACACTTCACTACACTACACAGCCCAGCAAGCCCTAACTCCAACCCTCCCTCTTCACTGTCCACAGCCGAGTGAGAAAATGGCGCCAACGCGGGTACCTTATATAGGATCCAAAACCCGCGAGACCCGGAAGGCGGGATGATGACGTTTTGCCTCGATTTCAGATCCGAGTCAGGCGGGAAAATGCGAGCCTGACTCGGATCGGCCTCGGATCGTGGCCGCTCGGGGGGGTTCGGATTTCAGAAATCCGAACCCGCTCACCCCTAATTTAGAGTCTCATAGAGTCCTTCCGCAATACATGCCCAGTAGAGCTGGTCTGGAGTCACACACAGTGCATCCCAGACTTAGATATTATAGCGATATCATGACTTTAGAAACTAGTAGTGGGCTCTGGGCCTGATTCAGACCTGCTCACAAGCGCTGAGAGCTCGCAAGTAGGTCAATGTTGGCCCAGTGCGCATGTGCACGACGGAGCCGGCTCCGTCATGCGCATGCGCGAGACCCGGATAGCGCTGGCCAAGCCGTCGCTCCGGGTCTTGTACCGAAGGGGGCGTGCTGTCAATGTTGAGTGACAGCACGCCCCCTTTCGTGGGCGGGCCAGGGGCGTGGCTGGCCAGACGGAGGTGTTCCCATGGGGACGCCTACCATCTGGGGCCGGCCCCACTGACATCACAAGTGATGTCAGTGGGAGTGCTTTCGGCTCTGGTAGAGCCGAAAGCACTCTAGGGCTTGCGGCAATGAGACCTTACTACAAGGGTCTCATCGTAAGCCCGATGGTCACAATGGTCTTGACCATCGCGACCATCTACCTGGCCGCTAGCTATGTGAGCAGCCAGGAGGCCGCTCTTAAAAAACAGAGGGACGGCCCTGATTCAGACCGAGCGCTCTGTCAGAGCGTCCAGCTCTGAATCAGGCCCTCTGTTTGAAAGAGGGGTCTCCAGATTATGCATCTGTGTCTTATTGACTTTGTTATTATACTGTAGTTGCTGCAACACAGACCGCACGGATCCGTGGATGCATCTGTGATCTGTTTTTTCACCGATACTTGGAGCATGGATCTCCCTGATTCATGCTGCAAGCATCTTCTGCTTTTGCGTATGATCTAATATAAAAATCATTAGATCGTGCACGATAGTTCTTACTGCACTGTATGTCACGTACTGATTTACAATAATATTAATTCCTATTCACTACTGTTGGGGTACTGTGTCAAACTCACTACATTATTCACAACAACCCCAACTGTATGACAGATGCACGTGTTGGGTCTCAGACGCACTTAAACACTGAAATAATTACACAAACAGCAATTTTAAAAATGAATGACAATTCTTTTACAAAACATAACATAATATACTGTATGCAGTTAAACACACCTTTTTAGTTAATGCTTTTAAATAAGATGAAAACAAAATGGATTTGCCAAAGATCACTGCATGATGCCAACTAGAAAAAGTAAACAAAAATGATTACTGTAGGTCAAACACAGTAGTGTACAGTAAATTAAAAATATATTCACATTTATAGTTTAACAGTATACAGTATGATCTACTACAGTATATACATTACTGCAGTTTTTTTTCAGTAAGTCTTTACTCAACAACTGTATTACACTATGACATTAGCATGCATAACTAAGAGGGGTGCAGTGCTGTGCCTGCTGCCATGCAGGTGGACTTCCACAGCTTGCATCGCACCGTCTCACCTTCAGCCCGTATGTTCCTCAGACGGCCCTGGAATTCCAAGCTGGATATGGACATGACTACCTAGGAAGAAGAAGATGAAGTGAGAACCGTCCTTCCTCAATGCCAACCGATATGCCCTACCAGACTGAGGACTACACAAAAAGATTTTGGCTTTAAGTGAGAATCATCACTGGCACTTTTGGCCTCAGATCCCAAGTTTTACCTATACTGTAGGTGCTCGCGAACCAGGTTAAGACTCAACCTCACACCGGAGTGCAAGGTCCACTGTACGCCCTGAAGAAAGGAGGATAGGGAGAGACAAACAGACAGTAAAATACAGACAGACACAGGTAATCATCAGAGATACTCTTGTTCCTAGTCCCGCTCGATCCCACACACAGGTCCTTGTAGAAGAGAGAATACGCCATGCAGGTCCCTTTCCTGCTCTATCAGTGTGTCACACACAGTGTGTCACCACATTAATATTGGCCCTAACTCACCAGTCTAACAAACTACAGTATGCGTGTGGTGTAACACAATCTGCAAATGCAACAGTTGATAAAAGGGCTACAGTACATCAATCTACTCTGCACGGCGACACACAAAACAATTCAAGTTAGAGCATACAAAAGTGACCACGGATTAATAACCAGAGTACTAACTTTACCCCCACGGGCCTAGTGCCCTACACCTGGTGGTCTAGGTAGGGGTTAATGTACAGTAGGCCTCACAGAAGGCCTACCTGTTATGGTGGAAAAGGCTGTGAGGGGAACTTCTTTAGCTCTTTTGCTTTCCAATACTTAATACGCCATAGCATAGCGCGACTAGCAGGGCGCTGTGTGAGACAGCGCCGACAGTGCCACAAGTGTGCGTCTTGAAATGCACAGTCAGTTTGTAATACAGAGACCTCACTTTTAACCAGACCCCACTTATTACTGTAGTTTCTAAGACATGCATTCACTACAGTATCTATTGTAAGTCTGGGACAGTGCCGACTTCTAGTTCAGTGATGAATTTATGCACCACTGTTAAGACAATACTACAAATTACTAAAACATGCAATCATGTTTTCTGCAGTGCTGCAGTGACTGACACATTCATAGTGGCACATCAGTTGTCCTAGCAGATGGGGGATGGTGTCATTGGATATGGTCACCATTCTTCGCCTTTTCAGGTCACAAGGGCAAACCTTGAGCTGACTGCTTAAATGGCTAACAAAGCATCCTTTATTATGGTAATGAAATGCTCTTGCTTGCTTTGGAGGAAGGGATGAAGCACTGTGTGTGACTCCTGACCAGCTCAACTGGGCATGCTCCACAACATAGCGTGACTATCAGGGTGCTACATGGTGTATGGAGCGGCTTCACTGGGTAAACGCCAGAGATCCCATGTGAAACCCCCAGAGCTGGCAGCCACCACAGCACAACGTGCTGACAGTGCCGCAAGTGTGCAGATTAAAACGCACAGTCAGTTTGTAATACAGAGACCCCACTTTTAAACAGAGCCCACTACTAGTTTCTACAAAAATGGAATCACTATAGTGTCTAAATCTGGGATGCACTGTGTGTGACCAAGTCCTGTAGTGAAGATTTAAAAAAAATGTCCCTTACCAGGTCTCAAACCCGTGACGCCCATTCTTGCAAGTCGATCACCAAACCTCTAGCCCACAGTCACACCTGCTGTAAACAGCATGCAGTGCATGAGTGTAGTGCTGATGCATTGTGTCAATCCAGTTCAGTGGGCATGCACAGTACTGTACTATGAGACTCAATATGCCATAGCATAGCACAAATAGAAGGGCACTATGGGTCTGATTCAGAGCCAGACACTCTTTGAGAGTGCTCGCTCTGAATCAGGGCATCCCTTTATTTTTTAAAGACGGCCTCCTGGCCGCTCACATAGCTGTGGGTGACCACCCACAGCTTATGCGAGTGGCCAGGTTATGGTCGTGATGGTCAAGACCATCACAACCATCGGGCTTGCGACGAGACCTTTGTGGTAGGGTCTCATGGCCACAAGCCCCAGTGGACTACCTGCTCTAATAGAGCAGGAAGCCTGCCTACTGACATCATGAGTGTTGTCAGTAGGGCCGTCCACAAATGGCAGGCGTTCCTTCGGGGAAACGCCTCCATTTGTGTAGCCACCCCCCCGCCCCACCTACAAAACGGGGTGAGCTGTCGATCAACATCGATAGCCGCCCCTTTTGTAGTGAGTCCCGGAGCAAGAGAATTTCTCTCTCGCTCTGGGGCTTGTGCATGCGCAGTGGGGGACCATTGACCCACTTGCAAGTGCTGTGCACTTGTGAGCGGGTCTGAATCAGGCCCAATATGTGTGAGACAGTGGCGACAGTGCTGACAGTGTTGCAAGTGTACATCTGAAATGCACAGTCCATTTGTAATACAGAGACCCCATTTTCATAGAGAGCCCACTACTAGTTTCTAAAGTCATGTAGTGTCTGTCTGAGACAGTGCCAACAGTGCCGACATTGAAACAAGTGTGCATCTTAAAATGCACAGTCAGTGTGTAATACAGAGACCCCACTTTTAAAAAGACCCCACAACTAGTTTCCATGAAATCACTATAGTCTGGGATGCAGTGTGTGATTCCTGATCCACTAGGCATGCTACAGTATGAGCCTCCATACGCAACAGCATAACGCGACTAGCATAACTCCTACATGGCTTATGCAGAGCCCCACACCACTTTATTGTGCACACAGTGCATCAGAAGTACAGTGGCATAACATAGCATAGAAATGCCAGGTGGTGGGAAGTTGTGGATAATGTATTGATTTCAGCAAGGGTTGGATAACAATATTGAACTTCAATAGCTTGGTCTTTATGCAATGCTGGGAGTGTGTCTTTTTGGTCAACACAGATATCTGTATAAATGATAGAATTCACACACCGCCAAGTGATTTCTTTTTAATCCTGTAGTGAAGATTTAAAAAAAAATTAAAATTATTTTCCAGGTCTCGAACCCCCGGGGCAAGCACTGTAGCAAAGCGATCACCTAACCTCCAGCCCACACACCAGCCATATCAAGAGCTGCACCTGTCAAGTATGTGATGTGATGTCTGTGAATTAAAGCAGGCAATGTGAACAATGTCAAAAGTGGGCTCATCTTTGTGCACTCTACCCACCCGCTGCTGGTTTTAATAATAAAAAAGTGTCTTCCTTAAAAAATATTATACTAGTACACACAGTATATACACAGTACCCCACCATTAGAGAATAATTCATCTTGTCTCACTGAAAGCTGTGCGTGCATCTCATTAATTTACAGTATCAGTTATACCATCATAAGAACACAGCAATTACACTACTGTACAGTTATGTACAGTTTGTGTACTGATTTGCGTCCCGTTCTAAGAGATTATGTGATATTAAAAAGATTGGTGAATGTGATATCCATCCAATTTAACAGTATGGTATTCAGTACAAATTACATCAGTGGAGCACTCACCACCCAGTGGTTAAGCCGTGTATTAAATGCCATAGCATATTTTTCTTTGAAGAATACCACGGTACACCAAAGTCCAGCCATCACGTAATGTTCCATGGCGCGACCCGGAGGCCTGAATGGTGCGCTATGAGCAACAAACTAACTGGGCCCATCTGTAGATTTTGTTGTTAATTACTGTATGGTATTTAGATATGTTGCATTTCTGACCCAAAGCTCAGGGTTAATGCCCACACCTATGGTATATCAACATCACCACCTACTTTACATCTATAGCAACCACATTATGTCTGTTGCAAGTGGAGTGCGCTACTGTGCAGGCTCGTTTTACTGTCCTACAGGAAGGCTTCATGCCCTGTTCCAAGATGGCTGCTGTCATCACTACTGAGCATGTTCAGGGGCCTTCTTGTCTTTACTGTGTAGAGTGACATGGTGGGAGACAGAAGTTTCTACATAGTTCCTATAAATGACCTGGTTAATAATACCTGCATTTAGCACTATTCCAGAATCCCTGCACCGCTACTGGGCTGTCCATATTATGATCATCCACTGGTGTATGTCTACATAATTCTGCAAAATCAACACCTGCACACACATAATTTCCAACAATGTTGATAGACCCAAAAACCATGTACACACTTGCCAATATTTGGAATGATTGAACTATAACAATATAATTATCATTCAATCGTTCACACATTCATACTCACTTGCTGTACATATCTAATCATGTAGCTACTCCTGTCTGCTGCTCTGTGCTTCCTGCTTAGAGAAGAGGACATACAAGTTCTCTTCCATTTTTAGCAGGTTCCATAAAGTGTCAGTGGTCACATCTTAGGGAGTCTAGACCCCCTGCTATTGACAGCTGACACCTCAATGATCTCAATGCCGTCATTTGAGATTTGGGATAAAGAGAGGCCTAAGCAGAAGTGACTGAACAGAAAGGGGAAAATAGATCACGGATGATCTGTGCAACAAATACTATAAGGTGGATAATCCTTGAGTAGAGTAGCCATAATGAAGGGGCCACCTCCTTATAGGCCATGGCTGGCTCTGATGTGCTTTGGCTGCTCAGAACAGGACCCTGTATTCCTGATTTCCCACTCTTCTTTAGTTAAAATACAAATGGAAAATAAAATAAAAATGACTTGGGTGGCCCATGACATTATGCATGCTTGCCAGCCATCCTGGAAACCTCCTTATGAGGCTTATGGCCAACCTCACCCTGCCCACAAGATAGACACACAAGTAGCAGAATCAAACCTCAATGTATTTATGTGAAAATAAACTCACAGGGTTTATTCCCAAAGCATGATACTGCTATAAATTAGATCATGAAATCATAAATAGAAATTCAGAGTCAAAATCAAAGAAAAAATATATATATAGTAATAATAAGTGACTCAACATTCTTCCAAAAGATTGTCACTGACACCAAATATAGGTCCTACAGCATTATATATTTGTCTGTCTCTGCAGAAGTGCAGAAGGGAGATGTAAGGTCAATGTAGTATCAGTGGGGCTGATTCAGAGTTGTATGCTATGCCAATATTTACGCAGTTGGCCAATGTTTTTATTATGGTGTGTCTAAGTTGCACAGCGCATGTGTCCCGATGGATCTGCTATGCCGCTCACAGTCAGTGCCAGATTAAGGTCCACATGGGCCTGGAACTGAAATTTATAAAAGGCCTATTGTGTGTAACTAGTGATGTGGTGGGGCATGGCCAGTGATTTAGGGGTGTGGCCTGAACAGGGGGTATGGCCTGTATCATGGGCTGTGACTAGAACCTTCTTTCAATCACCTCAATTGCACTCTCCACTATGCTTATATCAGCAGTGTGATGTGAAAGTCTATAAACAAAAGGAAATAGCCCTTGTTAACGTGACCAAAAAAGAAAAATGGCACTTAGTCATCACATGAATTTGAAACATCTCTACTAAAAAGCATGTGTGACATGAATGTGACATCTCTCTATATAAAATTAACCTAATCTTATTGATAGCTATACCAAACAGATCTTTACCTCAGAGTGAGAATTAAAAAAAAACTCACCAAGTGAAGCTTATGCATGTATACATATATATGCACACACACATACATTATATATGTAAAAGCAGAGAGAGGCGGCACTCCAGGGCCAATGTAGAAGAAATATGTGGTGACAAGTATTTTTTCTGCCTTGCGCTAGTCCTTGGTACCACCTCTTTCTGCCCCTGCTTACATACTTACCATTTGGTTTGGGAAGGCACTGGGGCATCATATAGTGAATTGACCAATTTACATAAGTGTTCAGTGGCAGCAGTATGAGGTGAGCTGGGTGCAAGGAGGAGGAGGGCCCAGACCCAAGACTTGTGGACCCTACAGACCCTACAGACCCAGCTCCCCCCTTTCCCTGCAATACACTCTTCCCAGCCATTTAAAATACATAAAACCTTACCCACATGATGTTGGCCAAGTTTTGAGAATAATATTTAAGTCTGTACTGTGGACAAAATTGCCCAACTGAGATTTCCTTATGCCCTGGTTGGTCAGTCAAACACTGATCAGTTGGATTTTGTTTCACTGACCCTAATTTGAGGGCAGCTACTAAACAATACTCAGCAGACAAGGAGGAAAGTTACCTTGAAGGGAGACCAGGAATATTGAGCTGTGAGGGATTTGCAGTGCCCCCAATTTATAATATGCCATGCAGTACTGTCCCCACTTCATAATATGCCAAGTAGAATTCCCTCCAATTCCTAATATTCCATGCACTCGTGGCCTCAATTCATAATTCTACTCAGCAGTGCCCCAATACATAAATTGTAACACATCAGTGCCCTCTATACATGATATGCCACACATCAGTGCCCTAATACATAATATGCCACACTACAGTACCCCCAATACAATACATGACACACTACAGTGCCCCAAATACCTAATTGAGCCACACATTAGTGCCCCAATACATAAATATGCCACTCAGCAGTGTCTCCAATTAATTATGTATACAATAACACATGTAAATACATGTACTCATATTAGGATTGATGAGGAGACAGTCAGAGGCTTTAGATTCAGCAAGATCTCAGCTGGAACTGTGGCATCCAAGCCCAAGTGCCCAGTCTCTCATCCAGAGCTCAGCATGGTGCTCCAAAAGGTTGCATGGCACATTCTTCCATCTGCTAAAACAACCTAGTTTGAACACTGCATATTGTGTCTGTAAATCTATTAAATATTATTGTATAGAAAATCCAATGGCATCAATTCAATTGTTTGTAGCTCCCATAGCTTTTAAACTAC
This sequence comes from Taudactylus pleione, assembly GCA_031769625.1. NCBI lineage: Eukaryota > Metazoa > Chordata > Amphibia > Anura > Myobatrachidae > Taudactylus > Taudactylus pleione. Next base: position 11,359,620 of record JAUIMM010000281.1, on the reverse strand, counting down.
AAGGGAGCTATTATAATGTTTTGAGTGATCAGCCCCATGCTCTTCATGATATCTGCATTCTCATACGAGAATGCACGGCATTAGCCACATTAATTAGCCTCTCCTATGGTAAGTGCTGGGCATTTGCGAACAACCCCAAAGCTCTACTTACAGTAATGCAGATTTCTGCTCGCACCTCAGTAGGGTGCAAGCAGAAATTGATTATAAGTGCAGCCTCGGGACTGGTCATGCAACACAATTGAATAGCTTTAGAGGAGAACTAAACTCCAAAAAACAATTGAATTGTCCACAATATGTCCATTCACCTCCACCTCATTTACCCCCAGCAACACATTTACCCATTAACCAATTTCCCCCATACAGTATCCGCTAACCTATACCTGTACAATAACCCATTAATCCATCTCCCCACAAGCACCCATTAACCCATCTCTCCCTGATTCATTATCAATCCACCCTCCCAGCACCTAATAGCACATTAATTCACCCTATCAGCTCCCCTCACACAGCACCACTTAATACACCTACTAACTCTGCCTCACCCACTACTAAATAACTCATTCATTGATCAATATCCACAACCCAGTGCCCTTTAATACATTCACCCACCCATACACATACACCACACACATCCATACACACACACACACATACTTACACCATACACATACACTCACTTATACATACATCACACACATATACATACACATGCATGCATATACATACACACATACATATACATACACACACAGATACATATACACACATATACATACACACATGTATATACACACACATATACATACAGTGGTGCTTGAAAGTTTGTGAACCATTCAGAATTTTCTATATTTCTGTTGAAATTTGGCCTAAAACTATCTCAGATTTTCAAACAAGTCCTAAAAGTAGATAACCAAATCAAACAAATGAGACAAAACAATTAGACATGCTCATTTTTTTATTGAGGAAAATTATCCAATATCACATATATGTGAGTGACAAAAGTATGTGAACATTTGCTTTCAGTATCTGGTATGACTCCCTTGAGCAGAAATAACTGCTTCTAACATTTCCGGTAATTGTTGATTAGTCCTGAACATTGGTTAGGAGGAATTTTCCCCCATTCCTCCATACAAAATAACTTCAACTCTATTATGTTGGTGGGTTTCCTCCCATGAACTGCTCGCTTCAGGTCCTTCCACAACATTTTGATTGGATTAAGGTCAGGATTTTGACTTGGCCATTCCAAAACTTTAAATTTTTTCTTCTTTAACCATTCTTTGGTCGGATGACTTATGTGCTTTGTCTTGCTGCATGACCCACGTTCTCTTGAGATGCAGCTCATGGACAGATGTCCTGACATTTTCCTTTAGAATATTCTGGTATAATTCAGAATTCATTGTCCCATCAATGATGACAAGTTGTCCTGGGCCAGATGCAGCAAAATACCACCACCATGTTTCACAGATGGTATGAGGTTTTTATGCTGGAATGCAGTGCTCTCCTCTCTCCAAACAATGCTTCTCATTTAAACCAAAAAGCTATATTTTGAACTCATCTGTCCACAAAACATTGTTCCAGTAGTCTTCTGGCTTGTCCAAGTGAACTTTAGCAAACTGCAGATCAGCAGCAATGTTCTTTTTGGAGAGCCATGCACACCATTGTTGTTCAGTGTCCTCCTGGTGGTTATGCTTACCCTACTGCCTCTTTAAACCGGGACACTCATGAATTACTAAGGTTCTGTGACTGGCTGACTTCAAGTCTGCATTTCATCTAGTTTTGATCAGCCACAGAACCTGTGTAATTCATGAGTGTCTTGGTTTAAAGAGGTAGAATGGTAAACCTACTGATGGTAGACTCATGATCATTAATATTAGCTAATGTGAGAAAGGCCTTCAGTTGCTTAGATGTTACCTTGGGTTTCTTTGTGACCTTGCAAACTATTAGACGCATTGCTCTTGACGTGATCTTTGTTGGTTGACCACTTCTGGGCAGGGTAATAATGGTCTGGAATTTTCTCCATTTGTACACAATCGGTATGACTGTTGATTATTGGAGTCCAAACTCTTTAGATATGGTTTTGTAACCTTTTCCAGCCTGATGAACATCAAGAACTCTTCTTCTGAGGTCCTCAGAAATCTCCTTTGTTCGTGGCATGATACACTTCCACAAACATGTGTTGTGAACATCAGACTTTGATAGATCCCTGTTCTTTTAAAAAGACAGATTGTCATCCCATAGATTGAAAATACCTGAATCTAATTTCACCTTCAAAATATCTGCTAAGCCTAAAGGTTCTCATACTTTTGCCACTCACAGATATGTGATATTGCACAGGTTCTCAAACTCGGTCCTCAGGACCCCAAACAGTGCATGTTTTGCAGGTCTCCTCACAGAATCACAAGTGAAATAAATAGCTCCACCTGCAGATCTTTTAAAATGTGCAATTGAGAACTGAATACATCTGTGCCCAGCTAGGTTACCTGGAAAACGTGAACTGTTTGGTGTCCTGAGGACAGGGTTTGAGAACCACTGTGATATTAGATCATTTTCCTCAATAAGAAAATGATCATGTCTAATTTTTTTGTCTCATTTGTTTGATTTGGTTCTCTTTATCTACTTTTAGGACTTGTGTGGAAATTGAGGTAGTTTAAGGCCAAACTTCAGCAGACATATAGATAATTCTGTAGGTTTCACAAACTTTCAAGCACCACTGTACACACACACACACATATACATATCTACATACACACACATCAATCATTCATTGATTCTCCTAACCATGGAGCAACTAAAAATAACTTACCAGGATCCATCCAACAGTATTTCACCTTTTCAATGCCAATGTTAATAAGGTGTAGTTCTTTTTTGATTGATATAAGCATACTAAATTATATACAAAGCCAACCTAAGCCAACTGTAGCTTTTCTGATAGTCATAGATCAGGGGTAGCCAACCTCAGTCCTCGAGAGCTACTAAAGCTGCATACACACGGTACAATCAGTACCACCAACAACTTTGAAAATATCTTTCAAAGATATCTTTCAGTTAAGTCATCCTGCCTCATCTCTGAACAGGCAAAATTGACAATATTGTGCAAGTTGGCCTGCATGTACAGACGATCATAGATATCGTTATCGTTCATGCGGGAACGTGCATCGTTGGTCATTCACTGCATAAAAATTAACGATATGAATGATATATCATTGAACGATATTATTATTGTTCATATTGTTCATAGATATCGTACCGTGTGTATGCACCTTAACAGTTGACATTTTCCAGACCACCTAGCTTGTAAACAGGTCTATTCATTACTCACTAACCCATTTGAAAAGATCCACAGGTGAAGCTAATTATTTAACTTGTGATTCTGTGAGGAGATTTGGAAAACATGCACTGTTGGTAGCTCTCGAGGACTAGGCTTGGCTACGCCTGTTAAAGATCCTGTTACTCAGGGGAAATTGAACTGGAATCAAGGGGGGAAAATATCTGGCAACTTACGTTTTGGTAAAAAGTTTATGCTTTTGATTGATATGATTCTATAACTTTGTTTTTGTATAATGGACATGTTAGCTTCCACAAATTCCAAAAGCATAAGTTTTCCCTCCAACAACTCATTATATTACAGTCCAAAGCAGAGAAAAAGAAGGCCAGAGAATCTCTACTGATATCATTATATGCTCCTTACTAAATCTGACCGTCTGTAACTCAATATGCTCAATCTATTTGCATTGTATATCACACAAGATTACAGTGTGAGCTGTTATGTAAATAATTATTAATGTGACTTCAGACACTTGCAAGCTCAGCAGATCATCCATCATATTTGCTACAGTACAGATGATTGTAAGCTCTACAAGACATAATTCCTCTTTGTTCCTCTAAATTTTAATTAAATATTAACATAGATTAAATCAAATATATGGCTTTTTTACCTTGATTAATAGCATTTCTTCTATTAACTTTATTATTATTACATTGAATGATTCTTGGTATTTATAAATGTCACTTATTTGGGATGTAGTCAAAATTTTGACAGTCAAAACTTAGATAATAAAAAAGACGACACCAAAATGTTGACTGTATTATGTCGGTATGGTCAAAATGTTGACAACCAAAAGGTTGACATGGACATAAGGTCGACAGTTAAAAGTCAACATGATCAAAATATCAACATTCGAAATACAGGTATAGACAAAGTTAAGAAATAGAGAAATCATAAGGTCTACGACCAAAATGTAAACACAGTTAAAAGTTGACAGCCATAATGTCGACATAATTAAAAGAAGAACTAGTGGTGACAAGTAAACAGTGAGCCTGTCATGTCAGTCTTATTACAGTTAGCGAATCAGATTATACTACCCTTCAAATGCTAATTGCAATGAAACTGTAGTAATTGCAATCAGTCTGATTGTAATTAGCATAATGCTTTGATTACAACATATAGTGTCCACTGAGAGCTGCTGTAGAACCACAGAGGCCAGCATGCTCTGCTACAGATTTGCTTTTAGGGTCTGCTCAAACTGTTGCAGGGCATGCTGGCATGTGTAGCTCCACAGCAGCATACATTAATAGCCGCAGTCTGAAACTGTTGCAGGGCATGCTGTCATGTGTAGCTCCACAGCAGAATACATTAATTGCCGCAGTCTGAAACTGTTGCATGGCATGCTGGCATGTGTAGCTCCACAGCCAGTGGCGGAACTCCCGGAGACAATGGAGTCATTTGCCGCCGGGCGCCAGCCCTGAAGGGGCACCTGGCTCCATTGTCCCCCAGCCGTTCCAGGCAATGCATGGAGAAGGAGCGGCGCTGATCGGTGCTCCACCTCCAGTGGCATAACTATGGGTGGTCGCACCCCGTGCACCCTCCATTTGCCAGGCGCCTGCTGAGTGTGTTACCAGCGGGCGCCCGCTCCTTCTTCCCTGCCCCCGGCGCCAGTGGCAGCCGAAGCTCACTCCTGAGCTCCGGCTTCCGGGTCCCGCAAAGCACTATGGGAGTGATGGCATGGCGTCACTCCCATAGTTCCGAGGAGCGGGCGCCAGGGCGGACGGCAGCAGCACTGGAGCCGGGATTAAGTTAAGTATTTTGTTTTTAGATTTTTTGTGTGTGTGCATGCGTGCGGGGGTGCTCACTACTGGGGGCCTACAGGGGGCATTACGGTTGTCACTACAGGAGGCTTACTACTGGGGGCCTACAGGGGGCTTACTACTGGGGGCCTACAGGGGGCTTACAACAGAGGGCATTACTGGGGTCACTACAGGGGGCTTACTACTGGGGGCACTACGGGGGCTTCCTACTGGGGGCATTACAGGGGGCTTATTACTGGTGGCATTACAGAGGGCTTACTACTGGGGTCACTACAGGGGCTTACTACTGGGGCACTACTGGGGGCTTACTACTGGGGCATTACAGGGGGCTTACTACTGGGGGCATTACAGGGGGCTTACTACTGGGGGCACATTACTGGGGTCACTACAGGAGATTACTACTGGGAGCACTACAGGGGGTTTACTACTTGGGGCATTACAAGGGGCTTACTACTTGGGGAATTACTGGGAGCACAGCAGGGGCCTTACCACTGGGGGCACTACTGGGGGCACAACAACTGGGGGCACTACAGGGGCCATTACTACTGGGGGCACTTCAAAGGGCATTACTACTGGGGCACTGCAGGGAGCATTACTACTGGGGGCACTACAAGGCATTACAACTGGGGGCACTACAGGGGCCCTTTCTACCAGGGGCACTGCATAGGGGGACAATTACTGGGGGGCACTACATAGGCGGGCACTGCATAGGGGGACCTCTACAGAGGGCACTGCACATGGGGACCAATACTGGGGGAACTGCATAGGGGGGCGACAGCAGCTGGGGCTGCCATAGGTGCTGGGGGGGTGGTTAATTTTAATTTGGGGGGGGACCAACATTTATCTAGCCTCCGGGCACCTGGGATGAAGTTACGCCACTGTCCACAGCAGCAAACATTAATTGCCGCAGCCTGAAACTGTTGCAGGGCATGCTGGCATGTGGAGCTCCACAGCAGCATACATTAATTTCCGCAGCCTGAAACTGTTGCAGGGCATGCTGGCATGTGGAGCTCCACAGCAGCATACATTAATTCCTGCAGTCTGAAACTGTTGCAGGGCATGCTGGCATGTGTACGGTAGCTCCACAGCAGCATACATTAATTGCCGCCGCCTGAAACTGTTGCAGGGCATGCTGGAATGTGTAGCTCCACAGCAGCAAACATTAATTGCCGCCGCCTGAAACTGTTGCAGGGCATGCTGGCATGTGTAGCTCCACAGCAGCATACATTAATTGCCGCAGCCTGAAACTGTTGCAGGGCTTGCTGGCATGTGTAGCTCCACAGCAGCATACATTAATTGCCGCAGCCTGAAACTGTTGCAGGGCTTGCTGGCATGTGTATTTACACAGCAGCATACACTAATTGGCATGGCCATAATCTGCCTGCTTTTCTGTCCCACTCTCCAGAACCCCTGCTCTGTCCAGCCCGTATACTTATTGCTTTCCAGGGCAGCCCAGCTCCTTGTACTCCTCCTATCCTGCTAGATTAGGGTCTGTCCTGTCTCCGTAGTGGTGGAGCCATGGGGGCGAACACACCAGGTCCCACTGCACATGTATGTTAAAGACAGGACAGACTTTAGCAGATTATTATTAGATTGTTAGCAGGGTTTCTGTTTTGTGAAACCTTCTGCAGACACCTTCAATTAGATTGTAAATTGTTATGAACATTGTTTCTTTTTTTACAATTTTTAGCCCTACTGGACAGAATGTCTTGCAGATGGTAAGCTATTAGGACCATGGTTCCTTTGTAACCTACTGTAAACCCTTTTCAGTAAAGCATTGATTTTATTAGATTAACATTTTTATGAACAGTATCTCCCTTCATACTAAATTGAAGTCCCTAATTGCCAGGATTGATTTAATTAAATGTAAAATTGTTATAAGCACGGTTTCCCTTATCTTTTAATTTAGTAAGCCCTAACATTACGACAGTACATTATTTTTTTATTATTATTATTGAACTTTGCCACATGGTGAACTGCTATGAGCAGTGTCTATGGGATGTAGTTAAATTGCTGGTGGACAGGATGCCGGCCGCCGAAATACCGCCGCCGGAATCCCGCCACCTGGCAAAATGTCGAAGCCTATATCCCAAAGGATATCAGGATACTGGCATTGCATCCTGAATGCCGGAATACCGAATGTCCGAACCCCGGTAAGTATCGCACTTTCCCCGGGAATGGAGCGTTAGGTTTAGGCACCCCGGGGGGAGATTAGGGTTAGGCACCCCCCATGGGGGGTTAGGGTTAGGGTATGGTGAGGGAGGGTTAGGGTTAGGCAACCCCCAGGTGCAGTAAAGGGGGGATTGGGGTTAGGCACCACCGGGGGAGTTCAGTTTTAGACATGAGGAGGGGGAGATTAGGATTAGGCAACAAACAGGGAGGGTTAGGGGGAGGGAGAGGGGTAGGGATAGTATACTTACCATCCCTGTCGAGACCTTCAGCATTCAGGCTTCCAACGTCGGGATTTGAACCAGTGGCTAATCAGCCGCCAGTATTTCATATCCATTCCATGTCTATAATTAATAATAAACATGCACACACACAGTAATATGCAGTTAAATGTAATCTAGGGTTAAAACAGACTGCTAATCAACCATCTCCCCATCTTACACACACACACAAACCCCTTTCCCCATTAGATGTGATTGGTCTAAGGCCCTCATTCAGAGCCGTACGCTCTGAGCAGAGCGCACGCTCTGAATGAGGGCCGCCCTCCATAATTATGGAGCGTCCTCCTGGACGCTCGTATAGCTGTGGGTCACCACCCACAGCCTATACGAGCGTGCAGTTTGATGGCCGCGATGGTCGTGACCATCGCGACCATCACCACTGCGAGCCGGTGCCTGCAGTTGAGCCAAAATCACTCCCACTGATATCACTAGTGATGTCAGTGGGCCGGCTTCTGATGGTAGGCGTTCCCTTGGGAACGCCCCCATCAGGGAGGCACGCCCCCGGCACGCCCACCAAAGGGGGCGTGCTGTCAATCAACATTGACAGCACGCCCCCTTTGATCAGACACAACGAGCGAAGGAAAGTCCTTCGCTCGTCGAGTCTGGCGCATGCGCACGATGGAGCTCCCTCCGTCGTGCGCATGCTCAGTGCAGACCATCGACCCACTTGCGAGCGGACAGCCGCTCGCGAGTGGGTCTGAATCAGGCCCTAAATGTCTTTCTTTCCTTACTCTGGCTTGCTCTGGGTGTATAACTGTGTTCCTTAAGAAGCCTGCACATGATAGGAATAATGAATATAATTTATCATATATTGGTGATTGGCTCAATATGGCTGCATCTTGACATAAGAGATTCTCCGAAGGCTGACTTTGGATATCAAATAAACCTATTCAATATTTATATTACGCCTCTTCTTATTGCTATTCAATACTAAACACATTATACACTGTGATTGTATAAATATAGTGTCACAACATGTAACCTCAGTTCTAGATTTACATTTGATATATAACACAAGTTGGTGTTACATAGCCAATTATTGGCACAGACAGAACTAATGTGGACCCTTGCAGGGCTATATTATACAGCCATCTGAAGTTGGGAAACCTGGGTAAGTCATCAAAGCACCTCTAGGTCATAGACTGGAAATAAATAGATTTTCTTAAACATACAGAATCTATGCAGCACAGTGATATTAGTGTCTGAGGAACATAATGACACCATTACTTAGTTTATTTCTCCCTACAGATTGAAATTTGTAAAGGTTCATGATGTAGCAGACACTATTTTGTATTTATTTTCTGGAATTAGTGGCCAGTTGCCAGATCTCACCGACTGACATTTTAGCATACTGCACTGCACTAACAGTGCAACATGAAACGTTCAGACCAAAAATGTGCAACCGATGTATAATGAAAAAGTGTGTAAGCCCATAGACACTGGGGCATATCCCATTGCAGGTGAACTTTTCAATAACCTCGCGGAATGTGGTTTTTCCCACAGTCGCATGGTTTTTCCTATTTAATTGTCTGCAAGAAATTAAGGCATGGTAATCTCCATAGAAATTAAATCTCCTTTTTTCTCACAGCTTCAAGCAAGTCCAATTTTAACTAAAATTGTTATTTTAAGGAAAAATTGTCAGGACTTGCTTCAGAACCATTAAGAAACTACCCCTTAAGGACTAATTAAGCAATTAGAAATTTCCAATTAGCCTAATTAGTTAATTATGGATATACATAATGGTTCCAGCACATTCTAAGATCTATTCTAAAAAACGTTTTTAATGTGCTCTCGATTTATTCATAGATATTTGAAAAAAAGCGAAATAACAATATCATGTAATAAGGTAAAAAAAATTGTTTCTAAGAGACAGATTTGTACTCATCATTTAAAGGTGGCATTGAATGCAAAGTAGATCTTGTCAATGTCAGTGAATCGCTCCTGAACGATTTATATCAATGGGGGAAACACATATAACATGCCTTCATAGTGCATATTCGGGGATATGTTTAATATCCCGACAGCGGGGATTCCGGCAGTCAGAATCCAACACTTATTGGAATGCCGTCGCCAGAATCCTCACCGCAGGAATCCTGAAGGGATGTAGTGCGGTTGGGGGGAGGGTTATGTTTAGTCACTAGGGGGAGGTTAGGTTTAGGCACCAGGGAGGGAGGGTTAAGGTAGGGTTAGGGGTTGGGCCAGCCCTAGCCAAATTTTTTGGTAAGCGAGTATTTTTTGGGTGCCCCCCCTATGCAGTGCCCCTTTTACAGTGCCCCCGGTAGTGGTCCCCCCAGTGCAGTGCCCCTTGTGCCCCCCAGTAGTAAGCCCCTTATATAGTGCCCAAGTAGTACTCCCCACATGCAGTGCCCCCAGTAGTGGTACCCCACTATGCAGTGCCCATTATATAGTTCCCCTAGTAATAGTCCCCCCTCTTGTAGTGCCCCCAGTAGTAGCCCCCTTGTAGTGCCCCCATTAGTATTCCCCCCTTGTAGTGCCCCCACTAGTATTCCCCCCCCCTTGTAGTGCCCCCAGTAGTATTCCCCCCCTTGTAGTGCCCCCAGTAGTATTCCCCCCCTGTAGTGCTCCCAGTAGTCCCCCCCTTGTAGTGCCCTCGGTAGTATTCCCCCCCCTTGTAATGCCCCCAGTAGTATTCCCCCCCTTGTAGTGCTCCCAGTAGTCCCCCCCTTGTAGTGCCCCCAGTAGTCCCCCCTTGTAGTGCCCCCAGTAGTAATCAACCTCCCCCCGCAGTAGAGACATAATAAAAAAATTAAAAAAACCCACTTACCTGACACCTGCTCCTGCTCCTGGTCCCGCCGCCGAGATCAGCTCCTCCGTCCGCCGCTTTGCATTATGGGAGTGACGCGTCATGGGAGTGACGCGACACTCCCATTACCCACTGCGGGAGCCGGAAGATGTCCGGCTCTGGCAGTGGGAGCTGCAGCGGATGAGAGTCTGTCTGACTCTCATCAGCTGCTAAAACAAACACACAGCTGCGGGCGCCGGCGGCTGTGTGTTTGTGCTGTGTCACAGAGACACAGTCTGCCCACATCCCGTATGGTATTCACTTCAACTTTAGTTTTTTCACTTCAAATTTATTTAAATGAAAAATAATTGATCTTTTATTTTTTTTATTTGGTTTCTTTAATTGGCCTAAAATGACTCCAAAATTACTTTTTTTTATTACTTTTTTTAATTTTTTTTAATTTGGTTATAATAAAATAAAACGTTAGATTTTTATCATTGTTTTACTTTAAAAAAAATGCACAAATCAGCCATGCAATGCATGTTTAAAAAACAATTTATTTTTTCGTTATGACAGTAAGAACTGTCATAATGACTGGTTGGTACTTTAACTCTATCCACTTTATTTCCAAACTTTCAAAAATCTCCCCCTGGGGATGAGATAAGCAATACATGGAACTAAATACAAATAAACAATATACAAATAACACATAGAATATTGTTTATATGTAGGTGTGCTTTACAAATTAAAGCACATGATGTTTTCAAAGCTGCTTTTGCACTGTGTACTGAAATATTAGGTGCTTTGTCAATGATCTCTACTGTGTTGTGATAGCTCAGTCATAACTACACTTCTCTCTGAACACATTGGGTAATAAATAGACTTCTTTAGTATGTAAATACTTCTTTATAAGTGCTAAATGTATACCAATGCAAATAGTTTCATTCTATTAATTGTTTATAGTGTATCTGTGTGACAAAATTGTGTCCTTTTTATCCTAATGTGACCACATCTCATTAGTTTTTGATTAAAAGGTTCTCAGTCACTAAAACAATGTATTGAGTTCTACATGTGAGGTCTTTTCTTACAAGTCTCCCATGGTTAATTACAAGAATGTTTTAGAGGAGCTGAAAGGAATGATAAATGGTAGAGCTTGTAAATAGCAAGGAAACATTGGTATTCTTGTTTTATGTACTGCAACCTATGGCCTTTAGCATTAATATTAATCAGCTTACTATAAAACACAAACTGCTATATCAATGGGAAAACAAAGCTAAATTAATAAGAAGAGAAACACTTAAAGCTGTCAAGCAAAAGCAAACTCTTTTGTTAAATGTTTTTGTGAGTTTATGATATAGTACAGTGTGCTACATTAGTAAGGCTCTAGAACATAATAGTGTGTAAATAATGGAAATAGGTTCAAGGAAAATTAATCTTTAAACATTTAAAGTTTATTTTACATTACATTTCAGAATCTAGTAAAAATCTTACAGCAACTTTGTAACTTTTCTTTCCAATTGGAATATGATTTAAATGACTTTTGTACTGCTAACAATGAAAGGAAATTTTTGCCTTCTAAGAGGAACAGAAAACTATGATTCCTAGCATTCATCAACTTTTTGTTCAACCTATGGGGCCTAGGGAGCCGATGGGAGTCTCGGAATGCAATGTAGGAGTGATATGCAGTGAGATGTTACCATCATAGCCAATAGCTGTCAAAATCATACTCTGAGCAAACACATTTAGGGCCGTATTCAATTAGAAGCGAAAAGCCGAGTTCCACAAAAAGTATCGCCGATTTCGACTTTTTGCCAGTTGGAAACTTATTTCCGTATTCAATGCGAAATACTTTTCGCATACACGTAGTCAATGCAATGTAATACACTATAAAGATTCGCCTCTGAATATCAGGATAAAAGAAGTGCATTTTTGTTATTTTCGGGTGCAATGGTGGGGAAACCACTAAGAACACTTGGAACAGCCCCCAAAGGATAACTGCATCAAAAAAACCTAAAAAGAGTGATGGACACACCAAAAAAGTAGTTTGAATTTGGGGGTAAAAAAATTCAAAGTGGGGGTACAAACTTAAAACTAGCGAAATTGACTTTTTGGGGGTCTGTAAGTATGGGTGAGGTGTTTTTTTGTTTGCAAGTGCTTGATTATAATATGCTTGCACCCATTTTCAAGTACCCCAAATTTGACAGAAATACTTATTTTCACCAAAAACAACTGCTTAATGCTGTTCTTCACCACTTGTGCAAAGATGCTAGTTAGAGGCAATTGTACAAACTTAAGTACCCCAAACAGTTTAATTAGGACTAATCGGGCACTACTACATTGATCCCCAATGTTTCTGCATGTTTTTGGGGGTTCAGGCTGAGTTCCCCGATTCAGACACCACTTTCCACCTGTCTTGACATCACGTGTTTCCGTTTTCACATCTTTTTTAATTGAATAGGACGAATAGCGGGCATGCGCACGATAAGTTTCTGTGGCTAAAAGATGCGATGTAGATGAAAAATCCGGCAGGCAAAACTTTATAGAGTACGCAAAACTAATTGAATACCGCCCAAAGTGTAATGAGCTGTCCAATTACAGCATTGCTCTAGGGCATCACAAATATTCAAACAGGTAAGGGATCAATAATGGTGCATACACACGGTCAGATTTGATGAACGATGAACAATTGAATGATTTTTACAACGATTTGATGAAACGATTAAATTGTCAAAAACTGACTGCAAAAACAGTCGATGTCAGAGATCGTTATCTGACATACGGGAACGAGCATTGTTCGTCTATGCATGCCCTACATGTCAAAGATATGAATGATTGAATAATTTTTACAATCGTTATCATTCATATCTGATAAGAAATCTGACCGTGTGTATGCACCATAAGACAATAAGTTATATTGGAGAATCTCTGCCTTTTATGTACAGTAGCTAAGACTACTGAAAAGAAGTCCTGTCCTAGAAGGGCTTGTAAAGACTCTTTAATTAAGAAAAGGCATTGAAATGCTATTTGCCAAATCCAGGGATGATTAAAAATCACTGGGTAATGGTAACCCCTCGTCTGGTAAATATGGCACTTTGCACTGTACTTTCATTTTCATCACCACAAAATACAATATAATAGTCATGTCTGGGCAGAAGACTTTTATGAATTCCAGCTGAAGTAAGGCATGTGTCACTTTTTACAGATGTTAAGCATTTAGTCCTTATGCGCCCTGTTCATGGCGATCTACTATAGGCTTAGTAGTATAGCCATCCAGTTCCCAATCCCTTGAGTCCATACTCAAATTCTTTGGGATAGCTGAAGTTCTAGTATCTAGGTAAGGGATTCTCAAGTTTTGGTGGAGCCTAGAGTAAAGGGACTTTTAAGCTTTAAAGCCTTGGCACATGGAGGTTGAGACTCATTTGGAAGAAAAACAAGAATAACTGCACCTATCACACTATTGTGTGTAAATGATGCTTTTTGCACTGGGTGATTGAAAGCATACACTACACTATGGCCTTTAGAGAAAAAAAAGGCATTTTGGAGCTCAGTTGGTATGGGTAAGGAGTAGGACATACAATTGACAAAGAGGGGTTCCAGTCAAGATGCCAGCGGAAGGGACCCCGGATGTCAGGATACAGACGCCGGTATAACGTTGCATGTCAGAATTCCGATGTCGCTATCTCAAAGAGATCAAGATACCAAGATCAGCATCCCGACCGCTGGCATCCAGAAGGTAAATATTTGGGTTAGCATTAGGGTTAGCCTGGGGATGGGGGGTTAGGATTAGGGACCTTTCGGGGTAGATTAGGGTTAGGCACTGACCATGGAGAGTTAGATTTAGGCTACGGGGAGGGGGGGTTAGGGTTAGGCACCACCCCGGGAGGATTAGGATTAGGGTGCAGAAAAAGGGGGTTAGGCACCACCGTGGGGAGATTAGGGTTAGGCACCACCAGGGGAGGGTTAGGGGCGGGGATGGGGAGGGTTAGTCTACTTACCGGACCCTGTCAGAATTTTGCACATCGGGATGCCGCTGTCAGTATTCTGGCATCCCGTCCGCAGGTCATTCATACCAATTCCCAATAGAGTCATAACCAGGAACAACAGTGATAAACAGAGGTCTGTGTATAGTATATTGTGGAAAGATATTTGGACTACTAACCTCCTGGCGCTACACAATATACTCTAGTCAGTGGTGATTATAAAACAGTTTTAATTATATAGATATATACAACATAAACATAAAAAGAAGTGTCTAAAATTCCAAATAGTGTAAAAAGCACATAAGACAGAGAACTTTGGCTTCTTAGAAGCATAAAATTAGCAAATAAAAAACAGGTAGAAATAAAAACGTATCATAAATATCCAAAGCACCTCTAGAGCATCCAATTAGCACATCCAGTTGTATAATAAAGTTCAAGTGATTGTAGATTGAAGGTCCAAGCATAGATATAAATGTAAAGGTCCTACCCAGCTTAGGTGTTGGAGCCACAGGAGGAATAAATGCAAGGCACCTCCGGAGTACCCTGCATAGGCTCCAAAGTCAACTCCAGTAAGGTAAGATGTCCTTACAAGGTTGTGCAGGCACTGCTTTACTGGGGAGACTGCCCGGCCCATAGCAGACTACAGTTACCAGCAGGTGATCGAGACTAGATGCCGCTTTACAGCTATACTAGCAGCGCATACATGCGGTAACACCGTATATACCAACAGTGGAGGTTTACTAATATTCCGATGGCCATTGCATGTGTTATATGATTATGTTCCCAGCAAAGTGGCTATATATTTATTAATTTTAAGTTCTACAAGTGGGCTTATGGAATTGACCTGTGGCTTACCATTGGGGACTATGGGCCTGATTCAGAGCCGGACGCAATTAGCGCTCGGTCGTCCAGAAAATAGGGGTGGCCATTCAAATCAACCGTTCGCTCTTTGCGGTCTGTTCACGCCTCTAGGTCTGGATGAGCGAACCAAACTTGCGGTCGTTTTTTGAAAAAATATGCCCCCTGGCCGCTCGCATCCTACGTCATGTCCGCTATTTATTAGATTAATCGAGTACATCGACCAGGGTATGAACTGCTCGCTATTCTTGGGGTTGGTTTTTCCTACCACAATTTTGCGAGCAGTTCTGACTGTAAAATAACCCAGTGACGTGGTCAATGACGCTGCTGTTTTAATTATGCACACCCATAAAATGCCCGTTTTGACCTTTAAGCACGCCTGCGTTCGGATCTCCACTCCCCGTTTTCAAGCACCTTCCCCCGTTACCACCCACATACGCCTCTTTCTGTCACTCAAATTATCAGGCATTCGCTATTTTGTGAGCACATGAATTTCGACCGCACTGACTGGTTCGCGCATGCGTATAACGATCCGTACGCATGCGCAGTTGGGCAAACATCGCTCGGAATGAACGAGCGGTCGCTTACAAGCGGCTCTGAATCAGGCCCTTTATTCAAAGACATTGGCCCTCATTCAGAGCCGTACGCTCTGAGCAGAGCGCACGCTCTGAATGAGGGCCGGGCTCCATTTTCATGGAGCGTCCTCCTGGACGCTCGTATAGCTGTGGGTCACCACCCACAGGCTATACGAGCGTGCTTTGTGATGGCCGCGATGGTCGAGACCATCGCGACCATCGAATTTGCGAGCCGGAGCCTGCGGTTGAGGTTTTCAACCGAAAGCTCCGGAGTGATTTTGGCTCTATCAGAGCCAAAATCACTCCCACTGACATCACTAGTGATGTCAGTGGGCCGGCTTCTGACGGGAGGCGTTCCCGTGGGAACGCCCCCGTCAGGGAGGCACGCCCACCAAAGGGGGCGTGCTGTCAATCAACATTGACAGCACGCCCCCTTTGATCGGACACAACGAGCGAAGGACTTTCCTTCGCTCGTCGCGTCTGGTGCATGTGCACGACGGAGCTCCCTCCGTCGTGCGCATGCTCAGTGCATAACATCGACCCACTTGCGAGCGGACAGCCGCTCGCGAGTGGGTCTGAATCAGGCCCATTATCTTCAGCTGGACGCAGCTGTGAGGAGATAGAGTATTTAGTCACGTTAATGTTATCTATTTCTGGATCTGTGGAAATATTGATATTGTTACCATTGTTGCATTTTTTTAAGACATTTATTGATACTGTTACATGCCTCAGTGTATTGATGCAATTTTAATGTTGTATCTTATATGCTTTCATTGACTTCTGTAAGTTTTTTTTGCTTATGTGTTTAAATAAATCACATTTAATGTTTTAACTCATGGGTAAATTTTTCGCTATTCACAGCGCTGTTCTTATATTTTATTTTGTGCAGGCACAGTGCATGCGTTTTGAGCTGTGTAATGTTACAAAATTGGTAGCATGTGAATTATTGGTATTCAACATAGGGATATAAGGACCCATGAATAACAAGATATTTATGCAAAATATATATATAACATTTGAGGAATGAGGACTCTATATGGCTTGATTAAAAGGAGCTAACATTACAAATTAACATTTATATTATACGATTAGACCCCCGATATCTAATAGATGCATACTACTAGAGTTATGTTTTTATATCCATATGATCCTATTATAAACTCTAATAATATAGGAGTTAATATACACAACAAGATGGATCACGTGATCAATGTTTATATCACGTGTTTTAGTTACACACATCCAGTCAGGTAGTATACGCTGGATGAAGCGGACAGGATCACGTGCTCTGTATTTACATCACAAGACCCGACATGCCAGATGAAATTTTTTACAACCCGGGCGAATCACGTGGTTTGTGTTTACCACATGTGACCTGGTATTAAGGTTTCATAGGCTATACCGGGTCACATGGTTCACATAGAGATCACGTGATCGGATGTTACTCTCCGTGTTTAATGAAATGCGGTAATTTTTAGCGATTTATTTATTGAATATATTTATACTATTACAATGTGTATCTATCTATATGAGTTGATTTTTGTCTGATTAAATCTGGTTCTCTATATGGCTTGATTGATTGGAAATTGAACGAATTAGATGTGCTCATCATTAAGACTCACATAAGGGTATAAAAAGCCCTTCAGTCAGTGGACATTGGGGATTATGCTACTGAGGAAGCTGTGGGTGTTGCCACAGCGAAACGTGTTTAGCCCCCCCACCAACATTCATTACAGCACTTGGAACCTTCTGTGGACTTGTTTCCGGACCAGCATCATTCATCTGCCTTCCAGTCTATACCCTGTACCATCAGCACGCCAGTGCAGCAATCTCTGCATATTCTTCAGGATGCGGACATTTCGATCAAGTATAATAATTAATCACTAGCTGGACAATATTCCGGACCTACACACATAGGCCAGTGATTGTTATGTTATTGACATTTGCCCATTGGATTGAGACTGTCCCATGAGACTCTCACTGTGCTCACTTTTTATGTTTGGATGCTTACATGATATCATATGTGGATTTCTATCTACTTTGCATATTACTGACTATTCATTTATAGAAATAAATTGATCCTTCTTTTAATCAAGCCATATAGAGTCCTCATTCCTCAAATGTTATATATATCTTTTGCATAAATATCTTGCTGTTTATGGGTACTTATATCCCTATGTATGAATACCAATAATTCACATGCTACCAATTTTGTAACATTACGTATCATAATTTAGATATTATAGCGCTGTTCATAACTTATTCATTTGTTTTTTTTATAATCTACTGATAGGAGTTGACACCTCCATTGAACTAGCTGCTTATTTGACAGTGTCTACTGAGATCCCCTTTCCCCATTTTCCCTTTATTAATCTGCATTTTGAGCTGTGGTAAACTCTTTGTTAAGGCATTATTATCGTGCTGCACAGTCTTCTTCTTTTATTCTCCCTATAGTCCCACTGGGCGTGGTACCGGAAGTGAGTCAGTGACTACTTCAGGTCCATGTGGTGGAGATGCAGGCAGAAATGTACTCGAATGGTGCATGTGTCACTTCCGGTGGTGATGGAGTCCCCAGGCCATGTGGATAGGTTTTGGGAGCCGTTACTACCGGAAGTTGTGCATTTAAATTAATTTTCATAAAATACATTTTAATTCAAAGTCTATATTGAGACCTGTGGGAATAATTGTTTTTAATTGGAAAATCCATTGCCTTTCCTTTAAACCATTTGAGTTTTTATGAATTGTATGCTTTTACGTCTCTTATATCATCTTGATCAAAATATTTTTTTCCTTTTTATATATAGTATGTTACATCAATATGCAGTCTCCTAATATATATTTTTTCCCTCATTCCATGAGGTAATGTGGAATTAAAAAAGAACATCTGCTTTAAAGGAAATCCAGTCTATCACTGAATAATATAGCCGAACAAACCATAACACATGTTTGCCGCTTAATGGACATCACGTGATTGGGGAACTTCCTGCCGTTCATATGAAAAAGTTCCCCACTGGATCTACAAAGTGACACACAACTTTCGGCGGTATTGGCTCCCAAAACCTATCCACATGGCCGCGGACTCCATCACTTCCGGTCGCGGCTCCACAAGCAAACCAAACGTAGTTACTGACACACATCCGGTACCATGCCAGCAGGACTATGGGGAGAATAAAAGAAGGAGACTATGCAGCACAATAATATGCCTTGGCAAATAGCTTACCAAAACTCGAAACGCTTTGGCCCCAAGCACTGTGCCTGTACTACCTTGGAAGGACATCTTACCTGACTGGAGTTGACTTGGGCAGGGTACTCCGGAGGTGCCTTGCATTTATTCTACCTGTGGCTCCAACACCTAAGCTGGGTAGGACCTTTCCATTTATATCTTTGCTTGGACCTTCAACCTACAATCACTTTATTATACAACTGGATGTGCTAATTGAATGCTCTAGAGGAGATTTGGATATTTATGATACGTTTTATATCTGCCTGTTTTTTATTTGCTAATTGTATGCTTCTAAGAAGCCCAAGTTCTCTGTCTTATGTGCTTTTTACACTATTTGAAATTTTAGACACTTCTTTTTATGTTCATGTTGTATATGTCTATAGAATTAAAACTGTTTTATAATCACCACTGACTATATTATATTGTATAGCGCCAGGAAGTTAGTAGCCCAAATATCTTTCCACAATTTTTTATTGCGGGCTAATAGCGTAACCGCACATACTGACCTCAAAGGCTGCAATACACCAGTGCTAAGGGTTATATCACATCACTTTTTCCATATTCTGTGTACAGCATAGTTTGGAAGAAATTTAAGTAAGTTCCTTTGACCTATAACATCTTGTTAATAGTTTTAAAGAATACAGACAATGGGGTATATGTACTAAGCCTTGTTCTAAGCCTTGGAGAGAGATAAAATGGATGGAGATAAAATACCAACCAATCAGCTCCTAACTATGAGTTTACAGGCAGAGTTTTAAAAGAATGACAGTTAGGAGCTAATTGGTTGGTACTTTATCTCTCTCCAATGCTTAATATATAGACCCCAATGTATTAAACAGGTTTTTGTCACAAGCTGCCGCTGTGCCTTGTCTGACAATGGTGCTTCAGGTGGTTTTCTCAGGCCCGTTGCTAGGAGACAAGAATGCCGGGCTGGTGCTCACCAATGTCTTCCTACCTGACTGTTCTGTCTCCGCCTCCCTGCACTCATTGGATCCTGCATCGCTTAAGTTACAGTCAGTTCTTCACTCCATGCCGGTCGCTGTGTTCCGGTTCCAGTGAGAGGTTATCCTTCTGTGTGTTCCAGCTCCTCATGTCCAGTGTCTGTTATCTCCCTGCAAGTTACAGCTAATGCTGGGCATACACTATACAATTATCTGTCAGACATCTGTCCTATCTGGCTGGTTGGAATGAACACCTGGTAATGTATGGGAGCATATGACAATCAACAATATGATCTTAAACACTGGAAAATGGACAAAAATGTTTGTTCAAATTGGTTAAATTTGTTTTATTTAACCAATTTGTCTGAGAACGACAATTTTTGTCTATTTTCCAGTGTTTGTCAGCAAATGGTAGATTGTCATTTGCTCCCATGCATTACTAGATTTTGATTCCAACCAGCCAGATTGGACAGATATCTGACAGATAATTGTATAGTGTATGCCCAGCATTAGCAGTGTCAGGCACTTCCCAGCATGTGTTTGATTTATCTGCAAGTGACAACAAAGCAGAGCCTGCCACACCTCAGTGTCCGTGTGGATTCCAAGCAAGTACATTTTAGCAGTGTCAGCTGCACTTCAGTATTGTGAACTTTTTGTTTATTCATTCCACCACTCTCAGCAGCCTCTCTGTATCTGTGTGGCTAATCCGCTAATAACACCCAGCTGTCTGCACTACTATTCAGGGATACGGTATGTGCAAATTCTCCAATTTAAAACTCCTCAATTTCAGTTGCAATTCATTGTCTGTATATTCAAGCAAGCAATAACTTTTACAGAAATTCCTGATATCCAAGTGCATACCAGCTATTCAGGCTGCAGCCAGCCACGTGCATACCAGTCCACAAGACTGCAACTAGCCAAGTGCATACCAGCTATTCATTCATGCTGCAGCCAGCCAAGTGCATACCAGTCCACAAGACTGAAATTAGCCAAGTGCATACCAGCTATTCAGGCTGCAACTAGCCAAGTGCATACCAGTCCTTAAGACTGCAACTAGCCAAGTGCATACCAGCTATTCAGGCTGCAACTAGCCAAGTGCATACCAGTCCTCAAGACTGCAAGACCTCACAATCTATTATCAATTGACTCTTGATTAATCAACTTACTACATCTAATAGAGCTTCTTTTTCCTGATATTGGTTCCACAGTGACTCTCCCAGAGGTTCATAACAGTTTTTTTAAACAGAACATTTTGTCTAAGGTGTCAACAAAAGAATGTTCTGTCTTGTTCAAAGTTGTTTCTTTACAGAAACTAGTAACTTCCAAATTTCACAAAATAAGAAAAACTCAAGTAATATTATATTTAACATTGCCATCAAAAGTGGTTACTTTATTCCATGTATAATACATGAGTAATGTGGCTCCTTAAATAAACAGCATTGACACATATGACCATTGTCAACTTCTGACATCACTAATCAAAGATAATATATTTTTATTACATCAGGTATTACACTATTCACAAAGAACACAAATGGTATATTTGTTAAGGGCGATTTGTCAAAGGTGGCTTTGATTGAAAGTTTTAAAATGGCAGCAGGAGTCAATAAAAAATCTGGCTTATTTAGCATTGATTCCTGTTGTGGTTTTAAAACTATTGGTCAAAGCCACCAATGACCAGCAACTTTGACAAACCGCACATTAGTGGGTATACCACCAAGCATCAATCCTGCAACTGACCTGTCAAAGCTGAATAATTGGCTAAGACAAGTTCAGTTTAAAATTTAATCGCAGCGACGCCATCTTGCAAATGGCCACAAGACTCCATCTTGAAAATGAGATCGCAAGACGCCATTTTGCGAATGGCCGCTTAAGCGCCATTTTAGATAAACTCACATTTTAGTACAAGTGGCGATAATACTAATAGCACCATGCGATTGCATATTTCATCATTTCCCATACGCACATTAATACATACAATAGCGCTGTTAACTAGTCGCATATTAGCGAATGCATAGGACTTTGTATGAAACCGCTCTTTTTTATTAGCTTTATGCGCACGCATCTGCCCCAAGTTAACTAGCATCCTTATATCAAACCCTGGATACCCACACACTACATATTCACACATAAGGTTCAATAAGCTTTAAAGTGTATGATTTAAGTAGGTTCAGTTAGTTTAAATGCTGAGAAATAAAGATATTTGATAACTAAGGTATTATACATGTTAAACCAGTCATGTTTGGAGTTGTACTGATGCGTACTCTTTTCACAGTATTCCGGTGTTTTTCGGTGGGGAGATCGCATCATGCATTCCCGAGTTATGGATCGCAGAGCCTACAAGCAACAAAATGTATATTTTAGAAACAACTGTTAGGATGCTGTCGGAGGCGTGAAGAGGAAGACCCCCAGCTGTTAGAGGCAGGGAGAGTCTGTTTGAACCAGCCTGTTAAATGTGCTGTAACAGATGCTTCACCCCTGAGAACCAATGACACCAGCAAAAAGCTTCCCTTTTGTCCTGTTTATTCTGGGGGGGGGTATAAATATGAGTGCACGAATGCTGGTTCTCAGTCTTCGTGCTGAATGCTGAATGATGAGGGGTCTCTTGCTGATGCCTATCTCTGTGTGGAAGCGCCTGCGTATGTATACTGTACTTCAGTCTGTATAATTTCCATTTGCGCCTAAATTGTGTCTTGATCAATTGCGTGTAACTGTCTGAACTTTTACCTGAATATCACTTTGTGCTTTGGAACCACAGATTCCACGTCTAAGTCTTTATTTATGGTGTGACTGCGTACGCAAATTAGCGTCTTCCTTAGAAGGTATAGGCAGGACATTAGAAGGTATAGGAAGGTGTGTATAGAGGTTCTGATCCAGTATCGTTAGACCCCTCACCAGCACATGCCTGGCACATAATTATCTCATCAGATACTGCTCTGCAATAGGCTGGCCATTTTTCTTCCTGTCATAAAAACTTAAATTTTAAATTGCATAATTAAACAAAAAACCTCATCCCCCCATGTTTCTACAGTTCCCCTGTCTCTCCAGCCTCATTCCCCATGTCCCAAAGCTCCAGCCCTTTTGTGTGCCTTCAAACTCATCCCTCTTTGCCTTTCCAGCATCACCCTATCACCGGGTCTCTCCAGCTCCAGCCTCCTTGTGTCTCTCCAGCCCAACAGTGTTTTCCCAGCTCCAGCCTCCTCGTGTCTCTCCATTCTCCAGCCTCTAGTATCTCCCAAGCTCCAGCCTCCTTTGTCTCTCCAGCACCTCAGTGTTTACCAAGTTCCAGCCTTCTTGTGTCTCCCCTGCTCCAGCCTCCTTGGCCCACAGTGTGTCTCCAGGCCCACAGTGTTTCCACAGCTCCAGCCTTGTGTCTTTCCAGCCCCACAGTATCTCATCAGTCCCCTCTGTCTCTCCAGCTGTGGTCCACTACATCTCTCCGGCTCCAGGCCAATCATTTACCTTACTCTGTATCTTCTAGCTGCTCTTTTTCTCACCATGGTTATTCTCTGCTTCTCAGTAGTGTGGTGCCCATGATGTAATGACATTACGCATACTGTGCCACAATATACAGTTCTGTAAGGGGAACACCAAAAACAGGGCTCTCCAGACCCTGTACATGCCCCTGTCTGGAGACCAAATGGTGAACGCTGTCTGATCAGAGCTGAGCTCCGATCATGGCAGACGGTCCTGCAGCAGTTTCGACCAGGTGGCAAGCCACAGAGGAGAGCAGTGGGCCAGCCCAGTAGTAACTCATTAAAGTTCCTGGTGGCCCAACCTACCCCTGGATTGGAGATATCATGGAGCATAAAAATTCTGCTAATGGTTGGGAATGTATATCCAACACCTGTACAACAACAAATCATAGACACCGGAGAGAAACCAGAGAGACTAATCTTACCTACGGGAGACTGCTTGTGGCTGACGGGGTTCCGCAATTAACATTACAAAGGTTTATGCTATATGTTACCAGGCACTGCAGCTGCTATTTGATGCATCGTACTCCAAGCTTTATTATAATTTTTAAGAGATCTTATTATCTGCTTTTCAGCTATACAGTATATCTGCATGTGTTGGCTGACACTACTATGTTAATTTGAATTATGTGCATTCCTGCTGGGTTTGTGATCACTAGTAATCACAAGTAGCTTCAAAATATCACATTGAAACTGTGTGCTACTGATATTAATTATTCTGAATATTTGGAAGCCGCTTTTACTGTCAAAAGTTATTACAATAGTCATATGACACATTTTCTATATGTTGTGATATGTTTTAATGATTTGTTATTAACTCTGCTGCCATAAATAGTTGCTTTATTTCTTAATACTTAGTCGGTCCCTTGTGCCAAGACCATTTCTGTGCTTATCAGATAATTTATGATGCCTTAAAAATAAAAGATAATAAAAATAATAAAAATTGTTCTCCAAACTATTCTTGCTTAAAACTCTTGTGGACAACAAGCACTGGAGAATATTTTGCCCTTTCAGATCTCAGATTCCCTCTTTTTTTCAAAGCCTGTGGAAGCCTCTGTCATCTGATATTATTGTCATTCAGTAAGTTCAATTAAGCCTTATAGTCAGCAGACTGCACTGCAAAATGTTCCTACTTTAAATTTAGATTTTTGTGTTCATCTCAAACCTCTATCACACCCCATCTGAACCTTCATTTCAAATCAGCATTAGCTCCTAGGAAACTTGTACATTTTTGGAAAAGTCACAGAAAATTGTTTTCAGAAAAAAAAGTTATGTAATTATTTGGCTCACAGTCTGTAATAGTACCATGATAAATCTCTGAGGACAGTGATGGAGTCTTGTGTGGTGGGAGTGATGTTAAATGAATTCCTGTGTTTTTGAGGAAACCTGTCAAAATAAATGAGTATATGAAAAACACATTAAAACAAACTGGAAGTAGTGAGTAGAAGAGTCAAAGGTTTTTGACTTAGAGTTTTGTGAGTCACAGCTATTTTCTAAATGGATTTCACTTTTTGCTGTGTTGACAGAGAAAAATACACATGTAATAATGCAAAGTGATTTCTATGAACTGCTGACAAGAGGTTGGTTATATCTTTTCCCAGCTATATTTCTTTATATGTTTCTTTATATTTTAGATATCTCTTCAAAACTATTACAAAATGACTAAAGTCTTTCTAAGTGGAGCAAATAATCCACCCCAAAAAATACCCTAGAATAGAGAATCATCATATGGTAATGTGTAGACATCTCTGTAGACTTTGCTTATGCAATTCATTTATTTAGCAATTTTTGATAAAAGCAAAAGAACTTTATTCTGCTCAAAGTTCTCCAAACAACCTAGAATTTGTGTATGAACTGCCACACAAAGAGGCTGTCACCACTGCTTGTCCAATAGGCTATGCCAACCTGCTTCTACTAAGGTTTACATTTAAGTTCAAGCTGTGGCCCTGGAACATTTAATACAATGGGGGCAGATGTATTAAGCTCTGGAAAGAGATACAGAGGAGAGTGATAAATGACCAACCAATCGGCTCCTAACTGTCATTTTTCAAACACAGCCTGTAACATGACAGTTAGGAGCTGAGTAGCTGGTTGTTTATCACCCTCTACTTTATCACTTTCGAAAGCTTAATACATCTACCCCATTGTGTGCTAGGAGGTATGAATTCCTATCTGTCTTTATAACAGACATATGGGCTATCATAAATAGAGGTGCATACATTAAATATACATGCTTAATCTAGACAGAAGCAATAATGAATAGAACTATTAGAGGGCATACAGGTTAATTCCAACAACAGTATGGTCAAATGGAACCATTGACCTAGGCAACATATGTATAACTATGCTCATTTTGGCTTTGTGGCAAATTAGGCTATCCAACTTTTCTATCACAAAATGATTGACTGAGTAACATACAGGTACAGATCTGTATGTGTAAGAGATTGCAACCTAAATGTATATTCGTAAATTGCTGTTTCTCATTAAAAAAGTCCCTAGATATACTCATTTAGGTGAAGATGGAAGCTCTGGAGCTGATTCATAGTCGTACGCTGGAGTGATATTTGTAAAAGTAATGGTTGGATTCCTTGGAAAAATCTTTTTTATTATTATTTCCTGATTTAAAATCAGGGAATGCTGTTTAGTAAATTTCTAATGGTCTTTATGTAAGCTCTCTTCCCTCATGTCCAACTCCTTACTTATACTTTCATCTACTCCTTACTCCCCACAAGGGCACCTAAAACTTGGTTGCTGACTCCTGAACACTCCTGAATACTTGTGGCGTCATATAAATAAAGGACAATAATAATAATAATCATAATAATAATAATCATAATAATAAGAGGTGACTTATTATATTTTGAAATAGAAGCAGTATCAAAGTTGTTCTGTCTGCCTTTTCTTTCTGGGGATGATAAATCAATCCTATTAAAATTTTTTACGTTGTCTAAAACATTGTCTAAAAGTTTTTTCAAATGATCCCTTTCTAGAAGTTTTTCATTTACATTACATCTACTGCTCAGAAACCATGCCAGAAGCACAATGCTCCTAATGAGCACACAGTAAATTGCCACTTAGTTGAATTATCTTTCCATGCCCTATTGTGGGCATGGATGGATAGGGTAAATAATAATTTTACATCCACCTGTTTCCTTATATGTTGAGGAGGTAATGTGGGAGTCTTCCACAGAAAGGGTGAAGTTCAGTAAGTCTGTTAAACATTCATTCATTTTCATATTTTTGGATAAAAACAGCAAAACATTGAGGGGTATCCAATCAGGTCTGAAAAATTTTCGGCTACAATAAACGGGGTTTTCTCGCCGATGTTCGGGTCTTTTTCGACAATTTATTTTTCATGCTATCCAATTTAACCTTGTTTTTTACGCCTGATCCGGGAAAATACATAGGATCCGGGAAAAGTCGCGGACCTATGTATTTTCACTGCCACGATCAGGAGAAAAACAGCTTCTTATCAGGGATTTGGTTTCGCCTGCCGGAGTCCCGATAAGTGCCGGCATTGCGGCTAATTGGATAGCCCCGGCAAGGTAATTAGTTGCTGTAATTTACCTCGGACAATTGGATACCCCCCTAACACTCTTTATATAAATATTTTTTATGCATAGTGTGGATTTATGCTTGGCTATGTTTAATAGTGTTTTTGTGAAATATTTTGGTATTCAAATTCTTGCTGAGCAATATACATGTACATGAGCTCTGATTGAAGTAGAAATTGTCAAGTCAAATAAGTTTTAATTCAGTACTTATTAATATAATGAAAAAGGAGTCGTTTTTATTATTGTCATTTTCTTATTGTTTATATCGTGTTTGTGGTGAAGGAAAGCTGTTCCTGATTGTGTAATCATGGTCTCTAGAAACCTCAGAATAACTGATCCCAGTATCCCTCTGAAGAAATCATGTAGTTCATGAAACACGTTAGTATCTGAATGATTGCTTCATCCTCTGTACATGCTTGACTTAAAATTACCTTTTTTTTCCAAGAAGTCAGTTTGTGTGAGCACCAATATATTCTACATGCATGGAGTTTGGTAGGGTGAGTACTCCAAATGATGTTGCTCAACATTGTACAGTACCACTCCTCATAAATTAGACTAGCACTGATGTGTGATTACCACTGATCTCCATTGTGCGGCTGAAAACAGTTAAAGTTAAGGCCCCCATACATCAGCAATTGATTGCAGCAATCGTGCAATTTGCAATCGATTGTGTATAAAAATCTTTTCCTTTTTTAATAGATTGCAGAATTGCCACAATCGATTGAAAAAGGGAAATATTTTTATACACAATCGATTGCAAATCGATTGCAAATTGCACGATTGCTGCAATCAATTGCTTATGTATGGAGGTCTTTACAGAGCAAGTATCTTGAGCTACTATAGTGTTTCCGTTTATCACATTGCTATGAAGTATCTATCAATGTATGACTACTGCAATAGCAATTGATTTTAACCATATCCACTCCTTGACAATTTGTCACTTATGGAATATTCACCACATATGATTGCTATACCTATCTTGTAGCTAGAACACTCTTTTTGTGATTCTACTATCAGAACAATTATCTATAATGAAGACAGGCTTTGAATCAGACTATGATTAAAACCAACTATATACCTATAGGTTAATATCACAGATTTTATCACCACTCTCTCTTTTTAGGTGCTCCCTTGCCATATAAAACATTTGATGATGGTCTTTATATTTCATGCTTATATTTGATAAGTGGAGCATTCGTAGGACAATTGATGTTATATTAGAAGTTAATGTTGGGAAACTCATATATGTGTCACAAGACACTGTCACAGCTTATTACCTTCACGCCGTAGGCAACCAGGCACCAGGCAACGTGGATGCCAAACCTTGATAGCGCCCAGGGTTGCTGGGAGACCAAGACTCCAGATGGCCGTGGGTGCTGCTGATTCTGGTGGATAGACGTGCAGTGTCCCAGCTGTCAGCCGTCAATCAACCTGTGCACCCACAGCTAATTGGTGAAGGATCTTTCATTAGTCTGTCTGGACCAGGACCACGCTGCCTGTGATAGTTTACACTTCCTATGTGAATCTTGGTTCGTGTCCATCTGTCAGAGTTGCTGTCTGTATCCCTGGCTGTCTTTACCATCCTGCTGTCATCCTCAGCCTGTGGCCATGGTGTACCTGCGGAATTTACCTCTGAGTGGCAACTTCCATCCTTGGCTTACAGCCATCTACTATTCTTGCTCACACTACCATCACCTGCAGCACCTGCCTGCAGCCTACTTACCTTACCACCAAGGTGGCATCTCAGCCCTTAAGGCTGCACCACAGCTCTCAAGGTCGCACTGTGCCGTCTAAGTCACACCGTGACTCTCAAGGCTGAACCACGACCCTCAAGGTCGCACCATGCCATCTAAGTCACACCTCACCCCTCAAGGCCACATCACAGCCCTCAAGTTTGCACATTGGCCCTCAAGGCTGCATCCTGGCCCCCAAGGCCACATCATAACATTTGGACTGCATCTCAGCCTTCAAGGCCGCACGCAAGCTTGCCCTGTGCCATCCAAGTTGCAACTCAGCCCTCAAGGCCACAGCCCAGCTCCCAAGGCCACAGCATAATATTCGGATGATATCTTGGCCCTCAAGTCCGCACTTCAGTTCCCAAGGCCGCATCATATTGTTGGAGCCATTTTTTGTGCCTCAGGGCTGCACCTTGGCACTCAAGGCCACATCCATATCTTCTGAGGCACATCTCGACTCTCAAAGCCGCATGTTTTCCTTGGAGTCACACCTCGGCCCTCAAGGCTGCACCTCAGCTCTCAAAGCCACATCTTGCCCTCACAGTTGCATCTCAGCTCTCAAAGTCGCATCTAGTCATCTATTATAGCCATCATTCAGGTCACTAAACAGTAACTATTCCAGTGTAGTGAATTTCACTGTGACCTATTCCATCCAGTACCACCATTTGCTGCATAACATCTTGTGATCTGCAGGATTGCCGTGTAAGCCCCTACAGTCCAGAGTTTTAGACCAGGCGGCCACCTAAGTACCGGTGAGCGTATCCAGCTCTAAGGAAATAGAGGGTGACTGTTATTGGCACAAGACCTCACCAGCTGGACTCTAGGGGGTATATTTACTAAAGTGCGGGTTTTTAGAAGTGGAGATGTTGCCCATAGCAATCAATCAGATTCTACTGAACATTTATATAGCACCTTCTAGAAGACAATAGCTAGAATCTGATTGGTTGCTATGTGCAAAATCTGCACTTTAGTAAAAATACCCCTAGGGGTCTTACATGGTGGTTTCTTGCAGATTGTAACAACATGTTTAAGCATGTATAAATTTGTGTTTTTTACAATGGTTTTTCTTGTGTAATACATATTTGGATCATTACAGATACTTTTTCTAATAATTTTTTTTACAAGGTGTCAACAGTAAACACCCTTGGGAAAGTTACCCTTCCAATGAATACATCAGATGAATGATTATGATTAGATGAAAGAATGTCTTCTGTACTTTGTGAAGTTATTACAAAGGAAGCAGTTAAGCAGTTCATTTTTCATGTAGATTCTGTATGACATCTTGCAAGCCATAGTAAGTTCATTCCCCACATGGGTCAAGGAAGATGCTGCAAAATGTGATGAAAACAGTTTAGTGATAAATCAATAGATTTAAAACTTTAATATAGAAAGCACACAAGCGCCTGAACTCCTCTGACCTGACACATTTTTGTTATGTAACATTGCTCGAGATGATGTGATTTAAACTCTTAATATCCCTAATAACCATAATCGTTAACCCTTTGGCACATTCACTTTGATATGTCCCAGCTTTATTTTAAACAAAAGCTTACTGCTGAGTCCCAAAATGGTAATAGGACTTTTCTGTATTCAGTGGGTAGTGGAGATTCTAACTGCAGAATATTACCAAAGCGACGTTTGTACAATACGCAGCTTCCTACCAGACACTTTGAGTGGGATTTCTTAAATGACTAAGAAAATGAAAAATGAGATAAAACAAATAAAAAGCTGCATGTACTGCACACAATATGCATTGCCACTGAAAAAAAAACACCTTATTAAGCCTTCAGTAAATCCCTATGCAAAAGAGACTGAACCAAAGTGTAGATGTTATTCATCAAATTCAAGATGTGTTTTACATAGCACTGTCAGTTCAATTACAGAGGAACAAAAGTCTTGATTAGAACTGATGATGTTGTTCAGATGAGCACTGTTAAACCTCTTAAGTACTTGAGCTAAAGTCTTTCATTCTTTATAATATTGCAATACCTCTTAGATGGCATATTTGTTAACATATGTCTCATTAAGTTATTGAATTTCAATATTTTCCAATATTTCTGAGATAGGAGCTACATTAACTATACTGTGCAAGCCATGAGTGCAGAGCAATATATTGAGTTTCATCAACTCTAGAGGTCAAAAGCGTAACTATTGCCAGAGCAGTCCTTGCAGCAAACAGAGCCCTTTGATATGTGCATCCACTCTGGATGTTTATGCTGGTACGTGTGCTGTGGAGACCTGTTTAGGCTATCTGAGGAATTGATAGCTTCAAAAGGGTTTATCTGTGCATGAGTTAGCCCCTGCACAAGCTTATAGTGGGTACACATTAGAACGACGGGCAATCTGGAAGATAGCCGTGCCAAATTTTCTTAGTCCTGGACCATCCATGATTGCCCGTACACACTGTGCAATTTAATGAAGTACGGAATGATACCTTGTTCCGCACTTCATTAAACTGCATCACCACGTACACAATATCTTCTGATTGGCAGGAAGCACAGCCGACCAAAAGATATCATGTATGACCCACCGGAGCGCGCAATCGTGCATACACACTGTGCAATATGCAAAATGTGTCACTCCAATTTGCCTGGAAACAACAAATTGCGTAGATATCATCCACTATATTTTCGTTCCTGATTCATGCCCCTTACATGTAACTGGGAATGACCCATGTGTGAACTCACACATGTATCAAAAAGTGGGACTGCGCTCTGGAAATGGTGTACAGATGATACCATATATAAATGACTGAGACACTCTAGTGGTCCTAACGTATATTACATTTATTAATTATTCTGTAAGTGCTGTGGATCACAAATTGTGATGACTGTGAATAAACAAGCACAATATGTAGGGAGGGGGGATGATGTATTGGACTTGATATGGGTGAAATGGAGACCAATACTAATGAGGGGTCAGTAGTAAGAGAACCATTCAGTAACCGGCAAATGCAGGGTACAGAGGGAGGGCATCCCACACCCAACTGTACCTAACAAATCAAAGTCAAAGTCTGTAAAAAAGTCAAAATTCAGAATGGTAAATACAATCAGACCAAAATAGTGGTCTGTGGATAGTCTATTAATAGTTAGAGTCCTGGTGAGGCCTCACCTTGTGATGAACACGGAGTGGTTCCTGGTCCTGTTCCGTTCTGTCCTGGGGGTCCCAGCTTCCTCTCTGTCACAGCCGATGGTAGGGCCGTATTCCTGCAACTGCCGCTAAAACAGTTGCAGGCTTGGTCCCCACAGAGTCTGTATGCCGAATCCCATGCAGCGCCGCGATCTCGTGAGAGGTCGCGGGCTGTAAGGGAAGCTGACGGCTCCGGACTGCTGTGCGCTCAACTCGCCAAGAATGAGGAGACTCTGGCGGGCAGAGGGGGGGGCGCGGGTCACGGTGGTGGCAGAAATGTGCAGTGGTTCTTAGATGCTCCTACGCGTGTCGGCTAACAGCCTTCCTTAGGGAGTAATGGGGTGTGGGACGCCCTCCCTCTATACCCTGCATTTGCCAGTTACTGAATGGTTCTCTTACTACTGACCCCTCATTAGTATTGGTCTCCATTTCGCCCATATCAAGTCCAATACATCATCCCCCCTCCCTATATATTGTGCTTGTTTATTCACAGCCATCACAATTTGTGATCCACAGCACTTACAGAATAATTAATAATTGTAATATACGTTAGGACCACTAGAGTGTCTCAGACTCAGTCATTTATATATGGTATCATCTGTACACCATTTCCGGAGCGCAGTCCCACTTTTTGATACATGTGTGAGCTCACACATGGGTCATTCCCAGTTACAATTGATATAGATAGACCTTGGGTAGTCTAACATTGAGATTTGCAGCACCTCTGTTTACTCACATTTCCCTTATAAATAAAGTGAGCGCTGATCAAAATTAATATATTGTCATGCCCCTTACATGATTTGCTGTTTTTTCTCATTATATTCAACTTTTTAAAGCTTACCTAGTGTCAGGGCTCTGCCGGGGATCAGCGTGGCCTTACCTCCTCGCCAGCTTCCTTTGATCTCCCGGGCGGTCGGGCAGCTGGCGCGGCGGCTGAGAGGACGCTGAGCATTCTCCCCGTGCGTAGGGGACTGCGGGTGGTCCGGTGTCTGGAATCGGGGTTCCCGGCATGGGCGCCGCCATGTCAGTCGGCCCATGTGACTGTAGTTCCGGCCTGGGATACGTGAGCATCAGCTGATCGCTGTGCACCTATTAAAGGGTTCTGTGGGGTATATAGCCTGCATCCACCTTTCTGCAAACTGCCTGAACAACGGTTGTCTCCTAGTCCCTAGTTGAGTTCCGGTCTAGGTTCCTGGCGTTCTATTTCCTCTACAGTGTGTTCCATCTCTGCCTGTGTGCCAAGACGTTACTGTGATCCCTGTGCAACAGTGAGTTACCATCTGCCTGTGTGCTAAACGTGTCTCTAGTGAACTTCTTGCAACAGTATATTACCATCTGCCTGTGTGCTAAACGTGTCTCTAGTGAACCTTGTGCAACAGTGAATTACCATCTGTCTGTGTGCTAAACGTGTCTCTAGTGAACTTCATGCAACAGTGTATTACCATCTGCCTGTGTGCTAAACAAGTCTCTAGTGAACCAGGTGCAACAGTTAATTACCATCTGCCTGTGTTCTAAACAAGTCTCTAGTGAACCAGGTGCAACAGTTAATTACCATCTGCCTGTGTGCTAAACGAGCCTCTAGTGAACTTCCTGCAACAGTGAATTACCATATCTGCCTGTGTGCTAAACGTGTCACTAGTGAACTTTTTGCTACAGTATTGCCAGACTTCTTTACATTGTTTGTGGATCACTCCACAGTGCCTTAAATCTTAGGCATCTCTTATTAGGGCCACGGTTATTTGTGTCTCCAATTCCCACTGAGCTCGGGTACCTGGTCAAAGGACCGCGACCTGCTCACAGGGTGCAGCTAAGCCCAAATCCTGATTGGAGGGGTCACTGGCGAACACCATCCTGTGGGTTAGACTCCGCACCATTGCCCAGGTCTCGTCAACACTCGAGAGCTGTGGATGAGGAGAACATATATCCAGGCCCCTCGCCTTCATTTCCTCCCGCAACCCGGACCCAGAGTTTCCACTTCCCCAGCACCAAGCGTGACAGTTTGTTCAGGCCGTACAATGGAAGCCGCTGGGTCCCAAGGTACAGGGTCCCTTCAGGACCTGGGGTCTCGGATGGATAACCAGGAGGCAACCCAACAGCAAGTGGCCCAGTACCTGCAGGAGCTCTCTAGACAGCTGGTCTCGATCCAAACTACATTGGCATCTATTCTCCCAGTTCCACCAGCTGCAGCCGCTGCACCCCCTCCACCCATTTTGCCTCAAGGGGCTTCGGGATCTAAATCTCGTCTCCAGTTGGCAACCCTGGAGAGATTTGATGGTAATCCCAGGCGGTGCCGAGGGTTTATTAACCAATGCGAGATCCAATTTGAATGTCTCCCCCAGAATTTCCCCACCCCTCGAGCAAAGGTGGCGTATGTTATTTCCCTGTTGACCAGGGCTGCTCTGGACTGGGTCTCTCCCCTGTGGGAATGAGCTGACCCCATTGTGTCAAATTATGAAGAATTTGTTTCAGCATTTCAAAGGATTTTTGACGAACCAGGCCGCTCTGCTTCAGCCTCATCCGATTTGCTTCATGTGTGCCAGGGGACCCGATCTGTTGGTCAGTATGTAGTTCAGTTTCAAACCCTGGCATCTGAGCTAAAGTGGAATGAGGAGGCTCTCAAGGCATCCTTCCTCCATGGACTATCAGAAAGGATGAAGGACGAGTTGGCCTCCAGAGATTTACCGGAGTCCTTTACTGATGTCATATCCCTCTGCATCAAGATTGACCTTTGCCATCGGGAATGCTGGGCTAGTAGAGGCAGGGGGGAACGCTTTCAGGTCCGTACTCCTGTGAACCAGTCTTCTCTCTCTCCTAGTAGTGAAGAAGAACCCATGCAGGTCAATAAGTCCAAGCTTACAGCTGTAGAACGCAACAGGCGTTTCCAAAATAAATTATGTATTTATTGTGCTGCTCCCGACCACATTTTGAAGAGTTGTCCTCTGCTTGCGGGAAATGCGAGACCCTGACTGAAGTAGGGAGTATTCAGTTAGGGGTTATGTCCAAGTCATCCCAAATAACAGACAGTCTTCTACCAGTGTCGCTTTCCCATGGGTACAGGACAAAGAGGGTTAAAGCTCTAATTGATTCCGGAGTGGCAGGCAATTTCATTTCAGATACTCTCGTTCGGACTATAGGTATTCCTGTCATTCCATTACCCAATAAACTAGTACTCTCCGGCTTAGATGGTAAAACAGTGCTAGGAGAATCTCTTTCTTCTCTCTCCCATCCAGTATCCATCAAGATTGGATGTCTTCATCAGGAATGGCTGGAATTATTTGTGTTACCTAAGTCTCCCTACGAGCTGGTGTTGGGGCTACCCTGGTTAAAAAAGCACAACCCTGTGTTCAATTGGAATAAGATGCAAATTTTGTCCTGGGGATCAAGTTGTTTACAGAAGTGTTTGACCAAGGTGGTTCCTTTGCGTAAGTTAACCACAGTTACCTGTCCATCCGAGATGTTCTCTCCACCCTCTATCCTGTGGGTCCCTCTCAGTCCAATTTACCAGAGCCCTACCAGGATTTCGTTGATGTATTCTGCGAACAAGCGGCAGATAAACTCCCTCCGCATCGACCATGGGATTGTGCTATTGACCTGCTTCCGGGGAAGACCCCTCCTCATGGCCGTGTTTATCCATTATCTGTTCCTGAGACTACCGCTATGGCAGAGTACATTAAGGACAACCTTGCTAAAGGATTTATCCGGCCATCTTCCTCTCCTGCTGGAGCAGGGTTCTTCTTCGTAGGGAAAAATGACGGAGGGCTCCACCCTTGTATAGATTATCGGGGCCTAAACCAAATTACGATAAAGAATCGGTATCCACTACCCCTGATTTCCGAACTTTTCGACAAGGTCCGGGGAGCTCAGTTTTTCACCAAACTAGACTTACACAGGGCCTACAATTTAATTCGGATAAAGGCAGGGGATGAGTGGAAAACCGCTTTTAATACTAGGGATGGACACTTCGAGTACCTGGCAATGCCTTTTGGACTCTGTAAAGCGCCAGCTGTATTTCAAGGCTACGTCAACGAGATTTTTCGGGACATTCTCTATAAATTTGTGGTAGTTTATCTCGATGATATTTTAATTTTTTCTGCAAAATTACAAGACCATCATCGGCATGTACTAGAAGTGTTGTCTCGTCTCCGAAATCATCGTCTCTTTGGAAAGTTGTCAAAATGCCTCTTTAATCAGACCTCGGTACCCTTCCTGGGGCATATAATCTCTGGAAAAATTCTTCAAATGGACCCTGATAAACTGAAAGCTATTGCCGACTGGCCTCAGCCTACTTCGTTGAAAGCTACTCAACGTTTCCTGGGTTTTGCAAATTATTATAGGAGGTTCATTCCACATTTTTCCACATTGGTCTCTCCTATCACTTCTCTCACAAGGAAGGGAGCCAGCCCATCCTCTTGGCCTGATCCAGCAATACAAGCTTTTAAAAAATTAAAAATTGCATTTTCCACAGCCCCAATTCTCCGCCAGCCTCGGCTGGATCAACCATTTATGGTAGAAGTGGATGCATCCTCTGTTGGAATTGGGGCCGTATTGTCTCAGATCGCTGAAGATGGGAAGATCCACCCCTGCGGATTCTTCTCCCGGAAATTCTCTCCCGCAGAGAAAAATTATATTATTGGAGATCAGGAACTATTAGCTATACGCTTGGCACTAGAGGAATGGCGTTATCTTCTGGAAGGAGCTAGATTTCCAGTTACGGTCATTACAGACCATAAGAACCTAACTTATCTACAAACTGCTCATAGATTGAATGCCAGGCAGGCCCGATGGTCTCTTTTTTTTTCCAGGTTCAATCTAAGGCTTCAATTTCGCCCAGGCATTTTAAACAAAAAAGCGGATGCTCTCTCCCATTCTTTTATGACTATGGTAGAGGAAGAGGACCATCCGCAGATACGTCCAATTCTTGATCCAATTGTTTTCGCTCCTACACAGGTATCCTCTCCGCCTCCGGGAAAATTTTTTGTTATTCCCAGTTTACGTAAAAACTGTTGACATGGGCTCACGCTTCGTTATTTGCTGGTCATACAGGAATCACTAAAACGTATCAATTCCTACTACGTCCCTACTGGTGGCCCACCATGAAAGGAGATGTCAGAGAATTTGTCCTGTCCTGTATTAAATGTGTGCAGCATAAGACACCTCGCAGGAGGGTGATGGGTCCATTACGCCTATTACCGGTTCCAGTTGCCCCATGGACTCATATCTCTATGGACTTCATTTCCGAGCTACCTCGATGCAAGGGACACAATACGGTATGGGTGATCGTGGATCGCTTCTCAAAAATGGCACATTTTGTTCCTCTGGTCGGTCTTCCATCGGCTCCTCAATTGGCTAAAATATTCATCCGGGATATCTTCAGATTACACGGTCTCCCTAAGGAGATAATCTCTGATCGTGGGGTCCAATTCGTGGCCAAATTTTGGAGAGCTCTGTGCAATACATGTGGAATTAAATTAAAATTTTCTTCAGCATACCACCCTCAGACGAATGGTCAAACCGAAAGGGTTAATCAATAACTTGAGACATTCATCAGGCTTTTTGTATCATCTTCTCTGGATGATTGGGTGGACCTTCTACCATGGGCAGAATTTTCTCACAATTTTAAGTATCATTCGTCATCCAAGTCTACACCCTTCTTCACTGTCTTCGGTAGACATCCCCGAGTCCCTGACTTCGAACATCTTCCAGCGGTAGAAGTTCGGCAGCAGTCAAGGAGATTGAGTCATTTTCAACCCTGTGGAATAAAATTCACCATTCCTTGGTACAATCCTCAAAGAATTATAAGAGATTTGCCGATAGGAAACGTTTGCCTGTTCCCTTTTTAAAAGTTGGGGATAGGGTTTGGTTATCTTCCAAGAACATTCGTTTGAAGGTACCCACGATGAAACTTGCTCCACGCTTTATAGGCCCCTATCGCATCATTAAGATAATCAATCCAGTAGTATATAAGTTGGAACTTCCTCCACAAATGAAAATCTGCAATACATTCCATATTTCTCTTTTACGTCCTCTGGTGCTCAATCGATTTCAAATTGTTCCTCCCAAATTGCCTCAAGTACAGACTTTACAGGGTACTGAGTTTGAAGTGGAGAAGATCTTGGATTCACGCCTTTAAGTTTAATACTCATCGATAGGAGGGGCTATGGTCCCGAAGAAAGGGCTTGGGTCAAGGCTTCCGATGTGCATGCTCCACGGTTGGTCCGAGACTTCCATAGGAAATTTCCAAATAAGCCTATGGGCTGTTCGGTGCCCACCCTGAAAGGGGGGGTACTGTCAGGGCTCTACCAGGGATCAGCGCAGCCTTACCTCCTCGCCAGCTTCCTTTGATCTCCCGGGTGGTTGGGCAGCTGGCGCGGCGGCTGAGAGGACGCTGAGCATTCTCCCCATGCGTAGGGGACTGCGGGCGGTCCGGTGTCTGGAATCGGGGTTCCCGGCATGGGCGCCGCCATGTCAGTCGGCCCATGTTACTGTACTTCCGGCCTGGGATAGGTGAGCGTCAGCTGATCGCTGTGCACCTATCAAAGGGTTCTGTGGGGTATATAGCCTGCATCCACCTTTCTGCAAACTGCCTGAACAACGGTTGTCTCCTAGTCCCTAGTTGAGTTCCGGTCCAGGTTCCTGGCGTTCTATTTCCTCTACAGTGTGTTCCATCTCTGCCTGTGAGCCAAGACGTTACTGTGATCCCTGTGCAACAGTGAGTTACCATCTGCCTGTGTGCTAAACGTGTCTCTAGTGAACTTCTTGCAACAGTGTATTACCATCTGCCTGTGTGCTAAACGTGTCTCTAGTGAACTTCATGCAACAGTGTATTACCATCTGCCTGTGTGCTAAACATGTCTCTAGTGAACCAGGTACAACAGTTAATTACCATCTGCCTGTGTGCTAAACGAGCCTCTAGTGAACTTCATGCAACAGTGAATTACCATATCTGCCTGTGTGCTAAACGTGTCACTAGTGAACTTTGTGCTACAGTATTGCCAGACTTCTTTACGTTGTTTGTGGATCACTCCACAGTGCCTTAAATCTTAGGCATCTCTTATTAGGGCCACGGTTATTTGTGTCTCCAATTCCCACTGAGCTCGGGTACCTGGTCAAAGGACCGCGACCTGCTCACAGGGTGCAGCTAAGCCCAAATCCCGATTGGAGGGGTCACTGGTGAACACCATCCTGTGGGTTTGACTCCGCACCATTGCCCAGGTCTCATCAACACTCGAGAGCTGTGGATGAGGAAAACATATATCCAGGCCCCTCGCCTTCATTTCCTCCCGCAACCCGGACCCAGAGTTTCCACTTCCCCAGCGCCAAGCGTGACACCTAGTATGTTCCACATGGTGTAACAAACCTAGCATGGAACCTCACAGGGAGGGGTTGTCCCACCCTGCCCCCCATTAACTAATCTAACTGGGTCTAATCTAATTTTGTACATTGTTCTTGGAAATGCCTCAAGCCATGTGTGGAAGTAGGCCCCAGGTTACTACACTTATGCATAAGCAGCTCATATTTTTAAGCCTACGGACTAGCTAAGTGTCGTAAGTGAAGCAGCCACCCATAGAAAAACAGAGACGACCACTGGAGCCATTGTCTACAGTCTACAGCAGCATCTATGCAGAAACAACAAACATCGACTTCCTGAGTGAGCCTATGGTCACGAAGTCTAGCCCTAGCAGTACCAATGTACATGTTCTCAGCTAAATGCAGAAATACGCCCTAAAATCGGCCATGACATGCACTACCCTAATCCTGACCCTAACTCATCCCTAACCCCAAACATTACCCTAACCATAACCTAACCAGGACCGAGATTGGGAACCACTGCCCTAACCCCTAAACTAACCGTAACCTCTAACACAAACAGCTACACCAACCTTAAATACCCTATCCATAATACCCAAACCCTTCATTAGATGTTCTGTTTTCAAAGTTATGACTCCTTAGGAGGAATCATACAGGCGTTTACACCTGGCAGACACCACCGACATAAACATAATAGATGATTAATTTTCTAAAAAATTTTTGTTATTGTTTGTGCCCAGGTTACTTGTAATATACTTGTCGTAAACATTATTGGGCAAGTATATAACAAGTGACCTGGGCACAAGCAATAGCATAAAAATAATTGGTAAAGTTATCATCATTCATTATGTACCAGTATTATATATACAGTATTTAGTTTATTTACCTGCCTACACAGTGCTGCAGCTGCTGCTTCCTGCCATGTCATCCACCCTTATCACCGGTCCTCCTGTTGTTGATCCTCAGTCAGCGATGCCCTTCTCAGTCCCTCCGCTCCCTTTATAAAATAAATTTACTGACAGCCCAGCATGTAACTGCTGTGCTGGGGCCGGCAGGAGCTGGGTGTCGGGCCCTCCAATGCACTGCAGAGTGCAGACATAGTGGGACTCTGGGAACATTTTACAGAGGCACAGTAATGGAGCCCAGTGCCAGTAATAGTAATATTAATACTGGTCTGAGCCACGTTACTGAGCCTCTGGAAGCTAGTCTAGTGATGAACGGATGGATTTTGTGGGACCCAGCCACAGGGCCCTTGGGACCTGCCGGGCCCTAGGTGGGTGCCTAGGTTGCCTTGTGGAAAATCCAGCCCTGGAGAAGGTCATTGATCATGCTTTAATTATTAGAATTATTATTAACTTAGTAATAATATAAAATGCCAGGACACTTTGGTGCCTTTTACAACTGGGATAGATTTTAGTCACAGGGCTCCAAATTATGGAAAAATCCTTTATCTGGAAAACTCAAAGTTCAAAATATACTCAGAATAGGCTGCAGCACTAACAATGTGCCTTTAGCAAATTTCTGTACACACTGTAACACTGGTATGGGTAGAGGACAAGAAAAGTGTAGAAAAATGCCTTTAAGTAACAAGAAACTTAACATGTATCTTTAATGTTATAATTGGGGAGTAAGGTATAAAGTAGGCAAGTAGCCTTCTTCTTTGAACTATCCTGCTGTTAGGATGGGCAATGGTATACATCATACTACAGGGACCCGCAGTCAGGGTAGGCAGAGGAGGCAGAGCCTCCCCTGTCATACTCCTGGGATTTGATAAAATTATTAGAATAATACAAAGAAGATATTTAGAACTTATTTATAACTTATAAACATATTCTTTGTTTATTGTAATCACTTTGATAGTTAACACTCACCAGCTTTGTGGAGCTCCCTGGGACTGTAGGGAGATGAAAGATGAGGCAGCTACAGCTCAGTCTTGCCTCTGTAGAGTAAGACACTGCTTGCAGAGCTGGGGGAGGAGCCACCCCATGGGCAGTAAGCTCCACAGAAAGACAGCTAATAGAGGCATGCCTCTGAGTATGGGCGCGTGCCTTGAGCACTGATGTAAGTGCATTACAGTGTTTACAGATTAGAGCTCAGTCAGCATCAGCAAGATAAGACAGTGATGCAGGTAGGAGAGTGTCATGTGACCAGGAAGTGCACTAGAGTGTTTAGAGATCAGAGCTCCATCAGCAGCAGGAAGAGAAGACAAAGTGATGCAAGTAAAGTAGAAGAACCAATGGACACAGGGTCCCAGCACTCAGACCCATCTCCATGTGTGCCTCCCCAGCCATTGACCTCACCGCACGTCATTGTTATACTGTTGAATGGAAAGATATATAAAGTGTATTTGTCTATAACCTCTATAAATTCCACTATTTGTTCTGTAACATGTAATTGTGGTGTAAAAATGTTGAGGAGGCCATTCTTAAGGAAAAGAGAGTGCAAAGTCCCAGGAGCATAGTTCTACTTTGAGTTCTAGTATTATGTCAAGTTCATGTGCAATTTTCAAAGCGGTTAGAGAGGATCCATGCCAAGAACAAACAGAGAGAGAGTTAAGTGTAATTGCAGAGTATTATCTTATGACAGGTTTGAGAATCAGAATCAAACTGTTTTGGTGCATACTGTGGTGTTTTGTAAGATATATAAAAAAACAGACTCCCAGTTCACAGGATAGCCTGGCATAGGGAAGATACTTAATGAAAGCAAATTTGCATGATGGAAATACAAAAACCATAAGTAGCTTGTCAACAAGTCAAAGAGCAGGAGGAGAGAAATTAAATGGACAACAGCCATTAAACAGGAAGCGAGTGTCAGCTATTGATGCAAGTAAAATTAGGATCTCCTGATAAGCCCCATAATGGCAGGGATGGTACAGAATTTTTTATGCAGTGACTGATGAAATTGCTCAATGTTCAAAATGCCTTGTGATAAATTCAAGAAGTTGTGTATAGAAACTTTTGTAGATAAACATTTTCATCATCTGTGTATTTGTAGCACATCACCTGCCTTATCTACACTCGTATTTCATCTGTGTCACACCTGTATGTGTGGCATCTCCTGTTTCCTTATTCTAAGCCATATAATCCTAAGAAAGAAGAGACTTAGCTATTACTAGAATTTTTTTTTTTCTGTGTAACAATCTCCTGGTATAAAAAAAAACAATATGGGTTAAATTAATTAAAGCTGCCATCTGAACAGGGGTATTGCCCTTCTCTTCTCTTAAGGACAATCAAACAGACTGTGCTACTGTATATAATTAATTCACAGTATGCCTAATTTATTAAGTGATGGTGGACTTTATACATCTCCAAGAACTAACTGTATAAAAAAAAATATTTATTCCTGATCTACAGATAAAAAAATAAAAAATATATAAAAAGTAAATCAATGAATTATCCATTATTAGTATAGCAGGATATTAACACAGAGACAGATCTCTACTTTACCCAAAATAGCAACAATATTAGTTAGTTACTTAAATTGAAATAGTATATAACATGGAACTTTACATCGCTTGTGAATTGCTGCCTCATGGCAACTGTAGCTAATGAATAACTACTAATCATCATAAACTGGCCACTTCCAACTAAGT
Source organism: Taudactylus pleione (assembly GCA_031769625.1). Taxonomy (NCBI): domain Eukaryota; kingdom Metazoa; phylum Chordata; class Amphibia; order Anura; family Myobatrachidae; genus Taudactylus; species Taudactylus pleione. The sequence goes on along the minus strand of JAUIMM010000281.1, from coordinate 11,316,970 downwards.
TATTCTTGTTATATGAGGGTCTGCTAAAATTATTAGCTCCTGAGTGCATCTAACTCAATTCAAACAGTTAACAATTTACTACTTGTTACTAACATTGGGCCTGATTCAGACCCACTCGCAAGCGGCTGTCCGCTCACAAGTGGGTTGATGTTGTGCACTGCGCATGCGCACGACGGCGGGAGCACCGTCGTGCGCATGCGCCAGACGCGACGAGCGAAGGACTTTCCTTCGCTCGTTGTGTCTGATCAAAGGGGGCGTGCTGTCGATGTTGATTGACAGCACGCCCCCTTTGGTGGGCGTGCCGGGGGCGTGCCTCCCAGATGGGGGCGTTCCCAAGGGAACGCCTACCGTCAGAAGCCGGCCCACTGACATCACTAGTGATGTCAGTGGGAGTGATTTTGGCTCTGATAGAGCCAAAATCACTCCGGGCCTTGCGGTTGAAAAACTCAACCGCAGGCTCCGGCTCGCAGTTGCGATGGTCGCGATGGTCAAGACCATCGCGGCCATCAAACTGCACGCTCGTATAGGCTGTGGGTGGTGACCCACAGCTATACGAGCGTCCAGGAGGACGCTCCATAATTATGGAGGACGGCCCTCATTCAGAGCGTGCGCTCTGCTCAGAGCGTACGGCTCTGAATGAGGGCCATTGTTCATTAGCTAAATGTATCTATGGGAGGACTTTTGTTTATGGACTTTCTACTGTCTATTGTTTGCTAAAGTGGATTATTTCTCAAACCACACTTAATAGAAATCTAATGTGCTAGACTACTGTATTTCTGTTCTTAATTACTGTATATGGTATACTGTATGTTAATTTAGTTCAAGTAGCCAACTAACATTGTTATGAGGGATAAAGTATAGATCTGTCTCTGTGTCAATCTAATGGTATCTAATTAATTCATTTTTATATAATATTAGATATTTAGCTATAAATTTACTAAGCTCCGTGTTTGATCGGGAGTATTTGCTAACACAGAGATTTACTGTGACAAATAAGGGCGTTTTTTCCGTCTTTACGGAGGTAACCACAGCAGTTTTATACTTTCTGTAAAATGCGTCCGTAAAGACTAATACAAAAAAATACACCATCAACTCAACACGGCACTACTTTTCATACACATATGCAAAATACAGGAACTTACCATCAATCGTATTGTGAAAATTGTCCATAAATGTGTGAAACACGGTGTTGAAATAGAAGTTTCAAATGCACCTGCTTTTGGCCAGCGATTTGGATATGTAATTGCTTTGGAAACAGTCTTTTTCACATGTGTTTCCATTTGAAAGCATTCTGCAAACAATTATGATGCCTATGAAAGGGTCCAAAGCTGCAGCATACCTTACTCTGATTCCAAGATGGCAGAAATGTGTGTTTTGGTTTGATGCAGAGTGCTGTGGGATTCCTGAGACTCTACCACCAGGCTGAAAGGACCCAGGATCAAAAAACTGAACAAGGTCAGCAGGATATGCAGGTTCAGCGGAGGCTGTGCAGGCCTCATTTTTTTAGAGGGCGTTTGAGCCTGCACGCATTGGTCAATGGCAAGGTCATACAGATGTTCAATTGTAACAACTTACTCCATCTGTATGACCTAGTAAAACTTGACTTAGACCATGAGATAGCACGCTCACACTCTGTCTCAGGCCTGCATAAACTCATGGCTGGGATGCACTTTCTGGCTACTGGGTATTTTCAGTCTGTCACTGGTAGAGTTATTGGGATCTCACAGTCCACCTTTTCCCACTACCTCACCCAGGTGATGGCTGCATTCCAGCCTTTGATTGGTGCCTCTATCTGCTTTCCAAGCAAGGAGTCACAGTGGCATGCAGTCAGGGTAGCTTTTTATCGTATAGCAGGCATGCTAAATGTTCTGGGTGTGATTGACTGTACACACATTGGGCTGAGACCACCTAGGGTGCGTTCACATGTATATCTGAATAGGCACTATGTGCACTCCACTAATGTGCAGGTGGTTTGTGATGCTAACATGAAAGCAATGAGTTTTGTGGTGGGTTACCCTGGTTCATGTCATGACTCATTTATTCTAAGTCAGCCCTTCATAATAAATTTGAGGCAAGACAAATGCTGGAGGGTTGGTTATTGATTGAGTAATTAAGACATTGGCCTTTTAAGGCCAAAACAAATGTCTAGATGTAAATGTTAATTAATTTTTTTCCTTTGTTTAGGGAATCCTGGTTATGGCTGTTTCTCCTGGCTACTGACTCCGTTGTTGCTTACATAATCCAATGCTGAGCACAGGTATAAGGAAGCACATAAGGCCACTACAGCGGTGATAGAAAGTTTGTCAGGGCTACTAAAATCTTGGTTTCGGTGTCTGGACAGCTCTGTGGCATTTCGTTTTAAGGTCCAACTTAAATATCAGACAGCTTCTTTATACTTAACCTGTGTTTACACCAAGTGGCAGCACATGATTATGTATTACACAGTCAGCAGGCAGAGGATTCTGTTGTATCAGGCAACAATCTGACATCAGATTAACACTAATTAGATGTGTTTTATGTTAATTTATATCTGTCATGTAGGTAGTACAAAATAACCATTATACTTTACAACATCATTCAATTTTAAAGTGTTGTGTTTTTCAAATATTTGTTAAACAATAAACACAAATTTTATATTCACATTGACAATTTTCCCTGTATGTCAATTTTTGCAGTAGTCCTTATACATGTTTAGTGTCTATGCACAAAGTATTGTTATGGTGGACTCTTAATAAATATATAATTTGACGATTGTTGTTAAACTTATTATTTTCTTGGCTGTATATTAGTCTGTAAGTATAAAATTATTTGTAATGTGTGTTTGTGTAGAACATAGTGATAGACAACATTTATATTTATTTATTTATTTATTAACAGTTTCTTATATAGCGCAGCATATTCCGTTGTGCTTTACAATTGTAAACATTAATAGAACAAAACTGGGTAATAACAGACAGATATATAGGTAGGATTATTTCTCCAGACCATACAAATTATTAACCTCAAAAGAATAAACTAAAGGATGTCTTTCAAATGTTTATTTTTTTACTTATATAAAAGTAAACCTTTTTTTTGGTCAACTATATGACCAATGTACTCACTCAAATGTATAGGTGTAACATATACTGTATTTTTGGTCATAAATTTGTCAAGTTTAATTTAAATAATAAATAAATACAATGTCAAATAAGGCCAAAAAAAATAAAAATTTTTTTATAAACACAGTCACCCCATAGATGAGCCAGTCCATGACTGTGTTTGTTGCAGTGATTTGTCATAGCATTTTTGTTGGTGAGAGAAGGTGTACATTTTTTTTTTAATAAAAAAATATGACATCCCAAACCATGTGCACATTTAAGTAAATGGGACATATACAACATAACAAAAAACATATGCCAAAGCATGAATGGCACAATATATACTTATGTATACACATATAAAAGAATAATGTTTGGTGTAAGAAGAAACAAAATTTTTTAAGCAATAAACATTTAATTTAATGTACATTGTTCATTTATTAAGCAAGTTACATTTTTCTATACACCTCCCACTGGAGGAGTGTCCTCTCTGTGGAGTAGCAGTAGAATCTCTATTGCGCAAACTGTGGCGTACTGGAGAATCCATTGGTGTGGTATGTGGAGTGGTACCCCCTGAAGTGCTGCCACCACCATATGCTAATCTATTCATGATTTGTCTACCTAAATTGTTTAGGGTATTATTTACGTCCCTAGTAGCACTATTATGGGATTCCATCATTTTAATAACTGTTTGCTGATGTGTTAAATTAGCCTCCAGCATGTGTAGTTAATCCTGATGATGTCCTCCATTAAGCGCAGAAATGTATCATGGAATCTATTGCTGTCAGTGCGCATTTCTTCTAGTATGCTACCAACTCTCGTGACCTCGGTGTTCAAATGGCATTTCTCGACATACAAGGTGTATGTCTTGTCTGTGTGCTTATTTCTTTTACTTTACCTCAGAAGAATGTGGATGTGGCTACATTTGTAGTGAACATTAAGGAGTCTATGTACTAAGCAGTGATAAGTGACAGAGTGAAAAGTGATAAGTCTGTGATAAGTGCCAGTCAATCAGCTCCCAACTGTAATTTTTCAAACACAGCCTGTGAGATGACAGTTGGAAGCTGATTGGCTGGCACTTATCACAGACTTATCACTTTTCACTCTGTCACTTATCACTGCTTATTAAATAGACCCCTAAATCTTATTTATTTGTATATGTGTCATCCAACCTATATGCTCTTAATTCTGGGTGATCTCGGAATAAGTGTTATGGGGCTACATGTTGTAGTGAAAATTCAAATCTCATGTTCATGTATGTATATATATATATATATATATATATCTGGGAGAGAAATTCTGGATGAGCAACAGAATAACGGACGTAAATCCAGACATACAAGAGACAGAGACATCATAAAGACTTTTATTGCCTTATAAACATTGATATGAAACAACCAATTAGCGCCTCATATATGTGACCAAAGTTTATTGTATTGTTTTCTCTATTAACTGTTCTTGGTGGGGACAGTAGGTCTTGTGTGGTGGCTGTTTACTATTAGGGTGCGCCTGTGTCTTTTTTCCAACATTTTTTTTTATCATTATTTCTTTTGTTTCAGTAGATTTTCTAGCTGTTTATTTTGGTGTTGGCCCCAGGTGTCCCAAAACCTTTCCTCAGCATTTTGATGTTCTGTTGGTGGTGGTATGTGGCATGCTTGGGGTTTTGGTGTGAATACTTGCGGAGTTGCACACAGCATTGGTGGTGTGGCAGGCTCACTGACAGCTGTAAAGTGTAAGGTGAATGTCTCTTCTTCCATTTAAGGTTGTAACCTTTCTGCCTGCTGATCATCCTGGCTGTTGCTTAACTTTTACATAAGATTGCAAAGTCAATGCCAAATACTGTGCACATATATTGGCCGCTGGGCCACTACAATATTAATATTTCCAACCACATTATTTTAATTTTTAGGTTGAGAATAGTAAATTACTTAAAAGATCAAACATAATCATAAAAATTACATCACTTAAACTTTTAAACACATTGTACATTTTGTATATGTTAGACCATACTGTATGTTCTGATAATGCACAACACAGTAAGTATACAGTGGTGGCGTGCACATTGTTTGGTTCCATGGATAATTGAAGATGGTCCTAAAAATAATAATGTATAATTTTTTTAAATAGAGAACTTTCCTTTGTTACACTTTAAGCAGACTTTGTTACAATTTGTACCTGCAACCTCATTATACTCCACAACATGTTGGCTGTACGCCTTGGTGCTGCAGTTTCTCTTTGCTATGTTAAGAAAAGTATTAAAAATATTATTTTCTCAATTATTTTGAATGTAAAAAAACACATTTTTGGATCATAAACACAATCATAAGCATTAGCATTAAACATTTGTATCAACCTCCACCTCAAAAAAAAAAAATACAGCAACAAATTAAATAAAGTTTCAGTGAAAAAATGCTGTAATAGCAATACAAAATAGTGGTTGCTCATATAAACTTAATGGGTTTTTACAGGTGCTTGTAAAGGTAGGGTTTAAGTAAGTTTATAGTGGTGGCGCGCACATTGTTTGGTTCCATGGATAATTTTAGTTTTCTTTTTTTAAAAAAAACATTTTAAAATGCATTTGAAATTTGTAGGTACAGTGTTATGCCAACACAGTTCCTGCATCCACACCTATTCAGCTTCTTTCATTATGTAATGGCTTTATTTTTTGTTAATAAACAAAATAAAAACGTGGATAAGTTTATTATGTAAACATACGTACACACAGACCTTTTATAGTAACTAGATATTTTTTGGATGCTTTGTAAGAAGTTTTGGTAATACAACCTTTACTTGTAAAACAACAAGCATTTTCGCCACTGTATGTAAAAATTGTTGCTTACAAAAAATTAAATGTCTTTACGCATTAAGGGTAAAATATATATTTTTATGTTTGCTTTTAATTTTGTGCATGGTGCAATGTATAAGTGGATCTTTAAATGTGCAAAGGACTCACCAATAAGCTGTGATGAATGCAGCTGCATGTCTTCAGTTGTCTCCAGGATCGTGCTGGGTGGTGTACTGGCAACCAGAGATATCCTCATTGGGTTGCATTAGAGCTGAAGATGGTCCTAAAAACAATAGTGGGTTCCTTTTTTACACTTTAAGCAGACATTGTTACAATTTGTACCTGCAAACTCATTGTCGTCCACAACATGTTGGCTGTGCACCTCAGTGCTGTAGTTTTTCTTGCTATGTTGAGAAAAGTATTCAAAATATTATTTTCTGAATAATTTTTAATGTAAAAAAACTAATTTTTGGATTATAAACACAATCATAATCATTAACATTAAACTTTTATATCAACCTCCCCCTCAGAAAAAAAATTGCAGGAACAAATTAAATAAAGTTTTTGTGAAAAAATACTGTAATAGCAATACAAAATAGTGGTTGCTCATATCAACTTAATGGATTTTTATAGGTGCTTGTAAAGGTTGGGTTTTACTTTGGACTACAGAAAATAAAAATAAAAAAGTTTCCTTCTAGCCCACTGCAAAAAAAAAAAATAGCAGAAAGACTTGCATACTACATAATAGAAATCCAGAGGTCTTTGTTGCATATATTTGCAAATATATGGTTAAGCACCAGACCACGTCAAGGCTCCTCTATACCAGCGTCCTTAATGCTACATAATAATAGCACCCACTCTGGGTCATAATTGCATACTGTTGTGTCACATTATAACAGCACATACATAAATATATTTGAGGTGAAAGCCAACTCACCTAGGAGGTACCAAAGAAACCTCCAAATAGCACTACAGGAACCAGCACACCCTCCCAATGCTGGTCCCATCCATCCCTCTCAGAACAGCAATACAAGTGGCTGCTCATATCAACTTAATGCTGTAGTAGTAATCGTTGTTGCTCTGCATATGAAGGTTACTGTGAATTAATATATTGTTACTCAACAGATCTGGTGGTTAGAGTGTGTGTAAATACTTTGTTCATATTAAAATTGAAAAAGTGTAATTTAAGTGAGAGCAACATTTGAAAACTTCAAATACAAATGAACATATTGCAAACATTATAGTGGAATATGTTCTTTCAGAACACCTACAGAAGATCATATTGAAGATGGGTTTTTAGTAGGGGTGTGCACCGGCCACTTTTCGTGTTTTGTGTTTTGGTTTTGGATCTGGATCTTTCTTCGTGTTTTGGATCTGGATTGGTTTTGCCAAAACCACCCTTCCGTGTTTTGGGTTCTGGGTTTTGTGTTTTGGATCTGTATTTTTTTGAAAAAAAGCATAAAAACAGCTAAAATCACAGAATTTGTAGGTTTTTCTGCTCCTATGCTATTATTAACCTCAATAACCTTAATTTCCACTCATTTCCAGTCTATTCTGAACACCTCACACCTCACAATAGTGTTTTTATGTCCAAAAGGTTGCACCGAGGTAGCTGGATGACTATGCTAAGCGACACGAGTGGGCGGCACAAACACGTGACCCATCTAGGAGTGACACTGCAGTGGCAGACAGGATGGCAGTTAGAAAAACTAGGCCCCAAACTGTACATAATGCAAAGAAAAAAAGAGGTGCAAGATGGAATTGTCCTTGGGCCCTCCCACCCACCCTTATGTTGTATAAACAGGACATGCACACTTTAACAAATCAATCATTTCAGCGCCAGGGTCTGCCACACAACTGTGGCTGAAATGATTGGTTCGTTTGGGCCCCCACAAAACAAGCTGGCAATTAATGTGTCCCTGCACAAACTGGCTCTACGGAGGCAAGATGTCATCCTCATCCTCCTCATCCACCGATTCCTCACCCTCTTCAGTGTGTACATCCTCATCCTCACAAAGTATTAACTCGTCCCCACTTGAATCCACCACCACAGGTCCCTCTGTACGTTCTGGAGGCTGGTCTCCCTGGAAGAGCTGATAATTCATTTTGATGAACATCATCTTCTCCACATTCTGTGGAAGCAACCTCCTACGCCTTTCGCTGACAAGGTTCCCGGCTGCACTAAACACTCTTTCGGAGTACACACTGGAGGGGGGGCAACTCAGGTAAAATAGAGCCAGTTTGTACAGGGGCCTCCAAATTGCCTCTTTTTCCTGCCAGTACAGGTATGGACTGTCTGACATGCCTACTTGGATGCTGTCACCGATGTAATCCTCCACCATTCTGTCAATGGTGACAGTATCATATGCAGTGACAGTAGACATGTCAGAAATTGTTGCCAGGTCCTTCAGTCCGGACCAGATGTCCAAACTTGGTCCTGCCTGCCCTGCATCACCGCCAGCGGGTTGCTTAGGATACCTAAGTTTTTTCCTGGCAGCCCCAGTTGCGGGAGAAAATGAAGAAGGAGCCGTTGACGTGTCACGTTCCGCTTCAGCTGACAGTGTGTTCACCAGCAGGTCTTTGCACCTCTGCAGGCTTGTGTCGGCCGGAAAGAGAGACACCACATAGGCTTTAAACCTAGGATCGAGCACGGTGGCCAAAATGTAGTGGTCTGATTTCAACAGATTGACCACCCTGGAATCCTGGCAAAGCGAATGAAGGGCTTCATCCACAAGTCCCACATGCCGAGCGGAATCGCTCCGTCTTAGCTCCTCCTTCACTTTCTCCAGCTGCTTCTGCAAAAGCCTGATGAGGGGAATGACCTGACTCAAGCTGGCAGTGTCTGAACTGACTTCACGTGTGGCAAGTTCGAAGGGCTGAAGAACCTTGCACAACACGGAAATCATTCTCCACTGCGCTTGAGTCAGGTGCATACCCCCTCCTTTGCCTATGTCATAGGTGGATGTATAGGCTTGTATGGCCTTTTGCTGCTCCTCCATCCTCTGAAGCATATAGAGGGTTGAGTTCCACCGCGTCACAACCTCTTGCTTCAGGTGATGGCGGGGCAGGTTCAAGAGTGTTTGCTGGCGCTCCAGTCTTCGGCACGCAGTCGCTGAATGGCGAAAGTGGCCAGAAATTTTTCGGGCCACCCAAAGCGTCTCCTGCACGCCCCTGTCGCTTTTCAGAAAATTCTGCACCACCAAGTTTATTGTGTGAGCAAAACATGGGACGTGCTGGAATTTGCCCAGATGTAATGCCCGCACAATATTGGTGGCGTTGTCAGATATCACAAATCCCCAGGAGAGTCTAAGTGGGGTAAGCCACTGGGCGATGATTTCCCTCAGTTTCTCTAAGAGGTTGTCGGCGGTGTGCCTCTTACTGAAACCGGTGATACACAGCGTAGCCTGCCTTGTAACGAGCTGGCATTTCTGAGATGCTGCTACTGGTGACGCTGCTGCTGTTGCTGCGTAAGGTGATACATCTACCCAGTGGGCTGTCACAGTCATATAGTCCTTAGTCTGCCCTGTTCCACTTGTCCACATGTCCGTGGTTAAGTGGACATTGTGTACAACGGCATTTTTCAGGACACTGAGGACACTTTTTCTGACGTTTCTGTACAGTCTCGGTATCGCCTGCCTAGTGAAGTGGAATCTAGACGGGATTTGGAACCGGGGACACACTACCTCCATCAATTGTCTAAATCCCACTGCACTAATGGCGGATACCGGACGCACGTCTAACACCAACATAGCAGTCAAGGCCTCAGTTATACGTTTTGCTTCAGGATGACTGCTGTCGTACTTCATCCTCCTCGCTAAGGACTGTTGGAGGGTCAATTGTTTAGTAAAAGTAGTGGTGTTCCTACTTCCTCTCTGGGATGATGAACGACTCCCAGCAGCAGCAGCAACAGCAGCAGCGGCAGCAGTAGGCGTAGCAATGCAGGATCCTCCGGAGGAATCCCGGATAGGAGAGTCAGTCATGCCAGTGATATGGCCTGCAGGACTACTTCCGATCCTGACTAAGGAGGAAATTGACGAGGAGGGAGTTGACGGTGTGGTTTGCAGGCGCTTGGATACAACAGGACAACGGGATTTAGGTGTCCCTGGACTGCTTACGGTCTGAGCCAAAGTTTCTGAACTTGACAGTAACTTTTTATGAACGCGCTGCAGGTGCCGTATAAGGGAGGATGTTCCTAGGTGGTTGACGTCCCTACCCCTACTTATTTCACCTTTACATATGGTACATATGGCAAGACAGTTGTTGTCCGGATTTGGATAGAAATATTGCCAGACCAAAGAGGTGGAATGTTTGGTCTTCTGCCCAGGCATGACCGTGATGGGCTTTTTCATCCCACGGACAACAACTGTCTCCCCCGGAGCCTGATTTAAACAAACCACATCACCATCAGAATCCTCCTCGCCAACTTCCTCCTCAGCGCCAGCTACACCAGTATCCTCATCCTGTTGTACTTCAACAGTGACATCTTCAATTTGCATATCAGCAAGTGGACTGTGGGTGCTCCTTTCAGCACTTGCAGGGGGCGTGCAAATGGTGGAAAGAGCCACCTCTTCCCGTCCAGTGCTGGGAAGGTCAGGCATCGCAACCACCACCACACTTGGACTCTCCTTGGGGATTTGTGATATCTTCTTAGAAAGCACAGTTCTTCGCTGTGCTTTTGCCAGCTTAACTCTTTTGATTTTTTTAGTGGGAGGAGTGCTTCCATCGTCATGTGAAGCTGAACCACTAGTCATGAACATACTAGGGATCGACCTTAGCCGTTCCTTGCCACTCCGTGTCGTAAATGGCATATTGGCAAGTTTACGTTTCTCTTCAGCTGATTTAAATGTCTTTTTCAAGGTCATTTTCCTGAACTTTGCCATTTGGGATTGTATGTGCCCTCTACTATGACATTGGGCATCGGCCTTGGCAGACGACGTTGATGGCATGTTATCGTCTATGTCATGACTAGTGGCAGCAGCTTCAGCACTAGGAGGAAGTGGTTCTTGATCTTTCTCTATTTTATTTTTATCGGAGAAAGTTTGGTCCTCCATTTATGTTATATCGATTTGATATATACGTGCGGCTAAACACAGAAAATAATTTTTTTTTTGGTTTGGACTGGAGTGTACTTTGTGGGTTACAGCACCCTTTAACGGTCAAGCCAGCCGGCCCTTTACTTATGACACAGGCGCACTCTTGGCACTACTTTGTTGATGCACGTGCGGCTACTGCGCACACAATTCACAAACACAGAAAATAATTTTTTTTTGGTTTGGACTGGAGTGTACTTTGGGGGTTACAGCACCCTTTAACGGTCAAGCCAGCCAGCCCTTTACTTATGACACAGGCGCACGCTTGGCACTACTTTGTTGATGCACGTGCGGCTACTGCGCACACAATTCACAAACACAGAAAATAATTTTTTTTTGGTTTGGACTGGAGTGTACTTTCGGGGGTTACAGCACCCTTTAACGGTCAAGCCAGCCGGCCCTTTACTTATGACACAGGCGCACGCTTGGCACTACTTTGTTGATGCACGTGCGGCTACTGCGCACACAATTCACAAACACAGAAAATAATTTTTTTTTGGTTTGGACTGGAGTGTACTTTCGGGGGTTACAGCACCCTTTAACGGTCAAGCCAGCCGGCCCTTTACTTATGACACAGGCGCACGCTTGGCACTACTTTGTTGATGCACGTGCGGCTACTGCGCACACAATTCACAAACACAGAAAATAATTTTTTTTTAGGTTTGGACTGGAGTGTACTTTCGGGGGTTACAGCACCCTTAACGGTCAAGCCAGCCGGCCCTTTACTTATGACACAGGCGCACGCTTGGCACTACTTTGTTGATGCACGTGCGGCTACTGCGCACACAATTCACAAACACAGAAAATAATTTTTTTTTGGTTTGGACTGGAGTGTACTTTCGGGGGTTACAGCACCCTTTAACGGTCAAGCCAGCCGGCCCTTTACTTATGACACAGGCGCACGCTTGGCACTACTTTGTTGATGCACGTGCGGCTACTGCGCACACAATTCACAAACACAGAAAATAATTTTTTTTTGGTTTGGACTGGAGTGTACTTTCGGGGGTTACAGCACCCTTTAACGGTCAAGCCAGCCGGCCCTTTACTTATGACACAGGCGCACGCTTGGCACTACTTTGTTGATGCACGTGCGGCTACTGCGCACACAATTCACAAACACAGAAAATAATTTTTTTTGGGGTTTGGACTGGAGTGTACTTTCGGGGGTTACAGCACCCTTAACGGTCAAGCCAGCCGGCCCTTTACTTATGACACAGGCGCACGTTTGGCACTACTTTGTTGATGCACGTGCGGCTACTGCGCACACAATTCACAAACACAGAAAATAATTTTTTTTTTGGTTTGGACTGGAGTGTACTTTCGGGGGTTACAGCACCCTTAACGGTCAAGCCAGCCGGCCCTTTACTTATGACACAGGCGCACGTTTGGCACTACTTTGTTGATGCACGTGCGGCTACTGCGCACACAATTCACAAACACAGAAAATAATTTTTTTTTTGGTTTGGACTGGAGTGTACTTTCGGGGGTTACAGCACCCTTAACGATCAAGCCAGCCGGCCCTTTACTTATGACACAGGCGCACGCTTGGCACTACTTTGTTGATGCACGTGCGGCTACTGCGCACACAATTCACAAACACAGAAAATAATTTTTTTTTGGTTTGGACTGGAGTGTACTTTCGGGGGTTACAGCACCCTTTAACGGTCAAGCCAGCCGGCCCTTTACTTATGACACAGGCGCACGCTTGGCACTACTTTGTTGATGCACGTGCGGCTACTGCGCACACAATTCACAAACACAGAAAATATATTATTTTTTTAGCACTTGGGGGGAGCACCCCTGATGGACAGAGCACCCCCTGGACAACACTACAGCACCCCTTTAGGACTGGGACACTGCACAGGACTTTGGAGTGGACACAGCCCCTATGGAGAACTGACTGCACAACACAGTCCAGCCAGCCCCTATGGACTTTGAAGTAGTGGACACAGCCCCTATTAACAACAGCAGCACAGCACAACACAGCCAGCCCCTATGGACTTTGAACTAGTGGACAACAGCAGCACTACACTACACTACACTACACAGCACTAACTCCCACCCTCCCTCTTCACTGTCCACAGCCGAGTGAGAAAATGGCGCCGACGCGGGTACCTTATATAGGATCCAAAACCCGCGAGACTCGGAAGGCTGGATGATGACGTTTTGCCTCGATGTCAGATCCGAGTCAGGCGGGAAAAGTCGAGCCTGACTCGGATCGGACTCGGATCGGGGGGGCTCGGGGGGGTTCGGATTTCAGAAATCCGAACCCGCTCACCCCTAGTTTTTAGTAATTAATTTTAGCCAAAACACGTGTGTGAGTATGTCTACAACATTACACTATACAACAGGGCTATAACTATGGTAGTGCGACATGTGCCATGGCACAGGGCACCGCAGGGCAGGGGGCGCTGTTTGGACCTGTCAATTTTCCTGTTTATTATCATTCTCACTTGTAGCTTCCTCTTCTTTTATCCCCAGCATCTCCTGGCCTCCCCTATCTCTTCCCTGGCCCTTCCCCAGGAAGCCATGGCCCTTTTTCTGGTGATCTTATGTCCCTATTTAAAAAATGGAGGAGTGGTGGCGCCAATGCTCTCTCTGGCACAGGGCACCAAAAAGTCTGGTTACGGCTCCGTTATACAATACAAACATTACTTTCTAATGGTAGTGGGATGCAGAAAACATTTAGTACACACACTTAGATGTTGATTAAAGGAACATAACCCTGTACTTTGCACCTATGCAAACAGACCCACATGATGCCTACAATAGACTCAATACATTAGACATCACTATAAAACACAGCACATACATTATAATAGATGGCTTGGAAGCACACACACAGCCTCAAACAGAACCACTGACAAAACAACATGGCTAAAACATTTTGACAATTATGATGAAAATGTATAATTACCAGGCTGCTTGGGTGCATCGGTGTCAAGCACATGCGTGTGCTCCACTAGCTCAGGAGGAATCAGTACCTTCAGTGGCTCCTCATAGTCAAGATAATCTGCAACATAGGGAGAGCCACCACCTGTCCCCCCTGCAGACTTTGCCTCCTTCCCCATCTTTATTTTTGACATGGCACTTGATGTCTAACAGGCGTTCTTACAGTTATCTGTGGTCCTGTGCACATGACCCTCAGCGCTATCTGCCGCCAACACCTTCTGCCATATTGCATTTTTCTTACAGGTAGATACCCATGCTGCCTTGTGTCCAAAAGCTGATGGTGATGCTTCATCACCAATTCCAACATAGGGAGAGCCACCACCTGTCCCCCCTGCAGACTTTGCCTTCTTCCCCATCTTTATTTTTGACACAGCACTTGATGTCTGATAGGCGTTCTTATAGATATCTCTGGTTCTGTGCATATAACCCTTAGCAGTATCTGCCGCCAACACCTTCAGCCATATTGCATCCAAAAAGCTGATGGTGATACTTCATCACCTCCATCACCAATGCCACATTTTCGACAAAAGGGGATTTGGGCATGCGACCCGTCCTGGTCCTGGTGCATGTCGTGGGTGTACCAGCACTACCCTTAAAGGAGGAATTAGGATCTTGTACTAAAACCCCCTCCACTTCACTAACCTCTGACCCTGATATATTGACACAGAAAAATAACAAATAACACTTAAAATTAAAGACAAACAAATGCACTCCCAAACGCCCACCACACTACACATACACACACACAGATTGACAAAAGACTTTAAATAAGATGAACAAAGACTACAAAATGACAAAACAAAAAGCACAAGAAAATTTACACACACAATACAACACACAGAATTCGCTTAAACACCAAAACCACCAACAATTCACCAAAATCCAACTACCTCTCCTTACTCCACTCACTAAATCCACGAGGTACGGATGGTTTGGGGTGTATTTATAAGGCTGTGGCATAACACTCCCATATAGGACAATTTCCATCAATCAAAAACGCCTGAATACTGTACGTGCATTCCCGTATTTACATAAATGTGGCCGCAAATAACAAAGATGTCCATCTACCAAAACGGCCATACTAGTGATTTCTGCAGAAAAATACAATAATCTAATTTGGATACATGCACCATTGGAAAACACGATCCTGGAAAACACAGGAGCATAGTAAATTCTCGTATATTTAAAAAGTGACTCCCGTGTTCGATTGATCCCATCCCTGTTTAAACACGGTCAAACACGGGCAAAATATAATTCTTAGTAAATTTATACCTTAGTTTTAATTATATTTCTTGAAAAACTGAATTGGATAGAGACATCTGAGCTTTAACTAGATGGTCAGCAAAAGGACAATGGCCCTCATTCAGAGGCGGTCGCAAGAAGCGAGCGCTCGTTCTGAATGAGGGCGGCCACTTCATTTTTGAAGTGCGGCCTCCTGGTCGTTAGGTAAGCTGTGGGTTAACGACCGACCAGGTTGATGGTCGCGATAGTGAACACCATCGTGACCATCGGGGCTTGCGACGAGACCCTAAGGTTGGGTCTCGGCAGCCGCAAGCCCCAAGGTGCTTCCTGCTCTGAAAGAGCAGGAAACTCCCTACTGACATCACTTATGATGTCAGTGCGGGCGCCCACAAAATGGTAGGCATTCGTTAAGGAACACCTCCGTTTTGGAAACCACCCCCACGGCCCACTTACAAAACGGGGTGAGCTGTTGATCAACATCGACAGCCGCCCCTTTTGTAGTGAGCTCCGGAGGGAGAGAATTTCTCTCTCGCTCCGGGGCTTGCGCACCGCAGTGCGGCCGCTGCGCGTGCGCAGGGCTAACTATCGACCCAGATGCGAGCACATCGGTGCTTACGACTGGGTCTGAATTTGACCCAATATCAGGTAGAAATCAGGAGGACACACTGCAACATACACAGGTGAGCAGGGGTACAGTTGTACATGGGCTAATTAGACATTTGTATTAATGAACAATCATGTGGTGGTAACTCAATGCACAGCACAGAGGTTCCCAAAAGCAGTCCTCAAGGCTCCCCAACAGTTCAGATTTTATATATATCCATGCTTGAGCACAAGTGGTTAAATCAAATTGACTGGGGTACCAATTAGTCACCTGTGGTCAAGCATAGATTTCCTTAAAACCTGAACTGTTAGGGTGCCTTTAGGACTGAGTTTGGGAACCTCAGGCATAAGAGCATGTATACATAATCATGAGGTTACCTTGCTGTTTAATCAAAACACAGAGAAAAGTGAAAAATGTGATCTATGTGGTTCTGACAATGGACTGATTTTTGGTACCCCAGAAACTGTTTCTCTTGTGGGCTTTTCATGTACAATAGCATCTAGAGCTAACAGAGAATGGGATGTTAATCTAATTAAAAGACAAGTGAGAGGCAGTTTTGTAGGTGAAAATTCCTTGTTAATTAGAGATGTTAGAGGAGAATAGTCAGTTGAAGGTAACAAGAAGATGACAGTAATGCAAATAATCATGCATTACAATAGTGGTATGCAGAAGAGCATCTCGGAATGCACAGCACATTGATCCTTAAAGTACAAGAGACCAGAATTTTACCTACAACAAATTCTTCTTGATCTAAGACTGTGGGCCTGATTCAGAGCTGAACGCTCTGACCAGAGCGCTCGCTCTGATTCAGGGCCCTCCTACCTTTTTTTGGAGCGTCCTCATGGACGCTCGCATAGCTGTGGGTTACCACCCACAACTATAGCGAGCGTCCATGATGATGGTCGCGATGGTCTTGACCATTGCGACCATCGGGCTTGCGACGGAGACCCTGCGGTAAGGTCTCGCTGCCAAAAGCCCTGGAGTGATTTTGGCTCTAATCAGAGCCAAAATCACTCCCACTGACAACACTAGTGATGTCAGTGGGGCTGGCTTCAGACGGTAAGCGTTCCCATGGAAATCAACATCGACAGCACGCCCCCTTTGGTGCGAGACCCGGAGCGTCAGCTTGGCTGTCGCAGTCCGGGTCTCGCGCATGCGCACGACGGATCTCCCTCCGTCATGCGCATGCGCAGTGGGGAACATCGACCCGCTTGCGAGCGTACTGCCGCTCGCGAGCGGGTCTGAATGACCCCCTGTGACAGCTGGAAGACCAATACTTTAGATGTTGTTAAGAATGAACGTGGCTTGACTTGTTACATATGAAAAATTAGATGCACATTGAACTGGGCAATTAGAGTTTGACTGCGGCAGGATTTATTTTGATAAAATGGGATTAGAGCTAAAAAAATTGGTTATCTAAGTTAGGTGATGGTTGTCTAAAGGAGCATACACACTAGACGATATGCTCCATGAGCGATATCGTCTAGTGTGTCCCTGGCAGGGTGTGCTCAATGTCGTTCATGACATTGAGCACACCCACTGAACGATATAATTAACGATATCGTTCAGCACCGGGCTCTTTCCGCCATTCCCCAACATGCAGCAACCTGACAATATCATCAGGTTGGCCTGCATGTTTACCCGATAAACGATAAAGACGAACGACCTGTGGGAACGCGCATCGTTCGTCGTTCATCATTATCGTTTATCATTTAGGTAAAAAAATGGACGATAAAGTGAACAACTGAACGATAACGCTATCGTTATCGTTCAGTCGTCCACTTTAATCACCCAGTGTGTACTCACCTTAAGATTCAGATTCTTCCTGGGCACCCACACCTTGTCCCCTATTGCTCACTGGGGAACTGGTCAATGTTATTTGTCAGAGTTAATCTTATATCTTTAATCATAACAAATATTAATTGATAGTTGTTTCCAAAGTTCTCTTAAACCTTTATGAGCACTTGTAAAAAGGGAAATCAATTTTGAAAATAGCAATATGAATTGGTTGAGTATTGAATCTATAATTTGTAAAAAATAGATGAGAAAGTATAGAATAATATTTTCTACTTGTTCACTAGGAATTCCCTTGTGTGTGTGTTCTTACCAGAATGATATAGCACCACTTCAGTATAAGTGAACTAGTCAAGTTTATTGGCATACACAAGATACAGTGCAAGTAAGCCAGTATTACTGTAGCAGTCTGCTGACACATGTTACCTGAATCACAGTAAATCAGGAATACAAGTAGAAACAATGTCTAGGAAGTCACTGGTGAATGCAGGTAAATAGGAGGCTTATTAAACCACAGGTGATTACACTATGCAAATAATGACAATGTCCAGAAATACACTGGAAAATCCAGGTAAATCAGAGTCTTGTTGAACCACAGCAGAGTTCACTATGGAAATAACGACAATGTCCAGGAATGCACTGGTAAATGCAAGTAAATGCTATTTGAACCACAGCAGAGTACACTATGTAAATAATGACAATGTCTAGGAATGCACTGGTAAATGCAGGTTAAATTTGAAATGCAAATATAATATTGTCCAGGATATGCAGATAAACAGGAAATGCAAATAATGATATAGAACTTTAATGCTGCAGCAGAGTCAGATGTACTTGCTAATGCAGAATGCTGCAGCAGAGTCAGATGCACTTAAAAATTCAGAATGCTAAAGCAGGGTCAGGTGCACTTGAAAATGCAGAATGTTGAGGCAGCGTCAGATGCACCTGGAAATTCTGAATACTGAGGCAAGGTCAGATGCACTTGTAAATGCAGAATGCTGAAGCAGATCAGATGCACTTAGAAATTCAAATAGAACCTGAATGCTTTAGAGCAGTGGTTCTCAAACTCGGTCCTCAGGACCTCACACAATTCACATTTTCCAGGTCACCTAGCAGGTGCACAGGTGTATTCATTACTCACACATTTTAAAAGATCCACAGGTGGAAATAATTATATCAATTGTGTTTCTGTATATAAACCTGGAAAACATGCACTGTTTTGGTTCCCGAGGTCCGAGTTTGAGAACCTGTGCTGTAGAGAAATACTGTACAGGTATTAAGGAAAATACTGGGAGCTGAATGCTGAGAGGAAAAACTGAGTTGGTGTCCAGGAAACTGTACAACGGACCAGCAGTACTAGAAGCAGCATGGTAGGCAGATGTACATGAGACTGACATGGGAAATCTCACACCAAGAGTCTGGCACCAAGATACAAACACGGTGATTCTGGCATGATGAACTGGCTCAGATAGGAGTGAGCAGCAGGACTAAGTTAAGCTTGGTACACACCTATACAATCATCGCGCCGTTCATCCAATATCGAGAGAATGGCCGTTGGATTGTATAGGTGTGTATGCTGTCCAGATGCAGGAACGTTAGCCAATGAACGGCTTTGCAATGGTCAGGATCAGGAGGTCGCTATGTACTGTTTAAAATCTATCGGTTCGACCTCCCTATCCGATAGAAGCCCGTACACACTGTACTATGGGCCTAATTTAGAGCCGCTCGTAAGCGGCCGCTCGTTTGCTCCGAGCGATGTTTGCCCAACTGCGCATGCGTACGGATCGTTATACGCATGCGCGAACCAGTCAGTGCGGTCGAAATTCATGTGCTCGCAAAGTAGCGAATACCTGATAATTTGAGTGACAGAAAGAGGCGTATGTGGGTGGTAACGGGGGAAGGTGCTTGAAAACGGGGAGTGGAGATCCGAACGCAGGCGTGCTTAAAGGTCAAAATGGACGTTTTATGGGTGTGCATAATTAAAACAGCAGCGTCACTGACCACATCACTGGGTTATTTTATAGTCAGAACTGCTCACAAAATTGTGGTAGGAAAAACCAACCCCAAGAATAGCGAGCAGTTCATACCCTGGTCGATGTACTCGATTAATCTAATAAATAGCGGACATGACGTAGGATGCGAGCGGCCAGGTGGCGTATTTTTTCAAAAAACGACCGCAAGTTTGGTTCGCTCGTTCAGACCTAGAGGCGTGAACAGACCGCAACGAGCGAACGGTTGATTTGAATAGCCACCCCTATTTTCTGGACGAGCGAGCGCTAATTGCGTCCAGCTCTGAATCAGGCCCTATGTCTGCACAGTGTGCACGCGCCTGACAGAGGGTCACACTGGGGACAGACTGCACGGTTGATTGGGACAGTTTTACCCGATCAGCCTGCAATCAAACTGTGTACCCAGCTTAAGGCAGTCCCAGATGCAGCTCATAGCTGCTGGATCAGCTAATCAAGCCAGGCTACATACTCACAGAATCAGATCAGACAGGCTAGAACAGTGGCAGCCAACCCTGGTCCTCAAGAGCTACTAACGGTGTATGTTTTGCAGGTCTCCTCACAGAATCACAAGTGATATAATTAGTCCACCCGTGGATCTTTTCAAATGTGTTAGGTAGTAATGAATACACCTGTGCACCTGCTAGGTAGTCTGGAAACGTTAACTGTTGGTAGCTCATGAGGACCGAGGTTGGCTACGCCTGGGCTAGAACATGATCAGTTGTACCACTGGCGGAGAAGCACCACTGGTAGAACAGTGATACTGGAGAATATTGTGAAAACATTATTATATGCAAATCCTGTTAGAGATAAAAATTCAGCTCAAATCTTGATGGAATTTACTGTAGATTCAGAGAGATTATTAAAGACATTGGTTAACATTCTCTGTTTAGCCATTAGTTTGAGGATGATAGACCAAGGACATGTTTTGCTATATAAGAAATAGTTCATAAAATGTTTTCCAGGAACAGGAGGTGAATTGTGTGCTTATATCGGAGACTATAGATTCATGACAGCCTCATAGTCTAAAAATATGTCTGATAAATAAACAAGTCATTTGAGGATAAGTTGGTATCTCGGTTAAAGGAATAAAGAGTGCCTTTTAATTACATGAACTTACCATGACTTATATGGGTATGAATCCTTTTGAAGATAATGGTGGTAAGAGTCCAGCAGGTGGTAGATGTGAAGATATATTTCAGACATATTGGTGAATGGTTTTATTAAACTGAGGCCTCCAGAATTGATGTTAAACTAGTAAGTTCTTGCAGGATACATTTCTTTAAAGCAAGATGTGGAAAGCAATGCAGCCTTTTCCAAAGTTTTGTCGTCCTGAGTAAAATAATTTGCTTTTAACTGAAGTTTCATTTTTTTTATAGGCAGTTGATGTTTTTATCCTAAATATTTGAGGAGTTATAACGGAAATGATTTTGTTTGTATAATCATCTTGGGAGTTCTGAAATTGCCTAGATAGTGTGTGCTTTGTTTTATGGAACCCAGGTTTACAGTATATGTAACAAAGATTTGAATCAAGTGATGGATAAAGGCCAACTGGCTTGTTGAGAATTATGACTTTGTGTAAACTTTAGATACTTCACATTCTTGTGATCAGTGTATAATGTGTTTGTATTGTCTTTTCTTCCAGCACATGGTGCCATTATTTTAGGGCCAGTTGAATGGCAAAACATTCTGATGGTCTGACGTCAATTGAATAACATTGCTAGTTGGACACTTTTCTGGAAAAAAAGACACAGGGATTAACAATAGTTTTACACCTGCTTGTTGTGATATTATTTCCCCCACTGCCTTTTCAGAAGCACCAAGTTCTAATATGAAAGGCTATATGGGACCAGTATGTGCTGAGATAGGGACTGTTTTGAATGCATTATTTAGATGACAGAAGGCATCATGGGCTGAACTGGGCCATCGAAAAATAAATGTTTTTTTCGAGTTAGGATGCTGATAGTCTGAGCAATTTTAAATAAATCATCTGTAGTATTTGGCAAAGTCTATAAAATGTTGCTTCACATTTACCGTAGATCTTAAGGCCTTTCCTTAATTGTCCAAGTCTATTTAGGACTCATTTGAATTCAATGAGCCGAAACTATGTGTCTCAAAAAATCAATACTTTCTGTTTCAAGGATTTATTTTTACAATTTTGCATACAGATAGTGTACTCATAGAAGTGTTTGACTGATTTATATTAAGAGAGGAAGTGAATGGTTGACACTGATTCACATTCCTCAAGAATTTGTGCATGAAGAAAAGCCAACATTGCACCAGGAACTAATACTACTATCTCCTCCAAACTTTTCAGGTAATTTAATTAGAGGCTCTGAACCTCAACTTGGAACAGGTGAAGCTGGCGATATTGCAGTAGGTGATTTAATTGCATCAGCAGCCTGGAGTTCATCTATCCTAGATTGTATAGCAGTCAACTGTCCTTGTCCAGTTACTGAATGGCTTGTATAAGTATAGTTTAATAGTGTTAATATATTTTTGTTTTAATATGGTGCACCAAAGCTCCAGCATAATTCATTTCTTATTGGCTAGATTATTCTTCCATGGAAACCAGTAATTGGTTATCTGTCTTTATTGAAGAGAATTCCTTTAGCTGGGCAAATACTAGATACCGAGATTTAATGTGGTACATTAATGCACCATAATAGAGGGTAGAAGAAACATAAGTGGTAGCTTGGGGTAGCAGCTAAATAGAATTTTAGTGAACACAGTCGCCAGCTTGAAAGGAGTTAGCCGCCAAATTTGGGAAATGAAGACATAGGCCTGGAGTGACAGGAAAAACCAAGGACAACAATAGAAAAGCTTAGTTTGGGTAATGTCCAGGGTCTGGTAGACAATGCAGGGAGTAATACAGGTAGATAGTAGCAAAGTCCAATATGATCTGTTAAAGACACCAGTACAGTAACAGTATTTGAAGGGCTTGTGTATAGATAAGATCAGGATACAGGAAAAGCAGGACTGGTAAACAAAAGGCTATTAAACAAGTAATTAGCATAAATGCAAGTTCAATACTATTAACTTAGCACTGACTGCTAGGTGACCCATCTTTTATAACTGGAGTGGAGGAGCAGCCAGATGAACCCATTACTGAGCAGAGAAGATGAAGAGGATCAGCAGCCATGAGTGTTCAGTATATGCACACTGAAGACAAGCAGACACTGGGACCTGGAAAGTAAACTCTATGTATTTTTATTTAACAAGCTAACAGCTAGGCAGTTTGTTGGTAGTTACCTACCTGGTATTACATTCTAGCAATCGCTTTCTCTTCTGCATTATGTCCCTCCATTGCTTTCTTCAGTTCCACCCCTAGTAGTCGCTATGCACTAATTTGGGCTCCTTAAATACAAACCTCTTCTACCAAAAAGTATACTGATGGATCGATGATTCTGAATATTTCAACTATGTATTTTGAATATTATTACTGAACATAGAACTCTGAACATTGTGCTTCTGCTCAATTTACCAGCAAGTATTTCCAGTGGCACATTTGTTTAGCTTCTTTGTGTACTAAAGCTGGCCACACACTAGACCAACTTCCATCCAACCATCCAACTTGTTGATTGGTTGGAATGAAAATCTGGTAAGCTATGGGAGTAAATGATGATCAGCAATTTGCTCCTAAATGCCAGAAAACAGATGAAAATGGTCGTCAGACAAGTTTGTTAAATGTTTGATCTAAACAATTTGTTCAAACAACAGTTTTTGTCAATTTTCCGGCGTTTGGGAGCAAATTGCTCATTGTCATTTGCTTTCATTCCTTACCAGATTTTCATTCCAACCAATCAACAAGTTGGCTGGTTGGATGTAAGTTGGTCTAGTGTGTGGCCAGCTTAAGACTGCCCTAAGTATTACCACTGCTCAGACTGTTTTCAGCATAATGCTTTTACTTAGTTTTAACTGCATGTGTGCCCAGTGGAATTATGCATAGTATTCCTGCTTCTGTGGATACTAAGGGGGAAATGTAATAACCTGGGATTTGCAGGCATCAGCAAGATTTTGCCAGAATCTATCCATGCCTGCAAGTTGCCGAATATTACATTTGCTTCTGTCCACCCAATTTATTACTGCTTATCCTGCTTCCAGCATTGTGCTACTGCTCTGTATTATCTCCAAGTGTTAGCAGTGGATTTCTGCACATTATACTTTCTTATGTGATGTACTGAAGGCTTTCCTTAGTTATCATTAGTCTGTTTGCAGCATTGTTTTTCTACTGTATACAAGACATGTTTCTGTGAATACCAAGGTTGTCTTGATACAGAATGTTCCCTGTATTGTTTTCCACCTGCATTTCTCTGTCAGTTGTCCAGACAGCCTCTAGCCACTCTGATATTACTTATCACGTATAAGTTTAGTCTACTGTTCCTCACACTATTAATTATGTGGGTTCAGATCATATTTTGTAACTCTCTTGCTTGGAACATGGTATTGCCTTAGTATTAATTACATACTGTTTATCATTCACCCCACTATTAAATCACAAGTAGTAATTGTTGCAGAAGCATTCTGCTGTGTACAGATATAGAACAGCAGGTCTATCACCATGAGTATTGAATAATATACTATACTATCTTGTTTGTATGTACATCAATGATTATATCAGCACATTGGCCATAAGTGATTGCCCATTCAACTGTAAAGTTGTAGGCATCTGTAGTACTTTATATGAATGTTACTTTGTCTATGCGAGGTTGTGAATAGGTAACAGCAGCCTGTATTGCTCTATATATATATTTTGGTAATCACATTATCTAACTCTGATCATATATATAATTCTCTGTCTATGATAGTGGTGCTATTTTGCTCAGGCAGTTTTAGTTTTAGGATAAAGAATGTGTATTGCTCTATGTTTATTATCCTGTTTAACTCGGGTAATTGTGAACATTAACATTCCATACTAACATTTTAAATGATTACATTAACTAATCAGTAGAGTCTTCCAATGCATATTTCATCTTAGCTTCTTGAAGGAAGCCGAATGCTTAACAAGACAGGGAGTTAAAAAGCATCTCTTGTCCAATCCTCTCTTGTAACATTACAGTTCATTCAGCCGGTTTGGACTTCTAATAATATGTCTCTAATCGGGTGATAGAATAAAAATAAAATAGATGGACGGCTCTCAGGTAAATCTTCTTAATTTCAGTCTATGCCAATAATTGCTGTTGACTGCTGATTCTCTAGATGTTTATGGCCATAATTATGGTTACTGACAATGTGTAATATCTTAAGAAAATATATCATTACACTGCCTGATATTTTGTAACAAACAGAGGAGTCTATGAACCTCACAACTGGCCACAGTGTAAATGAATTATAATTATTTATGAACATTGAACATCTTATGACAACAGTGTAAATAATTTACAATTACTTGCAAATAAAATATTAAACTGTTTTCAAGCGTTTAAAAACTTGAGAAAAATACAGTTGTGAAGTATTTATAAGTTAGAATCATGATTGCCGGAATTGTCCAACATTTCTGGCTATTGAGTAAATATAAAGGAATTTTCCTTAATTAGTGTATTTATTTATTTATTCATTCCTTATTAATCAGAGCATCAATTTAAATAAACATATGTTGTACTGTAACTTGTTTAAAGCCAGTAGCGAATAAATCTCATAAGACACCAATATGTACTACTATGGAGTGATTATAACCATTATCTAAGACAGTCACACCAATTGCATGGAATATTCATATTATAATATTTGATAAATATAAAGTTGAGGAACTCACTCATTTATTATATTTTAGATCACTATTGTCATTTCTTATACACTATCACTTTTCTCTGTGTTTTAAATATTTAGCCTATGCTTGTGTTATTCTCATAGAACCAAGATTTAATGCATATGTAATACATTTTGAAATTTCAAATTGAACACTATTTTTTTTTCTCTTCACGACTACAACATAACTTCTTTTCTCTCTTGAAACTAATCATACATATAAGCCATCCCTGTGGTTGGGTAGCAGAATATTTTTAATCATGATCCCGATAAAAGGAAAGAGAAAAACAACACTAAACAAAGTGTTATGATCCACGGTAGTACCACTCTTCCTCCAGTGGTGGTGCTCTCCCAGTGTTGTTTCCTGTAGTATAATATCTCTCCAGTGGTGCTGCACTTCTGATGGTGCTCCTAGCACTTATAGGGGTATTCAATATGGGAGCGAAAACTCAGTTTTTGCGTTAATATCGCACCTATGACGTCATTATCGCAGGTTTTAGTTTTACACCGTATTCAATTTCAAAGACTTTTCGCAGGTTCGAAAAGTCTTTGATAAAAAATGGGGATAACTTTTCACCATTGAATAGGTGTCGAAAAAAAGTGCAGAATTGGGGTTTAGGGGTGCAGGCTTCAAAAAAATAGCCTGCACCCCTGGGAATGACATTTAAAGAAGAACTGTGTCAAAAAAAGTTTTTTTAAAAAATAGGGACACTCCAAAAAATTAATTTAAAAATTGGGATGAAAAAAAATAAAATGGGGAAAAAACTGTTTAACAATAGGGAAATAGGTCCAGGGCTATTCTGCAAGTATGCGGCAGGTGTTTTCTAGAATAGATTTATAGCGGCAGGTGCACAATTGCAGAATTTTTAAAAACTTATTTTAGGGACATCAAAATATGCTAGTACCCATTTTCATGTACCCCAAATTTAATGGGACCACTTAAAAAAACGAAAAAAATAACCTAAGTGCTCATCTGCAACACTTCTTCAATGTCGGGAAAAAACACCTGCTGCGGCTATTTAAATCCCCGACTTTCATTTACAGGCTAAAACGGGGGTACCCATAGTAATCCCCCATGTTTTTACAACTTTAGGGGGGTCCTACAATTTTTTTAAGGAAAATTTCGTAACTTTACGCAAATCCCACTTCGCAGGCTCCCGTTTTCGTTAGTTTCATATTGAATACGGTGATAAGCGGCCGCGCGCCCGATACTTTATCCCAGGTAAAAGCTCTGATATGAAACGTAAACTTCGACAGCGAAGTTTACGTATCTTATTGAATTCCCCTCTTAGTGTTTTGTCTCTCTGCAGCAGGAGGCAAGTAGCTAATGAGCTGCACCTGTTACTTGTGCTTATTATCCAGCTTCGCTGAGCACTGCCAGATAATCAGCTCATGTTACCTAAATGTAGCCTGTTCCTGGTTATCAGTTCAGCTCCTAGGCTACCTGTCTGTAGTCCATTACATCTTTATGCTGTCTCACAGGCCAGTCTGCACCCTCGCAATCTATGCTTCTCCAGTAAGTGTGTGTGACTGTTCTCATTAGCATTTCAAGTGCTTGTTATGGGACTTTGGGCCCGATTCAGACTTGCTCGCTTGGAAGCACTTGCACGCGGCCAGTTGATTTTTGCATTGTGCTCATGCATACAAATCGCAGTGCGCATGCGCGAACCAATCCGAGCGATCGGAAAGCGTATGCTCACTGCGCATTGCTCAGCCAAGTGAGTGACAGGAGAAGCTGTTTGTGGGTGGTGACAGGGGTTGGTCTTTGAAAACGGGGGAGTGGAGGTGCGAACGCAGGCGTGCCTAAGCCTCTCAATACCATTTCAGAGGCGTGTATAATTAAGACGCAGCGCCATAGTACACTTCATCTGGCTGGTTTGTACACTGAAGTGCTTGCAGTGCTTGTGGTAGGGTATGGTCAACCACAAGCGCTGCGTTCGCTTCCGATGGTACCGATGGTTGCATACACATCCTGGAGATGACGTGTGCAAGTGGACGTCTTAAGACAGGCTGGTGGGCGTCTGCATACACAGAGCAATCACACGCCAAGACATAGTGGGCGTGCTTATGCCTTGCCATGCGATCGCCTGCCTTGCTGTCACTTATCCGAATTTGCATACGCATCTAGCGAGTGGGTCTGAATTGAGCCCTTTGCCTTTTTGCCACGGTTAAGCTGCATTTAAGTCAAGTCTGCTACCTTGCATATTACATTACAAGCTATACTGTAATATTGCATTTCAAGTCAAGTCTGCTAACCTGTTATGCTACATTACAAGTTATTCCTGCCTGCAGTATTGTGTTATTCCTGGAGTTCTCATTTTGAGCTGTTTGCTTTATCATTATCTGTCTTCCCCACAAGTGCATAAGTGGTATCTGTCTTCCCCACAAGTGTATAATAAACCAGCTACTGTTTCATTCCACTTCTGCATCACTAATTTAAAATACTTGTAAGGGTAATACAAGATGAATCTTGACCAAATGAATCCTAACAAGAAGGCAAAAATCAGCTGGTCTAGATAACGCCTTATTCTATTACTTGAGTTGCATGTCTTATTTCTAAACTGCTAAAAAAAAATATTAGTCCCCAGAAATTTTTTTAATTAACAATTATTATTGCACAGTTTAGGAGAGGTATTTTATTCCTCTTTGCAATCAGTACTTTTGTTTGTATGTATTATATTTCTTGTCTCTTATGTTGCATTGAAGAAAGGAATATGAGTTATACCCCCTGGTTGGTTGTATGATCATAAATCCAATTGCTCTATTCATCCTCAGTCCAGTCCACAGAAACACCTCTGTTTCACAAATGCACCTTTCTAAAGGATTTAAGCAGATTACACCCGCACAATAGAACTGATGATCAGTTAACAAAAGTGCTTCCATGTAGTAAATATATAATTTCCCATCTGAGTTTTCTTGGCCAATAAATACTGCTGTGTAAATGGCGTACAATCAAAGCCTGCTCCCAATGTTAAACTCATTTCACATTAAATCATCCTCTCTACAGAATTAATCACATCATCATCTGCTACAACAGACACATTGCCTTTTCTCCTGTCGTTCTGCCTCTCAAAGGTAATTCATTTAGTAATATAAATGGGCATGCTATTAACAGCTTCTGACTACGGACAGGCAAATGTTCCAAAAAATATCTCCCTGTTGATGCACAGATTTACTGTCTTATTATTTGTGGACATCTGTACATAGATTAAAGGACAATATTTTCTCTTTGTAATTCATTCAATAAGACATCAGGAGAATTTGTATAGACTCTGACAAGAGGTACATTCCACATTACTTAACCTTTTCACTACTGCAGTTGAAAGTGATTCAAGGTGCAGCAATCCCCTCTTGCATTGAAGGGGATAACATAATATATAGAGCAAAAATTGTGCTTTCATAACTAAACACAAGCGGATGAATATAAAGGATTTGGCAGAGATCACACAAATTATTTATTCTCATATTGTTCTGGCAGGGTACAAATCCCCTTATTAAATCCATCTACAAATAGGTCTTACAGGCATCCAAAGTCATGGGAAGGGTACACGTGCGGAAACATGCAAATAATATACAAAGCAGGGATGGAAGAGCTCAAAGTCTATGAACAGAATAGTAAAATATATGACTGAACAGTCAAAGTTTTAAATGGGTTGGGCAGCATAAATTGTATGTTAGAGCTGTCGGGTCTATTTAAAAATTTGTTCATACAACAGAGATTATGGAGGTGCTCAAGGAAGTAGATCTTCACTAACTATCCATGAAATGTTGACATTTGAAAGGGCCACAGTATATGAATTCATACACCAATAGTCCATACATAGAAAATGAAACGGGCAAGTACAAAACACATAGTACTACTTTGCAAATCGCACTCCATGTGTACTACAAAACTCTCTCCTATTACACTACTGTACCGGGAGAGTTTGCCTAGCCTGCAGTGGAGAGCACACCTAATCTCTGTAAACTAGGGGGTATATTTACTAAAGTGCTGGTTTTTAGAAGTCGAGATGTTGCCTATAGCAGCCAATCAGATTCTACTTATCATTAATCTAGCAATTTCATCTAGACGATAATAGCTAGAATTCAATAGGTTGCTATGGGCAACATTTCTACTTCTAAAAACCCACACTTTAGTAAATATACCCCTAGGTGTGAGAAGATGTGTAAAAATATGAATATAAGAATTCTCCAAAAGATAGACAACATATCAAAGTCCAACCTCCCTCCTATCACTGTTGAAACACCCATTTTAGTAAATGACAGTAACTTTACTTTTATATTTGCCTCCTGTGATCGTTAAAGGCTATGTACTGTAGCTATAATTAGCCTTATTTTCAGTCCTTGGAGACCAGGGTTCTCTTCAACAACATAAAAAAGGGTGTTTGGCCACATTCTAGGGCTTGTCCAACAATTATGAAGTACAACTGTTGCATAAAAGTTAATTCTGTAAGTGCAGCAATTTAAAAAATATATAAAAGGAGAGATTCAAGACCACTTGATTTCATACACAGTAATGTATATGGCACTATGTAATTACCCATACCAGGGGCCTCATTTATCAATGAGTTTTATCTTTCACAACAAGTGATACAACTCTTGTTATGTATGATAAATGGAGCTCCAGCCAATCAGCTTCCAACTGTCATTTTTCAAACAGATGACAGTTGGGAGCTGAGTGGCTGGAGCACCATTATCATACGCAATGAGTTTTGTCCCTCATTGTGAATGATAAACTTTGTTGATATATGAGGCCCCAAGGGGCTTATGTAATAGGTTGCGAACTTCAGCCGCTGTGGGAACTCCTGAGAGTCCTCCCGTATTTTAAAAGTGGCAATCATATTAAAGACGAAACCAAGTTGGTTTTGCCTTTAAAATGATTGCAGCTTTAAAAATACAGGAAGATTAGCAGGAGTTCCCGAAGATGCTGCAGTTTGCAGCAAATTACATAATCTCCCAAGAATCAATGCTTACTGTGTAACTTCTTACAAATGGCTATTTATGATATTCCGCTTATCTAATGAAGGACAAAGATTAAGTAATAGACAAATTAGAGAACTACCTAACAATGACAAGTAACTAGTTTCAGTGACAATCAAACCCATTTTACTATGGAGATGGATTTACAGAACAGAAAATAGAACAATTCTCAAGACAATATAACGTAGTGCTGGATTCCCAAATATTGTTTTGGACAGGGTGCCATCCTCGGGTCATACTTTTTCCAGTGCTCCCCACCCCATTGAGGCCATTACTCAAAACAAAAATAAAAAAACAAACTTAGATTTGTATTTTTATTCAATAACCTAAAACAACATTGATTAATGATATTAATAATGGAATTAACATTTGTATTCAATTTATAACACATAGTAAATGGTAACAGAGAGGTATTTAGCCCCCTGTCTGGTAGCTGTTGCAGATATATAATGTACAACTTATACTGATTCCTCTTGTATTTGCAGATATTGTACAACTGCTATTCCTAAAATCTACTGCTAGGATAACTGCTTTGACTTGTTTACCACAAGAACTGAAAAGTCACAACCATATTATTACTAGAGAGCTGCTTATGCTGTACCACAAACCACACTCTATAATCCCCATATAGCCCCTCTCTCAGCTGCCTACTTCTCCAATCCCCAATATTCCTCCTATGACTCTTCCAGACATGTAGCCATTCCTGCTCCAACTTATCATGACCCATGTATTAGAGGGGTACTAATAATGACATATCAGTTCAGCTCTATGTACTTCTGGGTGGTTGGCACCCAGTGTGACCCATAGTGCAGAGGAAAGGGGGGGCCCATGATGGTCTTATCAGAGGCAGGGGCTATAGAGAGGAGGCAGGAGCCATATGTTGCAGCAAAAAGTTGTATGACTCCTACCTTGAAAAAAACAACTGGTACTTTGGACCAATCCTGCTAATCCCCCCACCCCACCTTGTCTCCCAGTGCCCTCTAAGGCAATCCAACAACCCCCCCCCCCAAGAGTGCAGTTTCATCCACCTTGGGACTCACTGGCACAGAGCATAAAAAACTGTTCCAGTCACACCAAGCAAAATAATGTCACTGAATGGAAAAACAGAACTCTGACTGAAATGATCAGATGCATGCTAACAGGCCCTAGATTGTCTGAAACCTACTTGAATGAAGCAGCAATAACAACTAAATACTTGCAAAAACAGATTATTCACCAGAATATCAGAGTTTCTGGATGGAAAGCATTTGTTTATATTTTTTATGAAAAACACAACAAGCTATAAAACCAAGTAATATAGAAGGGAAAAGTGCCAAAGGACACAGCAAACTAAACCCAAGAAAAGACAACTTATTTTTTGTTGATGCAATGACCTTGCTAAACTAAAGTACAGAAGAGAAATTCAACACTAAACAGGACACCAATATATCTTCTGAACCACTTATTGCGTAGGGTTGAGCTCCAACAGAAAAATAAGTAAGGCAAATCATGGGTAAACCACCTATCCGCATCTCATGTAAAGCAAGTGCAGTTAGTATATGTGAGAAGACATTTCTCATCTTTCAAAGGGAATCCAGGGGATGGACATACAGTAAGTGCCTGAAGCATAAATAAAGTCCATGCACGACAACCATAACTGGATGCTCATTGAACTGTTAGCAGGGAGAAGATTGCAAATGGATGTTTGGAAGCAAGTTCACAACAGGTGGCTAAGTTGACAGAACAGGATCTGTGCCTGTCTTTGCCCCAGAGAAGTCTTAGAGAGTAGTGCACTACAGTACTGTCCCCTCTCTACTATACATGCTGGGTAACAGGACCCAGAGTCAGAGACGTGACCTCCAATCTGATGACATCACTGCTGGGCTACTGCTTATTTGCAGCTGGCGTCAACTTGTAGACTGTGTAGAGTGTCACAATACTGTGCAGATGCACAATACTTAACTCCTGAGGTGAGACATCAATAGCGCTATTCTGCTTACCGCTAACACCGATGTGTTACCACTGATACCTGTTACCCTGTTGATATCAATAAACTCAGCATCCAGGTTAAGGACTCTCTGAGAGGTAAAATAGTCACTTCCACATTGTGCCTGACACCTATTGTGACCACCACTGCCACCAACACAATAGACTATATCAATAGGTTATGGGCCCAGGCACTACAAGTGTGAAGTAAACAGAAATTTCCTGTATTGGATTTGGCACTTACAAAAAGATGCACAGTGCAGCGGCAAGCATGGCCTTCACCAAACTGAGAGGTTCAGAGAACTACACCACATGGAAGTTTGCTATGGAGGTGCATCCGAAGCAGGAGAAGATGTGGAAAATGACAAATAAACTGGATGACAATCCAAATCCTGATGAAGTGAATAGGGCCATGGGGACAAAAGGCCTAGCTGTGGAGCAGCACATTTATTCTACGAGGGTTGATTGAAAAGTAATGAGACTGCCTCTGTTTTGCTGTCCTATAGGTAGACATGGCAATGCTATGCTGGTTATTGTGAAGCTCATAAATCGATGTGTCTGAACCTGCAGTTGGAATGCCATAGTTTTCTTTGTTGGTTACCATGAGTGGAAGATCTTTGTATGTTTCTTCATGGCAGATGAGGAAGATGTGTCTGAGATTACATCAGAGATGTGTGATTGAATTTTGTGTTAAACTTGGAAAAAGTGGAAATGAAATGGTAAGCATAAGGTGGAGAAACAGTTAGCCGTGCTGTAGTATTTCGGTTGTGGAAGCACTTCAAAGAGGGTAATATTAGAGTGACTGACAAAGTGCATTCTGGGAGACCATCCACTGTGGTTACAGATGTCAACATTGCCAAAGCTGCAGAGAGGTTGCAAAATGACAGAAGATTAACTTTGGGCTTCACTTGGCATCTCGTTTGAACAGGTTTATTGTGACAAAGGAACTGAAAATGCATTGCATGTGTGCCAGGTTGGTACCCAGAATCTCACAGAAGAGCAAATATGACAATGAGTTGAATCATGCAAGAACACAGTTTGAATGTTGAAGAGGATACCTGATTTCCTGATATCAATCATGACGGTCCAGTATATGGAAACACGCTAATTCGCTTCCACCTACAATATTCTGTGTCATTCTTTTTGAGTGTAAAGTCATGCTTCTGGTGTTCTTTGCACATGGTATGATCCTACAGCACTGGGTTCCCCATGGATAGACAATGCTGAATACTATGCAAACGTTACGAAAACCCATTTGTGTGAAGCCATGAAAACACCACATTTGCTGAAGAAACAGTGTTTTTTGCTCCAAGACAATGCCCAATCACATGTTGCTGCTGTTGCATTAGCAGCACTAACTGAAATTAATGGGACAGGACTGGAACACCCTCCATATAGCCATGACTTAGCGCCCTGTGATTTTTGGGCATTCCCAACCCTGAAAAAACAACTGCATGGAAAGAATTTCTCAACAGATGTTTACGTGAAAGATGCTACAGCTGCAACACTAAAAGTGATGTCACAAAACAGTCTACTGCACATGCAAAAAATGTATTGCATGTGAAGGACGCTACTTTGAAAAAGAAAAATGTTGAGATCCTGTTCAGTCATCTGATTCTGAATAAAAAAAATCACTGATGTGTTACCACTGATACCTGTTACCCTGTTGATATCAATAAACTCAGCATCCAGGTTAAGGACTCTCTGAGAGGTAAAATAGTCACTTCCACATTGTGCCTGACACCTATTGTGACCACCACTACCACCAACACAATAGACTATATCAATAGGTTATGGGCCCAGGCACTACAAGTGTGAAGTAAACAGAAATTTCCTGTATTGGATTTGGCACTTACAAAAAGATGCACAGTGCAGCGGCAAGCATGGATCACCGTTTCATTACTTTGTATCATGCCCTTAATTCACAGGAAAGTGTGAGCACGTGGAAAGTCCTGCAGGAAGCAAATTAAAATAAGAGTATATTGAGGAATATAAACCTGAGGTATCAGGCCCAGATTAAGGACTGTGGGGGCCCCTGGGCAACAAACAAGTGGGGGCCCCTATCAATAAAAGTTGAAAATACATACTGTATTTTTTTTAAACATATATAAATATATATATATATGTGTGTGTGTGTGTGTGTGTGTGTATATATATATATATATATATATATATATATATATATATATACAGGATACAGCAATGTTCCATGCAAAAAAGAATGAACCAGGCTCATCCTTTCTTGCAAGGAATACCGACATATG
This sequence comes from Taudactylus pleione, assembly GCA_031769625.1. NCBI lineage: Eukaryota > Metazoa > Chordata > Amphibia > Anura > Myobatrachidae > Taudactylus > Taudactylus pleione. The sequence goes on along the minus strand of JAUIMM010000281.1, from coordinate 11,282,466 downwards.
CTGGTTTTGGATACATACATATAGGTATATAAACTAGGGATGTGCGCCGACCCCCGTGTTTTGGTTTTGTATTTGTATCTCTTTCTTGTTTTGAATTTGGTTTTGTCAAAACCTCCCTTGTGTGTTTTGGTTTTGGATCTGTATTTTTCTTTCAAAAATTGATAAAAACTGCTAAAATCACAAAATGTTGGCTTTTTTTGGTCCTACAGTATTATTAACCTCAATAATATTAATTCCACTTGTTTCCAGTCAATTTTGACCACTTCACAGCACATAAGGAAAACATATGTTTCTATTAATCAAGAGGCTAGAGGGAGATGGAGTATGTATGTAGTAGTAGGCAGGGAAATGAAGCGTTGATTTGTAGTAAATTTTATTTCATTTCTTGATTCTGAATCAAATTTATGAGGAAGGAGGGGAGAGCATGGGTGAACAATATATGACATGTTTTGCTCACAAAATCAACTTGGTGGTTCAGAATATTTTTTTAAATGAAAGAGGCATGCAGGAGATGCTGTCTGTGACCATAAACATATCTGGACATTTTTGGTCATTCAGCAACCACATGTTAAAGATTGCAGCAGCTGTGGCAGTTCAACTTCCAAAATCTAGAAAAGAGAATAGCACTGCAGTGGCAGACAGGATGGCAGATTAATAAACTATAAAATAAAAAATGTTAGGCAGCGATGCCCGAAACAGCACATAATGCAAAGAAAAGAGGTGCAAGATGGAATTGTTTTTGGGCCCTTCCACCCACCCTTATGTTGTATATATTAAACAGGACATGCGCAGTTTAACAAACCAATCACTTCAGTGACGGGGTCTGCCAATTGTGGCTGATGCGATTGGTTTGTTTGGGCGCCCACAAAAAAAGCTGCCAATGGACAGCTGATATTGCTGGCAATGATCTCTCCATGCACAAACTGGCTTTACAGAGGCAAGATGTTGTTGCCATCATCCAATTTCTTGCCCTCATCAGTGTGAACATCATCTTCAGACAATATTAATTTGTCCCTGCTGAAATCCACCGTTACAGTCTTCCTCGTGGAATTTGTACAGTAGTTAATTTTGATGAACATCATCTTTTCCACATTTTGGGGAAGTAGCCTCCTACATTGATCACTGACAAGGTTCCCGGCTGTGCTGAAAACTGTTTCTGAGTACACACTGGAGGGTGGACAGCTCAAGTAAAGCAAAGACCATTTGTGCAAGGGCCTCCAAATTGCCTTTTTTTCCTGCCAGTAGTCAAATGGACTGTCTGACATGCCTGTTTGGATGCTATCATTAAAATAGTGATGGAGTCATGGCTGAGGTCTCATTAATGGTAGGCATTTATTTTAGATCCAACCAGATGTCACAACTTGACTCATCTGTATCACTAGTGGGTCTTTTGGGAAAGTTAATTTTTTTTTCCTGGCAGCAGCACTTGCTGGAGAAACTGAAGGAGGAGCTATCACTGCATCACATGCTGTTTGTGATGACAATTTGCTTACCAACAGCTCTTTGCTCCTCTTGTCTTGTACATGTCCATTGGGAAGAAAGACATGACGCATGACTTAAACCTAGGTTTGAGCATGGTTGCCAAAATGTATTGCTCTGATTGGAAGATCCTGACAACCCTTGGATCCTGGTGAATTGAATAAAGGACTTGACCTACAAGTCCGACATACTTAGTGAAATTGTTTTGTTTTGGCTCCTCCTTCAGTTTCTCAAGCTGCTTTTCCAACTTTCTAATGAGGGGAATTACCTGACTCAATCTGGCAGTGTCTGAACTCACTTCACAGGTTGCTACTTTTGATGGTATTCAGCACTCTGCACAACACAGAAAGTATTTTCCACTGAGATTGAGTAAGGTACATTCCTTCTCTTCTTCCTATGTCATACTTATTTGTGTAGCTTTGGAAGGCTTTTAGATGTTCCTCCATCCGCTGAAGCATATAAAGGGTGAAGTTCCACTTCATAACTACCTCGCTTCAACTGGTGACAGGGCAAATTCAACATTTCTTGCAGGTACTACAATTTTCTATATGCACCGGTTGAATGGCGAAAATGCCCAGAAATTTTGCGGGCCACAGAGAGCATCTCCTGCATGGCCCTGTCATTTTAAAAAAAATTATGCACCACCAAGTTAATAGTGTGAGCAAAACATGGGATGTGTTGGAATTCACCCAGCTGTAATGCTCTCGCAATATTGGTGGCATCAGAAATCACAAATCCTGAGGAGAGTCCAAGCGGGGTAAGCAATTTTGCAATGACTTCCATGAGTTTCTCTAAGAAGTTGTCAGCAATATGCCTCTTAGTGAAATTGATGAAACACAAAGTAGCCTGCCTAAGCTGCTTTTTTTAGATGCTGCAGCTGCTGTTGATGCCACTGAAGGCAATACACCCACCCATTGGGCTGTTCAGTCATGTAATCTTGCGATTGCCCTGTTCCACTTGTCCACATATTTGTGGTTAAGTGGACAGTGGGTGCAATGGTATTTTGGAGGAAACTAATTAAGTTTTTTTTAAGGTCCCTGTACAGGCTGGGAATTTCTTTTCTAGTTAAGTGGAACCTAGATACATAGTGAATCAGGCCTCGCTTGGTACAGTGGATGTGCTGTGCAATTGTACAATATCTTGACTTCTGTCCTATAGTGCTCCATTTAATTTTTCATCATATTCTCCAGGGTAGGGTGTCTACAGGGCCGGTGTTGATGTTTGAGCACCCAGCTTCCTTGCTTGCATAAATAACGGCTAACCAAAGTTCTTCAATAATAAGAGGGTGTCAAAGAAGTTCCATTGTTTCACGTGGCACGCTTATAATTAAAATGTCTTTTTTTATTTTTAATACAGGCAAGAATTACAAAACTCCTTAACTTAGAAAATAAATTAATTTATTGTTAAAGAATCTAAAATTATTAACACGATGAAAGAAAAGTATACTATACTTATATTCCTCAATCACATCTTTGTTCTTTTAAGAGATTTTAGAAAAGTCTAAGGACCCCATTCAGAGTCGGTCGTAAGCGGCCACTCGGTCGTACCCCTAACGACCGCAAAACTGAAAAAGGAAGCGATCGCACGGCTGGTCGGTCGTAACCAAAGTGACACCTATACATGAACAAAGCACCTCCTCTAGCTAACGAGTGATAGCAGCTAGCGATTGAGTCAATCGTTGTCAGTCGCTGTATGTTAATTTTTTTCTGATGGTTGCGACCGCTTGTGCTGTGTGCAAATTACTCCAAAAATTACCAATAAAAAGCATAGAATAAGCCATCCCCCTGAAATATATTTATTCTTATTATTCGCTAATGCAAACGCAGCTGAATCAATTACATGCCAATTAGCAGTGTTATTAGCTACAACAAACGATTATTAGCTGCTTCCATTGTGTGGCTCAAAATAGAAACATCACTCCGAACATCAGTAACATTCGATAGTATCGATTGTACTCTGGGGCTTGAGAGAGCACGTACCCAAACTTAAGCTGTACGATCAGCCAGGCCTCGAACCTGCTCGCAGAGTGACGTTTTACTACTTCCTGCCTTCTATGTCGGTCGAAGCAGGTAATTTATGTACACTCCTAAAATGCCCTGAAAATGGTGAGGAACGCCTGCGTTTTCAGACCACCACCCCAGTCAACACCCACAAACGGCCTTTCATGTCAATCAACTCTCGGAAGCCACTTCCTGCTCGTAAGCCGTACGATCAACAGCATTTTGGATTGCGAGGTCTCGTACGCACATGCGCACAACTAACCGTACACATGCGTGGTTTGGAAACATCGGATGCGTACGACCGAGCGGCCGCTTAGGACCGACTCTGAATGAGGTCCTATATTTCTCAATTTACCCTTTTGTCCACTTCTACTCCTGTCTCCCACCCATTATGCAAATAGATTAACTAAACCAAAGCATACAGTATATACTTGGCAGAAACAGTTGTACAGTAATATTGGTGGTCAACATGGATTACTGTACATAAACATAATGGACAATAGACTAGTAAATAGCATAAAAAGGTAACAAATGTATTCCTCTGTTATGCATTTTACTTGTCTTTTGTCCATTATGTGTAACTGTTCATTATTATACTGCCATTATCTGTATACAAATATTTGAAAATGAAAATAAAATTATTAAAAATATTAAACTTTTTAAACTCCTTGTGATGATACATGTTTTAACCGGGATGACTTATCAGTACAGTAGGTCTTTTTGTAACAACATTTACAGTTATAAACATCATCTGGTATACTTTGAAATTTGCTTTATAGCTAAATTAGACAGGTTTAGAGTTGGCAGGGGGGCGCATTGTGTCTCAACTTTAAATTGCAGAGTATAAATAAAGCTGCCCAATATTTATGTAATACATTCAAAAGCAGGTAGCATTTTCCTTACGTGATAAAAATGCCCCCTCCACCCTTGTATTGTATAATGATTTATCCAGATTGAAATTTGCACCCTTCAGTTGAGTTTGTTACTAACTCAAATGCGACCCATATATAAACTTCACACACTGAAACCTTGGAAATTATCATTAACTATACATGTTAACTTATATATTATGTTTCAATAAAGTACTTCTTGAAAAAACATAGTTACAGACTGCATGTACAGTAAACAGAAAAGCTGAACAAAAGTGCTGTAAAGGTGAAAGATAAGTAAATACAATTAATGGAATGAAGACAAGTGTTTCTATGTAATACAAAGAGAATATCTTGGATTGCCTTGATATTTACTGCAAGCATTGATAATTTACAAAGAACAGAATTTGTCTTTGCTGCCTGAAAAGCTACTGTACAGCACTATTGTATTACATTATGCTAATATACATTTTACAGAATTATATATTTAATGAAAATGCTTTATATATTATGGCTTCGATGCTTAAAGGGTAAGTACCACTTTATGTATAACTACATTATAAGTATATATGATTAATAACAAATAGATTGTTACAATATACTGTACATAGAAATGACAACAAGTACTGCTGAGAGAAGACACATACAGTAAAGTACAGTTTACTCCCAAACGCCAGAAAATGGACAAGAACTGTTGTTTGAACAAATTGTTTAGATAAAACATTTAGCAAACTTGTCTGAACGACCATTTTCATCTGTTTTCTGGCATTTGGGAGCAAATTGCTGATCATCAGTTACTCCCATACATTACCAGATTTTCATTCCAACCAATCAACTAGTTGGATGGTTGGACAGAAAATCTTTAGAGCCCTGCTAATGGTGTGGTAGCTTTGGAGTATACATGACAACAGTGAAAGCAGGAATTACTGCCAGTGCAGAATGTGCTGTGCACCGGGGCCCCAGCGGACTAAGGGGCCTGCAGCTGCCGGCTGCCCAGACCGCCATGGGTTTTCCATTGATACCGAAAGTTTAGAGAGCATTGTCGGACGGTTGTGGCTAGATCGGACTGGCCCTGGGCAGGGAGTATGGCGGGCTCCCACTGTCTTGAGGGAGGCAGGGCTGACCATTTAGCAGCCAATGCTGTTCATTTCCCACCTGGAGACAGCCCCTGTCTCTCCCTATGTTACACAGCTCCTCTGGGCAATGGATCAGGGAGGACAGCGCTGCTATTAGGAGAGGATCACACTGCCGCCGGCTGTCACCGAGATGCAGCAGACTACTCTCACGCTGAGGAAGAGGCAGGTCCCGCTCTTGGTAAGTACAAGACCCAGGTGTGAACATGACCAGGTGCGTGTGTGAGTTTGTGACTGTTCCCACATGTGAGGCCAGAGGGGAACACTGTGCAGTCCCTGCTGGGTGTAGAGGAAAGTGCCCTACTAGGCCTCAGGATTGATGTAAGGGGCAGGTCCATTTAAACTTAAATAGAGTTTAGTTGTGTAGCAGCAAACCAGACTCCTCCAGCTGTCACACTCTACCTCTCTGTCATCCTCTGCCTCCCCATGTCATCCACTGTCTCCTCCTGCCTTTCCCTGCCATCCACTGCATCTCCCTGTCACCCTTCTGCCATCCACTGCCTCTCCCTGTCACCCACTGCCTCTCCCTGTGACAATCTGCCATACATTGCCTCTCTCTGAAACCCATGGCCTCCCTCTGTCACCCTCTGCTTCCCCCTGCCACTGCCTCTCTCACTGCCTCTCCCGGTGTTACCTTCTGCCACCCATGGTCTCTCACTGTGCCTCTGTCACCCTCTGCCTCCTCCTGCCTTTCCCTGTCACCCTCTGCCATCCACTGCCTCTCCCTATCACCCTCTGCCATCCACTGCCTCTCCCTATCACCTACTGCTTCTCCCTGTCACAGTCTGCCATCCACTGTCTCCCTATCACCCATGGCCTCCCTCTGTCACTCTCTGCTTCCCCCTGCCACTGCCTCTCCCACTGTCACCCACTGCCTCTCCCACTGTCACCCACTGCCTCTCCCGCTGTTAATTTCTGCCACCATGGTCTCTTGCTGTCACCCATGGCCTCTCTCTGTCACCCTCTGCCTCCTCCTGCCTTTCCCTGCTATCCACTGCCTTTCCCTATCACCCTCTACTATCCACTGCCTCTCCCTGTGACCTACAGCTTCTCCATCACTGTCTGCTATCCACTGCCTCCCTGTCACCCATGGCCTCTCTGTCACCCCCTGCCTCCCCCTGCCACTGCCTCACTTTGTCACCCCCTGCCACACCTCTGCCTCCCTCCACCCACTGCCTCCTCCTGTCTTCCAATGTCACCCTCTAGCACCATCTGCCTCTCATTGTCACAATCTGCCACCCACTGTCTCTACCTGTCCCCCATGTCCTCTGTCTGTCACCCTCTGCTTCCTCCTGCCACTGCCTCTTCATCTGACACCCACTGTTTCTCCTGCTGTCACCCACGGCCTCTCCCTGCCACACTCTTCTTTCCCCTGCCATTACCTCTCCTGCTGTCACCCTCTGCCTCTCCCCACCACCCACTGCCTCTCCGTATGAGCTGAAGGAAGTGGGGTCCATAGCATATATTTGCACATGGGCCCACCACTCTCAAGTTCCACCACTGGTTGAAAGTACTTTGTTTAAAGGAAGGTGCATATACAATATATGGTATATTTGGTGACATTCAGATAAGCATACAAAAATATATAACAACAGAGCTAAAACTATACATTTTAATGCCTTGGGCAAGAGAAAACAACTGCTTCTGGGTGAAATACAACACAGGAGCACAACTTGCCAGCACTCCCTAGCCCCTCACTTACCACCTCTCCTGTACACCATACCTTACTCGCTGAAAAAAACACTCACTCACCATCACTCCCTGACACCATAGCTCACCCACTGAAAAACCACTTACTCACCAGAACGCCCTGACACTATCTCTCTATCTAAAATTTCCTGACACTATACCTCACCCACTGAAAATATCATACTCACCACTACTTCGGGCCTGTAGAGAGCTGTTCCAGGCCCTGATGCTTTTCAGGGGTGTGTCCTAATCATGGGAGGTGTGGCCACATCCCACATTTTAAAAAAATTGTATTTGCAGCTCTGAACAGGTAGAGGAGACTGCTGCTACTCAGCAGCAGTAGCCTCCCTGGCCCTGCAGAGAAAATGCTGACAGGTAAGAGGGAGAGGGGGTGGCGGCAGACCTGGGAACCCACTGGGCCCCTCTAACAAGCTTGGGCCCTGGTAATTAGTACCTGCCTCCACTCCCCTCTCGGCACCCATGACTATATCTCTCCTGCTAAAAATACCCTACTCAGTCACCACCTCTCTCTGACACTCTATCTTACCCACTGAAAATACCCTACTCACCACCTCTCGCTGACACTATATCTTACCCACTGAAAATACCATACTCACCACCTCTTGCTGAGACTATATCTTACCCACTGAAAATACCCTACTCAACACCTCTTGCTGACACTATATCTTACCCACTGAAAATACCCTACTCACCACCTCTCTCTGACACTATATCTTACCCACTGAAAATACCCTACTCAACACCTCTCGCTGACACTATATCTTACCCACTGAAAATACCCTACTCAACACCTCTTGCTGACACTATATCTTACCCACTGAAAATACCCTACTAAACACCTCTTGCTGACACTATATCTTACCCACTGAAAATACCCTACTTACCACCTCTCTCTGACACTATATCTTACCCACTGAAAATACCCTACTCACCACCTCTCGCTGACACTATATCTTACCCACTGAAAATACCCTACTCAACACCTCTCGCTGACACTATATCTTACCCACTGAAAATACCCTACTCAACACCTCTCGCTGACACTTTACCTTACCCACTGAAAATACCCTACTCAACACCTCTCGCTGACACTATATCTTACCCACTGAAAATACCCTACTCAACACCTCTCGCTGACACTTTACCTTGTCCATTAAAAATATAATCTTCAAAATCTAACAAACAAAAAAGACAGAAGGGGTGGGGACAACCACAATATAAATCAAAATACCCTCCTAAACCCAGAATGCATACTATGGTGCAATATTCACATCAAACCATGATGGTGCTGACTGCCTGGTGCTGACCATATATATAAAATACCAGCCTTGTGGCAGCAGTGCCTTCACTCACTACTCACACCAAAGTCACTGTCTCAGACAACAGAGACATTGGGAGAAATGTAATAGCCTGCGTGAAGCACACATTGGCATGAGTCTGGCAAATTTGCCACCTGTTTTAAAGTGGCATGTCTTTATATATTTATGTTTACTGTATGTATATTTAGCACATTGACTTTTCTCTATTACTGTACGAATAATTGCTCTTGTTTAGTGACCTAATTGGTCACAAACATTTTCCACTCATGTCCCTTTCCTTATGTATATTTTGCTGTTTTGAGCAATCATTTTTGAAGCAATAGAAGAGACTTTAATTCATTTTTAATACTATTATTAATAAAAGTTGTTTTAACATTATTACTTCATCGAGTTTGACTACAAGAAACTAGCTACTTTTCGTTTTTCCTATATAAACACCAATAGACACCAAAAGTATAGCGTATAACATTTTTAATTAAATCTTGCTAAAATTCAATAGCTCTCTCTAACATTCATTCCTTCTCCATTTTGCAGTATTTTCAGTGGCTATTTGCTATAGCCACCTGGTTTGGTGGGAGTGGGCAGGGAGATATTATTGTACTTCCTTCCTGTAATTAAAGCACAAATAAAATAGTTACATTGTACTGCACATACTCCTGTAAGCAACTATGCTATAAAAGAAAGGAATACTTTTCCAATACTTAGGCTCATTACCATGTAAAACACTTCACAGTCAGTAAGCACCATACTAAACAGAAAACATGCCAGTGACCTCCATAATAAACAGAAAACATGGCAGTTACTTCCATACAAGACAAAAAAAGGCCAATGAGTGGCATACTACATGAAAGATTTGCCTGTTACTGTCATACTAGAGAAAGAAAAACTGATGCGATAATAACTCAGGTGTTGTCTAATATAAGAGACTTGCTGCTGACACCAGAGGGATACCTGCAAAATCACCCTCAAAAAAGAACAAAAAATACAAATAAGGTGTTTGCGCTAATCACTATATAAAAAACATAGGCTGTGAAAATTATATATTATTATTTTATTGAACATATGAAAAAATGAACTGCAGTTCAACTCTAAAAACATATATAAACATTGCACATTGAATGAAAAAAGAAATTAAATGTTACATTAATAATCTAAACACATACTGCTTCCAATATATCATAGGATAAAAGATAGATGTTTTAAACACTATGTAGAGCCTTGGTGGTAATCAGCATATGTTGCTATTGGCAACCAGAATGATATCAATCTGAAAAGTAGGTTTAGTCGTTCTGTTGAAACCTGATATAGGGTATAGTGACTCCCTAAATTACGGAGCTATGGAGCTAACAAAATCTTGGTATGGTGAATATAATAGCCGGGGGTCTCCAGACCAAAACCCGTAGTCCAGTATCTCGCACTTCATTACCTTTTGAAAAAAACCCTGCAAGAGGGGAGAAACATGTCAAGGTGTTCTCTGGACTGCTTTTCCAACTCTTGACCAACTACACTGCTGTATTCCATCTGAGGAACCATTGTTTGGTGATTTGCACTAGCTGCATATTAATTACCCACCAGTGTTGCTAAGATATCATTCTGGTTGCCAATAGCAACATATGCTGATTACCATCAAGGCTCTACATAGAGTTTAAAACATCTACTGTATCTTTTTTCCTATGATATATTGGAAACAGTATGTGTTTAGATTATTAATGTAACATTTCATTTCTTTTTTTCATTCAATGTGAAATGTTTATATATGTTTTTAGAGTTGAACTGCAGTTCATTGTTTCATATGTTCAATAAAATAATATATTTATATTTTTCACAGCCTATGTTTTTTATATAGTGATTAGCGCAGACATCTTATTTGTATTTACTGTCATACTAAGCAGAGAGCATACCATTTGCCACCATACTAAACCAAGAACATCTCAATGACCACCATACTAAGCAGAAAGCATGTCAGTGGTCCTGATACTAAACATAAAACATGTCAATGACTGTTATGCTAGACACAACATACCAGTGACATTATAAATAGCAAACATGCCAGTGACGGCCATTCTAAAAAAGGCCAGTGACAGCCATACTAAACATTCCACTGACCATCATATTTAACAGAAAACACTGCCAGTGACTGCCACTAAACATAAAACATCCCAGTGAGCGCCAAACTAAATATAGAGCATCTTAATGATTGCTGTGCAATAAAGAGAACATCACAGTAACTGCCATACAATACAGAGAAAATCAGTGACCACTATACAAAACAAAGAGCAACCTAGTGACAGCCGCATAATGCAGAGAGCATTCCAGTGACCGCTATAATAAAATACCCCCTCATCAATAACCCCTCTTCAGCATTATCATAACAACCCCTTTCAGCATATTTATACTCTTTATAATTAATAACTCTCTCATCCCCATTATTAATTAACACCCACATAAACCATTCCATTCATACTCATTAAATCCATAATTTCTTTCCAAAGAGCAAGGCATATCAATGATCACATGATTGTGCACTTATCAGCATTTGTATCCATCAGAATGAATCATCTAAGCTCTTTGATATCCAGCTGTCCTGATGGCTTCAGACCCGGAAGTTGTAATGTGCATGTATGGCCATTGGGCTGCACATATGGAAACAGCCATAAACAGAGAGGGAGAAGAAGAATCCATCTCTGGGAAAATTTTTGGAATGTAGCATATAGGCTACAATGGCTAATACCATCTAAAGATAGTGTTAGCTATAGAGACCAAGCTCTGGAAATTGCTTGATACATTAGGCCAGATTTCAGGCCCATAGAAACCTATGGAGACTGCTCTCCATAGGGACCATAGCAAATAATTCTGATGATACATATGGGGAACCTGCAGAAAACTTCCAAAATCAGTAGTTTCCTAAGATTTTAGTGCAAACTCAATTTGATTCATATTGCCTTCAGTCTGATCAAATGAAAACCTATATCATAATGAACTGAGTTAATAGCATAAATAATAGCCTATTTTTAAAAATACTTTGCCTCAACTGTACCCATTTCTCCCTCTAGCCCCTCTTACCTACTGATCATTGGATCTTCCTCTCTGTAAGGTGTAGCTGCCACAGAGTGCAGGCAGAAGGCTTGTCCTGAAGAGAAGACTGTTATGAGGAGGGGCCATCACAGAGAAGACAGGGACCAAGCTAAGAATGGCCATCGGTGTGGTTAGCATCGATGGCGATAGATAAAGTAGCCATCGATGGTTACCAACTATGCAATGGATGATCATAGATGGCTTCACCAACCGATGGTCATCCCTGTGCTTTGACTGACTGGCCCGTGGGGCAATCAGAACCTGGGGGCGGGGCTTTGCTCAGTGTCACTTGTAAAAAAAACATTCGGTTATGCTGTGCCATCGATAGAGGGAAACCATCTGGTTCTTCCCCATTGATGGTAAAATCATTCGACATCGACCATAAGCCATCAATGATTATTAATCATTGATGGTGGATGGCTATCCCTAGACCACGCTGCCTTTTGCTACAGTATACAGCCCCTTGGAAAAGAGAAGGTACTTTAACAAGGAGGCTGCTGATCGACTGACCGACCAACTGACCACCCCGACTCTCTTGTATAAAAAATAAAAAGTCCACAGCCCGCTGTCTCCTGCCTGCTCCTGCCTCTGACTACATGAGCTGCACCATTGGCTGTTTTGTGACTGTTTACCACTTGCACTTACATTCCTCCTAGTGGGAAAAGGGAGCCGACTAATAATATGGGATTTACTGCTCCACTTCATGTGACAGGGAACTGAGCCAGTAAGGGAGCTGGGGGGGGGGGGGCTTCCGAAGGCACAGATGGTCTGACAAATAATAAACACAAAAAAGCATGCTTAATATACAAAGACATTGTGATAGAATAAAAAATGACTCAATAACAAATCTTCAAAGTATTTGTCTTTTGAGATGTGAATAGCAGAAATAATCTATACCCTGTTTTTCATGTATTATATATGCTAGTGAGTGTCAAGTTGATTTCTGACCCCTTAATAGATCTATTGAAAACTTGAGAGACCAGTGCAGTATCAACTTACAGCAAAATTAATTATTTTAGAAATATTCAGTTACAAAGTGCTGACACCCTTTTGGAATTAAAGGTTACTACACAACTTAATGATGGTGTGACACAGTGATGCGATGTAATGCTATATCACATCGCCATACACATTACATGATCTGCAGTATGACAATGCGATATATCGTTACATGCTTCTTGTAACAACACTGTGTTGTCCATGGAATTGTCCCTTCTAATGTGCAGCACATCAGTTGGGATGATGTAACCACCCAGCCATGTTGACCATAGCCACCAACTCCATTCAGTTGCAGTCTACATTCAGCCATAACCCCCATGTAGCTGCAACCCCAGAGAGCCAGAATGAGAAGCTAGTTCACCATCACATGACCTCCCCTGCACATAGCAACACAGCAAATCTGGCACGGAAGAGGAAGAGAGTCTGAAGTGGGCTCTTCTCCCTCCCCATTTACCCTCTGCACATGCTTTTCTTTCAACTGACAGATCTCCAGGCCCAGCAACAGGGTGTACACTTGTACCGGGCCCCATTATTCTGAGGGGCCCTGCCCCCCAGGAATCTCGGGAGTCCATTTCATGTGTCTGCCTTGCCTGCATTGCTGTAGCATTCGGCAGAGTACAGGAAGGAAGAGGGAGCCCTTTGGCTGCACAATAAACGTTTGTTTTTTGGCCAGAGCAGCATGCATGACATCATGATGATGGATCAGAGAGGAGATGACTCATCCACGAGGAGGAGCAGCAGAGAGCAAGAGGTAAGTGTGAGCTGCACTCGAGATACACAGCGGTGGGTATTTGGAAGGTTGGAGATGAAGTAACACAGGGGAGGTTTGAGCTGAAGACATGGGGCTGGGGAGACACGGGAGATATGCTCAAAAGACACAGGTTGATAAGGCTGAGATACAGAGGGGGGGATGATACTGAAAGATGGGGGATAAGGTTGAGAGACACAAGGGAGATAAGGTTGAGAAACACAGGAAGGGAATGAGGCTGATAGATACACTTGGAATGAGACTAAAGGGTATATTTACTAAGGTGAGAGTTTAGGAGAGTTTGCAAACTCTGGAGAGTTTGGGCATTTATTCCCTCTCTCATATTTACTAATGTCAAACTCGGGAGAGAGATCTCCTTTACTACAGGACAATACTGGAGAGTTAGCTGGTTTTAAATATAAAGGGATCCTCACGCAAATGTTTTCTCCCTATATTTAAAACCAGGTCTGGCCCTGCTGCCTGGTGCTGGTTCTTAAATTACTGTGGAACCCTACACATTTTGTTCCCTGTAATTTTAAGAACCAGGACTGGCTGGCAAATCCGGGGCTGGTTAGGCTTTAGGGGGGGACCCATGTAATTTTTTTTTTAAACTTTTAACCTGTTTTTTTACAGCCAAGAGTACAAGCAGTTTACACATATCTCACTGATAAGTGCAGGCTGCTTGCTCAGAAGAGTTTTTCAGAGAGAAGACACTGCAATCTCGGGTGAGTAAATCTCCTGCATAACCTGCTACTCGGGAGATAAATCTCGTTCTGCTTCACCATCGGACATCTCACTCTCAGCTAAACTCACTTCTTGGTAAATTTGAGAGTCTGAAGAGCTTCAAATCACCCGAGTTTCGGCATAGATAATCGAGTTGAAAAAAAGCAAACTCTCCCAGACTCGTTTCTTAGTAAATTTACCCCTAAGAGTCACAGGGAAAATTATAGAAACACGGAAAATGAGACTGCCCCCCAACACTCTGCAGATTACTAATTGCTGGACTTCTCAATTAGAATTCTTAACAGAACTCAGCTTCAGCCTAGACCAGATGGCTGCAGGTGGAGAAACACATGGAAGATGAGCCTAGTGTTGCCTGGCCCAGAGGTTCCCAAACAGTTCAAGCTTTAGAGATATCCATGGTTAAGCACAGGTGGTTAAATAAAATTGATTGAGGTACTAATTAAGTCACCTGTGCTTAACCATTGATATATCTAAAACCTGAACTGTTGGAGAGCCTTGAGGACCACATTTGGGAACCTCTGGTCTAGCCCCTTTAGACATCACTGGGCTGCCTCCAACACTCAGCAGGTTACTAATTGCTTGACTTCTCAAGTAGAATTGTTAACAGAAACCGAAAACAGAAAATTTCCCATCAGCCAACCACTTTAAAAACTTAGCCAGTACACAACTCCAGTGCCTGAGTATCAGTGTTTTCATAGATGCTCCTGTCTCAGAACTATACTTTCTAGGATAGTTAGTTTCCAGTGTTGTTTTAACTCCGGTGTTCAGACTCCCTGACAGCAGCACATCATTAACTGGATTTTCATCGGCAGTGTTTCCAGGCTGATTCCTCATACCAGCTAAGTTCTCTGTTGCTTTCATGGTGGGAATCAACTGGGCTGCAACCTGAGTCACTGAGTAAATTCCATATCCTATTGCAGGAATCCCTGGTGAAATCTGGTGGAGGTATTAAACTCCACGCTAGTGCAAATGGTTGTGACAATTTTACCTGTTTGCATTTATGATCTATGTGAATGTGTGTACTTTGATACACTCGCTGTCTAGTTTTGCGCTCCAGGGTTATTGCATCTACTCCATATATCTCATTGCACATTATGCACTGTTCTCACAGTGCCAACACATCCGCGCCTCTCATTGCACACTAATCACTGTTCCCACAGTGCCAACACTTCCGTGCCTCTCATTGCATGCACATGCACTGTTCCTACAATGCCAACACTTCTGTGCCTATAATTTTACCCATGTACTATTCCAACAGCGCCAACACCTATGTGCACCATATCACACGCTACACGCTGTTCCAACAGTGCCAACACCTCCATATACCTTATTACATGCTATGTGCTGTACAAACAGTGCCAATGCATCTGTGCACCTTGTTGCACACCACCAAACTCCCACTTTGGGTACTCAGATGTACTTATGGCTTTTGTGCTTCTTTTGTTAACCACCTCATGGTATCCCATGGCTATCACCCTGCAAAGTATTGCATCTACAGTATACTGGTGAGTTCCTCCATAGAAATAAAATCCCGAAGCATCACAATGGATCTTCTGCAAACCCTCACTGGAAGGGTGGACAACCAAATGAACAACCAAACACAGATAATGCTATGTCTTCGGGACATGTCATGTTGCCTGGATTAATTCCACAAGCTCCTTCTCATACCTTCTGAGAATTTAACAGTTCCACCTGCCAGCTGTATGCCTCCTTTGCCCATGGCAGATTCCAGCCGCCTAACCCTACGGTAAATGGAGGTGACTCCAGCTGTGGCCAGAGATTAATCATTCAAGTATTGATTCACTTTGAATTATTCCCTGATTAATTTTTCTGAGAGGACCAAGGTAGCATTTATCTCACTACTATCTGGCCAGACCCAGGTGTGAGCTTCTCCAATCAGGGATAAAGATAGTCCTCTTCTCTAGGACTCTACATCATTCATCAATGCATTCTTGAGGAACTTTTATGAACCAGGATGAGTCACATTAGTGGCATGCTCCATCTTTGACTCCACAAAGGTTCCTCCACAGTGGGAGAGTATGTTGTTGAATTCTGAATGACAAAATCCTCCTAACCACCTTCTGGAAGGGATTAGCAGACCACATCAAGGATTCCCTAGCATCCAGAGATCTTTCACAGTCACTAGATAGATGTTACACTTGATGCGAGCAGAAATCATGCTAACTGACTAGTAGGGCTGCTGAGAGAAGAGGGTTCCAGAACCCTCATTCATCAATGCATTCTTGAGGAACTTTGATTAACCAGGAAGAGTCACATTAGCGGCATGCTCCATCTTTGACTCCACAAAGGTTCCTCCACAATGGGAGAGTATGTTGCTCAATTCTGAATGACAAAATCCTCCTAGCCATCTTCTGGAAGGGATTAGCAGACCACATCAAGGATTCCCTAGCATCCAGAGATCTTCCACAGTCACTAGATAGCATGATTTCTGCTTGCATCAAGTGTAACATCTAACTGACCAGTAGGGCTGCTGAGAGAAGAGATTACCAGAACCTGACACCTAAATGGGCACAACAATGGGCATGACCAATATGAGGAACCCATGCAGCGGGGTAGTGCATGTCTTACCCAACAGGGGCAAGAGCAATGCCTTAGGCACAAGTTGATTTTGTTTTGTGCCACCCCAGATCACATGCTGGATAAATGCACCAAGAAGTTGGGAAAAGGCCATGCCTAGTCAGCACAAGGGAGGAAACACTAGGTAGTTATTCAGTAAAACCCTTCCCTGATCCCAGACCACTCCTTGACCCAGCTAGTATACTAGGAGTTAAGGATACAATCCTGGCAGTAGTTCTCCCTTGGTAGATCATTCAGTCAGAAGGGCTGAGACCCAGATTGCTCCACTAGATCCACACATCACAATTGTTGGGACATCCTGGGAACCGGAAAATGATCCACTTCATCTCCAGATCTTACTGGTGGTCGACTCTCTGAAGAAATGCGCAGGAATACGTTTCTGCCTGTGAAGAGTGTGTACAACACAAGATCCTGAGTATGAAGCCCCAAGGGCCTCTGCATCCATTCCAAGTCATCCCTGGTCCAGGATCTCTTTACTACATTAGCACCGAGCTTCCAGCATCTAAGGGGTGTAACACCTACTCGGTTGGGGTGTATAGGTTCACCAAGGTTTATCTGGAGGAGCATTATTCCTTGTGCTGGAAATCCTGCATTATGGATGGAAGCAGCTGCCAGTGTGTGCAGACAAGCAGTGAAGTGCTGTGGGGTCAGGGTAGGGAGAAGACAAGCAGTGAAGCACTGTGGGGACAGGGGAGGGAGAAGACTGGCAGTGAAGTGCTGGGGAGACAGGGGAGAGAGAACATGATCAGTGAAGAGCTGTGGCGAGAGGGGAGTAGGGATGGACATCAGACACCGATGGATAGCAACCATCGATATACCTGATTTTTTCCATTGATTACTGGAAATTTGATGGTTTCAGCCATCGGATGCAGCTTTCCGATGCCCATCTGATGGCTGGCTGTGGAGGGGGAGCTTGGCATCTATTCTCAGTGAATGGGGAGCCTGGGTGCATCCCAGCATTTTGTAGAGTGCAGGGCAAGCCCTCACAGTGACATGGGCAGAGTGATATGAGGCTCCGCCCCCATTATCACAGGCTCCGTCCCCTCTTCAGGTGGTAGTAAAATCATTACGATTGTTGTGATGCAATGGCTAGTTGCATGATTTGATGTTGGAAACCCTGCAACCATTGGAGGGAGAAGGTGGGCAGAGAAAGACTGTGGGGACTCTGGAGCGAGAATGTGGGTAGAGAAGAGCTGTAGGGGAGAAAGAAGGCGGGCTAGGAGAAGAGCTGTGGGCCCACCCTGCCTATCTATCGCTGCCTGATCTGGCTGCTTATACTCAAAAGTGAATGGGCAGAGGTGAATCATGTTAGGGCACAGAGGTAGAAGCTGCCATATGGTTGAAAGGATAGGAAAGAAGACAAAACCTGCGGCGCTTATAAAATTACATATATCAGTAATAATGGTAATAATACATCCCTTTTATATTGGAATGTGAAAGAGTGTTGTCCTGTGTTCAAGTGGAGTCAACAGATAAATCCCCTTCTGGATAAGATCCACAGCCCAAGTATCCACTCAATCGTAACACATGGAGAGATAGCAACAAAGGAATAAAAGGACCAATGTGTAGTAATTTATGTATACTCTTCAGTTTGTTTATAACAGGTAACACAGATGGTTAATCTTGCAGAATGTAGCATACCCTGCTTAGATAAATAACCAGGGAGGGATACAGTAAAAGGTATCTTTGTGTTCCAATGATATATACTGTATGTATGTGTGTTTGTATATATATATACATATATATATATATACACAGTGTATATATATATATATATATATATATATATATATATGGGAATCTTGTTTGTGCAAATATGCATCCCCAACTCACATCTCAAGATGTATATAAAGATATATAAAGGTTTCTTTCTCACTGTAAATATCACTCTTCAAGATAGACAAATATTCACATAAAGATGTTTTTATGTGGTAAATATGGGTGCATACCCCAACTCAAACAGAATGGGACGGTGTTGCTCTCATAAAGGTTTCTTTCTTTCTCACTCTAAATCTCACAATTCAATATGAACAAATATTCAAATAAAAATGTTTTTATGCGGTAAATGTGGGTCCATACCCCAACTCACACGAAATGGGATGATGTTGCTCTCATAAAGGTATCTTTACATTGACAGTCATATATTTCTTTTGTTAGTCCCCAATAGTGTTGCTCCAGTTGATGTATGGACAAACCCGCATGTTTCAATCCAAAAAAGTTTATTTTGACATTATTTAAAACACATGAGATAGAGTCACTTCCATAACATGATATTACCGCCAACTCGGTAAAAAATTAAAAAAAATAATAAAAGCCAATATATGAAGGGTAAGAGGTTCAAAACATAGGATAAAAAATATTTTTTTGTAAATGGGAACTCCTCCGTCTGGGCAGCCACGCCCCCGGCACGCCCACCAAAGGGGGCGTGCTGTCAATCACCATCGACAGCACGCCCCTTTGGTGCGAGACCCACTCGGGTCTCAAGCATGCGCACGACGGAGCCGCCTCCGTCGTGCGCATGCGCACTTGGGTAACATCGACCCGCTTGCGAGTGCTCAGCGCTCGCGAGCGGGTCTGAATCAGGCCCAGTGCACACAATTCACAAACACAGAAGAAAATGTTTTATTTTTGTTGGAGTGCACTTTGGGGGTTACACCACCCTCTAACGGACAGATGTACACTTGGCACTGCTGCTTTGAGGATGCACGTACAGTGCACACAATTCACAAACACAGAAGAAAATGTTTTATTTTTGTTGGAGTGCACTTTGGGGATTACACCACCCTTTAACAGACAGATTCACGCTTGGCGCTGCTGCTTTGAGGATGCACGTACAGTGCACACAATTCACAAACAGAAAAAAATATATATTGTTTGGAGTGCACTTGAATCCCATAGCATAGCAGTATAGTCTCAGCAGATCAGGTGGGCGGGTCCAGCATGACGCGACTTAGCGCGATTGGTAACTCGGACTTAGGATCTCTTCTGATTGGATAAGGGTTAGACATCCGGGTATATGAGGATACCCCGATGTTAGATTCGGCTTGCCTTGACAAAGCCAGTGTAGCGAAACGCCGCGTCGGTTAGCGGCGCGTGTGACCTGACCTCATGTCTCATTATATGTAGTATTGTTGTGTTGTGTGTGTTTGTTCAAACCAGGAAAAATATTTGACATTGCCAGTGTAAATCTCATGTCTGTGATGCTATGATCATCATAGAACACCTGGTCACATGGTGAAAGCATTCTATCTGCATATCTCCCAGATACACCTGCTGTAATAAGCGCAAATTGTTATAAACACCATAAAAGTGAATATATGTTTCTATAATGGGGAAACCCGGACATTAGGTACACTTTTGGTGTCCTAAAGAACAACAAGGACTGCTGAGACAGTTATTTTAAATGTGTAATTATATTTGCCATAACTATCTGAGTACATTATGACAGTTACTCCCTGAGATTAAATAATGATATGCCGGTTTAAAAACAGATGCAATTCTGATATATCAGAGAAGGATTTCTAGTGATCACTACTCCTACATGATCCTTAACCCTTTTGGTTTGTTAATTTCCCATGAAAATAAAATATAAATAGACCTTGTGTCTATTGATTTGCCATTTAAAGACGTCAAATACAAACACACTTTTTGATTGGCTGAAGTCTAAATAATAGTGGTATGAACTCCATATTTATGTAGTACCTTATATTTCATCCATATCTATGTATTCTCATGATAACATAGGGAACGGTATATCCCAAATATATTAGAGAGTTAACATAGATATTTTACGTATTACCAGCCAATCTATATTATGACATAATGGAGGCAGGTACATGCGCTGCCATTTATTTTTAATCACATTTTCTGTCTTTATTACACTACTTTATATTTTACCAATTTTCGCTGTTGTCCTTCCTATATAATAGGTATTAACCATTATTCATTAAAAGTTATGTTTTAATTAATAGTGCACCACCCATGACAGTTCATTTTCCTTCTCTTTTTGTGTTCACTTTGGGGGTTACAGCACCCTTTAATGAGTGAGCCAGCCGTTCCTTTACTTATGACACAGGCGCACGCTTGGCGCTGCTTTATTGATGCACGTGCAGCTACAGCACACACAATTTACAAACACAGAAAAAATATATATTTTTTTTGCACTTGGGGGAGCACCCCTGATGGACAGAGCACCAGGACAACGCTACAGCACCCCTTTAGGACTGGGACACTGCACAACACAGCCCAGCTAGCCCCTATAGACTTTGGAGTGGACACAGCCCCTATGGACAAATGACTGCACAACACAGCCTAGTCAGCCCCTATGGACAACAAACTGCACAACACAGCCCAGCCAGCCGCTATGGACTTTGGAGGAGTGGACACAGCCCCTATGGACAACAGCAGCACAGCACAGCACTACACTACACTACACTACACAGCCCAGCCCAGCGAGCCCTAACTCCCACCCTCCCTCTTCACTGTCCACAGCAGAGTGAGAAAATGGCGCCGATGCGGGTACCTTTTATAGAATCCAAAACCCGCGAGATCCGACAGCGTGATGATGACGTTTTGCCTCGATTTCAGATCCGAGTCAGGCTGGAAAAGTCAAGCCTGACTCGGATATGACTCCGATCAGGGAGGCTCGGGGGGTTCAGAGTTCAGAAATCTGAACCCGTTCACCCCTAGTTAGAAGAGGACATTTTTTTGAATGGCGTACCCCAACTGTATCTTTATATGCAAAGGGTGGATTCGTACCCCAACTCACGTGTAATGGTATGATAGCAATCCTGTAAAGGTATCTTTATCCAACAGTCTTTGATACTGTCATCTGAATCCTCAACAATATAATTCCATAATGTATTGTTGCATAGACATGTAATGTCATCCAAAAAAAACAACAGTGGAGGGTGCTGGGAAATGGGTCCTATGCACAGAACATAGATGACATTTTTTTGTCTGGAATGGCAATAGAGAAGTTTTATTGGAATTTTGCACGTCCCTCAATAACAACAATAAAAACATAATTTTAACATTTGATATTATTGACAAAACTATAAATTTCTTGGATATTTCAATATATATCCAGGAGGGTAAAATTCAAACGATGAATTATACCAAACCAACTGACTCAGGTTCTTATATATCAGCGGTCAGTTGCCACCATGAAACTTGGCTTAATTCCGTTCCCATAAGCCAATTAACAAGATTAAAATGAAATTGTACAGAAGAAAGAATGTACCAGCTACAAGCTAAAGAAATGACAAATAAATTCATAGGCAGCGTCCATAGAAAAGAAAAAATAAATAAATCCATGGAAAAGGTAGACAATCTGGAACGTAAGGATCTCCTACAGACTATACGCAAAGATACAAAGGATACAAAATTTGAGTGGGCATTCAACACTGAATATAATAACCAGCATAGAGCTATTGAAAAAGTAATAAGGAAACATTGGGGACTTCTTAAGAAAGATCCTGTGATAGGCACTCTCATTCCTGAAAGACCCATCCATGTTTATAGAAAAGCCCCTAATCTAAGAAGCAAACTTGTCTCTAGCACTTTACCATCTAAATTGAATAAATCAACAGTCACGTCCAAAGGTTTTTTTAGATGTGGGAGTTGTAGTGGTTGTAGGACCATCAAAAGTGATGGGAATAGTAAGATTGAAAAGATCCAGATTAATAATAAACAGATTGAGATGAGAGATTTTGTAACCTGTAAAACAAAAAACGTGGTGTATGCCATTAAATGTACATGCGACCTATTTTATATCCGTCGCACCTCAAGAATGTTGAAGACCAGAATCGGGGAACACATTAGGAATGTGAAAAAGGGCTTAAAATCCCATTCGTTGTCATCACATTTCAGGAGTGTCCACAATTGTCGGGTTTCAGAAATTTCTGGGTTTTATGGCATTAGACACATTAAAGGCAATTTAAGATGTAAAGATATCACCACTAAATTAGCCAAAGCTGAAATGGGTGCCGTCTTTTAATACAAAACGCTTGCCCCTCAACTTCTAAATACAGATTTTGAGCTAAAACGTTTCTTATGAACCAGAATTTAAGCACCACTTACCTTCATAAACATAAGCAACATGAATGCCCTGGTTGTATATAATATCTTGGAGGCATCAGTATTTTAATTAATTAGTATAAATATATATGATTTTAATTTGTATCATCATGATGTTTCATTGGGTTAATTATGTTTAATAATGTCACATATTGCTTTATTTTTTTTGTTTTTCATTTTTTATTTTTATTTTGGAAAATAAACTTATTTAAGTATCGAGAGTACCTTTTTAATGAATGCTTTGAGGTAATCTATATTCACAACATTAATTGCTGCATTTTATATTTTTTACATATATGTCCGACTGTTGGCGTGATATGAGGGTCTGACAGTGATGTTTGAAGGTCACCATGGCAACGCGGTCAATGCTGCTAGGAACTCCACCCATACCAAATAGTTGGTAGACACCCTGTTCAACAATGCGAACTCCATTTCCCAGCACCCCCCACTGTTGGATTTCCGGTCCAGGGATCACTATGATGACGCAGCAAACGCCGCCCGCATCTTTGTTTATGCTAGCCGATTGGGAGAAATTCCACCGCACATTTAGGACTACATATCCCAGGGTCCTTTGGGACAAAGGTTTCCGGTGTCTAAATATCGCTATGCAATTTCCGAGTCTGATGATGGCACTACAACGGGGGATCTAAAACCCCTAAGGGTTCGGCGGGTTGTTGACTATTTGCTGCCCACTGGTACCATCATCAGGATACTTTAGGTTGAATTTTATCATTAGGGATTTTGTCTTTCAGCTATATTGTTGGTTTGGCTGCCTGGACTACATTTTCCATGATGCCTCCATCGGAAGTCCGTTTTTTTGCTATATCAATATACTTCTATGTTTTTTTGTATAATATGTCATTCTTTGCAGTAAATGTTACTATTGAGCATCCTACATAGATATGTTTAATTGGGACATATTTTGACACAGAGAAAGCCGTTTTTTGCAAATTGTACACATCTGTTGAGAATAATGATCACACTAACGATGACCACTTCCTGTAAAGAGTTGATAGGCTCACTCCCATATAAATACTGAGTTCCCCACACCAACAGCATGTCTTGGAGGCCGAAATGCGTTGACAACTACAGGTGTGAGTAACTTAATATTTGGATCCCCTTTTTTTGGATCACCCATTCATTTTTATCTTTTTATTTTTTCATTTGGGAATATTTTATTGCATTTTAAGACGGAAAATTTCATATGTACCATTTTTTATGTACTAATTTTTAAGCACTATTTTTATGTGTCTTTTGTTGCTGCTGTCTGTTTCTGTTTGGGACAATATATTTTTGTATTATTAAATAATTTTTTGGATGACATTACATGTCTATGCATCAATACATTATGGAATTATATTGTTGAGGATGCACATCACAGTATAATAGACTGTTGGATAAAGATACCTTTACAGGAGTGCTATCATACCATTACACGTGAGTTGGGGTACGAATCCACCCTTTGCATATAAAGATACCTATATATGATTTAACATCAATAATAAAGTGGGAGTTGGGGTACACCATTCAAAAAAACCTCCTCTTCTAACATATTATTGCAACCATATGGGAGAATTTTGTTCACATCTTATTACGGCATCTGATTAGAAGGATTGAATAAAGATACCTTGATGTGTTTTGATCTATAAGTGGCAGAAGTGAATTTGGTACACTATCCCTCCCTAGATGATTCCCTGATAACAAAATATCTTTCACTATACATATGACTGTGGATTTAGAGATACACGTAGAAGATAGTAGACTTCAGTAAACTTCACCTACAATAAAGAGAATATCATTTACATCTAAGGGATGTACCACTGTCATACATTATTTTCTTAAGCGCCATAGATTTTGTCTATTCCAATTCTGTATTTCGAGCCCCTGCTTATGTATGACCACTTCTGCAAATTTAGTCTTCACTTTTATTTTAGAAGTAAACCTTTAAAACTGGCACCTATTGTGACAAAAATATTTCTAAATTCAATTAGAATGTCAGCACTTTCCTAACAGTTAACTTTCAAGTGGAAATTAATAATACATTACTATGCCCTAAATAAACTATTGTTTCTTAGCTGAAACAATGACAAAGTATTTTTGGCCTGGTAGATACACAGACAATCTTCAACTTTGACAAGGAGAAAAGCACTGTGAATAGGTATTCAATCAAACTATGACATTATAGATAGATCCAAGTACTCACTAAAAAATTGTGGGCCATTTTTTACATAAAATGCTGAAAAGAATGTAACTTACTGAATGCCAGCATTACTCTTTGCACTGACATTGTAGAATCACTTTATGGAACTTGGCTAAATATATATTAGACAGATATTTGGCTATAGGATTATTTATGTTGCGTCATACACAGTGCCAGATTAAGGTCCACATGGGCCTGGAGCTGAAATTTATGAAGGGCCTATTGTATGTTGCCACAGGGGGTGTGACTAGCACCATGGAGGTGTGACTAATTGTGTGACCAGTATATTGGTAGGTTGCTGCAGGTGTGGCCATAGCCATGGTGTGTGAGCAGCACCTATTTTCAAAAACCTAAATCTCCCTCTACTCTTCGTTTTTAGCTGTAGTATGATGTGAGAGTCTTCAAATGAACAAAGAGACACACCCCTTGTAAACATGAGCCTAGTATGGCAAAAAAGAAAAATGCTACTTAATAAAGATGTAAATGTAAAACCCCTTTATTAATGATCATGACTAAAGTGGTAAATGGGATAAGTATGAGACAGACCAGGGGGATGTGATAAATCTGTGGTACAGTGCAGAATGGGATGGAGTAGTGGGGAAGGGGGGCAGATAGAGCAGCATTGAGGGGGTAGAGCAGGACAAAGCTGCAGCCAGAGTGTGGGCAGGATGAGGTGGAGTGGGGGGTTTATGTGCAAAGCCGGCACCCAAAGGAACAGTCATACTGATCTTAACGAGTACATTCCAAAACTTCAGCCTCTGCTGGAGGATATGTACAAGCATGGTTCAGCAGCACTCCAGGTTAAATGACACAGTTCAGTACAACATTGTGTTATGCTCAACGTTTCAGCACCCTTTGTTAAGCATAATGTGATGTTGTACTGAACTGTGTAATTTAATGCAGAGTGGTGCCAAGCCTATATATATATATATATATATATATATACTGCATGAAGATGTGGCACTCTGAGACTTGAAGGCAGATGACGAATAGTGTTTATTCCATGAGCTGGAAAAGAGACCAACGTTTCGGGGCCACACCGCCCCTTTGTCAAGGTGAGTAATAAGAAATGAATTAAAAACATACCTTATATATCCAAGAAAAACCGCTAAGAGAAGGAGCATGCCAGGAAGTTGTGCAGGTGCGCAGCTGCCGTGTCTCGGAATAGTGACAAACGAAGGAAAGTGATCACTGATCACTTTACTTCGTTTGTTTATCAAACAGGCTGGTCCGCATCTCTGGTTACCCGGGTTACCGGGCGTCATCAACGGGATGACGTCACTAAGCCGAGACATGGCAGCCACGCACCTGCACAACTTCCTGGCATGCTCCTTCTCTTAGCGGGTTTTCTTGGATATATAAGGTATGTTTTTAATTCATTTCTTATTACTCACCTTGACAAAGGGGCGGTGTGGCCCCGAAACGTTGGTCTCTTTTCCAGCTCATGGAATAAACACTATTCGTCATCTGCCTTCAAGTCTCAGAGTGCCACTTCTTCTTGCAGTATATTTTTCTTCATTTGGAGGCACCTGAGCACTTTCGGACTGTGGATTTATGTGAGTGCCGGGCTATTGTCCATATATATATATATATATATATATATATAAGGGCGGTTATTGACTGTGGGCGATCAACCTGCTATTGATACATAGTGATATATATAAAGTGCTACGTGCCAATGTGCTTATGATCAACCAGAACACATATAAATTAAAACATAAAATTTTAAAGTGCTTAGTGCAATAAAAATACCTTTAGCAGCATAGACCAGTGAAGTGATAACAGACAGCTAATATCATTTAAAATACAAATTTAATAGAGTATAACAAGATAAAAATAAACACTGTTGATCCTAAAAGAGGAATAACCACCAGAATGCAATAAATAAGCAATAAAAAATGAATTAATTTTCAGAAGTAAAAAGGAGAGTTTCGCTTATCTGAATATCAATTTGAGAGAGTCTGGGTGTAAATCTCAAGGGCAAGCGATAAAGTTCCAACGCGTTTCGTCCGTTGACTCTATCCTGGGGATGAAGGTTAAGGAATGGTGGTCACCTATTTATACCCCTTTTCCACCTTCTATTAGGGACTGAGAACTTCCGGGTCACAGTTCAATTGTGCATCCGGGTTACATTTCAAAAGCTCCAAAATGGCAAATATCTTTATGGGGGGCGCCTAGTATCTAAACGTTCACCATAGGCAATGTCCATGAAAACTTATGGCAATGTTCATATACGCTTTTATTTAGTTTAGACCATCTGGTTTGGAATAATCATATGCCTCTGTGTGTGTGTGTATATATGTATATATATATATATATATATATATATATATACAATGTATATGTGTGTGAGTGTATGTATGTGTATATATATATATATATATATAAACTATTTGAAATTGGTTCCCCATTTGATTTTATCGAAGTCCAAATATCTGAAGTTATAACTGTTAAAACCTTGTCTGCAGTCTGCACAGAGAATACCATTTGCAGTGGCAATGCAGAACTGCAGTCAGCTTCAGTAGCAACTCAGAGGCAGCTGACGAGGAGTTCTCGATGAGGGTGCAGCCCGGGCAGCCTTCACGGAACTCAACTTAGGCTAAGCCACATGAGCCACAGTGCTCAGTGCTCACTGGGTGGGGCAGCCGCAGCATGCATGCCTGTCCATTCGGGCGCACTGGTCCGGCAGCTAGGCGATGTCATTCATGGTGCATAGTAGGTATGTGATGCAGGGAGGGCTTGTGACGCCTTCCACTGTGCCGCCATTTCTTTTATGCCCCCGATTCCTGGCTGAACCTTTGCAGACAGGCAGGGCTTAAATAGGCAGAGCCTCGTATGGTCACTGAGTACCTGTGTAATGTTAAAAAAACAACTTCTGCGTTCTGACTCTAGCGGATCCTGTGGGCGGCAGACCTATTTTCATGGGTGGCCAAGAGCTTTAGCTCCACCCTCCCCATTGTTAATCCAGCCCTGGTCATACAATGTATACATTATATCAAAACATATATCGGAAAACAAATTGGGAACAGCAAGTTTAGATGTAATAAATACAATTCCTATGTTATCTTTCTTTTATGATTATAGCCCCTTTTACCTACCGTAATGGTAGTAACTAAGTAACAGTAACTGAGCACTGCACTTCTCAATCAGCTCATGGAATCCTGACGAGCATGCCACTGATTGGTTGCTGAGAAAATTTAATTTTCCAGCATCCTTGAGTGGTAGTGTATTTTAGGAGTGAGTAACTTATTATTAGATCCCGTGAGAGGGGTTGCATTATTCAGGACACTGCGGCCCAGAGATAGTCTTCATGTTTACATGTTGTATAGCCCTTTGTGCATTGCATGTTATTTTGATCAGCTGATTGAGTCATGGGAGTGAGTCAGGTAAGTAAGTCAAGCCCCTTTATAGTCTGTTCTCTCTGACTCCCCAGTGTTGGTGATAATCTGACCCTGCTTGTTTTACATTTGCAGCTCCAGGACTTTTGCTGTATCCAAGTCTTCAGTATGCTATTGTAATTTGTCTGTCATTTGGATTACCTTGGCCTCAGTTATTCAGAGACCAATGCATGTTTAATGGATCTTCTTTTTGCAGCAATTCATCTCAGTAAGTGAAAACTGTTTCCCTCATTCACAACCACAGACTACTGTGTACCAGATCTGTCAGCTAACAATTATCTCTGCCAGTGAAAACAGGTTCTTTCATCTTCAATCACAGACCTCTACTACTTTACTGGATATCATTGTCAATTTATCAAGTGCTACAGTTGCCTGGTTTAGTAATAAAATTATCTGCATAATAACAGGATTCCCTTGGACTGCCTCATCTCCCTGCTACTGACTCCTGCTGTTTAATTGAACCTGTTACAGCTTTGTTGAATCTCTCCGTGCACTGCAATCTGGTGACTTACTGTTTCCCTACAGCTTTATTATGCTGGTTTTATCCTGTTTACAAATTAATAGAACAGTTTCTTACAGGATTGCAGTTCTGATATACTCACTAAGTCTGTTTGAATATTGTGACCACCTCACAGCTTACAATATTGCTTTCACCCATATTGGCCAAAGGCTGCAGTGTGCTGACATGCTAAACTAAGTGACAGAGCAGTGGTACAAACACATTGCAGTTTAAAAATGAATATAGCACATCTAGGAAACATAGTGGCACTGCAGTGGCAGACAGGATGACAGTTTAATAAAAACTATACAATGCTATAGAATGCTTTTATTAATTAATTCCATAACCATCCCTGGACCTTTTAGCCTGGTCTGGTCATGGAATATCGGGAGTAAAAACCAGAGTGGTGGTCCAGCAATTTTCCTATTTACCAGCACCAGGCTGAATCAGCTAGGGTGTTAATGCCACAGCAGAAGGAACCACAGCCTGAGGTCCACCTGGCAAAGCAATAAACAGACCCAAATTGGTCATCCCAGAGCTGAAAATCCTCAGAAAGTGGGGATAAACCATTGCGTGTGGAACCTAAATTAGGAGCTGCAAATATGGGTTCTGCAGAGTGATCCGCAGTAATTTGAAGAGCTTGCGATAGCCACTGATTGATAGTACACACTTTTAAATATGGCTCAGACAGCGTAGAAGGTTGTCAGGCCAATCTTCAGCCCGAAACCAACACAAGATGTTGGCACAGAGGGCAGGGTGACCCCAGAAGTGTGCTTTGAGTGTGGTGAATTGGGGCACTTTTGGAGGAATTGTCCAAATCGTCAGGAACCAATGGATTGTTCAGTGGGGTGACTAGGCCCTGTGTCCCCTGTTTATTTGACAATGTCCTTATTCATCGGTAGCCCACTGCTGTTCTTGGTGCCGGCCCTGATACAGCAACAGGTTGTGTTGTTATTAATGGATTCAGGCAGTGAAGTCACCTTGGTGTCCAGCACTCTAGTTCTGGAAGGCCTGATGATCTGGCTACTGCCAGTAAAAATTCTATGAACTCAAGATGCCTCCTAGGAATATGACCACTTCTGTCTTCACATTGCTGTGAGGGGACAAATGTCAGTGACATGACAGTGGTAGCAGCAATAGCACCAGGGTTGCAATACCCCCTTATTCTGGGGTAAGACTTTCCCCTGTTCTGGCAAGTTATACTTGATCAGATTGGTCCAGGCATGCCAGCAACTGAATCAACGGCTGGATGTCTGACCCTACATTATCCTGTTACCCACTCCCTGGAACTGTCAGTAGAAATCAGGAAGCAGCAATATCTGGAGCCTGGGTACCAGGGTTTTTCTGCTATCAGACCAGCATCGAATTCTAGAAAACATGAGGGACAAGGATAGGAGGAAACCAAAACCTTGCGAGGTGGTGGAGAAGATTGGTCTCCTGTGTCCAGGACTGTATAACTTCAGGAATTTGCTGTAGACCAATTAAATTATTGTGCATTGGAGAGTGCCTACAGTAATGTTTTGAAAATGAATGGAGTATGGAAGGCTGAGAGGCTGGATGAGGGAAAACCATACTTTATAATAGAAAGGGACCTGCTATTTAGGGTAGCAGTGGTACAAGAGATAATAGTAAATTAGCTCTTGGTGCCACGGGTACACTTTTTTCTGGTACAGGTAGCGGCCCATATACACCCTAAGGATGGGCATTTGGAAGAGGAGAAACTTTCAATTGGGTACTCCACAGGTTTTACTGGCCAGGCTTCCATATGGTGGTCAAGAAGAGATACTGCCATGCCTGCACAGTCTTCTAACAGACTATCCCTAAACCTGATTACCGGGCTTGCTGGATACCTCTTCCTATAATCCTAGATCTGTTTATATAGAAACACTTAAAGGAAGCTCAGGGGAAAAAAAGGGTATATGACACCTGAGCTTCCCTATGCACCTTTAATGTAGTTGGCAAGGTGCTTGCCCTGGTGCCCAACCAAAAGGGCAAATTATGTGCAAATGGGCATTGACTTTGTGAAGTGATTTGGGCCATAGGACCAGTAAATTATCGAGTATGGCAGCTGGGTAGACAGTAAATAGAGCAAGTCTATCACATCAACCAGTTAAAACCATGGGTAGAGGAAGCGTTTCCTCAGCAGAGTCTTTCACCATGAGGGTTCCATCCTTGGTTCCATAGAGCCTTCCATCCTCAACCACTACCTCAACAGACTACAGAGAGAGGTGACAGGAAACTCAAAACCATATCTGATACAGGACTTCATCCAAAACTTCAGCAGCAGTGCAACCGCCCTTATTTTAGCTCTGCAGGGGAACATAGAGCTGGGGCTCTCCATAATAGTGCTGTTGCCCTGTCATGGAAGTTTGTTCTTCTCAGGGCAGCTGCTTCACCACAGTTGAAATGAGGGGGTGATGGGAAAATGGAAATCTTTTCCAGGTAAAGAGTCCACTTCACCAAGTATGGCAAAGCTAAGGGAAATGGTTTATGGCAAAGAGGGTACTTTGCCATGTTCAGATGTCCAAAACAGGACTCGCTCCCTAGGAGAAGGGGCAGACAGAGTTAAGGATAATGGTGTCTCCTACAGAAAGGCTGTGATTGCTCTGGAGTTATTGAAGGATAAAAGTATTGTGGGATCTGTTAGGTGGGGCTTCCTATGCTGACTAGCAGCCAGATGGTAGTAATGGCTGGTGGGACTTAGCTAGTGTCAGGAAGCCATCCCAGCTGCCAGGATGCCGGCACTCAGAATAGAAGCTCCAGAATCCTGACACCAGTCAGAATCTCAGCACCAGCACCCCGACCTCCGGCATCCAGATGGTAAGTATTGGGGTTAGGAGAATGGTTAGGATTAGGTGCTAGGGGGAGGGTTAGGGTAAGGCTATGGGGGGGAGGGATAGGATTAGGCTGCGGGCAGGATGGTTAGGTATAGGCTGCAGGAGGGTTAGGTTTAGGGGTAGGGTTAGGATACCTATCTGAAGGTATCGGTATCCTAACCCTGGCTTTTAAATTCCTCTGCCCCCTTCCTGTCCAGAGCTTCTGTTTTGTGTGCTGCCACATTAATAACCACCACACATCATTTAGTTCAAGAATCAAAATGGGCTGGTGTGACACCGGCATTACTCCCGTCGGTGGGAGGGCCCAAGGAAAATTCCATCTTGCACCTCTTTTCTTTGCATTATGCGCTGTTTGGGACATTTTGGACTGTCTTTTTATGTAGATGCCAAACATTATTGTTATAGTTTATTAAACTGCCATCCTGTCTGCCACTTCAGTGCCATTCTCTTTCCTAGATGTGCCATGTTGGTAATTGAACTGCCCCAGCCACTGAAGTCTTCAACATGCAGTTGCTGAATGCAAAAAATGTTCAGAAATGTTTATGGCCACAGATAGCATCTCCTGCATGCCTCTTTCATTTTTTTTTTTAAATGTGGAACCATGAAAGAGCTCAACTGGGGCAAGGACTGATGTGAATTATTAAAAAAATTTTTGCAAATGCCTCCCCTCCTCCCTCATAAATTTGCTTCAGTATCCAAAATTTAAATTTACTATAAATCAACCTTTTCCTGCCTCAACTAGATACATACTCCAACGCCCTCTGGCCTCAGTCTTGATTAATAAAAACATTTGTTTCCTGATGTGCCATGCTGGAAGTTGAACTGCCGCAGCCACTGAAGTCTTCAACATGTGGTTACTGAATGCCAAAAATGTCCAAAGATTTTTATGGCCACAGACAGGATCCCCTGTATGACTCTTTCATTTTTAAAAAAAAAAATCTGAATCAACAAGTTGATTGGGTGGGCAAAACATGGTAGATTTTGAAATTTACCCCGTTATTTTCATTGCTCACCAACTGGTTGCCCCAGAACTCTGGTGAATTGATAGGCTGTTATAAATAATGGTTCAGCTCAATATACACCTGCCTCCTTTGTATGAAGGTGACTCTAAGTGGAATAACTGGATAATGTAGATGGTGGGTGTCATGCAAGAGACCATAAATATGAGGAGCAGCACAAAGCAGCTTCTTGCCATAAAGTGCAAATATGTTTAATACAAAAAATAATTGTGTATATTGGACACATACATACATATTTACATGGTACATATCGTGCGTAAAGCAGGCTGAGAT
The DNA here is from genome assembly GCA_031769625.1 of Taudactylus pleione. Taxonomy (NCBI): domain Eukaryota; kingdom Metazoa; phylum Chordata; class Amphibia; order Anura; family Myobatrachidae; genus Taudactylus; species Taudactylus pleione. The sequence continues at coordinate 11,249,488 of JAUIMM010000281.1, read as the reverse complement.
AACCTAAGGCACGCCACTCATTGACAAACAACACAGATGCTGGGAGTTGTAGTTCAGCCGGAGAGCTACAGGCTGCTTTCCTATGATGTAAACAGCAAGTCTTGCTTGGTCCCATTATCCCTAACAACCTCCCTGAGCACAAAGTAAATGTCTGTTTACAGTGTGTACTATTTAGATACACCTCCACAAGCAAGGCCACTGCATTTCTATTAGATGTATGAAAAAACCTCCTCCATATCAAAGCTGTCTTTCAGGAACTGAAGAACTTAATCCTAACTTGATCCTCCTCTATAAATTTTCTTCAGAACAAAACATTAAAATAAATACATTTAAATACATAAATACATTTAAATACATTTACAAACTAATCAATCCTTCCATCCTTTCCCTGTCTTTAGTCCATATACATACTCCAACTCCCTCGGGCCTCTGACCTAGTTCTTAATTAATGAAACATTCTTGGTTTTTTAAACTTCATATGGGGTCATATAGTTTATTAAACTGCCATCCTGTCTGCCACTGCAGTGCCACTCTGTGCCATGTTGGAAACTGAACTGTCACATGTTTGTGCTGCCCACTGCTGTCGCTTAACTTAGTCATTCAGTTAGCTTGATGCAACCTTTTGGCCTAAACTGGAGGAAATCGATATTGTGAGCTGTGAGGTGGTCAAAATTGACTGAAAATAAATGTTATTGAGGTTAATAATACTGTAGGAACAAAAACAGGCCCAAATTATGTGATTTCAGTTGTTTTTATGATTTTTTAGAAAAAAATACAGATCCATACCCAAAACCAAAACACAGAAGTTCGGTTTTGGCAATACCAAATCCAGATCCAAAAACATGAAGGAGACACAGATCCAAAACCAAAACATGGGGGTTGGCGCACATCTCTATTTATTTATGTACCACCTAGATGTGACGTCTAGGCGTTCCATGGTGGACACGGAAGTGGCGTTTTTGGTGCCAACTTGGGCAAAATTTGGTATTTCTAGGGTAAACAGTGGTCAGGTTGATGCTGGATTCCTGTTGGGCTGTATGCCCAGATGCTTGTGCTGTGTTGCCGTGCCTCCTGATGATCATCCTACTAGGACCAAAACGTTGACACTATGCTTCATTATTATGAGATAAGTATGACATAAACCTCCAGTTTTTAAAGTGTAATTTGGATATGGTGAGTGTCCCTTTTTTTTTGTTCTATAGAGAGAGAGAGAGAAACGAGAGAAGAGAAATCACACAAGGCCAAGTTTTCGGGTATGACTGAACACAGCAAGTTTTTTTAAGCTGCAAAATAAAATAAGACCTTGCCTCTTCGGCATTAACTAAACAATTGTTCCTGACTGACAACTACAAAAACATTGGGAATTTTAGACAGTATAGCTTACTTAGTACCAAGTAGCAGGTTTAAACTACTTATCGGCTGATGTCAGCAACACTTCCCAGACATTTAAGATAAAATTATGACACTGACAACCATTGGTGGGGAAAAAGGGTCAGATTTATTTTATTTATTTTATTTCATGAAATGGGATAGTGTATAAGGTGGTGACAGAAAGAACGGTCTGACTCATCATCAGCACTAAACCATAACTCCAACAACACAACATATTACATCTTCTCTCACAGACACTCTGCAGCCTGACAGCCCTCGAACACAATTCCAGTGTTCATGTCACTATTGCCAGAGAAGTAATTTAGTAAAAACTTTCTTAAAGTGGTAAAAGGCGGAATTTCCATGCATGCTCGAGTTGGACCTACTGTAGCTATTGTTTTGTTGTCTTAATTAGCAATGTCATATGTCATGCAGGGTGTTTATAGAAGGTTGGATCAATATACTGGACACATGCTCATTGTTATGCATGAAGAAGACAAATAGGCACATATCAGAAAGTGCTGCATTCATAAATTACTTTTACTGTCCCAACAGCATACCTGTAATAAGGAAGGTTTATTGTTTACAGCTAATTAGTATTGGGATCAGCAGCACAGGTGACATTCCTAGCCGAGTGTATCCCATCCATATCTGGTGGATTTAATTCTATATTATTTATTTCTGTAAAGGTTTCACAATGAAGTATATCTGTCATAGTTTTGTTTTGAATTGAAGTCAAGGCTGTATTTAATGGATAGCATGGGTAGCAGCTGATAAGTCGGACCTTAGCTTTAAGTGCACATGTAGCTGCCATTTGTGCTACTCCCTGCTCCACTTTGCAGTGTACTCAATAAGCAGAGAGCTGAATTACACCCCTTTCACACAGAAAAAAACAAACTCCTGGCTTTTACCTGGCATTTGATGCAAGGGTTTCTTTGCGGTCCCAGCTTGTACCCCCCCCCCTTCACACAGGAAAGCAAATTCAGGGTGATTCCTGGTGATTTGCGGATCAACCTGGGTATTTCTTCTGTGTGAAACGATCAACCCAGGTCAAAAATTCACTGGACTTCGACCCTGGTAAAAACCAGCATCAAAGTTCCCGAAATTTTGACCCGGATTGACCCTTTCACACAGAAAAAGGACCCGCGTTGATCCTCAAATTACCAGGTCCAAATGCTTGACCCGAGAATTTGCTTTTCTGTGTGAAAGGGGTATTAGAATGATGAACACCAATGCATGGGATTAATTATGCTAAAAGCGGAAATAAACTGTGGTGTTCTTGTCCTCTATGAGCCAAAAGTGAAAAGCAAAGCAGACATAGTGCATAGGAAGGGGAGGCAGCCAGCATACTTAATAAGGTAAGTGATGGGAGGTGAGGCAATGGAAAGGCATTAGATACCTTTGGTGCACCTTCAAAAGTTTGCAACAGGACCTCAACATTCTAGTTATTGTCTCCCTAAAGAATCATATAATTGTGGCCCCATCCCCTGCAATATACTGCCAAGAATTTTAGGCAAGACATCACATAGTAGGACCACAATTTTATGCAATTCATAGCACCACACCCCGGCCACTCCCATCTGGACCCCCCTTTTCTGATCTCCAGGAGAGCAGATCAGGGAATTGGGTAAGTAAGATCTAAGATGGAGATCTGGTATTCCTGATATTCAGCAAAATTATTTCTTGAAGAAACACAATAAGCAGCAGCAAGTAAGGTACCTGTCCACAGATACAAGTTATTGCTGGGAAGGAAATATTAAAAGTGTTGCTTCCTCATTTCCTTTTTATTAGACTCCTTTCACAAATTATGATGAAGTTTCATTTGTTTTTGTTTTCTGGCTCTTTTAAGTCCATCAATTATAGAAAGGTAGTGGTGGGAAAGGAAGAAACATTAATATAAATATATTAGTACTTATAAAACATCTTGGTATTTTCAATAAAGCAAATGAAGTTCTGCTACATATAACAAGCAGTCCAATGATATTTACTAGCATGAAATAGTGGTAATGCATGAGCAAAATTCTACCCTGTCCCCAGATATACAAATACAGAACCTTCAGTATCTGCCAATGCAAAGTTCTCTCTTAACATTTCCCTGACAAACTTGTACATGAAATCCTCAGGGTTTGATTCAATAAATGGCAAGCGGGACAAAGTGCTGTTGCAATGGCATGGAAATACCAGCAATCCCCGGACTTGTGGATTTTTGTACACAGCCATATGAGACTGAGGAAAAAATATCTGCAAGTCTAGGGCTACTGTTAGTGCAGCATATGGTCACATTTAATCACATCATGAGCCAATTGAATTCACCCAACAAAATATTGGATGAATTAAATTGGCTAATTGAATTCACCAAACAAATTATTAAAGCTTTGTATTTGGAATAATGGTGTGGATGGATTTAGGTGATCACCAGACAATAGCTATAAGGAAGCCACATAATTTGAAATATGGGACTCTCCTCCTTCAAATGTGAGTGCCTCCACATGTGTAGGTGCCATTATGGGGGTGATAAGGCATAAAGAGCAGGGTACTATTGTCTAGTGATCACAGGTGATAATCAAACAATATCTTCTACTGAAGAAGTTGTGGGTTCTCCATGATGAACCGCGTTTAGCACCCCATTGCCACCTACTTTTATCAACATTGGAACCTCAGTGCTTATTTTCCAGGCCGGCACCTTTCTTCAGATTCCAGCAGCACCAGTCCAACATATCGCTACTTATGGGCTCCATTGCCAAATGTTAGGCGTTAGGATGTGACTGTGCACTCCAAGGCTAGTAATTATTTACAAGCTGGATATTATCCCGGATCTTATTATTGAGGCCAATACCTATGTCTATACTGTATATTGTTGATCACAACCTGGATCAGGACTTTTAACAGGATATAACACAGGAAATTATCGCTTTTTGATACTTACAATATTTTTATTTTATTTATTGTTTTTTCCTTGTTGATCACTATTTATATATTTTATTTATTTTTCATGATTTATAAATATTTTCAATTTATCCATTCATTTTACTATTTATTGAATATATAGTTCTACCTACCTTTTTAACATGCAACAATAAATGATGATCTGCTTTTATTCAACCTAAGCCATATACAGTCATACCTTTATTTGTTAGAAATATATTGGTTTGTTGAAATGCATGTTGCCAATTAATACATATTGATTTTGCCTGATGTGATCTTTAGGTAATTTGGTTGGATTGACATACCACTTTTGTTTAATATTACCCTAGCGTGGTTCATTCTTTTATTCTATCAAATTTGCTTATATTAGGAGATTGACACCCTCCCTTGAACCAGCATCTTATGTGACAGTGCCATTTTGATCTCTAGTTCCCTATTGTAGCTACTAAAGGCATTTCATTTGAAAAAGGGGACCCCTCCTCTTTTAAATGTAGGTGCTCCTTAATTTAGAACGCCAGATTGAAGGAAATCTTCCCTATCTGTAACCTTCAAGATTTATATGGTGCACCTAGTTTGAAGGATGGGAATTCCTTTTTCAAACAAGGTTGACTTCATCCATATCTCCATGTTTGTAGATACTATAGTTAAGGAGATATAGGAACTTTAAGTCCCTATACCGTTACTTTCAATCTTCACTAACGTGACTCATAACTTGTCGATGTGCATCACTGAGTGCCTGCACTCCCCTATGGATAAAGTATTTCCTATTTTTCTTCTCCTATTACTATGAAGAGTGAGTGGGGCTTTTCCTTCACAGTCTTAAACTCCATTTATCCTCTACAGTGAAAAAGAAAATGGTATTTTTTCCTGTTTCCCTCTTGCTCTGTATTTGATCTTTCAATCAATCTTTCTCCACTATTTCATATACTTGTAGTATAATTGCTTCCTTTTGTTGATCCAGGCTTGTTTACTAGTATTACCCCCTCACCTCTATGTTATTGCTTTTATTTAACAATTTCCCAGTATACTGTACCTCTTCCTTTCTTGAAAGTCTCTCCTATGATTCACTATTTCCGTATTTTCCTTGTGTATAGTTTTTCACTTTAATTTCCATTATAATCCTCTGGATTTACTTCCTCCTTTTATGTCTATCTTGCTTTTATTATCAATCTATGGCTTCTCTGTAGTCACTCCGCTTATCACCCGTCTGCTTCTCTTTCATTTCTCATCTCCTCTTTAAAAAATTATTAAGTATTATTATCAAACTATTTTTGTCTACTAACTCCTTTTGGTAACTAACATTTTTTTTCCAGATATATCACATATAAACAGCCTTCATTTGGCGATACCATGCAACAGTTAGCTAGTTAAACTAAAATATGCCATACTCCTAAATCTCTACATGAAATCAAGTTTAAGAGACATATTGCAGGAGACTAGCCAATTAAAAAGTGAGTTGGTAATTTATTTGATTTCTTCAGCATAATCTGTTAAACTTAAAACCTACCTATACTTTTATATTTCACCCCACCAGCAGTGCACAGTATGACAGTCGACCAATATATACAAACCACACAGCTTTTCAACTTTCCTCTGAGATAAGTTGGGAGGTTCAGAAAAATTCCCTGTAGATCCATTGCACTGTGAGAAAAACAGTCAAACAATTGGCATCCCTGCTTGTTTGGATCCTTAAAAGAAAGGTCATTGTGTAGTGAATAGAGGTATCGAGCTCTTCATTCAGGCTAAAGAAATGGTCCCTTTAGAAATGGTCTTGTTCCCTGCATGAACAAACCTTGTTTTATCTCAAACATTCTTTTCCATTCAACAAATAATAATAAAAAAAAAGAAATAAAAAAGACAGACACACAGGAAAAAAACTATTTGAAATGTTTTACAGTAAAACTAAAAAGAAGGATTTAAACATAAGGTTGAACCTTGCAAGACTTTGACAATGCTGGACCAAAAAAGAAGTAGTAATATACCTTACTGCCAAGCAGGGCCACCATCAAGGGGGGACTGCCGGGACTGGAGTCCCAGGCCTTTACACTCGGGGGGCCCACCTGCTCCTAACCCCTTCCGCTGCACAAGCCTAGGGAGGGATGTATGCCCTCCCGCTCCATCTCACATACAGAGCAGCAGCCGGACACTCCTGTCCGGCTGCTCCTTGCACAGCCTCCTGTCCACGCATCTGTTGCCAACTCACCATAACTGCCGCTGCGCCGCCGAGCAGTGTGGCACAGTTCCTCCTACCTGCAGGATTGCTGGGGGCATGACGCTGACCTCGTGACATCATGTCACGCTCCCTGCAGAAGAGAAGAGATGTTGGCTGTGCGGGAGTCCTGGACCAACAAATGGACGGTCATGATACATGTGCTGGGGTTTTGGAATTGCAGAGAGAGAACAGAGCAATGATCTGCAACACAAAACATGTCATCTGTGGAACCGCTTTTCCGCATCTTTTGTTTTGCAGCTCATTGGACTCTCTCTCTCTGCAATTCCAAAATCCCGGCACTTCATGTAATATGTGCAATTCTAATATATTTGGCACAGGCACAGCAGGTGAATATGAAATAAAAAATACCTCTGATCTTACCTATATGGTGGTTTCTCTACAATGGGGAACCTCTGAAAAAAGTAATCCTCCCTGAGCAGATGGTGTCTTCAGTCGGTATTCACTATTCATGTAGGAAATCCCATTGACCAGAAGATGCCTGTTTGTGTAGGAATATAGTTAATGTCATTATCATACAACACAGGTTCAACCAGACTGCCACCTGTGTCCCTCCAGCCTCCTGCCCATGTGTCACTCCTGCTCCATGTCCCATCTATTCCCTCGTCTTTCCAGCTACATACCCCATGTCATCTGCAGCCTCCTGCTCCCTATGTCACCTCCAGATCCCTGTAACATTCCAACTTCCTTCCCTGTCTCCCTTCCAGTACCCTGCATAATTCCAGCCTTCTGCCCTGTGTCACCTCCAGATCCCTGCACCATTCCAGCTTCTTGCTCTGTGTCTCTTCCAGGCTCCTGCTCCCAATATCCCCTCGGGCCCCATTTCCCCTCTAGCCTCCTGTATCTCTGCTGCCCCCTACCCTGTGCCACCTCCAGTTCTGTTTCACCTCCAGCTCACTGTGTCATTCAAGCCTACTACTCCATATCTTTCTAGTCTCCTGATCCCTGTATCACTTCCTGCCTCATGTCACCTGAGCTTCTTGCCTTATGGCACTCCAGCCTTCTGCCCCCTTGCCTTTCCAGCCTTTCACCCCTTGTCTTTTCATCCCCCTGCCCCTTGTCATTCCAGCCTCCTGCACTCTTTCAGCCTCCTGCCCCCTTGTCTTTCCAGCCTCCTGCCCCCGTCTTTCAAGCCACCTGCCCCCTTGTCTTTCCAGCCTCCTGCCCCCTTCTTTCAAGCCACCTGCCCCCTTGTTTTTCCAGCCTTCTGCCCCCTTGTTTTTCCAGCCTCCTGCCCCTTTGTTTTTCTAGTCTCCTGCCCCCTTGTTTTTTCCAGCCTCCTGCCCCTGTCTTTCAAGCCACCTGCCCCCTTGTTTTTCCAGCCTCCTGCTCCCGTCTTTCAAACCACCTGCCCCCTTGTCTTTCCAGCATCCTGCCCCTGTCTTTCAAGCCACCTGCCCCCTTGTCTTTCCAGCCACCTGCCCCCTTGTATATCCAGCCACCTGCCCCATTGTCTTTCCAGCATCCTGTCCCCGTCTATCAAGCCACATGACCCCTTGTATATCCAGTGACCTGCCCCATTGTATTTCCAGCATCCTGTCCCCGTCTTTCAAGCCACATGCCCCCTTGTATAACCAGCCACCTGCCCCCTTGTCTTTCCAGTATCCTGCCCCTGTCTTTCAAGCCACCTGCTCCCTTGTATATCCAGCCACCAGCCCCTTGTTTATTCAGCCACCTGCCCCTTGTATATCCAGCCACCTGCCCCCTTGTATTCCAGCCACCTGCCCCCTTGTATATCCAGCCACCTGCCCCCTTGTATATCAAGCCACCTGCCCCGTTGTTTTTCCAGCCTCCAGGATACTGGAAAGACAAGGGGGCAGGTGGCTGGTTATACAAGGGGGCATGTGGCTTGAAAGACTGGGACAGGATGCTGGAAAGACAAGGGGGCAGGTCACTGGATATACAAGGGGCACGTGGCTTGAAAGATGGGGATAGGATGCTCTAAAGACAATAGGGCAGGTGGCTGGATATACATGGGGGCAGGATGCTGGAAAGACAAGGGGGCAGGTGGCTTGAAAGACGGGCTGGAGGCTGGAAAAACAAGGGGGCAGGTTGCTTGAAAGACAGGGGCAGGAGGCTGGAAAAATAAGGGCGTAGGATGCTGGAAAAACAAGGGGGCAGGAGGCTGGAAAAACAAAGAGGCAGGAGGCTGGAAAAACAAGGGAGCAGGAGGCTGGAAAGACAAGGGGGCAGGAGGCTTGAAAGAAGGGGGCAGGAAGCTGGAAAGACAAGGGGGCAGAAGGCTGGAGTGCCATAAGGCAAGAAGCTCAGGTGACATGGGGCAGGAGGTGACACAGGGATCAGAAGACTAGAAAGATATGGAGTAGTAGGCTTGAATGACACAGTGAGCTGGAGGTGAAACAGAACTGGAGGTGACACATGGTAGGGGGCAGCAGAGATACAGGAGGCTAGAGGGGACATGGGGCAGGAGATGACACTGGGAGCAGGAGCCTGGAAGAGACACATAGCAAGAAGCTGGAATGGTGCAGGGATCTGGAGGTGACACAGGGCAGAAAACTGGAATGACACAGGGTACTGGAGGGGAGACGGGGAAGGAAGTTGGAATGTTACAGGGATCTGGAGGTGACATAGGGAGCAGGAGGCTGCAGATGACACGGGGTATGTAGCTGGAAAGACTAGGGAATAGATGGGACATGGAGCAGGAGTGACACATGGGCAGGAGGCTGGAGGGACACAGGTGGCGAGTCTGGTTGAACCTGTGTTGTATGATAATGACATTAACTATATTCCTACACAAACAGGCATTTTCCGGTCAATGGGATTTCTTACATGAATAGTGAATACCGACTGAAGACACCATCTGCACAGGGAGGATTAATTTCTTCAGAGGCTCCTTATTGCAGAGAAAACACCATATCAGAGGTATTTTTTATTTCATATTCACATGCAGTGCCTGTGCCAAATATATTAGAATTGCACATAATACATGAAGTGCCGGGATTTTGGAATTGCAGAGAGAGAGTACAATGAGCTGCAAAACAAAAGATGCAGAAAAGCAGTTCCACAGATGACATGTTTTGTGTTGCAGATCATTGCTCTGTTCTCTCTCTGCAATTCCAAAACCCCAGCACATGTACCATGTGCAATTCTATTTGGCACAGATACTATGCAAACAGTCCAGTCACAGTGATCCCCCGTATCATCCTGTCCAGTGCCCCCCCATCCAGCCCAGTGTCCCCCACCATCTCACTGACTCCCCATCCCAGTGTCTATCCCCTTCCCTCCCCAAGCAGCTCACTGCCTCCATCTAACTGCCCCTCAGCAAGAACCCCCCCATCCAGTCCAGTCAGTGTACCCCTTCTTCAGCTTATTGTACCCCTCTTCCACCATCTCACTGCCCTTGTGCATCCAGTCTCCCCCTAAATATCACCCACTGCCTTTCACCCTCTACCTGGCATCACCCACTGCCTCTCCTTTTCTCCGTCTACCTGGTGTCATCCACTTCCTGTCACCCTATCCCCGGCGTCACCCACTACCTCTCCCTGACACTCTCTCCCTTGCATGACGCTATCTCTCTTGTCACCCTCTGCCCTCTACAAGGCATCACCCTGTCATGTTCTGCTTCTCCCTATCACCCACTGCCTCTTCCAGTCACCCTCTCCCTGTCACCCTTTCCTGTGACCCACTGCCTCTCCCTGTCATCCTCTACATTACCCACTGCCTCTCCCTGGCATCACCCATTGCCTTTCTAACAAGGGCATGGCTTGTGGATACAGCATTCCCTTTGAGGCCATGCCCCTTGTTGTGAGGCCATGACTACTTTCCCAGGGGCGCACACAAAAAAGCCCCTCCCCTTCCGTCATGGTGCCACACTGTCATTTTGTTCTGGAACCGCCCCTGCTCGCGGGTCACTTCTCATGCAGTCGCCCAGGGTCTCCCTCCCGCTCCATCTCCTACCTATGTCGCGCCTGTCCTGTACAATTAAGCGTTTCTTGTTAGCTGGCACAATGGCTGTCATAGCGTCACGCCGCGTTACTGAATAAGAGAGGAAACGCGGCATGTGAGGACTGGGGAGCAGTTGGAATGGAAAAAGGAGTGTGGTAACTAAAGTTAGTGCCTGGGGTTGTGTATAGGGGGGGCTGCTTATCTTGGCAGTCCTTGGTCCCATCATTTCTGATTGCAGCCCTGCTGCTAAGGAGAATCTTTTCTTAAAGAAGAACTTCAACCCATATTTAAAATTGTGTATTAGGTGGTGTTTATTACTTACCAGTGATGCACCATTTACCCAAATGCTCCAGGCCCATGAAGCCTCCAAAGGCCCCACAATACTCTCTTTGTCAGTACTAGTTTGGCTCAGCTTATTCAAACAGGCAGATATATACTGTAGGTGGTGCCCCTGCCATACTGCAGTCATTTACATACACAGACAATTGCAAAGAGAAGGGGCATTGACTATAGCCCTATTTATCTGCAAAGGCCAGGGATTACACAAGGGTCTTGAACTTCACAGTTCAGGTGCCTGCATTTAGGGGGGAATCCAACTGCAGGCGGGAAATGTGAAAAACCCTGCGACACATAGTTTTTCCCGCAGCCACAGGGTTTTGCTATTCAGTTGGATGACTGAAAATGGGACACACCACTTCTTTTTTCTTGCATCTCCAGAGCAAGACTGATTTTTCCTAAAATTGTAAATTTTAGGAAAAATCTGCTGGACTTGCACTCAGTGGCGGGCTGGGCTGGGGGGCAGGGTGCCATCTGCCCCCCAGGCCGGTACAAGTTTAATGATCCAGGGCCGCCTGGCTGCTGGAGGCAGACAGTGGATTCTACTCCTCTCCGGCTGCTTGGTGCTATATCATGTGTAATGAAGCATGGGCCAATAGAAAATGGCTGCCCCCACAGCAGTCTACAAAAACATGGCCGCCATCGACCAATGGGGAACCAGGTTTAATTTCCCTCAGTGTTCACTGCAGAAGGAGAATTTATGCTCCAGCAGCTGCACAGCCACAAAGTTGGAAGCAGCACTCATCCTAGTTTACCTACACAGGTACCTTTATATGTCTATACTGTACAGATACCTTTATACTGTATGTCTATACTGTACAGGTACCTTTTATGTGTCTATACAGTACAGGTACCTTTATATGTCTATACAGTACGGGTACCTTTATATGTCTATACTGTACATGTACCTTTATATGTCTATACTGTACAGGTACCTTTTATATGTCTATACAGTACAGGTACCTTTATATGTCTATACAGTACATGTACCTTTACATGTCTATGCTGTACAGGTACCTTTATATGTCTATACAGTACAGGTACCTTTTATATGTCTATACAGTACATGCTTTTCTATCTAAACTATGTTTGAATAAGTCAGGGTGCTCTCATTGGACATCACCACTATGATCCTTTACTATCAATTTTGTCACTAAGTTTACCTGAAAAATTAATTACATTTTATTACATGTGCCTAGTTTTCATTCCTTTGGATTTGCTAAGTGTGACCTTAGATGTTCCTGCCTGGTCAGTGTATATAGTGCTTGCACACTGGAGCTAGACATCATTGTCCAACTACTACCATACCAGGTTGTCTAGGTTGATTTTTATGTCCTGCTGTTAATCATTTCCATAGCACAGTTGTTGAGTGTATATGCTCATTATATATACATATATCCCTGTTAATTTGAAACGAACAGTGGGTCTGATTCAGCACGGATTGCAAGTGCGTTGACACACGCAGTTGGACGATTTTTGTGATCTGCGCATGCGTAAAAGATGCAGTATGCAGACCCTGTACTCGGTGATTGACAGGAAGTGCTGTTTGGGGGTGGTCATGCGAACGCAGGTGTATCAGTGTCCATAGACTTTTACCAGCGGGAAAGATTCGCCTCTGAAAGGAGGCGGAAAAAAGTGCAGAATTGGGGGTTTATGGTGCAAAGTTGCGGGGACACATATGCAGCCTTGGGACAGTACCCCTAAGGTAAACTGCGTCAAAAAAAGTAAAAAAAAAAAATACTTTAGAACACCCCAAAAAAGTAAAAAAAGTACTTTCGTTTTGGGGGTGAGAAAATCCAAGATCGGGGGACAAACTTAAAAACTAGTGAAATCGACTCCAGGGGGTCCCCCAAGTATGCCCAGGTGTTTTTTTTTTATTGCAGGTGCTTGCTGAAGGTGCGTTTTTTTAATGTTTTTTTTAAAAACGCACTTTATCGATTTTTTATTTTTTATTTTTTTTTTAACCATGCTTGCACCCATTGTCATGTACCCCAAATTTGCTGGGACTACTTATTTTCACCAAAAAAACCTGCTAAATGCTATTCTTCACCACTTGTGGAAAGACGCTAAATAGCACCAATAGAGAGCATTCAAGCACCCCAAATACCTTCAGCAGGGCTATTTGGGGGTATGCATAGTGATCCCCCATGTCAGTGCTTCTTTTGGGGGGTGTCAGGCTGATTTCCCCAAATCTGACAGGACTTTTTGCCGAATTCAGTTTCGCCGGGACGTGTTCTCACATTCTTTGCAATTGAATAGGGCGAATCGTGGTGACGAGCGCAATATTTTTCAGGAGGCAAAACTTGCGAGGACGCCGAAATCTCCGGCATGCGAAAAGTCCGGAACTTTTTGCCAGCAATTGAATACGGCCCTTGGTCTTATGGTTCTCGATTTTACCAATGTTATCACAATCTTGCTCATTATTACGGATGTGAGTGAAGGTAAGGGGGCGTCTTTATGAAGTGCTGGGCGTCTTCATAATGTGGTGCGGTGGCAGTGCATATGCATTCATTAGCATATTCTCGCAGCGGCCAGGTGCGTGCGATTGCAGACTTGCGATCTGTGCTGAATCAGGCCCAGTGTTTTAAATTCACCAGCCCTTCAAGGTTGACCGTTGTGCTGACATTTATGTTAGCAGCTATTATATAGGTCATTTCATCTATTTCTTATTATTCCCTGGTTGCCGGTTACTTTAAATTCATATGTTTATATGTATGCATTCTATTACCATATTATTATATTATATATTTTATTATTATAATTATTATTATATTTTACCTTTATGTGAATTATAATTTTTTTCCTCTTCCCCCCTCACTATTTGTGTGTTTGCACTTTTGTATTGTACTGTTTATTATACATGACATTATCGTGCACAACTAATGAGCGATTGAACGATTACCATGTCATAATTGTTCAATCGCTCATTTACATCTGCTAGTGGAAGTGCCCCTTTAGACATAATGGGCAGGGATTAAAGTGGGGCAGAACTGCATTCTGTCAGTACTATTTGGAACCAGTTCCGCCATCTACAACCCACCTTACCTGGCCAGTCAGCCCTGCACCACAGGGAGATGCCAGGCGACTGCTGAGATTTTGTTACTAGCGGGCACCCGCCTCCTTCCTTACAGCAGCAGACTGAGGATGGAGTTCACTCCTGAGCTCCGGCTTCTGGCTCCCACAGTGGGCACTGTGGGACAGATGTCATGATGTCTCTCCCATAGTTCCGAGGAGCAGCCAGTCGGACGGCAGTGGACACGGGAGCGGGGCTTAAGGTAAGTATTGTGTTTTAACGTTTCTTTTTGTGTAAGGGGCACTACTAATGGGGGCATTACCACTGTGGCACTACTAATGGGGGCATTGCATAAGGGGCATCACTCATGTGGGCATTGCATAAGGGGCACCACTACTGTGGGCACTGCAAAAGGGGCACTACCTCTGTGGGGCACTGCATAAGGTGCACCACTACTGGAGGCATTGTATAAGGAGCACTATTACTGTGGGAATTGTGTGTATTAGGGGCACTAATGTGGGCATTGTGTATAAGGGGCCCTTACTGTGTGTCATAACATGAATAAGGGACACTGCTACTGTATGAGGTGTAATGTGAATCAGGGGCACTATGTGAAGTGTAATATGAATAAGATTGTGCTATTGTGTGACCATGCCCCTTTCTGCAGATGCACATATATCTTCTCGCAACCTCCTGAGGTGGGTAGCAGAAATGTGCGATAAGCAAAATCTTTGGGCTCCCAAACAGGAGTTTGGGCGCCCAAAGCAGTGCTTTAGGTGGGTTTAGCCACATTGCGCTGCTCAACTTGGTGCTTTTGGGCACACACATGTGGCACTCACGCACTGGTGAAAAAGCCAGGGCCACTTGATTGCTGTTGCCCCCCAGGCTTAAAGTTGCCAGCCAGCCCCTGCTTGCACTAGGACCCTGGCAGCAGCCCTCCCTGAAGACTAATTAAGTAATTGGAAGTTTCCAGTTAGCTTAATTAGTCCTTAATCACTCACCTTCCGAATCGGTGTCTTCTGCATCCGGCATCGGGAGCCAGGTATTCTGCAGCAACATAGGCAAACACAGGGGGGGGGGGGGGGGGTTCCGGTTGCCTGGAAACCCCCTCCCCAGCCCACACCATGACAACAATAAAAATAGTAATATAATATCATTTTACTAGTGCTGCATGTTCTTCTTAGTATCACAAATGAAATAAATAGCACTGCCTCTGGATCTTTTAACACTGCTATAGACCATCAATAGGGCTAATTAATAATACCATATAATAATAAACTATCCAGTGCATAATAATACACTATCCAGTGCATAACAAGACCAATATGTACATATATGTCCAGGGCAGTGCTAGGTTCTTCTGCTGTTCCCACAGACTCCCCAAATTGTTCCAATGCTCTGAAACGGTATCCACATCTGAAACAAAAACATTCAGCTCAGGCAGAATGGCCCTTGTTCCGTATATAATGGCTTACTGTGATTGCTGGTCTTGTATACACTGGAATTATGACATACACTGCACTTTGTATGACACATATTAAAGCTGCTTAAGTGCTAGTTATGCCCTTTTCATGAACTGGCCACACTCGCTATAAAATCAAGCATTTGGAAACCCCCCTTTAGAAACCCTGCGTTTGCCACTGAGCAGGTTAAGTGTGTGTGCGTGTGACCCCTTGTGTGTATGACCTCCCCCTCCTTGTAGCCAATGCTGGGAGAACTACTGTACATCTCCATGCAGCCCCCGTGGCCTCCCATCAGCCCTTGACAAATGAGTATAATTCTTTTAATAATTGTTTTTTATGAGCCGCATGGTTTTTAGAGCTGAAAACCGAGCGACCGCATTTTTTTAATTGGATACCTTGCGTATTGGGAGCACACATACCCGCGGTAATTGAAAAATTTGATGCGAGGGGCGCAATTTTTTTCTTACCTCGCTAAACCTCTCACGCAATTAAATAACCCCTTAGGGGCCTATTCATCAACACTAAAATAAAATTTTTAAGGACATTTACCTTAAATAACGTTATTTTAGTATTCATGATGACACTTAGCACAGGAGATTACACTGATAGCTACTTGCTAAGTCCCCCTGCGTTCATTTCCACACTCCCCATACATTAGTATGGGGATATGGAAATTATGGTATTCATCAAACTCCGAATATGTATTTTCGGAATTTGATGGAGCTACTATCCGCCACTATGAGGTGGCGAATAGCAAGTGAGACTTACCTGCGGTCAGCTGGACAGGTCCCCCGCAGCTACCTCCGACGCTCTGATCCCTCCTCTGGCTCCGGTGGTTGCTCGCACACTGTGTTCTCCCAGCAGAACACAATAAAGTTTAGAAAAAAAAAAAGTTTTTTTTTTCCTAAACAGTACTGTGGTGTGCTGGGAGACCACGTGTCAGACCATCAGGACGGTGCCGGAGGCTGCTGAATGGGCAGGTAAGTGTGGGATGGGGGGGAAGTGAGTGGAGGGGGAGGGCACACAAACTTACCGCCGCTGTAGGTAGTGCTGCGCATGCGCTGGGTTTACAAATGTGTGATCACTGTGAATCATTAGAATTGTTTTTCTCAAGTCGGTTATAGATGAGTTGTTGTTTCTGCTAGACAAAGGCGCTTGGGGGGGGAGGGGAGTGGGTACTGATTACCCAGGCTCAGCGCACATAGATGTTTAAAATTTTTCATGTCCACGCCCCCTGTATCTTCTGGACCCGTGATATGACTCAGTGGCATTGCTGGTAGCTATTACATCTGCCTGTAGATTAGGATAACTACATGCTGTATGGTGTAAAGAGTCTTTCATGAATATATATTATACATATAAGTGGTAATGCGAATTAACCTTAATTTTCTACCAAAGGTAGTTTCTATTTTTCATAATAATCAGGAAATTATAGTTCCGTCAGTTTGTCTGCAATCAACCATTACTAAAGAAAGTGATTACATACTATATTACATATTATTAATCCTTGATACATAGTTATTATTTTAATAAAACTGGAGTCAGAGAGATTTGCTGCTTAGCAGCGCATTACTTAGATACCAATTCACATGTGTGACAGTGTTTGAAGTTGCAGGACTTCTAGAGAAATATATATTTTTGCCTTTAATATTTAATTCACACTGTAATGAAACCAAGGTGGCAACAGAAATCTTGGGGCCCGGTACACTGGTATCCCTGGGGCCCCCTCCCGACCCTTTACGCCCACATCCCGTCCACCTCCATCTTTGCAATATACATGTTCTGTTATTATCATCCCCAAGCACCAGTCTCTCACTTTCAAAAACACTTCTCCCCAAAAAGCAAATAAAATTCAGATATGAAAAATCAATATGATGAATATAGGAAACAAAATTCTTAACAAATGCAAAATATATATATATTAGAGATGAGCAGGTCCGGTCCCACCCGAGCTTCCAGATCCGAGGAGAGAACTGAGCTAGGCTCGGGTTTTCCTGCGTGACTCGGATCTCAAAATGAGGCAAAATGTCATCCTCCCGCTGTCGGATTCTCGCGGGTTTTGGATTCTATACCGGTCCCGGTGATCGGCGCCATTTTCACTCCAGGTGTGGACGGTGAACTGAACAGACTTGTTGCTGTCACTGTAAGTGTCAGTTGACTAACTTGTTCTTTCAGTGTCTGGGGCTGAAGGCTGCTGTTCTGTTGTCCATAAAAGGGGCTGGGGCTGCAGTATATAAAGGGGGGCTTCAGTGGGTGCTGCTGTGTCCCTTGTTCTATCAATCAAGGGGCTGCTGCTGTGTTATTATACATAAGGGCTGCTGTTGTTGCCCTGTTCATCAAGGGGCTATGGGGGCCGTAGTCCATAAAGGGGTGCTGTGGTGTCCAGGGGGGGTGCTCTGTCATTCAGGGGTGCTCTTTCCCAGTGTAAAAATAAAATAAAAGTGTTTTTTTTTTGTGTTAGCAACTTAGCTGCACTGTTATTGTTTGGTGACACTGCCGGCCAGACCGCAATTTATCGTCCATGTATTTGTGAGACTGTAGGTGGTCTGTTCGCACTCGGCAGGAGTGCTTTGTTGTCCATAAAGAAGGGGTGCTGTCTGTGTTGTTCATCAAGGGGTTGCTGTCTCATTCAGGGGTGCTCTTCCCCAGTGTAAAAAAAGTAAAAGTGAAATTAAATTAATATTATAAATATCAATCCACAAAAAAATAAAAAATATATTTTTTTGTGTGTGTGCGTTAGCAACTTAGCTGCGCTATTATTGGTTGGTGACACTGCCGGCCAGAACGCAGTTTATCGTCCACGTATTTGTGACTCTGCAGGTGGTCTGTCCGCACTCAGCAGGGGTGCTTTGTTGTCCATAAAGAAGTGGTGCTGTCTGTGATTTTCATCAAGGGGCTGCTGTCTCATCCAGGGGTGCTCTTCCCCAGTGTAATTATTCTTGTTGTTATTCTTTTCTTATTCATAAAAAATCTTGTGACACTGTAAGTGGCAGCGCAGTGTTATTCTATTCTTATTTATAAAAATTCTTGTGACACTGTATGTGGAACCGCAGTGAAATATTCAGCACGTATTAAATTAATTTGTGACAATGTGTGGAAACTTCACAATTTTACAATTTAATAACACAAAGTTAGCAATAATGCAACTTTTCACCTCTTTTCTCAATCATGAATAAATGATTAGTCTACACGCCGACTACAAGACCACAACAAAGTGCTAAATAACATGCATAATATATAAAACATAATGACGTCACAAACGCCTCAGCTGAGATTCACATATTTTCATATTTTCAAAAGGTGAAATTAGAGGATATGGTTTAAAAAATTTAATAAAGCAGCCAAAACTGCCTTCTCTGATATAGAGTCCCTACTCCCTACCCTTGGCCCCTCCACCTGAATTTCATTGAGTCAGAGGGACAACTCCATGCAACCGTATTCCAGAGTGCAGCTGCTCCTCCTGTAGCCCAGGTCAGAAGATGTGTAAGGGGTGTGGTTATATGACTAAAATGGAACTCACATCCACTAAAGTGGACAATGAATCCCCAATCTAACAGGGAGCGCAGCTGTAATTTATACAGAACACAGGATGGGATGATGCTATAGGGTTGGGTGCTGGTATAATCTGGGGTGATGTTATAGGCTGGGGTAATGATATAAACTGGGGTTATAGGTTGGGGTAAAGCCTGGGCATAAGACCAGAAAAGCCACATCTTGGGTGTGGAATTACTTTAACCCAAATCCTGACAACAGTTGTGAAGGCATCTGTACCATTTGTAAAGCCAAAATTAGTAGAGGTAGGGATATTACCCATCTAGGAACCACCACCCTGTTAAGTCATCTGCAGCGCATCCATCAAAAACATTTTTGCAAAATTCAGAAACTTTGGCTAAATAAGTAACAACAAGCAGTCCAGCATCAGCTAGCTCCCTCCTCTCTTCACCACCAACACCTTCATCAACAATATCCTCAATCATGAAGTGATTTGTTTGTTTGGGCCAACACAAGACAAGCTACAAATGGGCAGCTGACATTGCTGGCAATAATCTCTACATGCACAAACTGGCTTTACAGAAGCAAGATGTTGTCACCATCATCATCATCCAATTCCTCACCCTCATCAGTGTATACATCATCTTCACACAATATTAATTTGTCCCCACTGGAATCCACCATTACAGGTGCCTCTGTAATTTTTGAATGTAATTGACGGTAAAGGTCTTTCTCGTAGAATTTGTAGTTCATTTTCCACATTTTGGGGAAGTAGCCTCATAGGCCGATCACTGACAAGGTTCCTGGCTGTGCTGAAAACTCTTTCTGAGTACACACTCAGGGTGGGCAGCTCAAGTAAAGCAAAGACAGTTTGTGCAAGGGCCTCCAAATTTAATTTTTTTTACTGCCAGTAGCCAAATTAACTGTCTGACATGCCTATTTGGATGCTATTTTTTTTAAATAGTCCTCAACCATTCATTGAATGGTGAGCATATCAGATGGAGTCACAGTAGAGGTCTCATTGTAGGCAATTCTTTTAGACCTTACCAGATGTCAAAACTTGGTTATGTGGACTCATCTGCATCACCAGTAGGTGTTTTGGGAAAGTTTAGTTTTTTCTCAGCAGATGCACTTGCTGGAGAAATTGAAGGAAAAGCCATTGCTGCATGAGCACTTGAGCTGACAATTTGATTACCAACAGCTCTTTGCATCTCTTCAGATCTGTGTCAATTAGGAAGAAAGACACAACGTCTTCTTCCCTTCTGGGATGAAAATTCACTCCCAGCAGCAGCAGTAGCAGGCATAGTGCTCAAGGATTCTCAAGAAAGACACAATGTAAGACTTACACCTTAAATCTTGAATTTGCTCTGTTCAGCTTGTCCATATATCAGTGGTTAAGTGGACAGTGGGTACAATGGCATTTTGTAGGCCACTAATTAAGTTTTTTTATGTCCCTATATAGGATGGGAAATGTATTTCTAGTGAAGTTGAATATTTGCAAAGGATTGTTTAACAGTCAATTGTTTTTGAAAGCACTATTAGTAGTCTTCCTGGTCCCCTTCTGGGATGAAAATCCACTCCCAGCAGCAGCAGGCATAGCACTCAAGGATTCTTCTGGGGCAAGGTCTGACTTGAAAGAGTAAATAAGTTTTTGTAAATGCCTCCCCTCCTTCCTATCTCCTCCTCCCTTATAAATTTGCTTTGGAATCAAAAAATGAAATAAAATTTCCTACCATTCAACCCTTCTTGTCCCTGGCTTCAACTACATACATACTCCAACTTCCTCAGGCCTCTTGAATAATAAAAACATTTGTTTCCTGATGTACCATGTTGGAAGTTGAACTTCCACGTGTTTGTGCCACCCACTGCTGCCACTTAACTTAGTCATCCAGCAAGCTTGGTGCAGATTTTGGGCCTAAACCAGATAAAAACAACATTGCAAGCTGTGAGGTGGTCAAAACTGACTGGAAACAAGTGGAAATTAATGTTATAGAGGTTAATAATACTGACAAACAAAAACAACAACAAATTATGTGATTTCAGCAGATATATATATATTTTTTTAAAATACAGATCCAAAACCAAAACACGCAAGGGGTGGTTTTGGCAAAACCAAATCCAGATTCAAAACACAAGGAGATACAGATCCAAGACCAAAACAAGGGGGTCAGCGCACATCCCTAATATATATGTATATATATATATATATATATATATATATATAGGAACAATTTCAGTGGCACTCACAGAACTTGTAAACAACAGTACTTTTAGTGTATTAACACCTAACACCAACAAGTATCTCCATGTGGTCACTAGTTGGTGTTAGGTGTTAATATACCACAGGTCTGGAGACACCCAGGCATGATGGACTGATGACTTAATTGAGTGCCGGTTCACAATGGTTGTTATATATATATTCAATAGACAATACGGAATTGCTTTTTGAAGTTTGAGTGGCAGAAATTCAGTAGGTTTTGTGAAATTTCGGATCATGTCTAAGAAGCCTTAATGGGACATGTGAAACCGTAAGGTTTTTTGTGTATGGAATTTCATTGCTCTTTTAAAATGTATTAACAATCAGGGATTGGAGGAGCAAACCGGGCCACCTGCATGGGAGAAGGGCAACAAAATGGTACATTTGCACAGGTGAAGGAAGGCCGGCACACAGGAGGTGCTTTTGGGATGCACAGGGGGAGACGGCTACAAAAGCGGGCTGCAGGAGTGCCAGGCAGCGGCATGCGGACCAGTGGCAGCAGTGCACAGGGGCATCAGCAGGTGACAGAGGTGCTCACTAGCACTGGCCATGCATCTGAGAAAATAAGACACAGATGCATTGATGAATCAGTGAGATCCATATATGTATCCATGTTAAAATTGACTTTGTGTAGAATAAAAAATAAAAAGGACTTCCCCCTCCCCCAAACACAAGCAGTACTGAGATTTTCACTGCCGGTCCTGGTTGGACAAACAAAGTAGGGGTCCCCCGTATTAAGCACAACTACCATCAGGCTAATCCGAACCTGTCCTAGTTTCCAAAATACGAGGGACAAATGACGTAGGGTTTCCCCCATATTCAGTGCAGCCAGCACTGGGCTCTGAGCCGGTCCTGGTTCTGGAAATACATGGGAAAAAATTAGTAGGGTTCCCCATTATTTTCCAGAACCAGCACCTGACTTTTTCTAGCAGGGGGCTTATGCCACAGCCAGGGGAGCCCTTTCACTGGGACCCCCAGCCAAAGCATTAACCCTGACCGCTATTCAGCCCAGGCCAGAGATCCCTGGAGAGCCAGGGACCCCCCCAATAAAGGGGAACCCCCTCTCCAGGGCACCAAAGGCCTAGGCTGATAGCCATGGGCTATCTTTGGCACACCTGAGGCAGTGGGTGCCGGTTTGATAGTGTAATGTGGTGTAAAAAAATAGAAGTATAATATTGTCTTTTGCAGCAGAACTACAGATCCCATGAAGCCTCCCCCACATGCTGGTACTTGGAGAACCACAAGTACCAGCAAGTGGGGCATTAATGGCCTGCTGGTACCTATAGTACCCTGTAGAAGAAATAGTAAAAAATGGCATTAATGGCCTGATGGTAGCTATAGTACCTCTGTAAAAGAAAAAGTAAATAAAATAATAAATCAAACACCGTTTGTTTTATTATTTTATTGTCCTGCACCTTCACCTGGGGGGCGGCAGCATTTAAGCTCATTTTCATATCTGCCGCTTCCCCCAGGAGTTCCATGGCATCTTCACCTGGAGGGCGTCATCCATCTTAGACTTCCCCGGCATCATCTGTTTTCGGCAGCTCTTCATTGCTGCCACCTGGCCAAAGGACTGGCCGGACAGCGCCTTGCGCTGGCTTTATATAAGCCAGGTGAGGGGACGGGGCGATTATGTTGCGAGCCGTGATTGGCTCATGGTGGCCATCTTTGAACTTCAAAAATTGCGCTAAGGCGCCATTTTTTAAATAGGCATGAGCGGTTCTCACCCATGAAGTAAATGGTGAGAACTGTTCATTGGCTGGGAGGCAGAAGGCTCGCCTCTCTGAGCCAATGAGCGCTTAGCAGTGGCATTTCCATAGTGAAATCCCAAGCTTTCATTCGTGTAGTACTATCCTTGTAGGACAGTACTAATGTCCGTGCTGTTCTTTTTTTTTTTGCCAAGCCCGGGGATTTGCCTACTTTGGACCGAAGAGGACCGATCCCTGCATAAGAGACGGTGAGTATGTTTTTTTTTCAGGTACCCTATGGATGATATACTGGAGATGGGAACCGATAGCTACAGCAATACATAAGTGAGAATGTGTACATATTTGTGTACATGTGTGAGTGCATGTATGTTTAATAAAGTTTTACTTTGTACGGTGTGTGTCCTGTGTTTTACCAGCATGCGGGAGAGGGAAAAAGACAATATTTAACTTCTATTTTTTTCACCACATTACACTATCAACCCGGCACCCACCACCCCAGGGTGGGGTCACTAGCTCCCCAGGGATCCCTGGCCTGGGCTGACTAGTGGTCAGGGTTGATGCTTCAGCTGGGGGGCCTGGTGAAAGGGCTCCCCTGGTTGTGACAACAGCCCCCTGCTAGAAAAAGTCCAGTGCTGGTTTTGGAAAATATAGGGGAACCCTACTTATTCTCCTGTATTTCCAGAACCAGGACAAGATAAGAGCCGAGTGCTGATTTCGCTGAATACGGGGGACCCCTACATCATTTGTCCCTTGTATTCTGGTGACCAGGACTGTTTCTGATTAGCCAGGTGTTGGTTGTGCTTAATACGGGGAACCCCCTACTATTAGCCCAGTTCTGGTTGCTCTTTTGGGTAGGGGGGGGCAGGCTGTTTTTTTTTACACGTTAAAATTTTTTTGCACACAGATGCAGGCTTCACGAGCGTGCATCTGCTGCTGATGCCGGATACCTCCCCCAAGTCCTACTGCCTGCCTAGGCCACTAACGGCCGCACCGCCGCCACTGCCACCTGCTTTTTCCCTTGGGTCTCAGTTGCCGCTAATGCCCGCTACCTCCCCCCAGGTCCTGGCCACAGCAAATTCCGGCTTCATTCCATCCAGTCCTGGCCCCCGTTACTGCCCGCAGAGGACAGCCATCTTGCTACACCCAAGTGAAGCCACAGTGAGTCCTCCTGCATGAGTCTCCTACTGAGGCTGTGCAAGGAATTGAATCATCCTATCTCTATAATGGCACAATTGTGAGGTAATAGTTTAAAAACTGTAACTTTCTCAATTACCTGAACCCCAAAAGGCCCTACCCTGCAACAATAGCTTGCTTGTAAGACAAACCCCAAGTCTGAATTCGCCGCCTACCATGAGTTATGCCTTCCCAAAAAGCCCCTATAGAGAACAGCAGAAAAGTGGTCCTAACTGAGAGTGTCAGAAAAAACTGACAGTTGGAAAATTAGATTACTCCCAAACCCTCATTTTTATTTTTCTTTCCCTGAAATTTGGCATGTACTGTAGCATCGAACAATAGTTCTACCCGCCCATGCCAAATTTCAGCCCGGCACCGCCAACAGCTTTTGAGGTGTAGCCCTTTAAATACCATGCCCCCCCTCCGGAATTCTCTATGGAGATTACCGTTTTTTTTTCCGATTCAGACTTAATATAAGGGCATGACCATATATATATGGGTTGTTCACATGACTCAAACATTAACCAATAGAATTGTTCATATTATTTATGAAAGTACATTAGCCAATCAAAATTTAGGGGTCACTGTAATAAAACTGATCTGTGTAAAAAAACAACCATTGCCATCATGAGAGCCAGTGCTTTTACACGGAGTGAGCTGCTGGTGCTCACCGAAGTGATCGATAGCCGGATAACGGATAGGACGCCCCCCGTCACCAACATCCTAAAGCGACGGGTGTATGCGGAGGTGTGGCGGAGGCTGCGTTCTTTGGGGTATCGCCGGACCATCGGACAATTGGAGCGCCGTTGGTCTGATTTGCGGAGCAGGTCCCCGCACTTGCTTGCACATCTTTGGATGCGGATCCGTCAGCGTAAGTTGATATTTGAATGTTTAAATATCTATGTCAATCTTATTTTTATTTTTGTCTTTGCTAATGTAAATTTGCATTAATGCGTCTGCATGTGTGCAGTATGCATCTTTATTTTGCCAAATGAGACCTTGTTAATGTAAATTTATTGGGGTTTTTTTTGGTTAATGTTTTACATTTCAAATGTTTTTTGGAATACATATTTGGTAATATTCCAAACTATACATCATTTAGGTCAGGAGCGGAGCCAGAGACGTCATCGGAGGCCTGCCCGACCCCTCTCCCCAACTCCCAACATGTCCTCCCCTGCCCACTCCTCCCAAATTTCTCCACCCTCCCCTGACCAGGACATCCCTCTTTCAAATCCCTCTCCTAGACCCCAATCCCAAATTTCCCCTCCCTTTCATGTCCTACCCATCCACATTTCCACACCCTCCCCTGATCCACCCACTCTTTCTTCAACTCCCTCCCCTTTATCCCCATCTCAATTAACCCCTCCTTATTCCTCAATCCATTGGCCGACATCATCTGAGGAGGAGGATCTTGCCCAACCTGTCCATGTTCCTGAAGCTGCAGGTAAATTTGTTTTACATGTGTGCAAGTAATTTCTGAAAAGGTGCCCTATATGCATACACTGTGGTATCCTGGAATACAATCTAAGGGCATTACAAATTTGAACAATTATGTGTTTTTATTTTGGACATTCATCACATGGGTTTTTTTTTGGTTTAAATTTAATATTTAAGGTCTATTTTTTATATTACAATGTCTTCCATTTTTTGGGGGGTGTACGACAACATTTTTTTTTATGGGGGGGTTTTCTACATTCTTCTTTACAAAATTAATTTTTTCCTGACCACATATGCCACAGCCCAATACAAGTTTCTTGTGGCTTTTTTTAATTTGTTGTATTAAATCAAAATACAAATTGTGTAAGGATTATTTCAGATGCCAAAGTGATTGTTCAACCCACTATTCTCATGTTGTTGCTTCATTTTTTTTGGGGGGGGGCAATTGGTAATTTAGGAGATTTCATTTAACCACTATATTTTGATCAAAAATTTAGCATGGTATGTTAATTAATTTTCATGGTAAATCATACTGTCCTTTTTTTGAAAAAAAAAAAGTTTATTAATACACAGATTTCTCTTTCAACAGAGCCAAGGATGCGGGATCATCTGATTTTAGAACAACTCCACAATATGCGTGGGCATTTGATCCAGATTCTTGTGGCCATGGACCATTTGGTGTCCTTATTGCGCCATTAATATTGGGTTTTTTTTGCTTTGGTTAATAAAAATGTTTTCATTCAAAAAATCTAATTTATTGCCTCAAACATTAGCTACCAAGGACAATCAATTTGTTTGCATGTGTTAAATGTTTTTTGCTTCATTTTATTTTGTCTTTGCTTATGAAAATGCAAACAAAGGGCCTGATTCAGAGCCGGACGCTATTTGCGCTCGCTCGTTCAGAAAAAAGGGGTGGCTATTCAAATGAACCGTTCACTCTTTGCGGTCTGTTCACGCCTCTAGGTCTGAACGAGCGAACCAAACATGCGGTCGTTTTTTGGAAAACTACGTCCCCTGGCCGCTCGCATCCTACGTAATGTCCGCTATTTATTAGATTAATCGAGTACATCGACCAGCGTATGAACTGCTCGCTATTCTTGTGGTTGCTTTTTCCTACCACAATCTTGCGAGCAGTTCTAACTATAAAATAACCCAGTGACGTGGTCAATGACGCTGCTGTATTAATTATGCACACCCATAAAACGCCCGTTTTGACCTTTAAGCACGCCTGCGTTCGGATCTCCACTCCCCATTTTCAAACACTTTCCCCTGTTACCACCCACATACGCCTCCTCCTGTCACTCAAAATAGCAGGCATTCGCTATTTAGCGAACAAACGATTTTCGGCCGCACTGACTGGTTCGCGCATGCGTATTACGATCCATATGCATGCGCAGTTGTGCAAACATCGCTCAGAACGAACAAGCGGCCGCTTACGAGCGGCTCTGAATCAGGCCCAATGTTCCAGACAAAAAAGTTTTACAATTTTAGGGTCCAAAATTTTAGAAATATTTTGAAAAAATGACATAACATACAATCTGAGTGGTTTACCAGAAATTGTAGACTTAACTTAAAATTTCTATTATTTGGATTATTGACATTAACTCCATAATGGTTCGCTAGAATACCCTTATGTAGTTAATGCATTTTTTACCAAAAAATATTGGAAATCCAAAAATGGGAAAATAAAGCAGAAAAAAGGTTGTCAAAACTATGCAAACATGTTGTTACTTTTTTGTACAAAAAATTGAAAAACCAAAAAAAACCAACACTTTACACATGGAAACAAATTTCAAAGGTACTGTCCATTTGTTAAAGGCTTACGGTGTATTTTAAACTTTAAAAAAAACAAATAAAATTTTTTACATTTTATTACACATTATCACAAAAAACAAGAAATATACACACAAAATTAAAAATCACAAAATCAAGAACTGGTTGAATATGTTACATGCTAACATGTTGTCCAAATTCAGGATAAAAACACATTTGTCCAGGTGTTAAGTTCATTTTTGAGTCATTATTGTCACAGTCGTTCAATTTCAGGGAGTAAGCAGGTTGTTGTTTTGTTTGGAAAAAAACAAGAAAAGAAGCATTTTACAATTCAAAACATAGGATAGTTAACACACATAATTTACCTTCTTCCCAATGTAAACAAATGTTAAAAAAAGGAAAATAAAATACCTGAAAAAACGAGAAACTGCCTCATCACGTATGGCCCCCCCAGACACTATCCTCTGACCAACCTCGGGGGGCCATCCTCAGGCAAGGCATCCTCTGGCTGCTTTGGGACACCACTCCTTATGGCGATGTTGTAAAATATCCCACACAGGACCACAATTTTGGAAACCACAGCCGGCAAATACATGAGGTCGCCACCAGAGCGGTGGAGGCATCTAAATCGGCCTTTTAAAAGGCCAATGCAGCAATCCACCACCTGCCTGGTGGCAGTAAGTGTGGAATTATATTGACTTTGTGGTCCTGGTGTAGGAACCAAATAAGGAGTGAGCAGCCAGGGCGTGCAAGGGTAACCACTGTCTCCTGTGAAAATAAAAACAAATTCAGTACCATTTCTAAGTCAACAGTGTTTGTTTTTAAAATTAAGGGTACCACTTACCTACAAGCCACGCACCACCAGCTTGTAGGTTGTTTAATTTGGGCCAAAGCCCTGATTGCCGGATGACAAATGAATCATGTGCACTTCCTGGAAATTTGGCATTCAGGGACAGGATCTGGAGGGAGGCATCACATACCACCATTACATTCATTGAATGGAAATGTTTTCGGTTCCTAAATATTGCCTCCAGCGCTGCTGGAGGCTGAAGTGGCATGTGAGTGCCGTCCACAACCCCTATGATGTGTGGGAAGCCTACAATTTCGAAAAATTTCTGCTTAACCACATTAAGGGACCCCATATCCAATGGCATATTAATAAAATGATGGATGTGCTTAAATAGGACATCCATTACCGCCCTCAGGATCCTTGAAAAGGAGGATTGGGAAATTCCTGCAACGATGCCGACTGTGGTCTGGAAGGATCCTGAGGTGCAAAAATGTAACACCGACATTAACTGCGTAAGTGGTGGTATTGCTGTTGGATTGTTAATTTGCCTTTCAAGATCACTCTCTACTAATGAAAGAGTGTCTAGGATGATTTGGGGTTGTAGGCGGTAACGCCTTAAGACCACATCATCAGGCATTCCAAAAAGGGTGACACATGTTCTAAATATCTGGGGCCTTGCACGCCTATGAGGCTTACGCCTAGGAGGATGTTCAGGTTGGTCGGGGTCGTGGACCATCGCCACTATAATTCACCCAACATCAATCTGAAATGTTAGACAATGTAGTTATTTTTTTCGAGATTTAACAATGTGAAAATATTCTTATCTTTTTTTCACATTAAGAAGAATCTTACAGGGTTGGGCAGTGACATCTTGAAGTAAACCTATGAATTAGAATTTCAATATAAACAATGTAAAAATTTTCACCAAAACAAGACAGGCTAACCCCAAAATATAAAGAATGCATGCACTACACAGATGATGTTGTTATTCTAGGATTTTACATGAAAATTTTAATGTATGCTTAAACCACAGACAGGAGATGAACAAACTATACGCAATACAGGTTACAAAATAACACTTAATGGTATGCTTAACCCACAGACAGGAGATGAACAAACTATACACAATACAGGTTACAAAATAACACTTAATGGTATGCTTAACCCACAGACAGGAGATGAACCACCTATACACAATACAGGTTACAAAATAACGCTTAATGGTACGCTTAACCCACAGACAGGAGATG
This sequence comes from Taudactylus pleione, assembly GCA_031769625.1. NCBI lineage: Eukaryota > Metazoa > Chordata > Amphibia > Anura > Myobatrachidae > Taudactylus > Taudactylus pleione. Next base: position 11,220,363 of record JAUIMM010000281.1, on the reverse strand, counting down.
AACAAACTATACGCAATACATTTCGAAATTGTCAGGAAAAAAAAAACATTTAAAAAACAACATGTTTTTACGTACACCTATCTGCATAGTGTGACCCCTTAAATAAACATGAAAAATTAATAAAAATAACGGGTTCTAATGTATGACAAAAAACACTTAACGCACAAAGACAATAACACCAAAATAAACAATATCCAGAACACCAAATGAAAAAAAAAAACCTAAATAAAAGCAAAGTAAACACGTATTAACATTAAAAATGATAAAAATATTTGCTAGTTATAATCGACCAAAAATTCTTTCACAAAAACTTACCTCAACAAAAAAGAAAAATTTGTGAAAGAAAAAATGCGAATGAAAATAACCAAACAAAACAAAACTCGCCAAAAAACCTCCAAACTCTCCTCCAACAACCACAACTACTACTCCGACTCTCAAATGCCAACAACTCCAACGACAACCACTCCAAACAACCCACCCCGAAACAAGGCCACAAAAAAGCCTTAAATAGACCGAACTTTCCCGCTCAAATCAATGACGCACAATAGATGCGCCCGTATAATGCACACGCATCTATAAAAACGTCACGAGGGCCCACAATGGGTCTGCTGAATTCAAGGGTTTAATCATGTCCACTGAACAGCAGAAAGCCAAAATCCAGGACCTCACAGTAAGTAGCTCCAAAATTAAAGTTACCACCAAAAAAATATATAATGTTTTTTTCTAAATTTTTTGAAAGGTGTTGAGACTGAGAATGAGGAGGCTGCGGGGCCTAGTACCCAGGCCAGGGCCAAACGCAAAAGGCAGCCTCAATTTACAAGAAAGGAGATGGAGGCTTTGGTGCAAAAGTGCATTGATAACCTGGCACAGGCACCCCGAAATATGGGTGCAACCCAGAGATGGAAACTGTGGGAGGAAATAGCCAGTGCTGTCAATGGGGTTGGTGACTTTGTCCGTTCAACCAAAGAGGTCAAACGCCGGTACGTAAATGCTGTAACCTATTTCCAAATTTTTATTAAATTATGAAAAAATCTAACCCTACATTTTTTAACAACAGATGGAGCGACTTCAAATATCGGCTAAAACAAAAATTGGCAGATAGGGCTAGGCATGCAGAGGGGACAGGTGCTGGGCCTACCCCTTTGTCATTGGAGCTAACAGATTTGGAGGAGCTGGCACAGGGGTGTGTGCAGGAAGAGGAGGTGTTTGGCGTGTCCAACATGGACACAGACATGCCAGACTTTGCGGCTCCACATGTTGCCGCAGGTAATTTAGTAAAAAATGTTTGAAAAACTTGTTTAAGCAAATTTACAAATGTACTAATATTTGTATTATCTATCTTTTCCACACAGGCACAGAAGAGGACGAGTCTGCTCCAGAACTGAGTTTTGGCCGCAGTAGATCTGCTGCCTCCGCAGGGGAGGAAGCAGTATATCCGGCTGGGGACCCTGTGGCGGACAGTCCAGGGCCTTCCCCCTCGCAGGCAGAGGCCCTTCTCTCAGATCTCAATGAAAAAACGGATAAGAACACCGAGATTCTGATGAGGATGGACGCCAATCTGCTGTCTGTCAGAATAGCTAATGCCCTGGAGCAGCTCGTCCGCCCACGCATGTTGGAGCTGGCCTCCCTTCCTGCCGGAACATCAGGGCCCTCCACCTCTGGCGCAACATCAGCCATCCCTCCAAATGTGCCTAGCACTATGCCTAGGCCAGAGGAAACAACATCTACCTCTGGCCAGGCCAGGCGCACAACCAGACAGACAAAGTCATGCTTCCTCCAACATCAAGCCAAGCGGGGGAAAAAGCGTTGACAGCACTGGCTAATTCCCCAAAATTCCATCTCTGTGTTTGCCCCATATTTTTGCACCCCAAAACCTCCCTCTCCTTTCTTGTGAATTGTTTTTTTTTGTAATTACTTTGTATTTTTGCAAATGTAAAAAAAATAATTTTTGGCTGAACAAAAAGCCAAAAAAAAAAAAGTTTGAATTTAATTTTTTTAAAATAAAAAAACAATGTCAATTTCATTATCAACTGGCTAAGAGGGACTGTAACAAACATACTTAAATACATAACAAAGGTCATACACTAAAAAAAATGATTAAAAAATAAAAACATCAGGTAATAGGTAAGTAAACAATAACACAAGCAAAGCAATTAGTAGCTGATTTCCTTTCGGTATTTAAAACAAAATGAAAAGAATATTTTACAAAAAAGTAGATTGGTGTTGGGCTATAAAAAAAACAAAGAAATCTGACAACAACATGCGTACGGAATATATCAAAAACATCAAGCATTTTTAACATAAGTGAAACATTTATTTGGTGATTGCTGTGATTTCGAAACACAAACAAATAGGAACACAACATGCGTTCTAAATTTAGCTAATAAATCAGGGCCATTGCAATTCACCTTCTAACAAGTGAACCAATTATTAGGTGATTGGTCTTGTGCCTTCTTAAGGAGAATAGCAAAACATCGATTCGCTTAGGGAGCTACGAAGAGACCATCGTCTTTGCGAGATCCAATACCCTACCACAAGCTGAACGAGCAGTAATAATGGAAACTGGATCACACAGTGACGTATCAAAAATACCATCCAAATTGGACGTTCATTCAAGATAATACATGTACGCCCAAAAAGCGGCTTGACACGCCTGCGTTTTCACATCTCCACCCCCGTTACCACCCATAAACGGAATATTCTGTCAATCAAATTACATAGGTCACTTCCTGTTCGCTGTGTATACGAGCGAAAGAAAAATGACAGCAAAGATACGGCCGCACATGCGCAATGATAACCGGACGCATGCGTGGTTTAAAAAAATCGAATGCGTACGAGCGAACGGCTGCTTGCGTCCGACTCTGAATCAGGCCCTAAGTTACTACAGGTGTGAGTAAGGGTAATTTGTTACTACATGTGTGAGGGAGTAGTTGTATTTCTACACAGGTGAGGGAGGGGAATGTCAAATGTGTTACAACACGGACGAGGGAGGGAAAGGTGTTACTACAGAGGTGAGGGAGTGGAATGTGTTAGTACACAGGTGAGGGAAGGTCATGTCTTACTATAGCAATGATGCATTACTATAAAGGTGTAGGATTAATGTGTTATTGGAGTGGTGAGGTGGAAATGGAAACAAAGATTCAATTAACAGGGGATACAGAAGGATTTCAATAAAATGGAAATTAAATTAAAAGTAACAATATACTGTCACTTACTTTACCACACCACACTGTCTCTGGTGCAGACTGCTGAAATCAGTATCACCCTGCTGCAGTGGCTGCCTCATTGGTGGAGAGGTTGTCTGTATGGAGCAGACAGTGCCTGCAGTTTGTGCCTGGGGATTCCATATGCAAATTGCAGTCATTGTCCTGCTCCTCTTAGGTGGACCATGACCACAGTGATAGGGAGGCAGGCAGAATGAACAGCAAGGCGTAGAGTCATGCATAATGACGTCACTGTGTAATTCATACTATGCGCATGGACCAGACCAGGTGACGGGGAGGAGAGTACCCTGCACCTCAGTGTAAAACTGTGGTAGCAATCCATCTGTGGCAGTATCCCGCTATAGCAGAACCTCAATAGCAAAATATTTTAGCTCTATGTGGTCTTGATCTACAAGATAATCCTATAAGAAATGGGTTAACCAACTGCCTATCACCTATAAGTACAGTATAAATGTAAATAACAAAAATTATCCCACTATTAGAATGTACTTTTAACTACACTCACTTATAATTACAGCATGAGAACTGTCTATATTAGAATCATGCAATACATCTATTTAGGGGAAGAACATTCTAAGTCATGGCAATTCTTAAAAAGTGAGTAGTACAATAGTGCCCCAGTTAGAGAGATGCTGTGTAACAGAGTGTCGCTGAGACAGTAAATAATCATATATGTCAGTATGCAGACAGAGTTGTAGAGCACTTTTAAGGATATACCTTCAATTTGTCCATCATTTTCATACTCCTCAAGGCAGAGTCATGGCATACTCATTGCTTTTACCTCAGCATGATAAGTGTCCATATGATTATTAAATGTGATAAAATATCAAGGACAGAATATTATGACTAATCAAGAATTTTAAAGGCTCCATAAGAGTACATTACCCTTACTCCAATAATTGATTTCTCTGATTCAGGAATTATTATTGCAAATTATCAAGGCTTCATAATCCTCATTTTATGAAAGCACAGTTATAGGTAAATGTAATAGCCTGGAAGTTGCAGGCAGCTACTGTATGAGATTTCATCAATATAGCCACTAGATTTCAAACAGAAAGAATTTAAAAGGCAAAACCAGGTTGGTTTTGCTTTTCAAATTATTGTCACTTAAAAATTTAGTGGCTACTGTATATTGCCAAAAGCTCACAGGTGCCTGCAACTTGCAGACTATTACATTTACCCCGTAGTCATCTCGTTTGAGTGACATTTTTGATCAATATCTTACAATTATGAGGATCAAGAAGAAAAAGAATCTGCACAAGACAGATTATGAAGAAAATAAAAATAGACTAACCTATAAGATATAATAGGCAGAGGCCATAGTATTGTGACAGATGATTCGTATATCAAATAAAATGACTAATATACTAAATGTCTAATTCCTATAATAAATGATACAGCTATGAGAGGTGCGTACACAAGGTACGATGTAATGCACGATTTGAACAATAACGTTATCGATCATATCATTATCGTTCATATCCTGTATTTTTTGTTGCCTTCCAACCCACAAACGACCTGCGATGCGCGGACACGTATAGACGATAACGATATTGTCCATCGGCCGTGCATGCAGGCCAACCTGGTCGATATCGCTATCTATTACATAGGTCGCTGGCCCGTCGTTGGTGGGTTGGTGGTGTGCTGGATGATCGATTTCTGGAAGGTGCAGGGAGATCGTTCAGCGATATCGCTGACGATCGTCCCCTGTGTATGCACCATTAGTCACAAAGATCCAGAATCATTCATAAGAATGTATATTGATACATTTCTAACAGCAACATTTGCCAATATATTGTAACAATTCCAAAAAGATACTCAATTGCTAGGATCGTGTAGTGACTTCATTGGTGTCAATATGAATTCATTATATTATCACTAGGCACTATATAGTCTATGGAGTAACACACTTGCCTATAAACAGTCATATTATCTCAATGCCCACTTCACCTGTTGGGAAATATTTCATATGAAAATCCCAACCAGAGACCTGTCGGTGTTGAGTTTGTATGTTCTCACCATGTTCATGTGCGTTTCCTCTGGCTGCACTGCTTTCCTCCCATACTTCAAAAACATACTGGTAAGTTAAATGGATTCCGACAAAATTAATCCTGTGTGCAGGGCAATGTTTTGTTATGGATGGTATTGTAATTTTAAATTTACTGCTTAAGCCACCACTTAGTAAATTTACTCCCTATTGTGGGATGGGAGAAGTAAAAAAGAAAATTTCAAAAACTTTTTAAGAGTTAATGTTAAAGCAAAGCCGTCAGACAGAAGATAGGTTTGGGAGAAAAAACATTGACTGCCAATCTATGTAAATCTTGCCTTGTTAGTAGAGTACACCATTTAATCACTGGCTTGCTTGGGCATTAAAATGTGGTGGCATTTAAAGATTTCACTCAGTATATTCAATGAACAGATGAGCCTGCACAGAGAATAAAAGGCAGCATATTACACTTTTATTAAAAAGGGAAAAATTCTATGGTTTCAGAACATTAGTTTTCTAATTTGGCATTTCAAACATCTGCTGAAATTCATTGATGAATAGAATGATCTATCTTAACACATGCTTAATAGGCCATGGACTTTCCCAGTCTTATCGAAGTTTGATAGCGAAATGATTCAGCAGATAAGACCAGAAAAAATAAGACTTCATAGTCAACCGGGACTATTAGAAAAGTGAATTATGAAAGCTATTTTGAAGCACTGATATAGAGGAAATAGCCACAAACACCATGTAACCCTCTTTAAAACAGGTTTATTGGAAATGTTTGTCATTGTTCTGTAACAATTTTGTTGCCGACAACAGGCACTCTAAACTTTGGAAACTACTAGTATAAATAAACAAATAGACAATAAAACAATAAAAAGGCGACTTCATAATAACAAGCAATTCAGAAGCCCATAGTGAGTTACTATTAGATATATATTGTAAACAATAAATAGGAACAGTTGTGCGTTGCTCATACAAAGATTAAATAAAACATATTAGTGTATATGTTCATAACTGTGTAATAAAAATAGCAGTTTTTAAATAAATTATTTGTTAGTACTATATAGCAGAAGACTTGGTATAAAAAATAAAATCATATTTTAAAAAGGCATATTAATACTAGAGATGTGCGCCGACCCCTGTGTTTTGGTTTTGCTTTTGGATCTGGATCTCCCCTGGTTTTGGATCTGAATCTGGTTTTTGATTTTTTTTTTCTTGGTGTTTTGTTTTTTGGTCTTGGTTTTGGATCTGTATTATTTCCAAAAAATTATATAAACAGCTAAAACATTTGGGCCTTGTTTTGCTCCTACAGTATTATTAACCTTAACAATGATTATCAGGCATTTCTAGGCATTTTAACCACCTCACAGCTCACAATATTGATTTCACTGTTTTTCACCAATATAGGCCAAAGGCTGCAGCGAGCTGGCTGGCTAAAGTAAGCAACAGAGCAGTGTCACAAATGCACGGCAGTTTAAAAAAATATAGGACATCTTTGAAACATTGCCACACAGCAGTGGCAGACAGGATGGCAGTTTAATAAACTATAATAAATTAATAATGTAGGTCAGAAATGCCCCAAATTGTGCAAAATGTAAAGAAAAGAGGTGCAGGATGGAATTGTCCCTCCCACCCACTCTTATATGGGATATTAAAAAGGACATGCACAGTTTAACAAACCAAGCACTTTAGCGACTAGGACTGACACTTTCGTGGCTGAACTCCTTGGTTTGTTTGGGCCCCCACAAAACAGTTTTTGGAAAAACTACCTTCAATTATTAAGGAGGAGGTTGATGATGAGGGTGTTGGTGGTAGAGATTGCATGTGCTGGTCCAAACTGCTGGTAGCTGATACTGGACTGCTTGTAATTAATTTACAATTATTATAATTTTGTTAACAAATTGCATGAACTCGCTGCAAATGACGTAACAAGGAGGAGGTGCCTAGATGGTTAATGTCCCTTCCTCTGCTAACTTTGGCTTTACAAATGGAACAGATGCCTTCACAACTGTTGTCAGAATATAAATTTAAATAATTCCACACCCAAGACGTGGCTTTTCTGGCTTTCTTTTTATTATGAGCAAGAACTGCTGCCACTGGTGGCTGATTTATACAAACATACTCATCATCAACATCCTCAATAGCATCAAAAATTTCCCCCTCATCCTCCTTTTGCACTTCCTCTACACTATCATCTTCATTTTCTATTATTTCACCATCTAATACTAGTACAGCCTTCATGGCGTCAGTGATCCGCTGTGAAACCTGGTGATGGCTGTTATACTTACTTCCTCTGTTAAAGGACTGTTTAATAGTCAATAGTTTTTTTAAATTACTACTAGTAGTAGTCTTCTTGGTCCCTTTCTGGGATGAAGATCCACCCCCAGCAGCATCAACAGATATAGGGCTCAAAGATCCTTCTGCGGAATCACGGATAGGATAGGAGTCAGTCATGCTTTTGAAATTGGATGCAGGACTACTTCCGATCACGATTGAGGATGTTGATGATGATGCAGGTGTTGGTGGTGGAGATTTCAGGCACTTGGATCCAGATAGAAGGGATCAGCTAGGTGACACTGGACTGACTGTTGTTAGGTTTTTTGTCCCCAAAGTTTCTGAATTTGAAATACTCATTTCAATTTGATGAATGTGCTGCAAGTGACGTAACAGGGAGGAGGTTCCTAGATGGTTAAGGTCCTTACCTCTATTCACTGCCACTTGGCAATGGTTACAAATTGCTTGGAAAAGATTGTCTGGATTTAGGTGGAAATAATTCCACACATGAGAAGTGGATTTTTTGGTCCTTTGTCCAGGCATGGTAACAATGGGCTTTTTCCCACCATGGGCAACAACTGTTGCCTGATTTACAGTTTTTACACAAATCCTCGGCATCAACATCCTCATCATCATTAACATCCTTGTCATCCTTGTATCGCCAACTAGGTAAATATCCTCCTCATCTTCCTTGTGCAATTCCACAGAAGCATCCTCTATTTCTACGTAAGAAGTCACACAAATGGTGGAAGGAGGATCCTCTTCAAGTACAGTATTAGAAAGGTCAGGCTCACACATGGCAACAGTGGAAACACTTGGACTCTCCTCAGGGATTTGAGATTTTTCAGAGCACACAGTTGGTTCCGGTGTCTTACTCGTCTTAACAATTTTTATTTTTTTTGTACCGTTCCTACAAGCAGAGGGGCTTAAATTATCATTAGAACCATCAGTCATCATAAATACAGGCCAATGCCTTATCCTTTCCTTACCACTTCGTGTAATGAATGGCATATTGACAATTTTTTGTTTCTCTAAAGCTGACTTAGTTTTAATTTTTTTTTTGCTTTAACAGGGTAAAAAGTTTTTTTAGGCTAACTTTTTGGCCTGACTTAAGCACTGGTACATCGGCCTTCATAGATGACTGCTGCCGGCAGCTACAAGACTGGTATGTGGATCCTGCTCTCCTGTCATGTGACTGTCCTCCATACTCACTACGCACACAACCACACACAAAACAAATTGTTTATTTATTTTTTGGGCAGCAGCCCTTTGACAGACAGGAGCACAGCACCCCTGTGCAGCTACACTGATGACAGGTGTGGCTAACACAAATAAAAATGTTTTTGTTTTTTTTAACACTGGGTGAACCCCTGAAAGAGGCAGCAGCCTTTTGACAGGCAGCAGCACAGCACCCCTGCGCACCTATGCTGATGACAAGTGTGGCTAACATGCACACGGGAAAAAAAAATTCACACTGGGAGTGGGTGAAGAGCACCCCTGAAGGACAGAGCACCCCCTGGACAACACAACACTACAGCCAGCTAGCCCCTATGGACAGGACAACAGCCAGCCAGCCCCTCTGTAGACAACAGCCCTTATGGACAGGATAGACAACAACAGCCAGCCCTTATGGACAGGTCAACAGCCAGCTAATATATGGACAACAGTAGCCAGCCAGCCCCTATGGTCAGCAACAGATCCCAGCTCCCTCCCTCTTCACGCTCCACAGCCGAAATGAAAAATGGCGGCGATCAGGGGACCTTTATAGAATCCAAAACCCACGAGAATCTGACAGTGGGATGATGACATGGGCTACCCACCATCTGTTTAATGACAGCAGGTGCAGGCTTGGGTGATATAACTGAGCAGGACCTGGGCAGAAGCAACTACTGAGATGTAACCTGGATTCTAGCTCATAATTGCACAAATCATCCACCAGCTACTCTCTATATAAAAATATAAATGAAAATATATTTCCAAATGCCCAGTGCCAGGAGCATAAATAGGTATATGAAGGCGCCATGGCAAAATTTTGTAAGGGCTTCTATCTACCACCCAATAGTAAAAAATGTATATAACACATGTAACTTTGACAAGGAAGATGGACCTCCCTCAGCTCTGGGCCCCATAGCAGCTGCACCCCTTGCACCTATGGTAGTTATGCCCATGCCCAGCACTCACACTAATAGTATCATACTTACTCCATCTACATGCTAAAATTGACCATATTCCAAAATAAAAGGAGCACTCCAGTACATGAAGTATAAAGGGTTCATGTATTGAATAAAAGCATTTTGTTTTTCTAGTTCTATTTTTAATTTTCATTCCCTCTCCATTCTAGCCTCTCTGTCTACTGTACATGCTCTCTCCCCAGTGAGTGTTTGCATTGGTCAGAATGGCTGTGCCAGGATCTAAGCTGTGTTGGAAGGAGAGCAGTCTTTAGGCAGCTCTTTGCATTGCCAGCTCCAACTCATTTGCCCTGCGCCCAGTGTTCTGTTTACTATGTGTAAGCAGTGTATCGAGGAAATTCGAGAGTCAGAACAGAGAAACTAGAATATCTCTGGGACCAAGGACACCTAGCTGCTGATATTGGAGAATTGGCTGAACTTGATGGTCTACTACAGTATACAATGGGGTGCGGATAGAAATTCACTTCTCACCAGCCCAGACTTGTACATTGTTGGGAATTGAGCTGTGGAGTGAAATCTCGGTATTATGATTCTTCAGGGAAAACGTTGGGCTCTTCTTGCAAACTATCTAAGACCTTTGCCCTTGCCTTTTCCTCAGCTCACCTCCCATCACTTTTTAAGCATGCTGGCTGTCTTTCAAATTTTGGGGGCTGGGCGAGCTGCCACCTTGCCCCCCTGTAGCGACACCTATGATTGAGTATACTGAAGAGTAGAGTAGGGAGTAGCATGGATGCATGCTCAGCTGAAGGCCAACTTATCAGCTGCTACCCATGCTATCCATTATTTACAGCCTTGACTTCAATGCAAAACAAAACTATGACAGATATACATATATATATAATATAAAATTAAATCCACCAGAAATGGGTGGGATACACTAGACTAGAAGTGTCTCATGTGGTGCAGATCCTAACATTAATCAGCTCTTAAAAAATATATCCTTATTACAGGTTTTCTTATTAAACACATGTGTCCAATTAAGATTACAAATATAACTGGCTCAAGGAGAGATGCTGTTGGGACGTTAAAAGTAATTTATGAATGAGTTCAGTACTTGGTGAAATGTGCCTATTTGGCTTTTTCATGCCTAACAATGAGCATGTCCAGTTTATTGAACTGACCTTCTATAAACACCCTGCATGACATATGACACTGCGAATTAAGACAACCAAACAATAGCTTGGTCCAGCTAGAGCATGCATGGAAATTCCGCCTTTTACCACTATAAGAATGTTTCTTCTTAATTACTACTATATATATATATATATATATATATATATATACATATGATCCTTCTGGCAAGGATGTACTCCTAGCACAATGACAAAGGAAGGCGGCACTCCAACGAGTAGATCAAATCAATGTGTATTAATAACGCATCAACATAGTAATATCCATTTGTCAACGTTTCAAGGCAATAAGCCTTTTCATCAGGACATGTATACACGTCATATGTATAAATTTTTTTAGGATGGCACCCGCTTCTTTATGTTTATCGTCCTGAGTGCCAGGCTTATTCTACTATATATATATATATATATATATATATATATATACTTATACAGTGTATTCTCTGAGAACCGGACCACCCGAACATACCTGATCAGATTGGCAGACTCTGCTCCCAAAACTTGGCAAGGCATAATCAATCCCGGTGTCAGATTCTTACGAGTTTTGGATTCCCTTCCAGTGGTGATCGGCGCCATTTGCTTCACTCTGGCTGTGCTGTACTCTGCCGTGTGGCTGAGCTGTGGGCTGTGGTGAGTCCATCCAGGGGATGTGTTCTCCATCCAGGGGCTGTGCTGTTTGTCCAGGGGCTGGGCTGAGTCCATGCAGGTGCTGTGCTGTCCATTCAGGGGATCTGCTGTGTTCATCCATGGGTTGTGCTGTGCTCCATCCATACACTCTAGTGGCTGCTCCTGTGCTCAGTGCTGTGCTGTGTACATCTATCTCTGTGCTGCCGACACACAGGGGCGGATTGGGAATGTACAGTGGACCTGAAAAAATTAGGGGTGAGCGGGTTCGAATTTCTGAAATCCGAACCCCCCCGAGCCCCCGCGATCCGAGGCCGATCCGAGTCAGGCTCGACTTTTCCCGCCTGACTCGGATCTGAAATCGAGGCAAAACGTCATCATCCCGCCTTCCGGGTCTCGCGGGTTTTGGATCCTATATAAGGTACCCGCGTCGGCGCCATTTTCTCACTCGGCTGTGGACAGTGAAGAGGGAGGGTGGGAGTTAGGGCTGGCTGGGCTGTGTAGTGTAGTGTAGTGCAGAGTAGTGTTGTGCTGTGCTGTGCTGTGCTGTGCTGTGCTGCGCTGTGCTGCTGTTGTCCACTACTTCAAAGTCCATAGGGGCTGGCTGTGTTGTGCTGTGCTGCTGTTGTTAATAGGGGCTGTGTCTACTACTTCAAAGTCCATAGGGGCTGGCTGGACTGTGTTGTGCAGTCAGTTCTCCATAGGGGCTGTGTCCACTCAAAAGTCCTGTGCAGTGTCCCAGTTCTAAAGGGGTGCTGTAGTGTTGTCCAGGGCATGCTCTGACCATCAGGGGTGCTCCCCCCAAGTGCTAAAAAAATAATATTTTTTCTGTGTTTGTGAATTGTGTGCACAGTAGCCGCACGTGCATCAACAAAGTAGTGCCAAGCGTGCGCCTGTGTCATAAGTAAAGGGCCGGCTCTCTTGACCATTAAAGGGTGCTGTAACCCCCAAAGTACACTCCAGTCCAAACCAAAAAAAAAAATATTTTCCGTGTTTGTGAATTGTGTGCACAGTAGCCGCACGTGCATCAACAAAGAAGTGCCAAGCGTGCGCCTGTGTCATAAGTAAAGGGCCGGCTGGCTTGACCATTAAAGGGTGCTGTAACCCCCAAAGTACACTCCAGTCCAAGCCAAAAAAAAATATATTTTCTGTGTTTGTGAATTGTGTGCGCAGTAGCCGCACGTGCATCAACAAAGTAGTGCCAAGCGTGCGCCTGTGTCATAAGTAAAGGGCCGGCTGGCTTGACCGTTAAAGGGTGCTGTAACCCACAAAGTACACTCCAGTCCAAACCAAAAAAAAAAATATTTTCTGTGTTTGTGAACTGTGTGCGCCGTAGCCGCACGTGCATCAACAAAGTAGTGCCAAGCGTGCGCCTATGTCATAAGTAAAGGGCCGGCTTGCTTGACCGTTAAAGGGTGCTGTAACCCCAAAAGTACACTCCAGTCCAAACCAAAAAAAAAATATTTTCTGTGTTTGTGAATTGTGTGCGCAGTAGCAGCACGTGCATCAACAAAGTAGTGCCAAGCGTGCGCCTGTGTCATAAGTACAGGGCCGGCTGGCTTCACCGTTAAAGGGTGCTGTAACCCCCAAAGTACACTCCAGTCCAAACCAAATAAAAAATTTTTTCCTGTGTTTGTGAATTGTGTGCGCAGTAGCCACACGTGCATCAACAAAGGAGCAGCGCCAAGCGTGCGCCTGTGTCCCATAAGTAAAGAGCCGGCTGGCTCATTTCTTAAATGGTGGTGTAACCCACAAAGTGCACTACTCTCCAGCAAAAATAAAAAAATATTTTCTGTGTTTGTGTGCACCTTAGCCGCACGTATATATCAATATAACATAAATGGAGGACCAAACTTTCTCCGATTAAAAAAAAATAGGGAAAGATCAAGAACCACTTCCTCCTAGTGCTGTTGCTGCTGCTGGGAGTTGTTCATCATCCCAGAGAGGAAGTAGGAACACCACTACTTTTACTAAACAATTGACCCTCCAACAGTCCCTAGCGAAGAGGATGAAGTACGACAGCAGTCATCCTGAAGCAAAACGTATAACTGAGGCCTTGACTGCTATGTTGGTGTTAGACGTGCGTCCGGTATCCGCCATTAGTGCAGTGGGATTTAGACAATTGATGGAGGTAGTGTGTCCCCGTTTCCAAATCCCGTCTAGATTCCACCTGCATCCTCAAAGCAGCAGCGACAAGCGTGCGTCTGTCTGTTAAAGGGTGGTGTAACCCTCAAAGTGCGCTCCACAAACAATAAAAAAATTCTTATTTTTTTTTCTGTCTTTGTGAAATGTGTGGGCTGTAGCCGCACTTGCATCCTCAAAGCAGCAGCGACAAGCATGCGTCTGTCTGTTAAATGGTGGTGTAACCCTCACAGTGCGCTCCACAAACAATAAAAATATTCTTCTTTTTTTTCTGTCTTTGTGAAATGTGTGGGCTGTAGCCGCACCTGCATCCATAAAGCAGCAGCGACAAGCATGCGTCTGTCTGTTAAAGGGTGGTGTAACTCTCACAGTGCGCTGCACAAACAATAAAAAAATTCTTCTTTTTTTTCTGTCTTTGTGAATTGTGTGGGCTGTAGCCGCACTTGCATCCTTAAAGCAGCAGCGACAAGCGTGCGTCTGTCTGTTAAAGGGTGGTGTAACCCTCAAAGTGCGCTCCACAAACAAGAAAAATATTATTTTTTTTTCTGTCTTTGTGAAATGTGTGGGCTGTAGCCGCACCTGCATCCTTAAAGCAGCAGCGACAAGCGTGCGTCTGTCTGTTAAAGGGTGGTGTAACCCTCAAAGTGCGCTCCACAAACAATAAATAAATTCTTCTTTTTTTTTCTGTCTTTGTGAATTGTGTGGGCTGTAGCCGCACTTGCATCCTCAAAGCAGCAGTGACAAGCGTGCGTCTGTATGTTAAAGGGTGGTATAACCCTCAAAGTGCTCCAAAAAATAAAAAACTACTTTTTTTATGTGTTTGTGACTTGTGTGCGATGTAGCCGCACGTGCATCAACACAGTAGCAGCGTCAAGCGTGCACCTGTGTCATAAGTCAAGGGCCGGTTTGGACATCTGGTCCGGACTGAAGGACGTGCCAACAATTTCTGACAAGTCTACTGTCACTGCATATGATACTGTCCTCAAAGCAGCAGCGACAAGCGTGCGTCTGTCTGTTAAAGGGTGGTGTAACCCTCAAAGTGCGCTCCACAAACAATAAAAATATTCTTCTTTTGTTTTCTGTCTTTGAGAAATGTGTGGGCTGTAGCCGCACCTGCATCCTTAAAGCAGCAGCGACAAGCATGCGTCTGTCTGTTAAAGGGTGGTGTAACCCTCAAAGTGCGCTCCACAAACAATAAAAAAATTCTTCTTTTTTTTTCTGTCTTTGTGAATTGTTTGGGCTGTAGCCGCACTTGCATCCTCAAAGCAGCAGCGACAAGCGTGCGTCTGTCTGTTAAAGGGTGGTGTAACCCTCAAAGTGCGCTCCACAAACAATAAAAAAATTCTTCTTCTTTTTTCTGTCTTTGTGAAATGTGTGGGCTGTAGCCGCACCTGCATCCTTAAAGCAGCAGCGACAAGCGTGCGTCTGTCTGTTAAAGGGTGGTGTAACCCTCAAAGTGCGCTCCACAAACAATAAAAAAATTCTTTTTTTTCTGTCTTTGTGAATTGTGTGGGCTGTAGCCGCACTTGCATCCTCAAAGCAGCAGCGACAAGCGTGCGTCTGTATGTTAAAGGGTGGTGTAACCCTCAAATTGCTCCAAAAAATAAAAAACTACTTTTCTTATGTGTTTGTAACTTGTGTGCGATGTAGCCGCATGTGCATCAACACAGTAGCAGCGTCAAGCGTGCACCTGTGTCATAAGTCAAGGGCCGGTTTGAACATCTGGTCCGGACTGAAGGACGTGCCAACAATTTCTGACAAGTCTACTGTCACTGCATATGATACTATCCTCAAAGCAGCAGCGACAAGCGTGCGTCTGTCTGTTAAAGGGTGGTGTAACCCTCAAAGTGCGCTCCACAAACAATAAAAATATTCTTCTTTTTTTTTCTGTCTTTGTGAAATGTGTTGGCTGTAGCCGCACCTGCATCCTTAAAGCAGCAGCGACAAGCGTGCGTCTGTCTGTTAAAGGGTGGTGTAACCCTCAAAGTGCGCTCCACAAACAATAAAAAAATTCTTCTTTTTTTTCTGTCTTTGTGAATTGTGTGGGCTGTAGCCGCACTTGCATCCTCAAAGCAGCAGCGACAAGCGTGCGTCTGTATGTTAAAGGGTGGTGTAACCCTCAAAGTGCTCCAAAAAATAAAAAACTACTTTTTTTATGTGTTTGTGACTTGTGTGGGTTGTAGCCGCACGTGCATCAACACAGTAGCAGCGTCAAGCGTGCACCTGTGTCATAAGGCAAGGGTCGGTTTGGACATCTGGTCCGGACTGAAGGACGTGCCAACAATTTCTGACAAGTCTACTGTCACTGCATATGATACTGTCCTCAAAGCAGCAGTGACAAGTGTGCGTCTGTCTGTTAAAGGGTGGTGTAACCCTCAAAGTGCGCTCCACAAACAATAAAAATATTCTTCTTTTTTTTCTGTCTTTGTGAAATGTGTGGGCTGTAGCCGCACCTGCATCCTTAAAGCAGCAGCGACAAGCATGCGTCTGTCTGTTAAAGGATTACATCGGTGACAACATCCAAGTAGGCATGTCAGACAGTCCGTACCTGTACTGGCAGGAAAAAGAAGCAATTTGGAGGTCCCTGTACAAACTGGCTCTATTTTACCTGAGTTGCCCCCCCTCCAGTGTGTACTCCAAAAGAGTGTTTAGTGCAGCCAGGAACCTTGTCAGCGAAAGGTGTAGGAGGTTGCTTCCACAAAATGTAGAGAAGATGATGTTCATAAAATGAATTATCAACTCTTCCAGGGAGACCAGCCTCCTGAACGTACAGAGGGACCTGTGGTTGTGGATTCCAGCGGGGACGAATTAATACTCTGTGAGGATGAGGATGTACACAACACTGAAGAGGGTGAGGAATCGGTGGATGAGGAGGATGAGGACGACATTTTGCCTCCGTAGAGCCAGTTTCTGCAGGGACAGATTAATTGCCAGCTTGTTTTGTGGGGGCCCAAACGAACCAATCATTTCAGCCACAGTCGTGTGGCAGACCCTGGCGCTGAAATGTTTGGTTTGTGTGCATGTCCTGTTTATACAACATAAGGGTGGGTGGGAGGGCCGAAGGACAATTCCATCTTGCACCTCTTTTTTTTCTTTGAATTATGTACTGTTTGGGGCCTAGTTTTTCAAACTGCCATCCTGTCTGCCACTGCAGTGTCACTCCTAGTTGGACCACGTGTTTGTGCCGCCCACTCGTATCTCGTAGCATAGTCATCCAGCTACCTCGGTGCAACCTTTTGGATATAAAAACACTATTGTGAGGTGTGAGGTGTTCAGAATAGACTGGAAATGAGTGGAAATTAAGGTTATTGAGGTTAATAATAGCATAGGAGCAGAAAAACACACAAATTCTGTGATTTTAGCTGTTTTTATGCTTTTTTTAAAAAAAAAATACAGATCCAAAACACAAAACCCAGAACCCAAAATACGGAAGGGTGGTTTTGGCAAAACCAATCCGGATCCAAAACACGAAGAAAGATCCAGATCCAAAACCAAAACACAAAACACGAAAAGTGGCCGGTGCACACCCCTAGAAAAAATACTGCAAGCAGCCCTATGTGTGTGCGCTGAAGTAGAGTGCCTAAACAAGTGGGCGCGCCCTTATGTAAAGGGGTGTGTCATGCCCACAAACCACGCCCCCCATTTTCGTCATGCTAGGGGCATGCCGACTGCTCCAGAAGCTGATGGATATGCCCCCAGCCCCTCTATGTAGTGAATAAACACAGCAAGCATGTGAATGAGTATGTTATTCTTACCTATATGATTTCTTTGCAATGGGGTACCTCAGAAGAAATAGATCCTCCCTGGGCAAGCTGGGTCATGAGTTGGTATTCACTACTCATGCAGGAGATCACATGGTCTGAAAGCAGCCTGTTTGCGTAGCAATAAAGCCAATGTCATCATCATGCGGGATGCAGTAAGGAAGCCGATGGTCGAAATGCCGACCGCCAGCTTCCCGACTGTCTAATCCCGGCAGGGGTCTAAAGATAGGCATTGAAATCCCAACGCCTATTATTATCCCTACACCGGGAGCCCAACGCCCGGCATACTGAACGTAGGTAAGTCGGGCGGCAGGCGCGTTCAGCCGTGGGGGGAGGGTTAGGTTAGGGGCTCCCAGGGGGGACTTAGGGTTAGGCTAGGGGAAGGGGGAGGTTAGGGTTAGTCATACCCGGTGGGAGGTTAGTGTTAGGCACTACCCCCCCCGGAGACTTAGGTTTAGGCTGCAGGATGGGGGGTTAGGGTTAGGCACTAGGGGGGAGGTTAGGGTTAGGCACCCCTAAGGTAGGGTTAGGGTTAGAGGGGGACAGGGTTTGTTCTACTTACCAAAATCCCCTATCGGGATGCTCACTGCTGCTGTTCTTCCAGAGTTGGGAGTTGAACCATAAGGCCGGCAGTCAAACATACTGATTCCCATCATGCAACAGAGGTTCAACCAGATAATACATAGTAGCAGAAATTGTGGGGCAGGACAAAATGTGAGTTTGCTTTATCAAATAATCCCGCTACTACTTACCGTCGGAATGCCGGTGCCGGGATTCTGATTGGTGTTGGGACTCCGGCGCTGGCATTCTGAGCGCCGACATCCCGCGCGCTGGTATTTGAACTACTTTCCATATACACACATACATAAAATATATATACATAAAATAGAAATATAAAATTACAGTATTAATAACAGGAAATTGTGTTTACCTGCCATCCTTTAGATGAATTATGTGGTGCTGTACATGGCCGTGCTTCTGTGGTCTGCAGCACTGCTTCTGGAGGTGGAATATGCATTCATGATGAACTAGCAAGGGTACTGGATGGGGAAAGAAGAAGAGGGACAAATGGAAATGTGGCAGAGGTACAGTTGGCAAAGGGACCAGAGGCACAGCAGGGGGAAGTATCAGGGGCACAGATAGAGGTGGACAGATGGAGAATGTGGCAAAGGTATAGATGGGAAAATGGAATGAGTCAAAGAAGGGGGAGGGGCAGAGGCACATATAGAGATGGGAGGGACAAAGACACAGCAAATAAAGGTGGCAGAGGCACACATTGATGAGGCACACATGGGGAGGGTAGGAGTAAAGGTACAGCTGAGGTGCTACTGTCTAGCCTAGCCAGGTGAAGCAAGGGGAGGAGGAGAAGGGAGGAGCTGTAGGGGACCCTAGGGGTGGGAACAACATGTAGGATAGTCTGACATGCTCTGAAAGAGTGGGGGGAGAGGAGCACACGCTCTCAATGCCCCCAACTAAAACCTGCCTGGATTTAATGAGCAAAACTGTAAGGGGCTGCTGATGCTGATAATCCAAGCCCCAAACTGCTCCGGAATCACAGGCAGAGTTGTGTCTGTGAGTGAGAAGCAGGGTGCAGCTGCTATCATCAGCACCAGCAGCCTCTCTGTCAGATCTGTGAACTGGTACATGCTGTACTTTACTTTATTGCTCCCACCCTCAGCTCCATCTGGCACCCTCCTCATCAGTCAGCCTGGCTTCTCATCTCAGCCGGCTATCTGATTCAGACTAACACTGCCCGCCGCCCCCCTTAACTCTGGCCACCTCGTCGATCAGCCCAGCCCCACAGCCCAGCAGGTTGACTGAGTTATCAGCCTGGCCTCATACTTTAGCTGGCCATCTGTCATTTAACGTGATCCGGGCTGGCAGCATAATGCAAATGCATGCATGCATGCAAGAAAAAAGAAATCAGCCGCTGACAGGCTGCCCCAGAAGTGCATTGGCCCACAGTGAATCTTCCTGCTGACTTCAATGTCCAATCTTCCCCTGCCGATGCACCTGTCCAGTGTCCATCCGCTCCAGTATTGCCGAAGCACCTGTCCGGTGTCCATCCAGTCCAGTGCTGCAGATGAACCTGTATAGTGTCCATCTGCTCCAGTGCTGCAGACGAACCTGTCCCGTGTCCATCCGCTCCAGTGTTGCCGAAGCAGCTGTGCGGTGTCCATCTGCTCCAGTGCTGCTGATGCACCTTTCCAGTGTCCATCTGCTCCAGTGTTAAAAAAAAAAAAAAAATTTAAAAAAGTTTTTAAAAAAGTAAAATAATTAAGAATAAAGTAAAAAAACACTCTTTCAAAAAGTCAAGAATTTTTTTTTTAAAAGATAAAGAAATAATAAGTTAAAAAAAGTTACAAAATTATTGTTTTTTTGTGCTTTACCCCAGTTTTTCCTTAACACAAGTACTGTGACGCTGCACGCCGTGCCCCAGTGTTTCAATACAAGTACTGTGACGCTGCAGGCCATACCCCAGTGTGTCCATACAAGTATTGTGACGCTGCAGGCCATTCCCCAGTGTATCCATACAAGTACTGTGATGCCGCAGGCCGTACCCTTAGTGTGTTTTAGTAGTTTATTAAACTGCCATACTGTCTGCCACTGCAGTTCCACTCTGTGTCCTAGATGTGTCATATTGGAAGCTGAACGACCACGTTTGCGACACCCACTGCTGTCGCTTAGTCAACCAGCTAGCTCGGTGCAACCTTTTGATCTAAATAGGATGAAATCAATATTGTGAGCTGTGAGGTCGTCAAATCTGACTGGAAATGAATGCTATTGAGGTTAATAATACTGTAGGAACAAAAACAGACTCAAATTAAATGATTTTAGCTGTTTTTATGAATTTATAGAAAAAAATACAGATCCAAAACCAAAACACACAAGGGAGGATTTTGCAAAACCAAGTCAATATTCAAAACATGAAGGAGATACAGATCCAAAACCAAAACATGGGGGTCAGCACACATCTCTAATATATGTTATATATATCACAGAAAATAATGGTGACCGGCGCTATAAATATAAGCAGATAAAACTCGATATTGTCTTTTCCTTAACACCCCAACAAGGGATAAGGTTACACTCCTCTTCTCTCAGAGTGGCTGCTTTCAAAGTCTCCAAATTAGGACCGTTGCTCAAGAATGTCCAATAAGTCAATGTTCAGATATAGTGAGACACCAGTACCATCTAATGTAAAATCCTCAAAAGTGACTTGTAATAATTAGTCCAATCAGGAGAGCTTCTTCCACAACTCCCAAAAATTATGTGTCGTAGCATTAAATAAAAGAAACATTTTTAATTAAGTTTGTGATATACACAAATGCAGAATGTGTCAAAACAAAAACATAAGTGCAACTGAACAATCTATTTGAACCAAATATAAAAAAAGTGCAAAATTGCAAGCAGCATTAAAAAAAGTGCAAAAAAGTGCTTCACCATAAATGTAAAGTACACCGTGCTTAGTGCAACTCTCAACATAATGTACCACAACCAGCAGCCATAAAAACTAAAGTGCATGTAAGCATACCAGAGGACTTTTCAAGGCTTTGTCCTGTTAATCACCATGTCACTCATATGGGTTTGCGGGTACAAATGGAAATAAAGGTACCAATGAGAAATATAATATGAAACCACATTTAATAAACATTCAAAATAATGTAAGATCAAGATGCCTTTAGCTCGTGCAGGAACCCAGTCTTGTAATTGCTTTACAGGGAGAGCCGGGCCATTTGTGTAACATACATATATATCCATAAGGAAAGAAGGTGAATGTGCTACTCTGCTTACCTAGGTGGGATTCAACTACCCAGTACTGATCACATACAGTATATACAGAATTTTAACTTTTTTGAAATATGTGAGGTGCAAAATCTGCCATCTTTTACTGAGAACCAAGTGTTACCTAAGAATATCCATCATTCCAGTATATTTGAGACCTATTGTATTCCTTTATGTGAAGGCATAGAGATTAATCCCTGAAGAAGACTCCAAGGAGACGAAACGCATAGGGTAACTGGTTTTTATCCTAATTTGTTGACTACACCACTACGAATACATGCTTTAAACCTAAGGGTGAATCGTCCATATTCAAATGTGGAACCCTGTAAACCTAATCAGCACCGTCTAAAATTTTATTGGTACTGTACAAAATGTCTTTTATTGTAATAAATTGTATTATGTTTTTATAAGGGTGTCAACAGCTTTTTGTCCACAAGAACTACTAGGTTTTTATATGTGAATGTTTTTATACTTCAATAGTAGTATTTTGAAGTGATTACCCAGAACGGCTTTTTCTTAATTCTCCAGTAAATACTGTAAAAGTTACTTAAGCGCTCTCTCACAGATCTTTTTCTATCTCTATTATCCAGTCCCACTAACAGGGGACTCTGTATGAGTAGCTGCTAGGTTTAGTTCTCTGAATAGGCGCAGGATATGGGTGGTTTGTATATCTGATATATATATATATATATATATATATATATATATACTTCCCAAGTGGTGTGGCACTCCTGGATTTCAGTGCCATTTCAGTGCCCTATTCTATTTATGTGGGACTTTCATCAGGATCCTGATGAAAGTGCAACACGAATAAAATAGGGCACTGAAACGATGCCGTCCATGCCACTGTCAGTGTGATGTCTGTTAAATCCAGGAGTGCAGCACCACGTGGGAAGTATACATATCTTTACCTCGTGCAGGCACCTGGTCTTGTAGTTGCTTTACAGGGATAGCTGGGCCATTTGTGTAACAAACATCCCGCAGGATCTTTGTCAAGACTGTCATCCAATTTTCAAACAATAAATGTTTCACCTAAAACACGTGCATCACCCACAACATCAAACATAGGTCCCCATTTATATCCTACCTGTTGCCGCCACGCGTATAGTCCCTCTAGTCCCAATAAAGGGGTCCCCCTCCTCAGGGCACCCCAGGCTGTTTTACAGGTTTTCTCCTGGGGGACGGCAGCCTTTAAGCTCTTTTGCATGGTCGCCGCCACCCCAGGACTTAGGCATCTTCGCCTAGCAGGCGCCAACCTGCCAGGGCTTCGGCGTATTCGCCTGGCGGGCGCCAACCAGCCAGGGCTTCGACGACTATACCTAGCGGGCGGCAACCTGTGATAGCTCTTTTTCATGGCTGCCTCCCACTAGGACTTCTGGTGTCTTCACCTCGCGGGCGCAAACCCGCCAGGGCTTCGGCATCTTCACCTGGTGGGCACCAACCCGCCAGGACTTCCAGGTCTTCACCTAGTGGGCGGCAGCCTGTGTCAGCTCTTTTGCATGGCCTCCACCCACTAGGTCTTCAGTGTCTTCGCCCAGGGGGCGTCAACCCGCCAGGGCTTCAGCGTCTTCATCTGGTGGGCGCCAACCCTCCAGGGCTACAGCGTCTTAGCCTGGTGGGTGCTCACCCACCAGGGCTTCTGGCATGTGCAAATGGGGGGGTGGCTGCCACCTTCCCAGGGCTTCTATGGTCCTCTGCAGGTGCTGCCGCCTCCAATGACGTCACGAGTCGTGATTGGCTCGCAGCGGCCATCTTTGAAAATCAAAGATGGCCGCAGCGAGCCAATCACAGCTCGCGACATCATCGTCAGTGGCAGCTGCGGGACTGGCACCTGTTCGGGTGTCGGCGGTGGGCCTGGATCTGAGAAGATCTTGTCCCTGCCAGCCATTCTGCTGAGTATGGCAGAAGCACCCATTTTAAAATTCAAAGATGGCTGCCGCAAGCCATGATTGGCTAGCGGAGGCCATCTTTGAATTTCAAAAATAGCAGATTTTTGAAATGGGCGCCGCTGCCGTATTCAGCATAATGGCTGTAGGGGTCTGAATCCTCTCCAATCCAGGCCCGCCGCCAATGCCCCCACCGCCGCTGGATCCTCCGCCACCAATGGGCCTTCCACCGCTGCCACCACCACCGGACCCTCGGCTGCCAACACCAGCGCCCCCCACCAACAACTGCGACCCACCGCCCGCCGCCACTGAGGTCCCCACCGCCGCATCTGTTTCCCCGCCGCTGCTTTGCCCACTACTGCCCGCAAACGACTGCCATCTTGCTGCACCCAAGTGAAGCCACTATGACTACACCTGCTGGAAGCTCCTACTGTGGCTGCGCAACAAGTTGAAAAGTCCTTTCAATATAATGGCGCATTCTTGAGGTAATAGTTTCAAAACTGTCACTTTCTAATTTACCTGAACCCCAAAAGCACGTACCCTGGCACAATAGCTACCTAATAAAACAAACCCCAAGTCTAAATTCCACCCCTAACTTGAGTTTTGCCTTCCCAAAAATCCCCCATAGACTACTGCACAAAAGGTTCCTAATATTTATTTATGCACCTGACTGTAATATATATATATATATATATATATATATATGTATAGAAAGAAAACATAGAAAGGGGGCGCCACATCGTGCTTAAAAGTATAACAATATTTTATTGCAATCTTTAAAAATGACAACGCTCGTACCAGAACAAGCGGTCAGAGCCACCGCTAGCGTAAACAGCACAATAATAAGCAGAGGCAGTCACCCGGTCTGTAACCTGGACGTCTCCAAGGACTTCTCTGGGAACTGGTTCCTCTGCACAATCCAAAACGCCAAGCCACGCCACTACATGGTTCATCATAAGACTTCATCAGGAGGCTGGCTGGCATTTCTACAGTCATCTTTTAAATAGCATCAATGCTCTCACATCTCTAAATTCATCACAACACTTAATGATTCACAGCTGTAACTTGTTACAATTAATACTTTCAGTCTGCCCAAATGGCAACATACAAATATAAAATGTCTCATAGAAAACACTGCTATATTAAACAAGCATTTATACATCTGGATCTCAGAATAATAATGCATTCAGTGTTAATATATTACATGAAATGTGCAAAACAACATTAATACACCTCAGATACAAATGCATATCAGTTGCAATCCTGCAAGAAAAAATACATTTAAAAAAATATAATTAAAAACACATACACTTAAGTTAGAGAAATGCTAAACCTGTAACAGCCATCAAAAGTAAAAAGGAATGTAAGGACACAGGATGGATGGGAATCACCTGTATAATCTATTTTTTCAAAAAGGGGGTGATCTCAAATCCCTCATTTAAACCACAAGGGGACAGAGTATTTAAGGTGATAATCCAAAACGTTTCCCATTGTGTCAATACATTCTCCCGATCTCCACCTCTTTTATCCACCTTGATATGGTCTATCCCCATAAATTTTAAAGTTGCGGGACTACTATGCTGACATTTTTTAAAATGTCTTGGTAAACGATGATTATCTACCTTATTTTTAATATTTCGCAGATGCTCGAGAATTCTTATTTTCAAAGGCCTTTTGGTCTTGCCAATATATAGCTTTCCACACTCGCACACTATTAGATAGACTACAAACATGGTGTTACAATTTATGAATCCCTTCACTTTAAACTCTTTACCCCCTCCATCATGAAATAATGTTTTCTTATTAAGCCCATGTGGACATACCTTACATTTACCACAGATATAAAAAACATTACTAATATCTAAAAACGAAGGAGTCCTATTTTCCTCCTTTAATGCAGGTAATATACTAGGCGTTAAATAAGATTTTAGGTTTCTTGCCCTTTTAAAAATGACTTCTGGTTTCTCCGGTAAGAATGGAGATAGAATTGGATACATCTTAATAATATGCCAATATTTACCAAGCACATGTTGGATTTCATTATGAGCATTATTAAACTGCGTGATAAAAGCACACTTCATATGCTCTGATTCCTTTTGTTTACTCGAATCTTCTTTTTGGTATAGAATTAAATTATTTCTATATAGCAGCCTTGCTCTTGATATGGCTGCATTAATGGGAGAACGAGAATAGCCCTTTTCCAAAAACCTTGTTCTGTATACTTCACAAAGCTCATCATATTTTTCCAGGGTACTACAATTGCGTCTCAGTCTGACTAATTGTGAGAAAGGCAAGTTCTTTTTCCATTTGGTGTGATGACAACTCCGGGAATCTAAATAGCTGTTATTATCAACTTTCTTAAAGAAAGTATAAGTTTCAACTTTTTTATTCTTACAATTTTCTACAATTTTTGTGTTAGATCTAAAAACTCAATCTTTTTCTCTTGGAAGTTGGAAGTGAAACTCAGATTATATTCATTGGTATTCAGATATTCAATAAACTTTCCAAATTCACACTTAGTACCCCGCCACACCACTATATCATCGATATATCGCTTAAAAAATACGATGTATTCACTGAAAGGGTTATTTGACAACACATATTTACTCTCCCAATCTCCCATATACAAATTCACCACACTCAGTGCGCAAATTGTCCCCATAGCACAGCCACATGTTTGGATGTAAAACTCATTCAAGAAAGTAAAATAATTGTGCTTTAACACAAAATGTAAACATTTACATAAAAATATGATTTTAAATTTATCTACTGCAGGATCCTCCACCAATCGTTTTTCTATAGTTTCTATTCCTTTTTGATGGGGAATCGATGTATAAAGTGTTTGAACATCGATTGTTCCCTATGAATAGCTTTCCTCCCATTGAAAATCTTTTAAAAGTCTTATGATGAAACATTTAGTGGCGTGGCTTGGCGTTTTGGATTGTGCAGAGGAACCAGTTCCCAGAGAAGTCCTTGGAGACATCCAGGTTACAGACCGGGTGACTGCCACTGCTTATTATTTTGCTATTTACGCTAGCGGTGGCTCTGACCGCTTGTTCTGGTACAAGCATTGTCATTTTTAAAGATTGCAATAAAATATTGTTCTACTTTTAAGCACGATGTGGCGCCCCATTTCTATGTTTTCTTTCTAGTGTTGTTCCAGGCTGGATTCGGGGGTTCTGATATTGGGGAAGACTCCGATCCATTTCATATACAGGATCTCTGCATCACAATCCCACTTTCATATGTGAGGAATTGGTTGCAAGACACTGTTTGTGCAATCACTTGTGGGACTCATTCCCTGGACATTGGTATTGTTCCAAACTCTGAATTAAGCACACTAATTATTTTTGTCTATATATATATATATATATTATATATATATATATATACATACAGTCAGGTGCATAACTAAATATTGGGACATTGACAGAATTTTCATATTTTGGCCTCTATTCACCACCACAATGGCTTTGAAGTGAAACAAACAAGATGTGCTTTAACTGCAGACTTTCAGATTTAATTTGAGGGTAATTACATCCAAATCAGGTGAACGGTGTAGGAATTACAACGTTCTATATGTGCCTCCCACTTTTTAAGGGGCCGTCACACTAATGGAAACCTGGTAGCTGTTATCACAGGCCACTTGCACCACAGTCCTGGGAGTGGCGAGTGTGACGGATAGTGTAGGACCTGCAGAAAGTGGGGTCCCGTGATGTGGGCTGCGGGCTTAAAATGCATTGATCAATCCATGAACCAAATCCCCATTATTTATTTATTTAGACATCATTGTGAGTGTTTGGACATGGTGAGTGCTGGGTTTTCTGTTTTTATATATATATATATATATATATATATATGTATACACATACAATAACATTAAAACTACCTGCATAATATTGTGTAGGTCCCCCATGTGCTGCTAACTCAGCTCTGACACTTCAAGGCATGGCTTCACAAGACCTCTGAAGGTGTCCTGTGGTTTTTGGCACAGAGACATTTAGCAGCAGATCCTTTAAGTCCTTTCAGTTGCGAGGTAGGGCCTCCTTGACTCAGACTTGTTTTTGCAGCACATCCCACAGACTCAATCGAATTGGGATCTGGGGAATTTGGAGGTCAAATCAACACCTTGAACTCTTTGTCGAGCTACTCAAACCATTCATGAACAATTCTTGCTGTGTGGAATGCTGCATTATCCTAGTGAAAGAGTCCACTGCCATCCGGGAATTATTTTGCCATGAAGGGTGTATTTGGTCTGCAACAATGTTTAGGTAGGTGGTACGTGTCAAAGTAACAACTACATGAATGCCGATTCACCGCTTGTCCTTCCTTAGACCACTTTGGTAGTTACTAAACACTGCATACTGGGAATACCCCTGAAGACCTGCCATTTTGGAGATGTTCTGACCCAGTTGTCTAGCAATCACAATTGGCCCTTGTCAAAGTTGCTAATACTATATATTAACACTTGCACATTTTTCTTCTTCTAACACATCAACTTCCCTACCCCTTGACAGATACCATTGAAAATTAGATAATCAGTATTATTCCTTTTACCTGACAGTGGTTTTAATATTGTGGCATACAGTAATACAGTGTATATATATATATATATATATATATATATATATAATTCATCCAGTAATTGTACTTTAAAGTAATAGGCATCACATAGCATAATACTGTTAAAAGTTTTATTACATAAAAAGAGATAAGAATCTCACTCACATGAACAAAGATAAAACAGGGTTATATGAACAATGCTGGAAACTGGTAGATGTTGAACCCGATCCCTCGTGGCAACACCAAAAAAGTCAGGACTTGTGACAGATCCACAAATTGAGGCAAATCCACAGGATACCGGATGCATTTCATCCAAGTAGGACTTTATCAAAGGTTTCCAGTACTCAAAGCTTTGATAAAGTCTTGATAGGACAAAATGCTACAGAGGTCCTCTGAATTTGGACAGACTCAAAAATACTGTAAATACAGTAAAGCTTTTAGCCGTATAGTCCATGATAATGGATTAAACTCCGAAAAGACCAACTACATGTGCTAAGAGCATTATCTAGTTTTTGAGTCTACTGAGAGCAACCTTCTGTCTGGATTTGTGCATTTACTCTGAAGAACGCTGTAGCAGTATTTTGTGGTTATTAGAGGTGTGCACATTATATACTATATGAATAATTATATTTACTTATACTGATAAAGGGGAATATGAATATTATTATATAGTGTACGTTTTTTTAATAAGTAAAGCAATATAAGTAGTACTGTAACTTGTATTTTGGTAATGTAGATATGCTTATGGTGAACGTATATCTATAAGTATTAGTAGCACGAAGCTTAGAGTATGCTATAAAATACTAATGACTGTTCTGGTTTTATTGCTGAATCTTGTGCCTGATACCTGGCATGACCTAAGAGTGGGAGAACAGAGGGACTCAAGAGGAGAGGATGTAAAAGGCAGCAACTACTGGCAGTGCTGGCATTTGGGATAATTAGATGAGGAGAGTGCCTAATCCAGTGCAGCTACTCCCAGGGGCTCTGGCTGTGTGCGGAGCTGAGAGAGAAACAGACAAGGATGACGTCTGATGAGAAGGGAAACTTGGGGATTCTTCAAGTGTTTGCTGAGGCAGTGGAAATCAAGGTACCCAATCTGCAGTATCAGCTGCCAGGTGTTATCAGCAGAGGCAGATCTTCAGGGATCTGGTGCTGAAAGGACAGATGTGATGAGGTCTGCATAATGCCTGTGTCAGACTGCTTACACTACCCAGGCTAAGCAGTTTAGTGGTGACAAAATAGAAGTTTAATCAATGTCATCAACACCAATTCCTCTGCTAAATGACAACTAGAATATGAGACGTCAAATTCACAATTTTAAGAGACAGTGCAAATTGAAAGTTAATTCCCTGTCTAAAAACCTTGATTAAAACAGTATATACAGTACTTGTACTTACTGTATATACCGGAGTAATCCTCCTGAAAGGAACAATATAGTAAGCTTTTTTAAGGGGCATAACAGATTCCTACCTAGCATCATCTATATAAAGACTACATGTTATCCTCCTGATGTGGTTATTGAAGATTAAACACTGTGGATGAGCAGTGAACAGTGGGCCTTATTCAGCTTAGATCGCACAGCTGCGTTCACACGCACCCGCTGTGAAAATATGCTAATGAATTCAATTGCATAGCAACCGCAGCACTATACCAACACGCCCATCACTGTATAAAGCCACCCACTTCCCAGGACATGCATCCGCAAGTCAGCGAAAACATCAGTAACATCAAGTAACATCGGAACCATTTGCACAGTTGTGGTTGACCTGACCCTACCTCAAAGTGCTAAACTTCTGGTCGCCATCTAGACCTCTGTCAGCGTATACAGTCACAGAGGCTTAATTATGCACTCCTTTGTAACGGCATTCAAACGTACAGGTACGCCTGCGTTCCGCCAACCAATCCCCCTCTCCACCCCTAAATGGTCTCTTCATGTCAATCACTATGCTGTTGGTCTGCGTGCTCATTGCGATCGCTTGCCGATCGCATCTGCTGGTTCGCACACGCGCACTGCTATCCATACGCATGCGCAGAGCACAAACATCGACCGGCTGTGTGCGAACACAGCCGTGCGAGCCAAGCTGAATAAAAGGCCCTCTATAAACTAGCGTTAAAACAAAAGTGCATTTACAACATACATACTGTATATGCACTAGGGGTGTGCACCGGCCACTTTTCGTGTTTTGTGTTTTGGTTTTGGATCTGGATCTTTCTTCGTGTTTTGGATCTGGATTGGTTTTGCCAAAACCACCCTTCCGTGTTTTGGGTTCTGGGTTTTGTGTTTTGGATCTGTATTTTTTTGAAAAAAAGCATAAAAACAGCTAAAATCACAGAATTTGTAGGTTTTTCTGCTCCTATGCTATTATTAACCTCAATAACCTTAATTTCCACTCATTTCCAGTCTATTCTGAACACCTCACACCTCACAATAGTGTTTTTATGTCCAAAAGGTTGCACCGAGGTAGCTGGATGACTATGCTAAGCGACACGAGTGGGCGGCACAAACACGTGACCCATCTAGGAGTGACACTGCAGTGGCAGGCAGGATGGCAGTTAGAAAAACTAGGCCCCAAACTGTACATAATGCAAAGAAAAAAAGAGGTGCAAGATGGAATTGTCCTTGGGCCCTCCCACCCACCCTTATGTTGTATAAACAGGACATGCACACTTTAACAAATCAATCATTTCAGCGCCAGGGTCTGCCACACAACTGTGGCTGAAATGATTGGTTCGTTTGGGCCCCCACAAAACAAGCTGGCAATTAATGTGTCCCTGCACAAACTGGCTCTACGGAGGCAAGATGTCATCCTCATCCTCCTCATCCACCGATTCCTCACCCTCTTCAGTGTGTACATCCTCATCCTCACAAAGTATTAACTCGTCCCCACTTGAATCCACCACCACAGGTCCCTCTGTACCTTCTGGAGGCTGGTCTCCCTGGAAGAGCTGATAATTCATTTTGATGAACATCATCTTCTCCACATTCTGTGGAAGCAACCTCCTACGCCTTTCGCTGACAAGGTTCCCGGCTGCACTAAACACTCTTTCGGAGTACACACTGGAGGGGGGGCAACTCAGGTAAAATAGAGCCAGTTTGTACAGGGGCCTCCAAATTGCCTCTTTTTCCTGCCAGTACAGGTATGGACTGTCTGACATGCCTACTTGGATGCTGTCACCGATGTAATCCTCCACCATTCTGTCAATGGTGACAGTATCATATGCAGTGACAGTAGACATGTCAGAAATTGTTGCCAGGTCCTTCAGTCCGGACCAGATGTCCAAACTTGGTCCTGCCTGCCCTGCATCACCGCCAGCGGGTTGCTTAGGATACCTAAGTTTTTTCCTGGCAGCCCCAGTTGCGGGAGAAAATGAAGAAGGAGCCGTTGACGTGTCACGTTCCGCTTCAGCTGACAGTGTGTTCACCAGCAGGTCTTTGCACCTCTGCAGGCTTGTGTCGGCCGGAAAGAGAGACACCACATAGGCTTTAAACCTAGGATCGAGCACGGTGGCCAAAATGTAGTGGTCTGATTTCAACAGATTGACCACCCTGGAATCCTGGCAAAGCGAATGAAGGGCTTCATCCACAAGTCCCACATGCCGAGCGGAATCGCTCCGTCTTAGCTCCTCCTTCACTTTCTCCAGCTGCTTCTGCAAAAGCCTGATGAGGGGAATGACCTGACTCAAGCTGGCAGTGTCTGAACTGACTTCACGTGTGGCAAGTTCGAAGGGCTGAAGAACCTTGCACAACACGGAAATCATTCTCCACTGCGCTTGAGTCAGGTGCATACCCCCTCCTTTGCCTATGTCATAGGTGGATGTATAGGCTTGTATGGCCTTTTGCTGCTCCTCCATCCTCTGAAGCATATAGAGGGTTGAGTTCCACCGCGTCACAACCTCTTGCTTCAGGTGATGGCGGGGCAGGTTCAAGAGTGTTTGCTGGCGCTCCAGTCTTCGGCACGCAGTCGCTGAATGGCGAAAGTGGCCAGAAATTTTTCGGGCCACCCAAAGCGTCTCCTGCACGCCCCTGTCGCTTTTCAGAAAATTCTGCACCACCAAGTTTATTGTGTGAGCAAAACATGGGACGTGCTGGAATTTGCCCAGATGTAATGCCCGCACAATATTGGTGGCGTTGTCAGATATCACAAATCCCCAGGAGAGTCTAAGTGGGGTAAGCCACTGGGCGATGATTTCCCTCAGTTTCTCTAAGAGGTTGTCGGCGGTGTGCCTCTTACTGAAACCGGTGATACACAGCGTAGCCTGCCTTGTAACGAGCTGGCGTTTCTGAGATGCTGCTACTGGTGACACTGCTGCTGTTGCTGCGTAAGGTGATACATCTACCCAGTGGGCTGTCACAGTCATATAGTCCTTAGTCTGCCCTGTTCCACTTGTCCACATGTCCGTGGTTAAGTGGACATTGTGTACAACGGCATTTTTCAGGACACTGAGGACACTTTTTCTGACGTTTCTGTACAGTCTCGGTATCGCCTGCCTAGTGAAGTGGAATCTAGACGGGATTTGGAACCGGGGACACACTACCTCCATCAATTGTCTAAATCCCACTGCACTAATGGCGGATACCGGACGCACGTCTAACACCAACATAGCAGTCAAGGCCTCAGTTATACGTTTTGCTTCAGGATGACTGCTGTCGTACTTCATCCTCCTCGCTAAGGACTGTTGGAGGGTCAATTGTTTAGTAAAAGTAGTGGTGTTCCTACTTCCTCTCTGGGATGATGAACGACTCCCAGCAGCAGCAGCAACAGCAGCAGCGGCAGCAGTAGGCGTAGCAATGCAGGATCCTCCGGAGGAATCCCGGATAGGAGAGTCAGTCATGCCAGTGATATGGCCTGCAGGACTACTTCCGATCCTGACTAAGGAGGAAATTGACGAGGAGGGAGTTGACGGTGTGGTTTGCAGGCGCTTGGATACAACAGGACAACGGGATTTAGGTGTCCCTGGACTGCTTACGGTCTGAGCCAAAGTTTCTGAACTTGACAGTAACTTTTTATGAACGCGCTGCAGGTGCCGTATAAGGGAGGATGTTCCTAGGTGGTTGACGTCCCTACCCCTACTTATTTCACCTTTACATATGGTACATATGGCAAGACAGTTGTTGTCCGGATTTGGATAGAAATATTGCCAGACCAAAGAGGTGGAATGTTTGGTCTTCTGCCCAGGCATGACCGTGATGGGCTTTTTCATCCCACGGACAACAACTGTCTCCCCCGGAGCCTGATTTAAACAAACCACATCACCATCAGAATCCTCCTCGCCAACTTCCTCCTCAGCGCCAGCTACACCAGTATCCTCATCCTGTTGTACTTCAACAGTGACATCTTCAATTTGCATATCAGCAAGTGGACTGTGGGTGCTCCTTTCAGCACTTGCAGGGGGCGTGCAAATGGTGGAAAGAGCCACCTCTTCCCGTCCAGTGCTGGGAAGGTCAGGCATCGCAACCACCACCACACTTGGACTCTCTTTGGGGATTTGTGATATCTTCTTAGAAAGCACAGTTCTTCGCTGTGCTTTTGCCAGCTTAACTCTTTCGATTTTTTTAGTGGGAGGAGTGCTTCCATCGTCATGTGAAGCTGAACCACTAGTCATGAACATACTAGGGATCGACCTTAGCCGTTCCTTGCCACTCCGTGTCGTAAATGGCATATTGGCAAGTTTACGTTTCTCTTCAGCTGATTTAAATGTCTTTTTCAAGGTCATTTTCCTGAACTTTGCCATTTGGGATTGTATGTGCCCTCTACTATGACATTGGGCATCGGCCTTGGCAGACGACGTTGATGGCATGTTATCGTCTATGTCATGACTAGTGGCAGCAGCTTCAGCACTAGGAGGAAGTGGTTCTTGATCTTTCTCTATTTTATTTTTATCGGAGAAAGTTTGGTCCTCCATTTATGTTATATCGATTTGATATATACGTGCGGCTAAACACAGAAAATAAATTTTTTTTTGGTTCGGACTGGAGTGTACTTTGTGGGTTACAGCACCCTTTAACGGTCAAGCCAGCCGGCCCTTTACTTATGACACAGGCGCACTCTTGGCACTACTTTGTTGATGCACGTGCGGCTACTGCGCACACAATTCACAAACACAGAAAATAATTTTTTTTTGGTTTGGACTGGAGTGTACTTTCGGGGGTTACAGCACCCTTTAACGGTCAAGCCAGCCGGCCCTTTACTTATGACACAGGCGCACGCTTGGCACTACTTTGTTGATGCACGTGCGGCTACTGCGCACACAATTCACAAACACAGAAAATAATTTTTTTTTAGGTTTGGACTGGAGTGTACTTTCGGGGGTTACAGCACCCTTAACGGTCAAGCCAGCCGGCCCTTTACTTATGACACAGGCGCACGCTTGGCACTACTTTGTTGATGCACGTGCGGCTACTGCGCACACAATTCACAAACACAGAAAATAATTTTTTTTTTGGTTTGGACTGGAGTGTACTTTCGGGGGTTACAGCACCCTTAACGGTCAAGCCAGCCGGCCCTTTACTTATGACACAGGCGCACGCTTGGCACTACTTTGTTGATGCACGTGCGGCTACTGCGCACACAATTCACAAACACAGAAAATAATTTTTTTTTTGGTTTGGACTGGAGTGTACTTTCGGGGGTTACAGCACCCTTAACGGTCAAGCCAGCCGGCCCTTTACTTATGACACAGGCGAACGCTTGACACTACTTTGTTGATGCACGTGCGGCTACTGCGCACACAATTCACAAACACAGAAAATAATTTTTTTTTGGTTTGGACTGGAGTGTACTTTCAGGGGTTACAGCACCCTTTAACGGTCAAGCCAGCTGGCCCTTTACTTATGACACAGGCGCACGCTTGGCACTACTTTGTTGATGCACGTGCGGCTACTGCGCACACAATTCACAAACACAGAAAATAATTTTTTTTTGGTTTGGACTGGAGTGTACTTTCGGGGGTTACAGCACCCTTTAACGGTCAAGCCAGCCGGCCCTTTACTTATGACACAGGGGCACTCTTGGCA
Organism: Taudactylus pleione; assembly: GCA_031769625.1. Lineage (NCBI taxonomy): Eukaryota > Metazoa > Chordata > Amphibia > Anura > Myobatrachidae > Taudactylus > Taudactylus pleione. The sequence goes on along the minus strand of JAUIMM010000281.1, from coordinate 11,185,776 downwards.
CTACTTTGTTGATGCACGTGCGGCTACTGCGCACACAATTCACAAACACAGAAAATAATTTTTTTTTAGGTTTGGACTGGAGTGTACTTTCGGGGGTTACAGCACCCTTAACGGTCAAGCCAGCCGGCCCTTTACTTATGACACAGGCGCACGCTTGGCACTACTTTGTTGATGCACGTGCGGCTACTGCGCACACAATTAACAAACACAGAAAATAATTTTTTTTTGGTTTGGACTGGAGTGTACTTTCGGGGGTTACAGCACCCTTTAACGGTCAAGCCAGCCGGCCCTTTACTTATGACACAGGCGCACGCTTGGCACTACTTTGTTGATGCACGTGCGGCTACTGCGCACACAATTCACAAACACAGAAAATAATTTTTTTTTAGGTTTGGACTGGAGTGTACTTTCGGGGGTTACAGCACCCTTAACGGTCAAGCCAGCCGGCCCTTTACTTATGACACAGGCACACGCTTGGCACTACTTTGTTGATGCACGTGCGGCTACTGCGCACACAATTCACAAACACAGAAAATAATTTTTTTTTTGGTTTGGACTGGAGTGTACTTTCGGGGGTTACAGCACCCTTAACGGTCAAGCCAGCCGGCCCTTTACTTATGACACAGGCGCACGCTTGGCACTACTTTGTTGATGCACGTGCGGCTACTGCGCACACAATTCACAAACACAGAAAATATATTATTTTTTTAGCACTTGGGGGGAGCACCCCTGATGGACAGAGCACCCCCTGGACAACACTACAGCACCCCTTTAGGACTGGGACACTGCACAGGACTTTGGAACTGACTGCACAACACAGTCCAGCCAGCCCCTATGGACTTTGAAGTAGTGGACACAGCCCCTATTAACAACAGCAGCACAGCACAACACAGCCAGCCCCTATGGACTTTGAAGTAGTGGACAACAGCAGCACTACACTACACTACACTACACAGCACTAACTCCCACCCTCCCTCTTCACTGTCCACAGCCGAGTGAGAAAATGGCGCCGACGCGGGTACCTTATATAGGATCCAAAACCCGCGAGACTCGGAAGGCGGGATGATGACGTTTTGCCTCGATGTCAGATCCGAGTCAGGCGGGAAAAGTCGAGCCTGACTCGGATCGGACTCGGATCGGGGGGGCTCGGGGGGGTTCGGATTTCAGAAATCCGAACCCGCTCACCCCTAATATGCACCAATGTTACTTTGGCCAAACCAAGACAATTGACGATAAGCTATCTCAGCATGATTTGGGAATAGTCTATTATTCAGTCGTACCAGTGTTAAGTCCATTTAAAGTGATATTTGAGAGATAAATGGTTTTGATTGGTGTGATGAGTGTGGGGATATTTAATATTGCAGGGAGATATATATATATATTCATATATATATATATATATATAGATATATATATATATATATATATATACATATATATATATATATATATATATATATTAGGGGTGAGCGGGTTCGGATTTCTGAAATCCGAACCCCCCCGAGCCCCCCCGATCCGAGTCCGATCCGAGTCAGGCTCGACTTTTCCCGCCTGACTCGAATCTGAAATCGAAGCAAAACGTCATCATCCCGCCTTCCGAGTCTCGCGGGTTTTGGATACTATATAAGGTACCCGCGTCGGCGCCATTTTCTCACTCGGCTGTGGACAGTGAAGAGGGAGGGTGGGAGTTAGGGCTGTGTAGTGTAGTGTAGTGTAGTGCTGCTGTTGTCCACTACTTCAAAGTCCATAGGGGCTGGCTGTGTTGTGCTGTGCTGCTGTTGTTAATAGGGGCTGTGTCCACTACTTCAAAGTCCATAGGGGCTGGCTGGACTGTGTTGTGCAGTCAGTTCTCCATAGGGGCTGTGTCCACTCCAAAGTCCTGTGCAGTGTCCCAGTCCTAAAGGAGTGCTGTAGTGATGTCCAGGGGGTGCTCTGTCCATCAGGGGTGCTCCCCCCAAGTGCTAAAAAAATAATATATTTTCTGTGTTTGTGAATTGTGTGCGCAGTAGCCGCACGTGCATCAACAAAGTAGTGCCAAGCGTGCGCCTGTGTCATAAGTAAAGGGCCGGCTGGCTTGACCGTTAAAGGGTGCTGTAACCCCCGAAAGTACACTCCAGTCCAAACCAAAAAAAAATTATTTTCTGTGTTTGTGAATTGTGTGCGCAGTAGCCGCACGTGCATCAACAAAGTAGTGCCAAGCGTGCGCCTGTGTCATAAGTAAAGGGCCGGCTGGCTTGACCGTTAAGGGTGCTGTAACCCCCGAAAGTACACTCCAGTCCAAACCAAAAAAAAAATTATTTTCTGTGTTTGTGATTTGTGTGCGCAGTAGCCGCACGTGCATCAACAAAGTAGTGCCAAGCGTGCGCCTGTGTCATAAGTAAAGGGCCGGCTGGCTTGACCGTTAAGGGTGCTGTAACCCCCGAAAGTACACTCCAGTCCAAACCAAAAAAAAAATAATTTTCTGTGTTTGTGAATTGTGTGCGCAGTAGCCGCACGTGCATCAACAAAGTAGTGCCAAGCGTGCACCTGTGTCATAAGTAAAGGGCCGGCTGGCTTGACCGTTAAGGGTGCTGTAACCCCCGAAAGTACACTCCAGTCCAAACCAAAAAAAAAATTATTTTCTGTGTTTGTGAATTGTGTGCGCAGTAGCCGCATGTGCATCAACAAAGTAGTGCCAAGCGTGCGCCTGTGTCATAAGTAAAGGGCCGGCTGGCTTGACCGTTAAAGGGTGCTGTAACCCCCAAAGTACACTCCAGTCCAAACCAAAAAAAAAATTATTTTCTGTGTTTGTGAATTGTGTGCGCAGTAGCCGCACGTGCATCAACAAAGTAGTGCCAAGCGTGCGCCTGTGTCATAAGTAAAGGGCTGGCTGGCTTGACCGTTAAAGGGTGCTGTAACCCCCGAAAGTACACTCCAGTCCAAACCAAAAAAAAATTATTTTCTGTGTTTGTGAATTGTGTGCGCAGTAGCCGCACGTGCATCAACAAAGTAGTGCCAAGCGTGCGCCTGTGTCATAAGTAAAGGGCCGGCTGGCTTGACCGTTAAAGGGTGCTGTAACCCCCAAAGTACACTCCAGTCCAAACCAAAAAAAAAATTATTTTCTGTGTTTGTGAATTGTGTGCGCAGTAGCCGCACGTGCATCAACAAAGTAGTGCCAAGCGTGCGCCTGTGTCATAAGTAAAGGGCCGGCTGGCTTGACCGTTAAAGGGTGCTGTAACCCCCGAAAGTACACTCCAGTCCAAACCAAAAAAAAATTATTTTCTGTGTTTGTGAACTGTGTGCGCAGTAGCCGCACGTGCATCAACAAAGTAGTGCCAAGCGTGCGCCTGTGTCATAAGTAAAGGGCCGGCTGGCTTGACCGTTAAAGGGTGCTGTAACCCCCGAAAGTACACTCCAGTCCAAACCAAAAAAAAATTATTTTCTGTGTTTGTGAATTGTGTGCGCAGTAGCCGCACGTGCATCAACAAAGTAGTGCCAAGCGTGCGCCTGTGTCATAAGTAAAGGGCCGGCTGGCTTGACCGTTAAGGGTGCTGTAACCCCCGAAAGTACACTCCAGTCCAAACGAAAAAAAAAATTATTTTCTGTGTTTGTGAATTGTGTGCGCAGTAGCCGCACGTGCATCAACAAAGTAGTGCCAAGCGTGCACCTGTGTCATAAGTAAAGGGCCGGCTGGCTTGACCATTAAAGGGTGCTGTAACCCCCAAAGTACACTCCAGTCCAAACCAAAAAAAAAATTATTTTCTGTGTTTGTGAATTGTGTGCGCAGTAGCCGCACGTGCATCAACAAAGTAGTGCCAAGCGTGCGCCTGTGTCATAAGTAAAGGGCCGGCTGGCTTGACCGTTAAAGGGTGCTGTAACCCCCGAAAGTACACTCCAGTCCAAACCAAAAAAAATTTATTTTCTGTGTTTGTGAATTGTGTGCGCAGTAGCCGCACGTGCATCAACAAAGTAGTGCCAAGCGTGCGCCTGTGTCATAAGTAAAGGGCCGGCTGGCTTGACCATTAAAGGGTGCTGTAACCCCCAAAGTACACTCCAGTCCAAACCAAAAAAAAAATTATTTTCTGTGTTTGTGAATTGTGTGCGCAGTAGCCGCACGTGCATCAACAAAGTAGTGCCAAGCGTGCGCCTGTGTCATAAGTAAAGGGCCGGCTGGCTTGACCGTTAAAGGGTGCTGTAACCCCCGAAAGTACACTCCAGTCCAAACAAAAAAAAATTATTTTCTGTGTTTGTGAATTGTGTGCGCAGTAACCGCACGTGCATCAACAAAGTAGTGCCAAGCGTGCGCCTGTGTCATAAGTAAAGGGCCGGCTGGCTTGACCGTTAAAGGGTGCTGTAACCCCCGAAAGTACACTCCAGTCCAAACCAAAAAAAAATTATTTTCTGTGTTTGTGAATTGTGTGCGCAGTAGCCGCACGTGCATCAACAAAGTAGTGCCAAGCGTGCGCCTGTGTCATAAGTAAAGGGCCGGCTGGCTTGACCGTTAAAGGGTGCTGTAACCCCCAAAGTACACTCCAGTCCAAACCAAAAAAAAAATTATTTTCTGTGTTTGTGAATTGTGTGCGCAGTAGCCGCACGTGCATCAACAAAGTAGTGCCAAGCGTGCGCCTGTGTCATAAGTAAAGGGCCGGCTGGCTTGACCGTTAAAGGGTGCTGTAACCCCCGAAAGTACACTCCAGTCCAAACCAAAAAAAAATTATTTTCTGTGTTTGTGAATTGTGTGCGCAGTAGCCGCACGTGCATCAACAAAGTAGTGCCAAGCGTGCGCCTGTGTCATAAGTAAAGGGCCGGCTGGCTTGACCGTTAAAGGGTGCTGTAACCCCCAAAGTACACTCCAGTCCAAACCAAAAAAAAAATTATTTTCTGTGTTTGTGAATTGTGTGCGCAGTAGCCGCACGTGCATCAACAAAGTAGTGCCAAGCGTGCGCCTGTGTCATAAGTAAAGGGCCGGCTGGCTTGACCGTTAAAGGGTGCTGTAACCCCCGAAAGTACACTCCAGTCCAAACCAAAAAAAAATTATTTTCTGTGTTTGTGAATTGTGTGCGCAGTAGCCGCACGTGCATCAACAAAGTAGTGCCAAGCGTGCGCCTGTGTCATAAGTAAAGGGCCGGCTGGCTTGACCGTTAAAGGGTGCTGTAACCCCCAAAGTACACTCCAGTCCAAACCAAAAAAAAAATTATTTTCTGTGTTTGTGAATTGTGTGCGCAGTAGCCGCACGTGCATCAACAAAGTAGTGCCAAGCGTGCGCCTGTGTCATAAGTAAAGGGCCGGCTGGCTTGACCGTTAAAGGGTGCTGTAACCCCCGAAAGTACACTCCAGTCCAAACCAAAAAAAAATTATTTTCTGTGTTTGTGAACTGTGTGCGCAGTAGCCGCACGTGCATCAACAAAGTAGTGCCAAGCGTGCGCCTGTGTCATAAGTAAAGGGCCGGCTGGCTTGACCGTTAAAGGGTGCTGTAACCCCCGAAAGTACACTCCAGTCCAAACCAAAAAAAAATTATTTTCTGTGTTTGTGAATTGTGTGCGCAGTAGCCGCACGTGCATCAACAAAGTAGTGCCAAGCGTGCGCCTGTGTCATAAGTAAAGGGCCGGCTGGCTTGACCGTTAAGGGTGCTGTAACCCCCGAAAGTACACTCCAGTCCAAACGAAAAAAAAAATTATTTTCTGTGTTTGTGAATTGTGTGCGCAGTAGCCGCACGTGCATCAACAAAGTAGTGCCAAGCGTGCACCTGTGTCATAAGTAAAGGGCCGGCTGGCTTGACCATTAAAGGGTGCTGTAACCCCCAAAGTACACTCCAGTCCAAACCAAAAAAAAAATTATTTTCTGTGTTTGTGAATTGTGTGCGCAGTAGCCGCACGTGCATCAACAAAGTAGTGCCAAGCGTGCGCCTGTGTCATAAGTAAAGGGCCGGCTGGCTTGACCGTTAAAGGGTGCTGTAACCCCCGAAAGTACACTCCAGTCCAAACCAAAAAAAAATTATTTTCTGTGTTTGTGAATTGTGTGCGCAGTAGCCGCACGTGCATCAACAAAGTAGTGCCAAGCGTGCGCCTGTGTCATAAGTAAAGGGCCGGCTGGCTTGACCATTAAAGGGTGCTGTAACCCCCAAAGTACACTCCAGTCCAAACCAAAAAAAAAATTATTTTCTGTGTTTGTGAATTGTGTGCGCAGTAGCCGCACGTGCATCAACAAAGTAGTGCCAAGCGTGCGCCTGTGTCATAAGTAAAGGGCCGGCTGGCTTGACCGTTAAAGGGTGCTGTAACCCCCGAAAGTACACTCCAGTCCAAACAAAAAAAAATTATTTTCTGTGTTTGTGAATTGTGTGCGCAGTAACCGCACGTGCATCAACAAAGTAGTGCCAAGCGTGCGCCTGTGTCATAAGTAAAGGGCCGGCTGGCTTGACCGTTAAAGGGTGCTGTAACCCCCGAAAGTACACTCCAGTCCAAACCAAAAAAAAATTATTTTCTGTGTTTGTGAATTGTGTGCGCAGTAGCCGCACGTGCATCAACAAAGTAGTGCCAAGCGTGCGCCTGTGTCATAAGTAAAGGGCCGGCTGGCTTGACCGTTAAAGGGTGCTGTAACCCCCAAAGTACACTCCAGTCCAAACCAAAAAAAAAATTATTTTCTGTGTTTGTGAATTGTGTGCGCAGTAGCCGCACGTGCATCAACAAAGTAGTGCCAAGCGTGCGCCTGTGTCATAAGTAAAGGGCCGGCTGGCTTGACCGTTAAAGGGTGCTGTAACCCCCGAAAGTACACTCCAGTCCAAACCAAAAAAAAATTATTTTCTGTGTTTGTGAATTGTGTGCGCAGTAGCCGCACGTGCATCAACAAAGTAGTGCCAAGCGTGCGCCTGTGTCATAAGTAAAGGGCCGGCTGGCTTGACCGTTAAAGGGTGCTGTAACCCCCGAAAGTACACTCCAGTCCAAACCAAAAAAAAAATATTTTCTGTGTTTGTGAATTGTGTGCGCAGTAGCCGCACGTGCATCAACAAAGTAGTGCCAAGCGTGCGCCTGTGTCATAAGTAAAGGGCCGGCTGGCTTGACCATTAAAGGGTGCTGTAACCCCCGAAAGTACACTCCAGTCCAAACCCCAAAAAAATTATTTTCTGTGTTTGTGAATTGTGTGCGCAGTAGCCGCACGTGCATCAACAAAGTAGTGCCAAGCGTGCGCCTGTGTCATAAGTAAAGGGCCGGCTGGCTTGACCGTTAAGGGTGCTGTAACCCCCGAAAGTACACTCCAGTCCAAACCAAAAAAAAATTATTTTCTGTGTTTGTGAATTGTGTGCGCAGTAGCCGCACGTGCATCAACAAAGTAGTGCCAAGAGTGCGCCTGTGTTATAAGTAAAGGGCCGGCTGGCTTGACCGTTAAAGGGTGCTGTAATCCACAAAGTACACTCCAGTCCAAACCAAAAAAAAAATTATTTTCTGTGTTTAGCCGCACGTATATATCAAATCGATATAACATAAATGGAGGACCAAACTTTCTCCGATAAAAATAAAATAGAGAAAGATCAAGAACCACTTCCTCCTAGTGCTGAAGCTGCTGCCACTAGTCATGACATAGACGATAACATGCCATCAACGTCGTCTGCCAAGGCCGATGCCCAATGTCATAGTAGAGGGCACATACAATCCCAAATGGCAAAGTTCAGGAAAATGACCTTGAAAAAGACATTTAAATCAGCTGAAGAGAAACGTAAACTTGCCAATATGCCATTTACGACACGGAGTGGCAAGGAACGGCTAAGGTCGATCCCTAGTATGTTCATGACTAGTGGTTCAGCTTCACATGACGATGGAAGCCCTCCTCCCACTAAAAAAATCAAAAGAGTTAAGCTGGCAAAAGCACAGCGAAGAACTGTGCTTTCTAAGAAGATATCACAAATCCCCAAGGAGAGTCCAAGTGTGGTGGTGGTTGCGATGCCTGACCTTCCCAGCACTGGACGGGAAGAGGTGGCTCTTTCCACCATTTGCACGCCCCCTGCAAGTGCTGAAAGGAGCACCCACAGTCCACTTGCTGATATGCAAATTGAAGATGTCACTGTTGAAGTACAACAGGATGAGGATACTGGTGTAGCTGGCGCTGAGGAGGAAGTTGGCGAGGAGGATTCTGATGGTGATGTGGTTTGTTTAAATCAGGCTCCGGGGGAGACAGTTGTTGTCCGTGGGATGAAAAAGCCCATCACGGTCATGCCTGGGCAGAAGACCAAACATTCCACCTCTTTGGTCTGGCAATATTTCTATCCAAATCCGGACAACAACTGTCTTGCCATATGTACCATATGTAAAGGTGAAATAAGTAGGGGTAGGGACGTCAACCACCTAGGAACATCCTCCCTTATACGGCACCTGCAGCGCGTTCATAAAAAGTTACTGTCAAGTTCAGAAACTTTGGCTAAGACCGTAAGCAGTCCAGGGACACCTAAATCCCGTTGTCCTGTTGTATCCAAGCGCCTGCAAACCACACCGTCAACTCCCTCCTCGTCAATTTCCTCCTTAGTCAGGATCGGAAGTAGTCCTGCAGGCCATGTCACTGGCATGACTGACTCTCCTATCCGGGATTCCTCTGGAGGATCCTGCATTGCTACGCCTACTGCTGCCGCTGCTGCTGTTGCTGCTGCTGGGAGTCGTTCATCATCCCAGAGAGGAAGTAGGAACACCACTACTTTTACTAAACAATTGACCCTCCAACAGTCCTTAGCGAGGAGGATGAAGTACGACAGCAGTCATCCTGAAGCAAAACGTATAACTGAGGCCTTGACTGCTATGTTGGTGTTAGACGTGCGTCCGGTATCCGCCATTAGTGCAGTGGGATTTAGACAATTGATGGAGGTAGTGTGTCCCCGGTTCCAAATCCCATCTAGATTCCACTTCACTAGGCAGGCGATACCGAGACTGTACAGAAACGTCAGAAAAAGTGTCCTCAGTGTCCTGAAAAATGCCGTTGTACACAATGTCCACTTAACCACGGACATGTGGACAAGTGGAACAGGGCAGACTAAGGACTATATGACTGTGACAGCCCACTGGGTAGATGTATCACCTTACGCAGCAACAGCAGCAGCGTCACCAGTAGCAGCATCTCAGAAACACCAGCTCGTTACAAGGCAGGCTACGCTGTGTATCACCGGTTTCAGTAAGAGGCACACCGCCGACAACCTCTTAGAGAAACTGAGGGAAATCATCGCCCAGTGGCTTACCCCACTTAGACTCTCCTGGGGATTTGTGATATCTGACAACGCCACCAATATTGTGCGGGCATTACATCTGGGCAAATTCCAGCACGTCCCATGTTTTGCTCACACAATAAACTTGGTGGTGCAGAATTTTCTGAAAAGCGACAGGGGCGTGCAGGAGACGCTTTGGGTGGCCCGAAAAATTTCTGGCCACTTTCGCCATTCAGCGACTGCGTGCCGAAGACTGGAGTGCCAGCAAACACTCTTGAACCTGCCCCGCCATCACCTGAAGCAAGAGGTTGTGACGCGGTGGAACTCAACCCTCTATATGCTTCAGAGGATGGAGGAGCAGCAAAAGGCCATACAAGCCTATACATCCACCTATGACATAGGCAAAGGAGGGGGTATGCACCTGACTCAAGCGCAGTGGAGAATGATTTCCGTGTTGTGCAAGGTTCTCCAGCCCTTCGAACTTGCCACACGTGAAGTCAGTTCAGACACAGCCAGCTTGAGTCAGGTCATTCCCCTCATCAGGCTTTTGCAGAAGCAGCTGGAGAAAGTGAAGGAGGAGCTAAGACGGAGCGATTCCGCTCGGCATGTGGGACTTGTGGATGAAGCCCTTCATTCGCTTTGCCAGGATTCCAGGGTGGTCAATCTGTTGAAATCAGACCACTACATTTTGGCCACCGTGCTTGATCCTAGGTTTAAAGCCTATGTGGTGTCTCTCTTTCCGGCCGACACAAGCCTGCAGAGGTGCAAAGACCTGCTGGTGAACACACTGTCAGCTGAAGCGGATCGTGACACGTCAACGGCTCCTTCTTCATTTTCTCCCGCAACTGGGGCTGCCAGGAAAAAACTTAGGTATCCTAAGCAACCCGCTGGCGGTGATGCAGGGCAGGCAGGACCAAGTTTGGACATCTGGTCCGGACTGAAGGACCTGGCAACAATTTCTGACATGTCTACTGTCACTGCATATGATACTGTCACCATTGACAGAATGGTGGAGGATTACATCGGTGACAGCATCCAAGTAGGCATGTCAGACAGTCCATACCTGTACTGGCAGGAAAAAGAGGCAATTTGGAGGCCCCTGTACAAGCTGGCTCTATTTTACCTGAGTTGCCCCCCCTCCAGTGTGTACTCCGAAAGAGTGTTTAGTGCAGCCGGGAACCTTGTCAGCGAAAGGCGTAGGAGGTTGCTTCCACAGAATGTGGAGAAGATGATGTTCATCAAAATGAATTATCAGCTCTTCCAGGGAGACCAGCCTCCAGAAGGTACAGAGGGACCTGTGGTGGTGGATTCAAGTGGGGACGAGTTAATACTTTGTGAGGATGAGGATGTACACACTGAAGAGGGTGAGGAATCGGTGGAGGATGAGGATGACATCTTGCCTCCGTAGAGCCAGTTTGTGCAGGGACACATTAATTGCCAGCTTGTTTTGTGGGGGCCCAAACGAACCAATCATTTCAGCCACAGTTGTGTGGCAGACCCTGGCGCTGAAATGATTGATTTGTTAAAGTGTGCATGTCCTGTTTATACAACATAAGGGTGGGTGGGAGGGCCCAAGGACAATTCCATCTTGCACTTCTTTTTTTTCTTTGCATTATGTACAGTTTGGGGCCTAGTTTTTCTAACTGCCATCCTGTCTGCCACTGCAGTGTCACTCCTAGATGGGTCACGTGTTTGTGCCACCCACTCGTGTCGCTTAGCATAGTCATCCAGCTACCTCGGTGCAACCTTTTGGACATGAAAACAATATTGTGAGGTGTGAGGTGTTCAGAATAGACTGGAAATGAGTGGAAATTAAGGTTATTGAGGTTAATAATAGCATAGGAGCAGAGAAACCAACAAATTCTGTGATTTTAGCTGTTTTTATGCTTTTTAAAAAAAAAATACAGATCCAAAACACAAAACCCAGAACCCAAAACACGGAAGGGTGGTTTTGGCAAAACCAATCCAGATCCAAAACACGAAGAAAGATCCAGATCCAAAACCAAAACACAAAACACGAAAAGTGGCCGGTGCACACCCCTAATATATATATATATATATATATATATATATATAAATCACAAGCTTCATCCAATATGATGGACTGGGGCACTCACCACCCAACATATAATGATAATAAGGCAAAGCAGTTTTATTGCTGAATTAGGACATTTAATCGCCACAATTCCAAGTCGACGTGTTTCGGTTCATGTTGAACCTTTTTCAAGAATGGCTTACGAATAACAACATTCTAATCAGTAAACACCATCTGTGGATAAAACAGATAAAATGACAAATACTCTCCCAGGTCCCATTCTTTGTCGGTATATAAATGCCAGGGCCGTAACTAGGGTAGTGCGACCTGTGCCATGGCATAGTGCACCGCAGGACAAGGTGCTGTTGAAGCCTGTCAATTTTCTGTGTATTATCATTCTCACTTGTAGCTTCCTCTTATTTCATCCCCAGCATCTCCTGGCCTCCCCTATCTCTTCCTTGACCCTTCCCCATGAGGCCATTCCCTTTTTTTGGATGCGTTATGTCCCTATTTGAGATATGGGGGGGGGCCAATGCCCTGTCTAGCATAGGGCACCAAAAAGTCTAGTTACAGCTCTGATAAATGCAATTAGTTAAATAACACACACTCACAAGGCTAAATAACTACAAGCTGAACTGATACTAAAGAGACTATCTTAACAACTGATACCAGGACATAAGTTAAATCTGATGTATATGGTGAAAATATAGATATAAACTAGGGGTGAGCGGGTTCGGATTTCTGAAATCCGAGCCCCCCCAATCCGAGGCCGATCCGAGTCAGGCTAGACTTTTCCCGCCTGACTCGGATCTGAAATCGAGGCAAAAAATCATCATCCCACCTTTCGGGTCTCGTGGGTTTTGGATTCTATATAAGGAACCCGCATCGGCGCCATTTTCTCACTCGGCTGTGGACAGTGAAGAGGGAGGGTGGGAGTTAGGGCTGGCTGGGCTGTGTAGTGTAGTGTAGTGCAGTGTAGGTCTGTGCTGTGCTGCGCTGTGCTGCTGTTGTCCATAGGGGCTGTGTCCACTCCTCCAAAGTCCATAGGGCCTGGCTGTATTGTGTTGTGCAGTCAGTTATCCATAGGGGTTGTGTCCACTCCAAGTCCTGTGCAGTGTCCCAGTCCTAAAGGGGTGCTGTAGTGTTGTCCAGGGGGTGCTCTGTCCATCAGGGGTGCTCCCCCAGAGTGCAAAAAAAATAAATATATTTTCTGTGTTTGTGAATTGTGTGCGCAGTAGCCGCACGTGCATCAACAAAGTAGCGCCAAGTGTGCGCCTGTGTCATAAGTAAAGGGCCAGCTGGCTTGACTGTTAAAGGGTGCTGTAACCCCCAAAGTGCACTCCAAACCAAATAAAAAATATTTTCTGTGTTTGTGAATTGTGTGCACTGTGGCTGCACGTGCATCAACAAAGGAGCAGCGCCAAGCGTGCGCCTGTGTCCAATAAGTAAAGGGCCGGCTGGCTTGTCCGTTAAAGGGTGGTGTAACCCTCAAAATGCGCTCCACAAAAAATAAAAAATTCTTCTTTTTTTTTCTGTCTTTGTGAATTGTGTGGGCTGTAGCCGCACCTGCATCCTCAAAGCAGCAGCGACAAGCGTTTGTCTGTCTGTTAAAGGGTGGTGTAACTCTCAAAGTGCGCTCCACAAAAAATAAAAAATTCTTCTTTTTTTTCTGTCTTTGTGAATTATGTGGGCTGTAGCCGCACCTGCATCCTCAAAGCAGCAGCGACAAGCGTGCGTCTGTCTGTTAAAGGATTACATTGGTGACAGCATACAAGTAGGCTTGTCAGACAGTCCATACCTGTACTGGCAGGAAAAAGAGGCAGTGTGTACTCCGAAAGGGTGTTTAGTGCAGCCGGGAACCTTGTCAGCAAAAGGCGTAGGAGGTTGCTTCCACAAAATGTGGAGAAGATGAAGTTCATAAAAATGAATTATCAACTCTTCCAGGGAGACCAGCCTCCAGAACATACAGAGGGACCTGTGGTGGTGGATTCCAGTGGGGACGAATTAATACTCTGTGAGGATGAGGATGTACACAACACTGAAGAGGGTGAGGAATCGGTGGATGAGGAGGATGAGGACGACATCTCTCCTCCATAGAGCCAGTTTCTGCAGGGCCAGATTAATTGCCAGCTTGTTTTGTGGGGGCCCAAACGAACCAATCATTTCAGCCACAGTCATGTGGCAGACCCTGGCGCTGAAATTATTGGTTTGTTAAAGTGTGCATGTCCTGTTTATACAACATAAGGGTGGGTGGGAGGGCCCAAGGACAATTTCATCTTGCACCTCTTTTTTTTCTTTGCATTATGTACTGTTTGGGGCCTAGTTTTTCAAACTGCCATCCTGTCTGCTACTGCAGTGTCACTCCTAGATGGGCCACGTGTTTGTGCCGCCCACTCGTGTCGCTTAGCATAGTCATCCAGCTACCTCGGTGCAACCTTTTGGACATAAAAACACTATTGTGAGGTGTGAGGTGTTTAGAATAGACTGGAAATGAGTGGAAATTAAGGTTATTTAGGTTAATAATAGCATAGGAGCAGAAAAACCCACAAATTCTGTGATTTTAGCTGTTTTTATGCTTTTTTTCAAGAAATACAGATCCAAAACACAAAACCCAGAACCCAAAACACAGAAGGGTGGTTTTGGCAAAACCAATCCAGATCCAAAACACGAAGAAAGATCCAGATCCAAAACCAAAACACAAAAAGTGGCCGGTGCACACCCCTAATATAAACATGGTGAATATGGTGAAAATATAAATATCTATATGTATAAACATATGGGATCAATCTAGTAATAAGAATAAATATAGCAATAAAAATTCAAACAGCCCCATATATATTAAATGTTGCCAACCATTCTATAAGGCAATATCCCCATAAACATTCAGCAGAAAATAGACATTTAAAACTGATGGATATTATACATCTCTAGAATAACACACCAGTAATATGATATCCGAAGCATAATAATAATAGTACTATATGTAGTCTTGTGTATCCTAACCAAGTTAAAAATAAATATTACTGAATGTCATGATACAATAAAGTAAACTATACCAGTGTAGAAAATCAGCATCTGAGGGTCAACAGAGCAGCTCAACAACAGCAGGGCATAGACACAAAGGGAAACATACATTATTGTTGAAATGGCTGAAGACACAAGTGCAGCACTCGCGGCTCCCGCAGCATCTTGGCAGGGTGGCAGAGAATACAAATGAATCACCAAGGGGACCGGATATTTAAGTCGGGCTTTCCCGGATGTGGTCACCTGCTTATTCGTGCCGCGGAAAAGAAACACCAAGTAGCCAGTCTGAAATGTAAATTTATCGATTGGATACCACCAGGGCCGGCTCTAGGGGTGTTCGAACAGTGTGGTCGCACAGGGGCGCCATCCATAGAGGACGCACCCGTCCCCAACATCCCGATTTCACCAGGACATTACTGTCCCACTGTTCCACCCGTGGGCTGAAGTGGCCTGCGGGTGGTCAAATCGGGAGGTTGGGGACCCCCACCACTGGTGCTGGACCCCGGAGTGTGAATGGATGCCGCCCACATCCCCTTGATCAAGTCCCAGGATGAAATGCATTGGGATTGGTTGTCCATTACCTCATGAACTTTGCAGAGAAATACTCTTTTCCATACATTCAGATAAGCTGCTATTTTTTAACATATACCTCCTGGTTTTTTAAGAGTACCATTGATCGCCTCTGGGTTTTAGCTATATACTTTATTGTCTTTTAAAAATATATTTTAAAGGAAACCCAATTAAGTTTTAGATGCTCACCTATATACTTGTTTTATTGTTTGTTTCTGAATAAATTGTGAATATATATATATATATATATATATACAACCAAAACCAACCTGCGCTTTATATTAAAAACAGCCGCTCCTTTCAGTAAGTCCTCTGTTAGTAGGACCAACACATAAATACAAAACAATTACTTCAAGGGGGCTACAACACACTTAATAATACAGACAATTCTTATATTCTTCGTAAATAGCAATCCCTTCAGGGTTTATAGGCTCCAGTTATTTCTGTTTTGTGAATGTAGATAACAACTTTCGTGCTCGCTTTTCCGAGCTGATCGGAGAGTTCATATGACAAAACTTGTTTTAATGTCCTTCTTGAGGTTCTATAAGATACCCTCATACCAGAAAAACAACCAAGATAGGCCCAAAGGCCAACATTAATACAATGTAAAACAATCTTTATTAAAAAATTCACAAATTCGATAGATAAAAGTATAAATATGTTAATACATCAACATCTTTTATACAGATAAAAATAGATTTTCCACACCTTACAAATGAATGAAGGTTTATAACATAATGTCCACCATTAGTGTAAACCCTACGCGTTTCGTCTTACGTCAAGACTTCATCAGGGGTAGATCTCGAAATACATATATTTAAGGATATAGTATGACAGTGATCAGAACGGCTCTCGGAATCAATAATTAACCTCACACTTGTTGTACATATTGAGATAAATCAGATCTTTAGATCATCAACATTAGGTTATACAACACTTTTTAGGTCCTTCTTCTCAATCCCACTGCCACCTGGTTTGCCATCTTTGAAATTAGAGGGATAGGGTCATATATTTAATATTTGTATGTATACTTTATCCAAATGTTTGTTTGAATTATTTCCTTTCTGTTTATAATATGTTTAAAATATCTTTGGAATATTTTTTAAATATTTTTTAAAAAAATATTTTTATATATATATATGTGTTTTTTAAACATATTGAATTGATCATTTTAATGTATATGGAATTGATATGTTTTGAATATCTCAGAATGTTATGTAATATTGTGTAACATTTTTACTAATTGTTGTATATACATTTGTAAGTATTTCAAATGTTTTTAATTTTAATTAGATTGTTTGCGGTACATATATAAAAAATATCATTTCAAGATTTTATATATTCAAGACAGCTTGTCAATGAACAGCTAAGCTAAATTAATAACAGCTGATCTGATCATGTAATTGATGCCGACTAAAAATTTTTTGTAGAATTACGGTTACTATTGGACAGTGCCGAGTATAAAGAAAACACGTCAGGAACCACAAGCCAGCCCACTGACGAAGTCCTGGTGACGAAACGCGTATGGGCGTGGCTTGATGTGGAAGCAAGGATTTACAACGATTTGGCTGTCCTGTTAGCCGGAGCAACCTTGATTCATGCTGTCACACTTGCGGTAGTTCAACCGCTTTATCTGGTATGAGTGCACTTTGTATGTTTAATAAACTGTTTTATATTTTAATGCACTATTGGTGCCCCCTTCATTTGCTTCATTTATATATTTTTATATATATATATATATATATATATATATATATATATCCCTCCAAGGGAGGCTGGAGTGAAACCTGTGTGTTCTGCCTTAGCAGTAGGGTTGTGGAATTCCAGGTTTTCACATTTACACAGACCCAGCTGGAATAATCATCACTGGCGCACAGGAAGGGTTTAAAACTCCCACACACCTGTTGCTCAGGGCTCCTGATGCTGAACAATCTGGCCAGGTGATAGAGTCCATAAAATTTACAAAGGATTTGATGTTAACATTAAAAGTAACAGTTGTGAAACTGGACCTCACACAAAAACCCGCACCCGGCGTGGGGGTCAGTGGAAGCGGCAGATCAAGAAAGACCTTCAACAAGAGGACATAGTATTCAATCTGTCCTCATGCAGTCTGACCCAAGACAAGAAACAGGTACTTAATAAAAGCCTTTCCTATGTTCCCACACATAAACCTAATATGTTTCAAAACAAAGTGGACCTCTTCAAATTTGATCGGAGAGTTAAGTTAGCAGAACACTTTGGCCCTCAAATGAGTCAGCCAGAATCTTTGCCCATTTATATAAAATCCACTTTCACACCTCTTACTTCTAGTATTACCATCACATCCTTTGTAGATTTTATGGACACTACTATTGAGGAGCATACCCCTACTCGTGATCCCAATTTATCTAAGGTGGAGATATGGGCTTTTAAAAATCTCAGTGAGTACAAAGACATCCTGATTTGCCCTGCCGACAAAGGTGGAGGAATCGTTATTCAAGATGTTTCCTGCTACAAACAGGAAATTTATCAACAACTGCCTGACAATACAGTATATGAGAGACTGGCTAGCGACCCCATGGTTATGTTCAAAAAAGAATTAGACACAATATTACAACTTGCTGAACAGAAATCCATTATTACCAATAAAACTAGAATTGCTTTACTTCAAGAATGGCCTAAAATCCCAGTCTTATACATGATCCCCAAATTACACAAGAATGCGACCATACCACCTGGTCGACCCATTATTGCTGCTAGGGACTCCTTGTTTTATGTAGTCTCTCAATATTTTGATTTTTTTCTACAACCACTGGTACAGACACAAGAGACGTTTTTGAAGGACACTACAACTTTTTTTAAGCTGCAGGATCTATCACCTTTACCTTCACAACATTTATTATGCACCATTAATGTGACCAGTTTATACACCAGCATCCCCCACTATCTAAGGATTGCAGCAGTCAAAAGGTTTATTTCTAATAATTCCAATTATGAGGGTCCAGACAAGGAGTTTTTCATTCATTTATTGGAGCTCACATTATTTCTTGTTTGATAGCAACCATTATAAACAACGCTCTGGTTGTGCTATGGGCTCGTGCATAGCCCCTAGCTATGCAAAACATTGTCATGTTCGAAATGGAAAGGCAATTCTATTTCAGTGACCATAATATTTCCCAACACATTAGAGGCTACTGTAGATATATCAATGATATTTGCTCGACTGGTACTCAAGAATACTTCACCTGTTTGATGGAGGACATTAATCTGGCAGACTCGCCGATCAAATTTACATACACCTGCAGTTCTGGATCCATCAACTTTCTTGATGTAGAAGTGTCACTCTCCAACCTGTTAGAGTTACGTACCTCTATCTTTTACAAGCCAACGGACAGAAATACCATTCTACAGGGTGGTAGTCATCACCCTCCGTCTCTGAAAAATGGCCTCCCATACTCACAGTTTTTAAGAATATGGCACAACTTTGCTATACACAGGATGCCATTCA